>JAVKLA010000073.1:28381882-28439068 GCA_034782735.1 Sagittarius serpentarius
GGCAGGCAGGCCGGCCAGCCAGGCAGGCAGGCAGGCAGGCAGGCCGCCCGCCCGCCCGCCGCCGGAGGCTGTGGCTGCCCTCGAGCCGCCGGCTGTGAGGTGAGTGGTGGCGGCCGCGCTCACCGCCCCTTCCACGCAGGAGGGAAGCCCGCGTGGGGCCGAGGCGGTCGCTGCCCCCAGGGCACGGCCGCCGCCTTTGAGGAGGCGCCGCGGGCTCCTGGCTCGTCCCGAAGCGGGTTTCCGTCGCGAAGGTGCTGCACGAAACTTCCCCGCTTCCTCCCTCCTCCCCTCCCGCCCGGGGCCCAGCTGTCACTCCGGCTTCGGGGTTTCTCCTCAGCGGAGCAACATGTGGAGGATGCAGGGCTGGCGCCCTGCCTGCCGTCCCCGCCGCGGTTTCCCGCACGGGCTGTGGGAGCACCTGCTGTCGGACAAAGCGCGGCGGCCGAGCGGCAGCAAGCGCCGGCCGGCGCCGCGGCCCTTCTCCTCCGTCGCGGGGTAGGCGGGAGGCCGGGCGCGCTGCGGGGAGCGCCCGGGTACGGCGGCGGGGTGCTGTGCGGGGACATCCTCGGAGCTGGCGGGAGCAGTGAGCTGGAGACGCGGCAGAGGGTGCTGTCCCGTTGCCGCGCTCGGCGCAAGGGCGGCTTTGCAGCGGGGCCGAGAAATTTTTGCAGGAGTTTTGTCTCTTTTTTTTTTTTTTTTTTTTTGCCAGCTGGGAAAAAAGGCATCGGCAGCAGCAGCAGCGTGCACGTGTGGTGTAAAGAAAGAGGGACTTTATGATGCTGGTTGGTTACAGCACAGTGGGATACTGGGAAAGGCTGACAAAATCAACAGGCTACTTGTTTACTGATGCATGGAACCTCTTTGGCCCAGAGCCCGATAGCTGTGTTGGAGAGGTTGAGTACTTACCTTCCCTGGCTTAAATGGGTCAGCAGTGGTATTGCAGCTTGCCCCGACTTGTTGTCCGAACTCCAGAAAAACAATTATATGTTTAGAAAGGGGGGAAATAATGAAGTATTGTGATTAATAGGAAAAAAAATGAGTAGAGTATGCTGATAGTTATGAGTGCAGTGCTTGTAGGGTTTTACAGAGAGCATGGACACCCAATGCTGTAGAGCTGACTACTTAATGTCACCTTTGGATCCATTTTACTAATAATGCTTCTTGAAGTCTGCACATGATCATGGATTATGACTCTCTTAAGAGAGACTTAAGTGGTCTTGCAAAGACTGAGTGTACTCGAGTTTATCGCTTGGTGGGGGGGGTAGCATGAGGCCTGGGAAGCAAATAGGAAGTGAAAATTATTCATTTAGTTTTGATATTGTTCTGGGTCTTCAACGGTTGTTAGTGTCATCACAGACTGATCTTAGTTCAGGTAGCATCTCATGTTCTGAAAGATAGTACTCTTATCCTGGTAGACACGTAGTTCTTGTGAGTGTGCGAACAGTCCCTCTGATAATTTATGGAAAATGTTCTGGACTAGTCTGGTTATTTTTATCATGGCAAGTGTGTTTCTTTAAGAGTAAACCAAACTATATCATACCAAAAAATGTTCTCAACCTGTAATTATCTAAATTTCTTGTACTCAAAATGAAAACAAAAGCCACTTGAAAATGGGAACCTCTCTTGACTGATTCACATGGCTGATGAGGTTTATGACAATAGAACTCTGTGCAGTGTTACTACACTGAGGTGTCATTACCTCTGACCTGAAACTGTAGTTCAAGGTGAGGATGTGCTGTCCTCCGGCTGTGTGTGCTGCCCTGTGTAACCAACAGTGGTAGAGGTCTAGCCTGTGTTTTCAGAGAAAGAGTCCCGGTTCCTTGATAGTCTGTGTCAAGCCTCCACGAGACAGAGCTGCCTGTTGTGGAGACAAGAGGAATGAATAGTGGTGATGCGTTCAGCTCTTGAAACACAGGCCTAACCGCTGTTCCTGCTACAAGAAATTTTTCCCTGGTGGGACGTTCAGAGACTTGATATGTCATCCTGTTTTCCTGTGCCTCTTGAGGCCTCAATAAAAGGGTGTTGGCCTGGTCCTTAAATGAATCTGGCCGTAGGTAACAGCATGGTGAGATGCCCCAGAGTACTTTGCTCTTTTTCAGTTCTGCTTTGCTGACCTGTCTGAAGACTTTGTTGGGTGTTATTGTATTAAGTGAGATGCATTCAAAATTTTTCTTTGCTATCTTGATAGGAAATGTGCTTCAGCTTTCACTTTAAAGTTGTGTTAATTATAAGACTTAACAAGCTGCATCCTAGTGTGGATGTGTGTGCCTGTAAGTTTATCTGGCCGTGATATTATTATTAACCTCTCTGATAGAGGACAGTGTCTATCCTGTGTAGAAACTTCTGAAATCACCACAGGAAAATCATGGGCTTTTCAGCAGTAAAGTTCTGAACAAAATTCCTGTCTTCAGGTGAGTGTTAGCTCCTGCTAGGTACTGCCTGACTGTATTCCCCTGGGGGAATCATTTCACACTCCTGGTTTCCCTAGAAAATTTATAGTTCGCAACTGCACTGCTCAGTTCTGTGTGGATGCAAACCATGCTGACTCATCTGCTGAACTGTTGCAGCCTTGCTCTATGTAAACACAAGCACACTTCTAAAATATTTAATTTGTAATGTCCTCTGTGGAGAGCTATCCCACAGCTCCTGGCATAATTCCCAGAAGCAGCAGATTCTGGGGTACTGGGAGTTTCAAAGGCCATTGGTGCCCAGCAGGATAACTGTCTGAACTAGTTTAGTGTAGTTTATCCTGGCACTGGGACAGTTCAGACTGAACAGGTATTTAATCTTGCTTAAAGCAAGTCTGCTTTGAACAATACTTGGTATATGTATAAACGATTTGGAGCCTGTTGAAACATGGCTGTCAGGAGATCTACATGGTAGGGAAATCTTTGTTATGGCAAGTAAACTTTGGTGTAGATGTACCTCCTAACAATTTTTTAAAAAAACTTATCTGTGTGCAGTTATAGTAAAATCAGAAACAAGGTATTAAAAGGATTATTTTCTTAGTTCCTCTGTGGCAAATAACAGCAGTAATTGTTTTGTGAAGAGCTGAGTTTATATCCACACGTAAAATGCTTGTTAAAAAGAACTTCTCAGGAAGGTGGAAACTCACCCTCCCATTCATGCACACAAATACCCTGATAGGTCTTCTAATTGAAAATAAACTACAAGATATAATTTGACTACAAAGAAGGCGCGTGGAACCAAAGAATGATTTCCAAGTATGCTTATTTTGTCTGTACCTGGTAAGTACAGCATTGGAATTTTAAGATAAATACCTTCTCATTTAAAGCAGTAATTATTTTAGTGGAGACTAATTGATGAGGAACTAGAGTTCCTTGGTTTTTTGTGTTTTTTTTAATTTGGATTTGGGTTTTGTTTAATTTATTATTGCGATCTTGGTTGAAAGAGTAATCCATTATGGTTAACGATGGAGAGTAATTTGGGAGAGGTTTAGTGCAGCTTATGGGTGGTCCAGATCATTCACATCTCACTTGCTCGTGTAGGTTGACTGTCAGTGCATTACCTGTAATCGTTAAAAATCACCTGTTTGCTGAACTGTGCTAAGCTTCACTGATGTCATAACTCATTCCAACATCCTGCACTTGTTTCAAGCTTCCATTCTTACTTTTTTTTATTTTGAGAACAAGACTTTAGAGACACTAGAGTAGTGGGATGTGCTCAAAGCTGGATAAATCTGGGTAGCAGAACTGGTTCAAAACTCCAGAGAAAAAGCTCCTGGTGCAGGTGGGGTTCTAGAGCTCATATTGGGGTCCATTGGGGATACAAGCCATCATTCCCTCTGCCACAACATGGCAGCACTTGCAGCTGCTCTTAGCAAGTGCAGCATCAGTGCAGCTGGAAGAGCAAATCTCTGCTTTCACCTTTACGGATGGTAGAATTTGAAGGTAGCATGCCTGTTACTGCTTTGCCTGCAGGAAGGGCAGTTAGTGTAATAGTGTTTTGGTACGAGAAGCATCTTTTCTGGAAGCACAATTCAATGTTCTACTTATTTTCCTTCTTTATTCAGTATATATATTCCATTTATATGGGGAATTTCTTAGAAATATGGCTTAATTCACAAATGGATTACACTAGAAAGTCTTTATCAGAAGTCTGAAATTGAAGCGTACAGATGTGGCATCTTGTTGCTTAGGTGGGCTGAGAGATGTGCTTACCATTGACAGAGTCCCGTTAATTACAAGACAGAATCTTACAACCCATATTTCAAAATCCTCCTTTCTATGATGGCTATTAGTGGCATTTTTCTTTGTAAAAATGAAGGAGGTTAAAAATTGTGCCTGCATCTGTTATTGTTGCTATGACAGCTGTCTTTGTCCAGTTTTAACTATCATATTCTGAATAGCTCTTAACTGGGGTTGTAACATTAATGGCTGTGTGCAGAGGGAGTAGAAGAGGAAATCTTTCAATGCTGTCTCCTTCTCTCTGTCAAAAAATGTTTCTTTTGAGTTATACTGTTTTTGATCAAGATGCAGTGGGTTGAAACGTTCCATTACTAACTCTGTTTTGGTGCCTAGCATAATTAGGGGTGGTACAGTTATGGTATAAAGTAGTAGCCAGTCTGTTAGCACAGTTTAATCACCGTTTGTCTTGAGCAAGACAGATGGTACCACTGATACTGTGCTTCTGAGACTTGAAAAGTGGGAAGATCACTTGAAATAAGGTGATGCAATTTTTGTGCAAGGTCATATACAAAATGGTGTTGTCTTCAGATGGCAATTGTGAAACAAGTGAGTGCTCCTTGCAACATGCTATCAGTCATTGCATAAGCAGCAGCAAATAAGGACTGTCCCTCTGTCTAGGTGTAAGCAGTGGGATGTATTGTCTTCAGGTGCCAACTTACTTTAACACCAATGTGCAACACTAGTGTAAAAAAAGCTGTAAAGTAGCCCATGTTTATTCAAACCCTCCTTTCTAGCACACTGAACATCTTTCTCTGAAGTGGATAGCTAACTTCTGTGTAGTCAGTGACTATATTAAGTGTTTGTATACGGTTGTCTTCCTGATGCTAGCTGGAAAATACAGTCACGAGAGAAGTTTTTTTAATATGTTAGATGGCAACCTGTTGGTCTGAATAACACATTGTTGGAAACTGTTGGTGGTAAAGTAGCAGCAGTTTGGAAAGCTCTATGACCCTAATCCAGACCAGTTTTAAAGGGTAACTTCTAATACAGAATCTCGTACGGTTTAGTCCAGTTGGAGGGCCAGCTGTCTATTTTGGAAATCAAACTGCTGCCTTTTAAGATGAAAGCCATATTTTTGCGAATATGAACTCTTTTGTATCTGCTTGCTGTGCCTTGTCTGAGGGAAGGAGCAGCTGTAGTGCATTCACCAGACCTGCATTTGGCTGTTGCTGCCATTGTGTTGTGTGTAAACACGTACCATTATTTTGGATCACATAGCAGCCTGTTCAAAAGGGTCTCGCATTCCCCAGCTGTTCCGCAACTTTTCCATCTCTGAGCTTGCCAGCTGCTTATTACAGGCAACTGTAGCTGCATTTGTGTCTCTGGTGTTAAGTATTAGTGGAGATAAAATTGACTTTTGTTAAATGCTAGGTGCTGCGAGCCCCTCTCTTGTGCTTCTAATGGACTTAAAACAAAAGTAGACTGTTCTTACTGTATCAAAGTTGTCAGAAGTTTTCTTTGCCACTAGTTGGACAGTTTGCATAAAAAATCTTATTTTCTTACATTTAGCACAAATATGAAATACAGTTATGTTTACATGTGTATGTACCTCCACAGCCTGTGATAGTAACTAATCGAAAAGAATCGAGGTATGAAAAGGTGCCCCTTAAAGCCATGTCAACAGCTCTTTTGTTTCCCCACTTCTCTGAACAATGTTCAGTTTAACAAGGCGTCCTCTGCTCTCTTGTCAGCCAACCCTTTTGTTTACTGATTCTTGCAATGAGTTTTATTTCAGTGGCAGCACTGATCAGATAGGATGTTGAGGAAAGAAGAGGGGCTGTGAAATGCCTTGTATCTGCAGTGAGTGCTCAGTCCAGGTGATGGACCGTACGCTGAGCTCTGCCTTCTGGATTTTTCCATCTAGCCTGCTCCCCCTTGCATGAAAGGGATAGGAAATGTCCGGGAAAGGTTTTGTGAGGCTGAACTCATCTTTTCTGCAGCAGTGAATCCATAAATATCTCCCTGGAGAAGTTAAAAGGCAGACTATCTTTGTATGGTCACCTTCAATGAAAGTTTAGAACAGAGTAAATTCAAGCACCGTTGGAAAAGGGAGATAATTCTGTTAGTCACTAAAGTTACTGTTCTAAATACTTAACCTGTTCTACAATGTCAGTTTGAAACTTTGGATGAGAAGGAGCGTATACTTTGTTACTGCAAAAGATTGTTAAAAATGATGATAAAGCTAAGTTTTCAGAGGCTTGAGCTGGTTTCGTTAACTAGTGTTCCATACTCCCGTACAAGGGGATAAATCAGGCATTTTCTTGTAAACATATTTAATGCAGTTTGTAGTTGAAGAATATAAATGTGAATTCTTCTGGCTGTGTGAATCATTTCATGGTGAAGGAGACTGGAAGGGAATGGCTCGTGCGTTCTTGCTGTTGATAGCAGAGAAGGCTGCCTCTGCCCCAGGCTCCTAGTTACCCATTGTAACTGGTCTGAAAACCCTGTTATTCAGAGAGGAAATGTTCAGGTGATTGTAGATCTATTTCTTTTTTTTTTTTTTTTTCTTTTTTCCTACCTTTTTTTTTTTTTTTTTTTTCTTTCATGAGGTACTCTATCCTGGCTGGTTGTAGTTTTCGTGTTCATGTTAAACATCCATACTACCTAAATTATGCTAATAAGAACATGACTCTGGCTTAATAATACAGCCTTGCTCTGTAAAAACAAAACAAAAACGTAAAAAGAAGTCTCTTGATTTAAGGTAGCATATTTCAGGATCTGTTTTTCCTGTCTCCAAATAGCTGAGAGTTTGAACTTTTCCATTCTAATGCTAGTGTCTTAAAAGAAGTTGAAACGCTGTCTTTGGCTAATTGCTTGCTCTTGTCTTCTGGAAAATTGCTCTTTCAGAGTACTAAATCAGTACTTGTCTGAAATCATAGAAATACAGGCTTATGGTTTGAAATGATCATATTGGATACATAGTTACGTTAGCTGAGCAAAGTCATGGATATTAGCTTAAAATGTGTGGTTAATACAGAAAATGTGGAAAAGAATATGTATTCTGGATTTAATTACTACATGTGTGAACAGTTCTTCAGAAAACAGGTAACGAGGGTTCTCATCCAGAACAGCAGACTGTCCATGCTTCAAAAATAGAGCAAGACAACTGAGTGTGATCCTGAGGGCAGGGAAAGATGGGTGGGGAATGGAGGAGGAACATCTGTCACAGAGAAGGTTAGGGAGTGTGTCTTAATTTTTTTTTTTTTTTTTAAGTGCTGCTGATTAATTCATAAACCTCTTTGGAGTGAGTCTAGGGAATGGACATAGAGGAGATTGGGAGGAGTGGAATTTGAGAAGTATGAAAGTAAGGAGGTGTTGGTTTGTCCTCAGTTGAGCAGAGAAGGAAGAGTGTATCTGATTAATAAGAGATGTTCAATTATTAAAGGCTTAGGAGAAACAAATATTTATTCCTCATGCAAGGTGGCGGGAATTCAAGTGATAAGACTTCAAATGGCAGTAAATTGCTAAACATGTTTAAAAGCAATGAGGGAAAAAGAAGGCATTACCCTCTCACCCACCTCCAAAAACTGTTCTTAACTAAGGTGATGGAAGTTCTGGAAAGGCATGAAAATAGAGCACAGAAGAAAGCTTTTTTTTTTTTTTTGGTTAGGTTTTTTTTTTCTTTCTTTCTTTTAAATGAAAGGTTCTGCCAATGTTGTTAACTTGGCTTAAATTTGCTTTGTCCCCTACAGGGGAAAATACTTATTTTAAAGTTTCCTCTAAACTTAAATTGGCTTCTCAGCCAATTTAAAGACATGTCTATGTAATACCTTCCAACTCCAGGAAAGCTGACAACTATAAGGCTCTGCGGAGGAGGAGACCTTGTGGATTGCACAGGAGAGCAGGATTTCCAGCAGCAGGGAAATTGCTGTTCTGAAAATGTAACTTGAATTAATCCCTTCAAGCTTTGTTTCCTTTTGCTGTTGTTAATGATTTCCTTTGCACAGCTAGTGGTAAGTGTTGCTTTGCCTGCCTCACTTCACTGGCTCTTCCACTGCTGGCTGAAACTAAAAGTTACAGTATGTGTTAATTTAAAGACAGAGCAGCGGCAGGTAGAGCTGCTTCCCCAAGCCACAAGTTGATGGGTGATGAGAGTTGTCATCTCTAACTTTGGCAACTTAAGTTGTTTCTGTCCAGGGTGGTCACTGCAGCTCTTACTGTGGGTTGTCCTGCACACTGGTGAGCTTGGGTGCCTGTTATCTCACAGGCTGTGCGGCTCAAAACTCTAGCTGATCAGCCATGTGTACAGCATCCCTGAGCCTACTTATGCACCATTGTCTCTATCACTGGGAAGAGTAGAGGGTTTGAAAGAAGCTTACTTAAGCAAAAGTTGCAGTAATGAACAAAATGACAAGAAGAAAACAAAGTATGTTTACTGAGGTAATATCTGTTAGTAAGGATCTGGCTTAGTTAGGCTGCTGTTGTTAGGGTTGCCTGTTACAGTTACTTGTGTTCTGGATGCTTTGCCTTGTTTGTGTGCCACGTGTGAGGCTGCGCTCTCATCTGTAATCAGCATTTAGGTGTTAACTGCTAAAAGGTAGCTGTTTCTTTTTCCTCCCGCCTTAGTCCACAAGACTGCTTAGTTTGTGTCCCTGATTAGATCAAACTCTTGGCTTTAGGCTTAAATTACTTCAGTTAGAGTATCCTGTCATTTAAAAGCACATACTGTGACAAATACTACTTCAAAGGAGTTTGTACAAAATTTGACCCTTGCAAAGCTCAGAGTAAGGACTCGTCAGAACTTTATAAACACCCTGACTGTGGGATTGCAGCGAACGTCTCCTGGATGCTCTCCCCAGTGTCTGTCCTCTTCCTTCCTGTTACATTGTAGAATGCCAGTAGTTGACAAAGGATTTGTTTTTTCTTAAATACACTTGTTTGTCTTGTCTCCATAATATTTGGTGCATGCCTGACTTTACAACTTGCATGCAAATGCCTATTTTTGTATTGTTTTTGTGGGTTGGCAACAAAGTTGTTCTGGCTTCCTATTGCAAGCAGAAGCCTGGAGTATGGAAATAAGTTGTTTATATGGATTCCTGGTATGGAATGCAAGTTTAATTCTTCTAGCTTGAAATTAAATTACGTTGAATAAAATGAACTTTGAGTTTAAGTGGCACTGAATTCAGCTAAACAACTTGCTAGGACTTATGTTAATAGAAGCTAACTATAGCATCACTAACTGCTGCTAGGTATGCATTTCAGGTTCTTAAAACTTGTGGTTTAAGAGGGGAATGCTTAGCTAATACTTCTGTAATAAAATTAATGTCTGAAATGCACTGTGTAGCATACCCTGCTGGGATAGTACAGCCACAGACAACTTGAAGGGATTTGTGTGGGCAGGGAGATGGCAGATGAAGCATTCCAGGTGAGATATAAATTTCCATTCCCTGGTTTGGGAACCTAATTTGCCTTCCGGTAGGGAGCTGCAAAAAAGAAGTTACAAGTGATTTTTTTTCATCTGACCTACTATTGGAGTCTTGACCTAGTAGTCTTTTAAAAGAAATCTTTAAAGCAATGTTTGGTTGGACGTGCCCTTTCTGGGCTCCCAGGAGGTATTTGCCAGCAACGAGCTGCTGAAATCAAAAGCAAAACCCAAAAAGGCCCATATATGTGTGTGAAGTGAGGAAGCCAAGGAGCAGAGTGGTTTTGTGCTGAACTTCGACCTGGCTGAAAGATCTTTCCAAATGCAATAAAGACAGGGAACACTTTAAATACTGTCTTCGAGAATTATGATTACTTGTGAAATTCCTGGAGTAACATACAAATGTACTTTCATGATGGAATAGTAGATGGTGTCCTTCCAGTAAAACAAATGCTACTTCATTAAATGTTTTTATGCAAAGACTGACATGAAGACTTACAATCGTGCCAGTCTCTGCTGAAACAAAGCAACCAAACTTGGTGTTACAGAGGTTTGTTTCTTAAGGAAGCCCTGAAAAAAACTTTTTCCATGAACAAGTTGGTATGAATTGGCATTCTTTCTTGCACAGGAAACCACAAATTCTTATTGTGGAAAACTTCTAACTCTTGTAAAATAGTCATTAGTTTTGTGTATTAAAGTTGTTCAGAATGTTTTAGTTTTTTTGCAGTGGCCTCTAGAGAGCTGCTGTAAGAAACGCTATTCTTTCGATAAACAGAAGATCACTTGCTCAAATGTTTCCAGTCACTTGTATTCACTGTGTGTGCTACTGGGGCTTGGATACTTGTGAAATACCTACAAGCCTGAGACCATCTTTATTCTTCAATTATTTTTACCCCCTCAAGTCTCTAAGTACGCCAGTTGTAGCAACAGAACACAATCCCTGTATTAAATACAGCAATGTGTTTGATAGTTGCTTTGTTAGGGTTTCTGAAACTGGTGTACTTGAAATTGTCCGTGGTGGTTGGGTAGCTCCTGGATCAGTGCCCACTCAGTGTGCACACATGGATGCGTGCACACGTGTACACACACGTGCATACATACATATGTATGCTTGTGTGCACTCCTTGGCAACACTTGGTCAACACTTGTGTGCAATGTCAACCTAACCTGCATACCACTAGTGTGTGATGTGTGTACTGCAGACTGGGAGCTTCAGGTTCAGGTGACTTGAAAAATTACTTGTTGTGTCACTTCACTGAAACTATGCTGAGCATCCCTCTTTTTCTTTACGCTGGTCTCTTTATTTATGAGCTGGTCTTCTCAATTGCGCCTTTTTTTTTTTTTTTTTTTTTTTAAATCTCTATTCTGGATTTCAGATGATCAGTTTTTCATACTTCACCTAAGGTAAACCTCTTTGTTAACAGAACTGCATCCTTAATTTGTTCCTTTCAAATATACTACCAAGAGTATAGCTCAAATTACACAGCACGTTCTTGTTTTTCTTGTTAATGAAAGAAGAAAGAGCAATGGGTGGGGATGTAGCAAATTACCTAAGCTAGCAGTGATAAAAGTGATTTTTTTTTTTTTCTTTTCTTTGCAGAGCAGGCTGCTTGTTTGAAGCAGACTTATCACATCATCTGCATTAATGTTTTATACTTTCTACTATTTTGGAGCGTTAGCTGGGCTCTTAAGTACTGGAACGTTACTGCTGCTATTTAAGGCAGGACATCTGTCATGATGTGTCTAGAGTCTGATTTCCCCAAGCCTGAACAATTCTTGCCTTTATACTCTACCTATGTAGCTGTTGCTCTTTCTACAACCTAAAAATATTGCAAATAAATAAAGCTACAGAGAGGTTAAATTAGTCTTTGAAAGTCTGTGATTTCTGAGAGCAAGAACTTTCCAGTAGTTGTGTCTTCTGTTGTCTGGACAATGCTTTGGCAGAGTGTTAAGAATTTGCTAAACTAGGCCAAATTAACTTTCCTTTATGGTCAGGCATAACTTTCTGTACTGGAAGGGTGTGTGCAAAATAAATTCATGCTTCTCACAAGTGGTGTTAACACTGTCTCATGCTGTACACACCAAGGCTTCTGGAATCCAGCCCTAGCAGCATCCTGTTGGTGTGCTACCCTCGGCTTGCTCCCTTGCTTCTGGAAATCATGGCTTGCATACCGACTTCCTTGGGCTTTGGGACTTTTCCCTTGCAGTAGCCTCAGTGTTGGCTGCCCTCTCAGTCATGGTTTATGTCCCAACAGCTGTTCAGTTTGCACACTTTTATTGTAAATGCTATTTACAATATTATTACAGTATCCTTAAATATTCCCTGCACAGGATAATGAGGTTGCTCTGTGCAGCCTCAGAACTCATTTCTAGAAGGGGCAGATTTTGCAGGGTAATCTAGAGAAATTATTTCCCTTCTCCCGCTGAAACCCTGCTCTGAAAACTATGTTTCAGAGGCAATTTTAATGAGCTTTGAAACCTGTATTTCTGTTTTCAGGCCAACTCTTCATGTGTGGCTTTGCAATAATACCATTTTGGGGATGAAGTTTTATGAGTCTAACAGCTCCCTACTCCTCCCATTTCCCTCTTTCCTTCCTGCTCCCAGCTGTATGCCTGTGCTGAGTATTCTGGGGTGGCTCTAGTCCACTCCTTCAACTTTGTAAGGTGCTTTATCTCAAGTTTTGGTTGCTGGGTCAGCACATCAATGTTCTGCTGTGTTAGAGAACCAAGGAAGCTCTCAGACCTCCAGTGCATGTGGGAGCTGGTGCAGTGGGGATCAGCCCAACCGGGAGTGGGGACAGAGAAGGAAGTGAAGGCTGGTAGCACAAGGCCCTTTGGTCAGCTTCTAATTTTAGAGCCTTGGTCTTCATGGTAGTGGGGCAAGGTGGGTCAGAGTCAGACTGGACAAAAAAATATGTGCTCTTCACAGTTCACTTCATCTAACATGGATCCATGCATGAACATGGGTTTTCCCATCACACCTTTCAGCTGTGATTTGACAAACTAAAAGCTTTTGAATGGAACACTGAAGTGGTGTTTATTTGAAGCTTAAAATGCTAGAATTGTTTTTTTTTCTCTGTGTTTGTGGCTCTTTTTCCACACTGTTTTTTTAAAAAGTTGTTTGTTTAAAGGAAACTTTACACTTTTCAGGGAGGATCACAGCTGGGAAAGGCCAGAAACTATTGCAGTTGCATAGTGTTGTTTGGCTCTGTTGGATTGGAACTGTGTATGACTGTTATTAATCTAAAATTGCAGATCCTTTACTTGTTCATCAGATTGTAAAGATACTATGAGAGCATCTAGCATCTTTTTAAGACAGCATGAGCTGCTGTATTTTGGAGTTACAATAGTCATGGTGACAGCATGTCTCTTCTGTACTGGTGGAGTAAATTAAAGACGATGGGGAAGAAATGCAAGAGAGGGTGGAGATTTGAAATAACTGTACTTTCATCAATACAAACAACATAGGAAGTTTTGGGAAGCTTTGTTAAACTCGGGCTGAGTACTTAAAAGTTTACTAGAGAGTAATATGTTGAACCTGATGGCTTTGGCTTGTGATCATCAGTGAAAGCCTGCTTTTTCACCTAGTTTTGTAACTGAGGATTTACTTTGGCACAAAGGAGACAAGTATCTTGTTTGAGTTAGCAGAATACAAGTGTCTAGTTGGAAACATACCCAGCAATGATCTGATTCCTAGTCTTGTCTGTAACTGCTCAATAGTGCCACCAATGCATATTTGGCAACAAAAAAAGTTATGACAACCTGCATAAAGTCCAGGATTTTTGAATGTCTCAAAACCACTTGAATATAAGGTAAAAGCTGATCACTTGTAAACATTGGCTTGAAACAAAGTAATAGAATTTAACAGGACAGCTTGGTGGATTGTCAGTTCCAAGTGTGCCGGCACCCTAGGAACTGCCCGCTAAGTTTAACGAAACTATTGCTTCTGCCTGCTGACTTTGTGGCATCACAGGTGCAGCTTGCTAAGTTGACTGCTAGTGACTGGCCCTGCACACCTACTTCAGAGTGCAGCAGTCTTGTCTCCTAAAACATCAACTTTGAGACCAAGATCTCCAGATTATTGCTAGGCTTGTTTACAAAGGACACCTGAGCCGGCTCTATTGGCTGCTGCAGGTGTTGAATTGCCCCAGTGTTTTAGAGAAGGCTATTCTGTACTATCAGTACATTCTCCAGGATAATTCATGTTTACATTTTTGACCAAAATAAAAAAGGCACTATCATCTTTTACATCTTAACAAAACTTTTGCTTTTTATAAACTGAAGTATTTGAGTTAAAGCAAAAAAAACCCAAATCAAAACTATTTGATTTCTCACTTCATTCTGGCAAGTAGATGCACATGCACTGTGCAAAGGGGAGACTCACTGTTGTGTTAAGCTCCAGATGTGGGAGGGTATTCTGCTTTACAGGTGGATGAAATAAATTTCAGAGCCATCTGGCAATGAGCAGAGTGCAACTGGTTGACTGCCTTGAACTTCACTTGTATAAACAAAGCTCTGTCACAGGTTTCATTTTGGGGAGTGTCCTGAAAAGATTCTCATTAATTTTCTTACATTATTGTCTGGTGATCTTATTGTTCAAAATATTACATAATTCAGATCTGAGATTTAGACTCAAGGTAGTATCTCCGTAGCAAAGTCCATGTTCCAGTGTTAATTGTTAACAGAGGTGCCGTCACTGCTCAGCTGAGCTGCAAGGTTTGTTAGCTGAGCACTGCTTACAGCACTCTAGTTGTTCAAGAGCTATTTCTGATGTCTCACAGCACCGACATACTTAAATTAATAGATGTGACATGGAGGACCATTATCCTGAAATGTGCTGCTAGAACTTAGTTGGGACTGTTTGGATTATGCTCACAAATATTACTTTATATTTTCTCCAGATTTAATTGCACCATCTATTCATTCTATTTAAATAGTGTGCTCAAATTAAAGGAAGGGAAAGAAACCAAACTTTCTTTGATCTTTGAGCACAAGATCTGATACTATTTGGTTGTTCATGGCAACCTGAGTATTGTGGTTTGGTTTTTTTTAAATCCTTTTAATAGCCTCTGTATTGAGTGCTGTTGTTTAGAACAAGCATGCATTTGTGTGTGCACCTGATTCACAAGAATCACTCTTATGTTTAAGTTGTCGTAGGCACTTGAGAGTCTTGTTTCATCGTGTCTACTGCCTTTGCCTCATTTCTGTTTCTTTCTTGTGTGGCACTACCCATTTCCAAAACCTTGGGGAGGAGTTTTTGACTGCAGCTCTTGCTCTCACGTATATGTCTTCAGTCTTGTTCCATAGCTGCTCAGTGAAGACGGCTGTCTCAGTTGTTGTTGAGGAAGCTGAGATGCTTTCAGGTGTTGCAGCTCAGGTGATTGTAGTTCTGTAAGAGCTCCTCTCTTCTCCAGTGTAACATACTGTTGTGACTAACAGATTGAGCTTTTTTGAAAATTCACATACGTGAACAGAAGTGCAATAGGCTACGTGAATCCAGTATGTCCCTGATTATGTTGTGTTGTTAAAAAATACCTTCTTCTAAACTTCAAGAATTCTTACATTTATTGAATTTATTTTCAATGAAATTCATTTCATTAAGAAGGGTGATGTTTTTAGTCATGCTGTCACAAGATGTTTAAGCCCATGAGATTAGATCTAAACACAGGAAATGTGTCTTGAGTACATTGTTAAGAGATGATCTGAATAGGCCAGTGCTCGACCTGCTGGTTAATGGCCATGCAGTATTAGTCATGTATTTCCGCCTTGTCTGAGAGAACTAAATGTTTAATATTCCTTCCATTTCTGAATCTGGCCTTTCTGGAGACTCTGATTAGTTGTGACTGTTATCTTTGGTAGGATATACAACTGTTTCTATTTTGGATTTTATGGTCTGTTTCTGTCGTTAGTCTGTTCTTCAGTGTTTGGGGGGGTTTCTTTGATTTTTTTTTTTTTTTTTTTTTGGCTGTGTTCCTCCCTAACTTGCTGCAAAGACTTCATTGCTAGACACTCAGGCCATGTCCAGTTGATCCACATAGTTCCTAGCAGCCAAGATATCTTGTGTTCTGATGGAGTTGGATGATGTGCTTGTGCAGTTTAGGATGAGATGACTGTGGAAAAAAGAAGAGGAAAATAGGATTCTGAATTACGTGACCTCTTGCTAGCTTTAGGGAAAGCGCTGCTGGAAAGCAGGTATACTTTTAAGGGACTGCTTTTCTATTATGGGTTTCAAGAGCTGCACAGCTTTAGTTCTCATTTAAAACTTCTGGGATTGCTCTGCTGTTCCTACTTTTATCCAGATACACAAAGCAATTTTGCCATTGCTGTACTGACCCACTGAATGATGCTGTTTTGGTGCAGTTGCACTAATTGCTAGTCTAGCTTGGGCAGGAAATGGCCAATGTGTCACTATCTCTGCCAAATCCAAATTTGATTCCTCCTGTGTAGAGATGTAAGGCAAGCGTGTGCTAACGCTCCTGTGCAAAGCAGATCTTACAGTATAGCTGAATGTAACTGAAGATCAGAGCTACCTGCCAGATTTTATAGTGCGTGATACGTGATGGACTGCATGGAGACCAATTTAATGGAAACTTGGTCTGTTGTACTGCTGACAACTTTGAAATCAACCCTAATTGCCCAATTCAAGTGAGAAGGCTTTTATTCAGCAAGGACTTTAAACACAGTTCGTCCTTCCCTCCCTCTCCCAATTTTTATTCGTATAGGACATTCCTGGACTTACCACTTCCATCTTGACTGGCCAAGCACTTGGAGCTGCCAACCACTCTAGCACTTCTGCCTTTGCCTAATCTTCACCAAATCTTCTCCTTTAGCCATATTTGCAGTATATTTCTTTTCTGGCCAAAAGAAAGCATATACATCTTACTTGCATTTGTGCACCACTCAATAATTTTGCTAGAGTGGGGCAGTGGTGGGAGTTTGGAAGGAGGACATGAGTTACGTGGATGATATTGTCTCAACAAATTTTAATTCTACAGGTAAAGGCCCAAAGAGGATCAAAACAAAAAAAACCCAAACCAAACTCTTGCAGACTAATCTGAAAAACTAAAAACTTGATGTTCAAAACTGGACAATTATTACAGGTAGAACTGTCTTTTTAAACATTTCTCTCTCTCCTCTTTGGTTGGTTGGTTGGTTTTTTAATTCTTGAGGTGTAGAAATGGACACCTGTCTCTGTTACCCATTTTGTCAGTGCTGGCAAGTTTAAAACTGCAAGTGTTGCTTGTGATAAGCTGGAATTCCAGCAGTGACACTGCTGTCAGCTCCCTTGCTGCCTGCTGCTCTCTGTGCTTGATGCAGCACGTCTGTTCCTCTGAGGTCCCATGGTAAACCATTGTGATAACTGCTGCTTCTCAGCATGTAAGAAGTTAAGCATCTTTAAAGCAGTGATTATGTTATGCTACTAATGGCTTTGGACTAACTAAATTAAATGGAAACTGGGCAGTTCCTCAAATGTGCTCAAGATCTTGTTTGTAAACCCTCTTAGAGGTGAATGATGCATCTGATTTTCAGTCTTTCTCCTATATTGAAGTGCTGAGGGACACAGTAAAGTATCAAAATTGATGAAAGCAGGTGACAGCTGATTTGTTTTGAAGAAAGGGAATGCACTCTGGTTTGAAGGAATGATTCTCTAGACCTTAGTGCTTGGTATTAACACTGAAACTTCACATACGTTGAATGTCATAGACTTAAGTTACAATAAGGAGAGAACACGGCAGCAAAATGAGTCAGAGAAGTGAGAGAAACAGGGCAAATCAAATAAAAGTTATTTTGTGGTAATGAAGTCTTGAATGTATGGTGGTTTTTTGAAGAGCTGGTTAAGAACTGTAATCTGCAGCATAATTGAATAGGTCTTCTGAAGGAAAAAACTGCTATTATTATGAAATCAGTACATGCAAATGTCTCTGAGCCTGAAGGAATGTTTTAAAAAATTCATTTTGAGAACTTGGAAGACAATCTAATGAGGATATGTGGAAATCTGCTCCATAGTACTTACTAGGTTGGCAGAAGTCATTGGTTTACACGCTGATAAAATATCTGTCATAACTGTTGCTACTCAACAAGTCTAAGAACATTATAATTTGGTTTTGCGTCCCTTTCAGAAGATGTCCTAAATAATTGATGCCCCTGCCAAAGGAGCTAAGAGAGACACTGTAATGGAACCACCTCTGATGTCATGTTTTAGTTGTATAGGAGCTTATTAAATAATGAAACCTTTAAGATCGTATTTTATTTTGGCTACGATTGGCATTTATTTTATTACAGGTATGCTCTGTTTCTAGGGGGTTTATGACAAAATTTTGAAAGTCGAAAATGTTCTTGCTCAGATACACACTTGAGCATGGCAATTTAATGGAAGTCTCATTAGACATCGGTGTTTGCCTATGTTAGGATATGAGTTCAAGATGGACTACTGTGACATGAATCAATGGCAGCTGATTTACAAATTTAAAAGGAACCTTCTGTTTGCCAGGTGTATCTGAGATAAAGTTGCTGAAGTTATTTGAATGTACTGTCAGTGAAACCTGTAGACAGGTTCCCGTGTAGAATTTAGACTTATTTGTCATAGGGATACCCACACTCATACTGTCTAGAGCATGTGGCAATCACTGCATTTTACTTTTTTAAATGCATTTTACTTTTTTAAATGCATTTTACTTTTTTAAATGCATTTTACTTTTTAAAATGCATTTTACTTTTTTAAATGGGGAATGAACTAGTTTATGCAGCTAGTACTTGGCTTTTATTTTGGTATATCTAATTGATAAGTAAAAGATAAGGAAGGAATTCAAGCTGAAGATTAAGGAGTGAGTGTGCCTAAGACAGCTCAAGCAATGTGATTTGCCCTCTGAACTCATGACTGAAGCTCTAACTATAGTACATGTTTCTGGCCACTGTTTTTGTCCCGGGACACTGTCAGAAGAGATTCCCACCCCTGTTACTTGCACACTCACACATGTCAGAGGTAACTCTCTCAGTAAGACTGCACATTGCAAATATGTACAGTCCTGATTTACAACCTAGGGTCTGGCTGAGCAGAGCTGTGCAAGTGCAGGTTAGAAGTCACTCAGATAACATAAATCCAGAATGCTTGGGTCTGCCAGTTGGCTGATAGATGAAGTGGGTGTTTTACAGCATACTCTCTGAACTGCAAGGAAGAGATTGAAAACAACGGTTGATTCCCTGCTGTAAACCTAGTTTTAATCTGTTTGTTTGTATTGTGCTGTTGATGGGGGGGAGGGGATGTTCCTGCTTTTTTTTAGCCTGTAGGTAGGGAAATTCCCTTGAATTTAGATGAAATTCAAAGATCATGCAAATAGTTACTTTTTACATTCATTAAGGTTCTTGCCCTTCTACATCCAGCATAGCAGATTACCTAGCTGAGAGGGAATTGCTTTTCTATGATGTGTCTAGTTTTTCAGAAGCTTGTTACCAGCCTAAAAAAACCCACCTCACTGTTAGTCATTTAAAGTGAAACATGGCAGTCTAAAATTCAATAAAAAAAGAAATCAAAGTTACCCCTTATGTTGTAGCCTTTTTTTGTATGTTTCAGAAAATACACTTACCTGCTGCTGGCTAACTGGCAAACTGAACATCTGCCCTAAGTATGTAGGTTATGAATTTGCATGGAGTTGGGGAAAAGCAAAAGAGCACACTTCTGTGTCGGGCAGGATGGTGTCTGCGCTGCAGTTTCTCAGGCGTCTGAAACGGAGAGCTCTGCTCTTGTTCAGATGTCTTCCCCAGCCATGAGGCAGGAGGAGAGGAGTGCTGACTGAGCTTGCCAGCAATGATAAGGCCTCCAGGTAGTAATCACAGTAAACATGCTGTGAGAATCACGGCCCGGCTTTCCCAGGAGTTATGAGGCAAGGATGTACTTCTGTCACTTCTGTTGGAAGCTTCTTGCCGCTAGCAGCTAAATGATATGCAAAGCAATCAAACTACGGCTCTTCCAGCATTACTGGTGTTCTGGCTTATGGTACTTGCTTCTGTTTTCAAAACTGGATTTATCAGCATAGACAGACTACTTCGCTCTAAAAATATAAAATCTTACCACAAGTGCTTCTTGTGTTGTAATAAACATACGTAGCTTTCCTCTGCAAGAGTTGCATATCATGCTTGCTTTTTTCCCCCCACTGTTTATTCAGTAGCCTGCCAAGCAACATAGATATCTTCTGAACAGGTTTATGCAAAACTAGCAAATCCAGTGGTAATGATGTTGCTTTCATTAAATTCAGACTGTTGTATTCTACACACAGTATTCACAGCTGTATTACTAACAAGGCTGCTATTGGCTACAATGAAGTACACCAGAAAATTGCTCTAATCTTAGACTTAAGCTATAATTTGAGACAGCTACCTTAAAACAAAAGAACCTAAGTCCATAAATAAACTATAAGCAACATAAACTTTTTAATAGCAGAGACAGTAGCAAGGAACTATTGAAATCCCACAGGACTAGATAATCTCTACCATAATTATGTAGTCCACTGAGTGAATAAAATTTCCAAAACTTAGCTCATGAATAAGACCAGATTGTTTGTGATGTGATTTCATAAAATAAACAAGGAGACTGAAGGCTCCAGAGGCTTCTTAAGTTTTTGCAGATGGGTTAATGGCTACTACTTCATTGTTTAAAGTATGTGTGAGGAGATACATGGCAGTTGTAGAAAGAAAGTCTAAGAAAGAAACTTATTGTTAGGTATGTGCTGAATTTCTTTACCAATATAGCTGTGTTTCCAGCAGGTTGCTTTTATAATCTTCTGTTTGAAATAGCCTTTAAATGTGAAGTGAGTTTTTTGCTACTTAATCTGCTAGATAATGTATGTTGCTAAATATTTTCTGTCTTCTCTATTCTAATTGTGCTAATAAAGTGAACATTTGCTGTGATGTTTCTGGTTCTGATTTGGTACTATTAACACATACCTGTTCTGATCCCGTATGTCCTATCTAATTCTGCCACGTAAGACAGCTGTGCCAATAGAAGAACTGAGAAGAAAACAACACTTGCAGCAGTCTAGAAAAAAATGCTCCCCAGAACATGGGTGTTGGAGGAGAGACAGCTGAGAAGAGGTGTTCAGCCATGAAGCTGGTGGACTTACTAATGGATTGTCTTTCCTGGCCTTTGAGGTAGCCAGCCCCAAACAGCAACAGAGGTACAGCCACCGCACTGAGGATCATAGGAAGCTGTAGCTTCCCTTTGGGGTGCTTTAAGAATGGATTGGGCCTCCACCCTTTCTTGAGAGAGGAGAAATGAGATTCAGCTTTTAGGGACATCTTGTCTAGGGAGCCTCCTGAAGACCATGTCTTGCCTTTTCCTTTTTTATGGCTAAGTGTTGTCTAATTGAGATAAAGCAGCCTGCACACTTCTGATACAGGAATTTGCTCTCATTCATATAAATCTGTGTGATGCCCCACACCCAAATACAGAAAGAATCACAAACAGCAGCAAATGGTGACCTTGTTGAGCATGCAGACTTGTAGAAGGGAAGGCCCCTTCTATGCCTTTCCCCTGTTATCTCCCTTGTACTAGAACTTCTTGCAAAACAGAGGCTTGTCCTGGAGTCTCCTGCCTCAGCATGGATCCCCCTGTAAGCTCTATTTCACTTCAGTAGGTGTCTGACTCTTAAGTCCTTAGAGAACTTAGAAATTTGGGTAATGGGAGCCACAGACTTGTCAAAATGAGTATTCTGTGGAAAAAATTCCCTTCCTTAGGCACATAATCTAAAAAATTGCCCCAGTGAGTTACCGCAAATCTCAGTGCCTTTTTAACCTTTAGTTACTCATCCTCATCAGACCCCTGTGAAATTGGAGAGTTCTCTTCATCATGAATAATGGACTGGGAGCTGAATTATGGGGGCTAGCTACCATGTTCTTACCCACATGTACCAGCTTCCCCTGTTGCACCCCTCTGCTCTTCTGACCCTGTACTGAGTCGTCTGTCTTTAATGTGTAAGGAAGCAATTATTTTTATGGTTGCTGGTCTGAAATGAGTCAGTATAGAGTCAAACATGTTGTGGAGCAGGGAAGGGATAGACTCACGCAGCCAGGGAGAGGAGTGGGAATCTGGCAACCAGCAGCTGGCTGAAATTGCTGTGGAGTGACAGACCAACCCCGGTGACTTGTCCAAGGTCACACAAGCTTCTGTCGGCAAGAAATTGGAATAATTTCTCTCATGCTATAGGGTGCTGACCGCAGGTCTGTCACATGCAATAACTGGTAGGAAGTGGCTTTAGATTTATTCTACTTGAATTTATTGTTTGCTTGCAAATACCAATGTATGAATTAATAGATGCTTTCTAGTGGATGCTAAAATCCAAATGTACTTAGCTGGTCATAACTGTCGATCTTCATGTGTAAGCTGGGTGCATTCCAGGAGGAATACATAGTTAACTTCAGGTAACTTTCCCTTCAAAATGTGATTTTTTGATAGACAGTGATCTGTTGACTACAGCGTGTTAATGTTTAAGGGCTACTGCCTTTTAATAAAGATAGCTCAGGAATTAGTGTCTGAAACAAATCCTTATGTGGTATTATATTGCCAGCTCAGTAAAAAATCAGGCAGTAATGCAGTTGCCTGATAACTCACACAATCTGCAGCGTGATGCTTTATCGATGGCCTAATACAAAATTTAGACTGGAGTATTTCACTAATCCTGGACATACAAATTTCTTAACATATACAGTATTTTGAGCTATGTTCCTTATCATTAAGGCAGTGCTGAATGTAAGGGTCTGAGGGCAGAGTTTAGGTCATGTATTCTGGCATCAATTTCTATGCCTTATTTTTTTGTTTGGATTAATTTGGGAAGGAATAAACTAGGAAACTTCTTTGAAGAGTTTAGAGCTCTGTGCTGGTTATGAAGGTATCTGTTTCACTCCTGTGTTTTTACAGTTTCTTTAGAAAAAGGGCTATAAAAAATTCTTGACACGATTATATGTAATGTGCATTTTTCTTTATACAATACGCTACAGTTAACTCAATTTGAAGGGCTTTCTCCTAGCTGTGGCAAATTTTATCAAGCTACCATTTGACTAAATTTCTATGCTTTGGGTTTTCTTTTACTTTTATTTCTTGAAACCAAAGAAAGCTTGTTGAAGTTTAAAAAAAAAAAAAAAAAAGACAATATTGGAGAAATCTGTCTCCAGCAATCTAATATGTTGTCTGATGTTCTTCTAGGAACAAATGCATCATGTGGATTTTTATGTAGGAGGATTTTTAGACTCTTAATGGTTGGATGTTAGCCACAAGGTTCATGTGACATGACAAATGTGGAACATCTGTGTACTGATACACATCACTGTTCTAAAAGTCAGTCCCACCACCACATGCATTGAATTAAATACAAGAATTTAGGAAAAAAAAAAAAAGGAAGAACACATTCTATCATATACAATGGCAAGGATCTGTTGTGGAAGCCCTCAGAGCTCACTCACGCACTTCTTCACACACCTCTTAGTCAGAGGTCTGCTGTGCTCTGTGCATTAACTGTTATCCCTTTTGGGCCGGGAGAGTGGTATTGTGCTTTCCTAGTCAGTGGCAAACTATTTTCTGGATAGAAATTACAGCTTAGCATAAGAGATTTCTCGATGTAGTTCGTTGTCTGAGTGATGTATAGACTGTATGTGAGGTAAGTAGCTGGCCGAGTTGGCATACTTGAATTGGAAATGAAGTGTGGCTGAGAAGCTTTGACCAGGATCTCTCATATTAAAACATGAATCTTATTCATAACTCTGCCTGAAATGACCTTACTTAGTGACCAATATCCTTGTAAATCCTGAGTGCTACTGTTTGACTCCATGCTGTAACTGAGGTAAGAGTTTTTGGCTATAAAATGACTGTGAAGTAGAAAAGAAAAGCAATTCTTACAGGTAAGATTTGACCTTTAGCATTGTAGACCAGTAGCTAGGAATCACATTTCTTCTAGACTGCTTACCAAATTGCATGAAGGGTGCTGTACTTCATTTTGACTTGTATATACTTGGTGCTATCACCTCGGTCTGAGAGGCTGCCAGGTTTAGATTGCAGGATACTGTACATCTAAAAAGCAGACTTCAGGACACAGGTCACAGCTTATGTTGAGGTGGAATTCATTGTAGGGGTGGCAAGAAGTTCACTGCTGTGCAGAAGGCAAGTGTAGTAGATAATAATAGTTGCCTTCCTAATGACTTACATGTATTTCAGGAGTCGTCTGAAACTTTGATGTGTTCAAACCTAAACATCTATTAAGTAGTGGGTTTTTTAAGTAATGCAAAGCTGTTCTTTCGGATGTTGTCATTACAGATAAGGATTTATTGAATTGTGGTGCTCACAGCTAGAAAACAGTCTTAAAAACTCAGTCCTTACTTTCTAGGTTACCTTCACAGACTCGAATCTGGGAGCGCAAATGTAAAGCACATTCTTTAGTTGATTTGAACTTAGTTTCAAACAGCTGTCTCTGAAATGATTTCTGAATATTTCCTTCATACATTGAAATTATGATGGCTGCTTTCATGCTGTGCTTAACTCTTTTTGAACTTAATATTTCTGAAGCTTTTAATATCTTGTTCAAAAGAGATTTCAATTTATAAGAGCTTCTACATGTAAAAGCTCTTGTTCCAACATAGCCACATACGCCTGCATTTCGGAGGCAGTGTCTACAGACGTTGGAAAGCTTGAGCACTTTGAAAATGTCACTTAACTTGGAAACAGTTTCTGAATGATGCCCTGCTTTTAAAGGAGGCATAAGAAATGGTCTGAAGTAAACAGAACATCTCTGGGATTTGTTGTCCAGAGTCAGGTGCTTAGGGAGTGGAGAGAAGTGATATACAAGCCCTAAATAATTTTGACATCCATTTTAATTGTCCTGTTCAGCAATATTGTCTTAGAATTTGCTATACTTTCATTAAATAGTTTTTATCATAAAACTATAATTAGCTCATAACAAAATGTAGATCCTTGAATCATTTAACGTTGGGGGGGAAACATTTTTGTTTGGGTTTTAAGTTGATAAAGTTGATAGTTTTGAAACTAAGTTTTGTTGGTTTGTTTCTTTTTTTCTTTTGGTGTCTTTTCAAAAGCTCTTTGTGAGAACCAACCAGCCACTCTCCCACCCCTGTCTGCCTGGGCTTTCTATGAGGCCACCCCCCCAGCTGACTCTGTGAGCCCTGTGTCTTTAGTGCCCTGTGTCTTTAGTGAGTGAGGGCCCATGTGGATTTTTATATCACATTTCCAGCAGACTTCTTGTCTTGCTGGCTACAGTAAGTACATCTGAGTCAGCAGCTCTGTCCACATGCCCTCCAAAAGTCTGATACAGAATCTGGGCTGATCTAATTGTGAACTGTCCGGTACAGGACTTGCCCAAGCTGAGTGTTTCTATTTGAATGAATTGAGCTTTGTAAAACTGTAGTTAGGAAACAATTCTGTATGTCCAGAATGATTAGGTGTTAAGCTGGTGTTCAAAGTAGTTAAATGCAGCTTTCATGTAAATTATGTAAACACAGCAGTAGCTTCGCATCCTTAGAAAAATTTAAGTTATGTAGCTTCTTTTACCCATGCTCCAGTTTTCTTAAACAGTTGAGAGTAATCCTGTGAAGCCCTTCTGACTTCAGTCTGGTTTATTGCATGAAAATGTCCTTCAGAGTACTGGGAAAATAATTTGATAATTTTTCTAAGGCTTTGAAGAGACTTCTGATGTCTTGAGTCTTTATTACACTAGAGGTCAGTGTATGATGGGAGCTTCTGTGAGGTGGTGTAGAGTTTCTTGCAGAATCCTATTTCATCAAATTTGAAACCAGATTCTAAGACAAACTGCAGCCTGTTACTGTGGAAAAAACTTCATCTTAACATGTCCTATGACTTTCTTGGCTAAAAGGCTTTTTTGAGCTTCCTGCTTTTAATTCTCCTTGCTTAAGGAGTATTTGGCAAGTATCAATAACAGCACTTTAATGTGGTAATCATGAATATGCACACTCAGTTGTTCCAGCGTACACCTCAAACATTCATCTTGCAATAACATGACTTTTTGGTTCAGATATATTTCTATATGCCATGCTATTTATAGGAGTCATCTTTAACTTGTGAACTGTACTTGCTAAGGGCATGGTGGGAAAATTGCACATGCACCTATTATTCTTAATGTAGTTGTCAACTTCTTGGGCACTGAGCTGGTAACTTTTAGGTGAATGGCTCCACTTTTGGGTGTTGAGGGAGGCATAGTCAGGCACGGTTCTATTATGATACTTGTAGAGATTGTCTCCTCAGCAGGTCGTCTTCAGTTCTTCAGAAAAGTAATTTCCTTAAACATCTGGAACGTGCAAAAGCAGATTGTTTCTGAAATCGTCATTGGGCAGGGGGACTAGAACAGATGGTCAAGCTATGACAGTGTTATGTGAGGTCAAACGGGAGAGAAACACACTGAAGGACAGTCCTGCTGAGTGGAGCAGATTACATCACAATGACAATTTAAGTAAGATGGTGGTATAGAAAAAAATAACAGCAGGGTAGTTTTGAGCTCTTGAATGTGTTTTCTAAGAGAACTGGCTACAAAAAAAAAGTGCCTGTATCCTGTTACTCTTGTATCGGGTTCTTATGAAATGCCTCAAAACCAAGAAAAATAAGAACATGGGATGTTAAGAGTTTACAGGCTAGCACCAATATACAGGGTAAGTGCAGGCACAGAGCTGAATTTTGCTATTCTTAAGTGATTTTTCTGAGTGTTCAGGAGAGACCTAGACCGATGGAAGTCTTTGTGGCTTCTCTTTTCGGTGGGGTGGAAGGGGGAGGGGACACTGTAAAAGCATAACCAGCAGTCTGAAAATCTCCTTTGCACTTGGCTGCTGCCCAGTATATTTTGTTACATGCCTTTGGAGCATTAAGAAGGATGACACCTCAGTTGAGAGAGTGTGAAGGAGGTGTTAGACTGGTTTAATTGAACTCTCTGTGAGGATTCCTGGCTTTACAGGAAAGTTGTTGCACTCCTCTACCTCTTTCCCAGGTTTTTCCAGGCTGCATTTTTTTTATTCTCTGTAAGAAATGAAGATGTACCAAGGCTTTGCAGAATGAGGCCTTATCAAAAAACCTCTAAGTTTTGTGCTGTCAGGCTTCATTGGGTTGGGTTTGAAGAGCCTGAGAAGACAATAGCTTTGCAGAACTGATGTGATGTATGTCATTAAGCAACAAATAAAACATCCTAAAAATTTCTTTCCTTTTCCTGTCCTTTTGACATTGGAGGCATGCAACCTTAATTTGCTTCAGTTACACTCTTTAGAGTCTGTTCTTCATGTAAGAGCTCTAGAACTATGAGGCTTGTCTTAAGAGAAGCTGTTGTAGCTGTCCTGGAGCCAGCCTAGTGAACAACCTGATGGATCACTGGAGATTCTTGCAGAGCAGCTATATTTCTGTCTGCTCTGCATGCAGATAGTGACAGTCTTTCCTGGTTCAACTGTCAGGTGTTAAATTAATCCAAATATTGATGTTATCTGCATCCAGAAGAATCCTCGTCTAGAAGAGCTGTAAGTTTGATTATTCTCCTGGATCAAAAATGGATTTTTGTGGCTAAGCAGAAGCGGTTACCCACTAGCCCCTCTTTCTAGTTCATAATATCAAGTATCCAAATGATATTTTGATGTCTGTCTTTCCTTCATGATGTACTGACTGATTCCAGGATCTATCTATTGTGTAAAAAAGCAGACTCCATCAAAAAGGCAAAATTTAATATCTGGAGTGTTTTTCCTGCTTTTGTTCTAAACTCTCAAAATGCAGGAGTTATCAGATATACGGTTCAAGTGGCTTGCCAGACACTTCTCAGATGAACTGGAGAGGGAGTGCAAAAAAATTGCAGCCAAGGTCAGTCTTTAAAAGGTTGGAATTCAATTGCCAGCTCTCGCATTTTGATTTCAATCTCAAATGTTCCCTGGTAGGTGCTCCGTATTTCTTAGGCCTTGTGTTCGTCTCATTGTGTATTCTTGCCAAAACTTCTTGTAAGACTTCTGACACTAACAAGGATGTGTACGATATAGTGACACAGGCAAATATAAAAAAGTAACCAAGACAGTTCAACTCATACCAGATATTCAGGGTTCCTTTAAAAGGATAGACCTTGACAGGCTTCAAACCTGCAGGCCTTCGAAACTGTAGCACCACAGTCTTCTCTCTCTTTTTCCAATCCACAAACGTAGCATTTGCCAAAAAAGAAGAAATAACAAAATATGCTACTGGATAGTGGCAGCGTGCACCAGGTTTAATGTGTGCTGTGCATTATAAATGTCACCTCTTCCCACCTCACAGTGGCTTCCAGGAAACCCATGAAGTAGCTGACCAAAACGATATCTGGATTTCAAATCCTTCCTTTTCTGTCTTTTTAAAATGTTAATACATGAAGAGGAAGAAGGTAAGAACAGTAGAAGTAATCAGGCAGCCCTACAGTTAAGCAGCAAGAAGGAATTTAGAAACTGAGCATTATGTGATGGTGGAGAAACTAGTTTATCTTTCAACTACCCCTTGCTGACCATCTTTTTTCTTCAGCTTTCTTACCACGCTGAAGTGAGTCCCCACTTATTTACTGTTCCAAAGTGCAGGAATGCTCATTTGAGGTGAATGAAAGTTGGAAATGAGAAAACAATAGCATGTGGTTTACCGTATTCTGGGAACTTTAGGCTAGCTTCTTGCCTGAAATACAAAGATAAACGTGGGTAGACAGTAAAAACTGGCTTAGTTAAAATGTGTCAACAGCTGCATAACATTAGGGAGAAGACGGAATTGCTGCCTTATCTGTTCCCATGGACTCTAAGGTAGTCTATGTTTGGGGGTTTGCTTGTCGTCTAAAATCAGAATTTTTCCCAGTTCAGGCAAAATTCCTGTCTTATCTGTCTTTCTGTCTTTTCAATTAATTGTTTTTGTTTTGACCTCTTCTCTATATGCTGTTAATAGTGTCTGGCATGTTCAGCAGCTGCAGTGGAAGCAGACCAGTGACCTGACTGCTCTTAACAGTTGTTGCTCTGGTCATGTAGGATATCATGACTTCATTTTTTGCCTCTTAATAGATTAAAAAAGGAAGTTTAATAAAGCAGCTCTGAAAGTGAAAGCAGTATATATGGCATCTAAAAATACATGCAGGTGAGCTGAACCTCACCCTGCAAGAGTAAAAATGTTTTAGCTACCAGCTATATTATAGGAGGGAGACAATAATCTGTTCAACAGCACAGACTGTTTCATGGAGTTCAGGTCTGCACTGGAGAACTCTTCACTGCTCTGTGGAAAGAAACAACTGCATTGGTGGTACAGAATAGAGTGACAAGCCCAGAGTAGTTATTATTGTGAGTTTTGATGGGGATTGGCATCTGTAAGGACAGTGTGGTGCTGTGATAATTCAGCTAGTTTGAAACAACCTAACTTGCATCAACATTAATCTTCACATGGGTTAAATGCCCAGAGAAGTTGTGGATGCCCCATCCCTGGAAGTGTTCAAAGCCAGGTTGCATGGGGCTCTGAGCAACCCGGTCTAGTGGAAGGTGTCCCAGCCCATGGCAGGGGCGTTGGAACTAGATATCTTTAAGGTCCCTTCCAACCCACACCATTCTATGATTTTATGATTCTGAATCACCCTGTGGGAAAATGATTAGTGTTACAAAACATCTCTGTCTCTGCCTGTATTTGCTAAAGAAGAAAATAAAAGCAGTTGTGGTTCAAGGTGTGGGGATCAAAAATCAGGCCACGTGGCAGGTGTTGCCTGCAGAACTGGACTGGCTTGATAGGTCAAGTGCTTTCCGCTGGGAGAGGTCTCGGGTCTGTCTCCTGATTGCTGTGGTTCTAGGAAGAGAGCTGGCACTTCCAGTTGTATCCACTGATGTTTAAAATTAAAGATTTTGAGGGTAATAGTCTTTTGGTAGATGCTGCTGTTTTGTTGTCTTCTGTGCTGCTTGACCTTATCAAAAGGTGTAATACAGGTTCTTTCTGTGAGGTGGTTGAGTGACAGCTCGGCATTTCTAGAGAAATTCGTAGTTCAAGAATGTGTCTCATGTTAAAGGCTCAGACTCTAGTAACTGAAGGGTCAAGTTCCTTGGGGTTCCTAGCAAATTTGCAAGACCTTTCTTTTCCTGTTAGTATAGCTACAGTGCATTACTAGGTGGGCTTTTAAAAGTGCTGTTGCTTGTGGTGGTGATGTCTATATGAATGGGCAAGGTAGCAATATACTTTAAACTGCTTCATTCCCTGTAGTGAATGAGGTCATCCCCTTTGTGCAACTGCCTGGTAGTTCTGAAGTTGTTTTCATACCCTGGGATGTGCATTTGTGGTTCTTACTTGTACTTTTTTGTGTTTATTTCTTGTAGGAGGCGGACTGCCTTTTGGATTGTGAGCCATTTGGACATGGTGATGCAGATCTACCTACAGGGTCAGGCCTGGATGATTGGGATTTAAGGTGAGCCTGTGCCAAAAAATGGATGCAGATGTGAACTAAGAACTGAGTTGTTTTTCTTGTTTTTTTTTTTTTTTTTTTTTTTTTTTCCTGGAGTTGTTTGTATCAAACAAAGAAGAATCTGTGTGTGCCTCCTAGTACATATGTAGCGTTAATAAAACACAGTGATATAATAATTAAGATCCCAGAGTAGCCTTTAGGACCTTCAGAAAAGCTGGATGGTATTTAAATACCTAGGAGATGCTAATGCGGCTTTAAGAAGAAATGTTACTCAGTATGAAAGTGACAGAGTTCCCAAAACTTCATCTCGGTATGCACTGAGAGGCAGCAGGCAGCTGAGATGGAGCCCCTGTTCCAGTCTTACTGTCATTCCCTCTTCCAATTGTTGTATAACAAAACGGCTTCAGCCATTCTGGACTATGGACAATTTCTTCAAGAGTAACATTTTAATTAATTACAGATCTGTAATCTACCTTTCATGTTGCCCACTCTTCATGTTGCAGACTTTTGGTGATATATTTGCAGCTTAGATTTGATTCAGGGTTTTTTTTTCAGTTCTTGGCTGTGGGAAAGCATTTCCCTGTGCAAACACAAACCAAGAACAAAAGGGACTTTTTTTTGAGTGTTTGTGTAGCAGGTTCTGTCAGTCCTATAAAGGCAGAGCTCCCATAACTTGCATAGTGCATGCGATTAATCTTGCTCTTGGAGAATTGTGTAATTTTTGTGAGTGGAGAGATGTGATTTCTCAGACGTGATCAGGAACATCTCACTGATAATATATAGATGATCTATCTCTTAACTTTCCTAAAACAGAACTGAAGTCTAATTCTGGCCATACTGCCTGGAAAGAGTTGTCATCTTACAATTTCTCTTGCCACATGTAGCCTATGTTTTTTCTTGGAGGTATGGTAGGCACTGTTTCAGTCGTTGCTCCAGAACTATGTGAGAACTATTTTCCTTGCAACTTGCCATAGTTTCTGAAGGCTGGGGGAACCACAGCGTAAAAAGTGAAAGTCTGAATAAAAGCTTATTTTGCTGGTTTTAACATCTTATTTAAAAAAAAAAAAGTGGGGGCTAGGGACAGTGCTTATTATTACATGTGCTCGAGAGCTTGAAAAGTTGGAAGAGCTTGCAGTAGAAAAACAAAACCTGACCTTGATTCCCGAAGATCTGGGTTTGGAGCATGGTCATGGAAAAAATGGATTGGATCTGGACAATTCTGAATTAAAGCATTTGTATAAAGTCTCCTCCAAAAATGTTTAAAGCAAGCATATTCACATCACAGTCATTAGCTGTATACTTTCTGTGCAGTGAATAATTTAATAAAGGTGAACAGAAGTAGCCTGTTCTTGCAAGACTATAGCATGTACTGAAAATTATTTGAACAGTCCTGTCAGTTTAGGTTGTTAAGGGTAATATTACTTAAATAACTTCTTCCAGCAAAGACTCGAGTAAGTCAAGCCTCCAGAGAATTTCTTGCTGAACTTGCTTCTTAGTATATACCGTCATAAAATGGTTGTAACCTTCAGAAGATGATGCTATTGGACGATGTGAATGGGTATTCTGGCTGTATTTAAAAAAAAAATAAAAAATCAACAACTGTAATCCGTAAGGGTTATTTAGTGGACAATTTAAACAACCAGAGATTGTTAACAGTACACAATTTTTACAGACTTAACGTGATTAAGATAAGACAAGACATAGCTTGAGAAGGTCTGATAACTAAACCACAGGCTATTTGGATATATAATCTTCAGGTGAACATGTTTAAGCTTTTTCCACAGCACCTTGCAATACTGTATCGTATTTATGGTACCCATAACTGGCTTATAATATATATTCAGTAAGCAATTACATGGACTCCAGATTATCAGACCGTAAAATAGTGGAAGAATATTGGCGATCTCTGGAGGTCATAACTGAGCATTCTACTTTGTTGCTGGAGTTGCATCTCGGTAAGACTCTCCAGTTGACTTTAGAGGCTGGGAAATACGTAGGGCACAAGCAGATGAGTCACTTATACTCTCCTTTCATACTGTTCCAGTAGACACAGTTTATTAACGGGTATTTTGTTGTTAGTTGTTTTTTTTTTTTAAATTTACAGTGTGTTGGCTTTGCTAGCAGCATACCATTTATCATGTACTACCTGTATTGTGTAACTTCCACAAAAGACAGCAAGGCCAAAGCTTCATGCGCAAGTTCATGTGCTGTCTTGCTGGACATTTTAGCGACCCTGCTTATATATAGAAGAAACATGCAGTGTTCCTTCTAACACTGGTTTATTTTTAATTACAGAAATTTCAGCCAACTCTTGCTGTCTAGTGTAGTTTGCAAAACAGTGAATTGTTTCATTTCTGCCATCTAGGATAGAATTGAAACACTGGGTATGCTCAGTTTTTATAAATCTCCTGTCAGTGCAGCAGTATCCTTCAGGTTAATGTCACATGTGGAACACTTGTGCTATGTTATCTCTAACATAGCTAGAAATTTTATCCTCTCCCTTCTGAGGATAAAGGCAAAAACAGTTATTTCCTATTTATTTTCTCAGATGTCAATAAGACTGTTCCTCCCTACTATGGTTTCTACTTATCTGAATACTTTGTAAGCTGAATTATTAATGCTTGCACTGTTTTAAAAAATAATGCCACACATGTACATCACAATCTCTTGCCGACTCAGAAATTTTTTTTTTTTTGCTGTTTTAGAACAGTTTGCTTGAATTTGTGCTTTACTGCTACAGAACAGGACTAGACTTCTTGAGAAAGCCAAGCTTACAGGGAATGTCATCCTATTGAAAGTGGTTTGCTCATATACAATGTATGATAATGCTTTTGTTAAAATGTGTGTTTGTTATAGTACCTGTTGTGCCTAGTATTCTCTGGCAATATTGCTCATGCTCAGTTTGCCTCAGGATGGAAGTGTTAATGTTGGATTAGCCTGGCGTCTTGTGCAGAGAGTCGAGGTCTTCAGTTGCGCTTAAAAGTGTACCAGCTCTTCACCTTCTACCTTGCTGGTAAGGATGGGTCTTTTGCTGTTTTCTCCATACAGTTTCTCTTAGGCTTTGGGATTGCCCTACTTGAAGGCATAGTCAAAACTTTTGTTGTCATGGATTTTTTGTTTGTTTGTTTAGAGTATTGGGAATTTTCAGTAAAGATGTTGCCAGGTAAAAAAGGGTGGGATAGGGAGAGTGCAGAAGTGTCTTCCTTCCTGCTGCAGCTCTCTTCAAATTAATCATTATTGGTAAGAAAGGAAGTTATGCCTGATGTCACTCCCAGAAGTTTAACATGCATCTCTGCACATGATCTGGGCTGTTGCCAGATATCCTTAGCTATTTATTATGATCAACTAAACAGAATCCAGACTATTTGAGAGTGGTATACTTTGAATGAAACCACTAATCCATTCAGTCTGACATCCTTTCTGACATGGTGTTCTGCTTTCTGTAGTAAGGCTTTGGAGTAGCAGCCTGTCCACCTGGGTCATTTCTTCCTAATTTCCATTCAGTGAAAGATTTCAGGTTTGTTTCTAGGATCTAAATTACTTATGCCTCTTTCGAAAGCTTTTATTGCAGTGTCCTACTGAAAATGTCAGAAATTTTCATCTTTAGGAATATTTTGTTTCCCCCAAACTCTAATGACTCAAGAGTGTTGGTGTGAAGCCCTGCAAAGCAAGAGAAGGTCAAGAAATCTGGGAGTGATGACTCAATTGTACTGCTTTTGCTCATGTCCTTGAATTGTGGATCCTAACTTCATTAGTGGCTCTACAAAGCTTGGTGTTAGAGACATGCAACTGATACCTTTTCTAAAAACAGAGGGAGGAGAGGGAGTACTCTGTTTATTTCAACAACCACAAGCAACGCTTCCAAAATACACTTGTGGTTGTATCGCAGAGTTATGAATCTTAGGTTATCTAGCAGTGACTAACATGGTGAGATAGTAGCCTAATATGTCCACGCTTTATATAGAAAAGGTAGTTCTTATCGAAGACAAGGAACACCAGTGTTTCATTCACTGTGTTTGCTGAATCCGTAAGTACAGATATCAAGTCTGTCAGTAGTTCACACTGCAAAATACAGAAGCTCGCCTTTCAGGGTCTGACTGCAAGTTCTTAAGGATTTTGCGGTACAGAAAAAAACAAACTCCTCTCTCCCTCCACCTTCTGTCCTTCCAAATGCACTTTTTATGCTGTCCTATGGTTTGATTGAAGTTAACAAAGGGTTGTGATAGCTCTTGATCAGATAGGTTTTTCCCTTACATTGTGGTGAATTTTTTTAACACTGTATTATCTCACTGGAGTGGTGCTTCACAAATAGATTCTAACAGCTAAATTCCTTAGTCAGCCTAGATTATACCAGTCATTACATTTAGAGAACCCTACAGGTTAAGAAAATAAATTACTTTTTCCTCACTGCAGAGTTTAACCTGTAGAGTCTGGGTGTGTATCTTCAGTAAGACAGCAATCTTTTACTGTTCTGCCTATTTAAGAATAAAATGGAAGAGCAAATCCTCCCTGTTAAACCAGGAGATCCTCAGTTTTGGGGGTATATACAGTTTGTATTGAAGATAAGCTGGGTTGGAGGGCATAGGCTTTGACACAAAACATGTGGCTTTATTCCCATAGAGAGACAGTGCAGCCAAACTGGGAATTACTGAACTCTGCGGGACTATCCTCCCTGACTTGCCGCCTTCTCATGGATTCAGAGTGCAGGGAATTGTTTGGCCCTGTGGCCATAATGCCAACTGTAATATGCATCTGATAGTGAAAGAATGAACTGTTTGTTCTCCCAGAAAGACAAAAACTGTTTGTGTTGGTTTTTTTTTTTTTGTGTGTGGTTTTTTTTTTTTTTTTTAATAAATAAAAAATCCTCTGTGGGTCATTTTAGGCTCTCACAGAAACTTGAATATGCTAAGTGAGTGTGGTTCCCTGGCTAAGCCAATAGGGATGGCCATGCACAGGCAACACTTTTATCCTACGAGAGGGAGGAGGGGTGAATGAGCTAGAAGATATAAGCTGAAACAAAGCCATGCTGTCCTTCTGAGTCATTCGCATACGCTGGATGGGTAAGGCTTCCTGCTTCCTGGGACACAGAAGTGGGGTCATGATTCTAACAATGGATGCTGGTAAGTCACTTTTTATTAAATTTCTCTGTCTTTTTTTCTGGGAAGTCTCTTTTTCCCCTCCCCTCACCAGCTGAAAAGAAGATATCGGTAAACTGGGAAGCTGAATAAATGCATGCTTAATCCAGACTTCTCAAGCTGTGTGCACTTCACTGTGTGTTACACTGGTGTTATTTCTTGACTGTTACTCATTGAAGAATGTATCCTCTCTTGCAATGCAAGGCCTTGGTACCAAAAATGTGTCTGTTACTTTGTACTTCTGTCTTGATCGGGACAGACCCTGTGGCTTGAGAAGTGCATGATGTCTCACTCTTTTTGATAATAGAGGTGATAGTCTCTGGAAGATACATGCTAAATTTTACACTTGCTGTAAAGAGCTAGTGGTGATCTAATGTATTGGCTGTGGCTTCCTCTACTCTGTGTTTACAGAAGTTTTTGTATTGGGGAGGAAGAGGGAGAAACTGCTGAATTTTTGTGGTAGTCAGTTCTGCATTGTGTGTTTATAGCCAAGGAATTCTATGTGAAAAGAGCACATACAGGATTTTTTTTTCAAATTAGGTGTGAGCGTGAAATCTTTATCATAGTTCCCTGTGTGATAGGGAGAATGAATGTAGAATGGTTTCTATAAAAGAAACAAGCAATCCTAGTCCTGTTCCTTGAGAGGGGGTGTGTTTCCGTGTCATAACTCACATCCTTCAAATTCCACAGTAATAAAAGACCTTGGATTTTAAATGGTTATGGACAAGGCATAAAGCACCAGTGGTTGTGCTCTGGCAGCATGCTCACGGCTGCTATTTCACTTACCAGTTGCAAGCATGCCTGCTGCATTTTTAAGAGCTCTGTTGAACTTTTGTCAGCAGTTGGTTTAGATACTTTTTTTCACTGCAGTACAGAAGCGTAATGTGACAAGTTCTACAAGCTGTGTTCAAAGCGATAAACTTACTCGGGCAGATCTTGTTGGTCTGTTTTATCTACTTGTCATATGCTCAGTTTACTCCACGCTAAAGAAAAGCTCACTGTCTCCCATGCATCTGAATTGATTTGGTTGGGCATTTGCTAGGGCCTAAAGGGAAAGATCTCTGTGCCTTCTTCCAGCTTTTTGACTCTTCTGAGACTTCCAGAAGGTGACCCAGCTGGGTTCTTCATGCACAATTTAGAGGAGATAGCAAACCACTTCCTTTAACCCACCCACACTTAACTGAAGTTGCTTTGTCATTATCTGTCTAGGCAGGATTGAAACCAGTGACTCTTTTTTTGTGTCCAAGGTATGTTACATGCTTTGCAAATCAGTTTAAAACCCAGGCCCTTTAACTGAGATGATAAAATTTAACACAAGTTCAGAGAGGAGTAGGATGGCATAGGGCTGACAATTTTGCGTGACATGGAAGATGATGATTTTTGTATTTTGTTCCTTTCACTGGAGTAGCTTCTAGAGGAGCCAGATTTCTTAAAGCAGTTTGAATACCAGGAATTAGCAATCCCCTTCTCCCCCTGCTTGTACAAGAAGGACTGATGCCTAGATGGTAGATGTCATGCCTAGTATTATAGGAGGATGCCCTGGCAATGTTGAGGATTTACGTGCTCATGGGAGATACGGATCCAGGCTTTGCCCACAAAGACACTTCTTCCGCTTTGAAGTACCAGAGTTCCTGTACTGCACTGGAAACTGAACTCTGTTTTGGAAAGACTGGGGAGATGTTAATAATGTATGGTTAAAAAAATATCTTTTATTTGCGTATACTTACGTACTTGCATTGTGCACTGTTCCTTTGCACTGTGAGGTGAAACATAAAGGTAATGCTGCTCATCTGTGTTTCACTGGATCCAAATCTGTGTCTTTTTCCAGAAGTGTCACTGCACTAGCTTCTCAGGAATTACTGTGCTCTAGTAGTCCTAGTGGTGATTTTCAGAGTTATGCTGACTTGTATGGCTAGTAAACGTATATTTTGGAAGCTCACAGTTCCTTAAGAATTCTTAAATTATAGTTCTCAGCTTCTTTGGGAAAATAGTTGTAACTACCTGAAAGTAAACATTGTAATACAAGGATTTATAACAGGGAGTTCTAGTACTTCTCAAGTCTATTTAAGTTACAGAAAAAATATGCAAGCAGTTCAGTGCCTTATGCCTTAATCTGGGACACGGATAGTGCTCCATGAAGTTTATCTGCTTGATTTTACCCACCTTTTAAAGCTGAGCTTGCTGTTCTTGGAACTTTTTGCTTATTTCATATTGTATGTTTGCATTACAAGTCAGGGCTGGTAATTTTTTTTTTTTTAATGGGCATCAAATTCTTAAGCTGTTTTTTATTAGAATAAAACTTCTGTTCTTTAAGATAATTGTAAGAATACTCGTGCATTTGTTTCAGATTTTTATTAAATGCATTTTATTCTGGTGCATTTGTCTTTACAGCTTTTTATTTCTTGCAGGAGCAGAACTAAAAAAGTTTTGGATGGGGGGGGGAAGTAAAAAGTAGAGCCGCAAGACAGACTTGACAGTATAATTGGATTTGAAGCAGCTACAGGCTGGGACTGTTGCAACAGCTGATTTGATCCTTCTGAGTTTCAAGAGCTATTTATGGTAGATTAGCTGTATCAAAGCTCTACTGTTCCAACCATAAAAGGTTGGTCCTATGTGAAGTTGCCACACTGCATTTGGCTTAGTCCTCTGAGGCTGGAGAGCCTATAGCTTTTTAAGTGGATAAATCCAGTGATGGATGGAAATACTAAAGGCAGATCAAGCAATAACATTGTTGAGGACTTCATATGGCAGAGAACTCATAAAAGGAGATTTTCACTAATAAATTTTTTGCTCTAATGTTTGGAATCGCCACTTGGATATAGCTCCTGCATATTTACTGCATTTGGTGAACGCATGCTTTTAGGAAAGCGCTGTTCTAAATTTATCTGACTTATCTGAATCATCTTGACTGCACATGTACTTGTCAGCCTTGCATGTTGATATTTGGTAACTTTTGTGAAGTCACTTTTCTGTTTTCTTAGTGGCTGAGTGTTAGGTCCTTTGGAAAGGAATCTTAGCTGAAGTGAGAAGCTTCTCTAAAACAAGAGTTATGAAATACCTGGCTAAAGAGAGCTTTAGGCATTATCAGTAACTATTTGGAGAAGACTTTGATCCCTTCTGCTGCATCTGTGCCTTCTTTCTTTCCTCTCTTGTGTAAAGGCAGACAAGTGGATTTTTTACAGGATTCTGAAGTAAGTAGCACCTCATTGGGAGAGTTTGCACGCAGTCGCTCAAGCCAGTTGTTTGAGAATATTTGCAGCTTTGTCAGGCTGAAATGTGAGTGGGTTTATTCCAGCCTGTGCATGCCAGTCATTCAGCCTTCCTTAAGGCATTTTGTGTTTTTATTCTCGTGGTTTTGCTTGGAGGATGAGTTCATTCTGCTATGAATGGAAAGTCCTGTCACTGGTTGGTTTGTGTGTGAGGTGTGTCTCTTTTCACGTTTTAATGCGTTAACCTTAGCCACAGTACTACAAGCAACTATAAGAACACTTCTATAAAACCAAAATTTTTCAGTAATAATTTTCTCTTGTGTTTAAGAAGTTCTATAAACACATGTGAATACTGTTGCATTGGATAACTCTCTTGTATTTTGAGACTTGGAGTGTCCTAAAGGAAGCTTCCTCCAACTTTCATTCTCTTATTTTTAGACATTACCAGGACACCACAAATTAAAGTTACTGGCATTGTTTTACCTTCCTCTCCTGTGGCAGTATCAGCTGTTAAAAGAGGGGAGCATAAGGGGCAGGAGGGGCAGGAAGAGGAGGTTCCTTGCGTCAAGGATGTTCCAGGTGGTGTATTTTAATCTCCAGAAACACAAGAATAGCGTCCTTGCCAAGGAAATAAATTTTCTGGTTTTCAGTTTCCCTTTCAGGAACTAGGAATTTAAGACCATCTTCAATTTTCTTTAGATTACAAATCTGTATTTCTCTGTCAAATGGATCTAGAATTTTTATTCTGAATTACATAAACCTGTGTTTTAGCCTAGAGAATACCAGAAGACAGAACATGTCTGGAGAGTTACTGTTTAAAAACTACTTTGTCAGTTTAGGGATAGGAATATTTTACTGGAATAAAAACAACCATATATTTAATCTTTCTCACACAGACCTTCTTAGATATACACTTAAATACTCACCTCTATCTGCATATTTAAGAGACTGAATCCTTCTGCCTGCAGAGGCAGTGAGGGTTAGGAAGACACTCTCCGATCAATATCCTCCTTCAGATAGCCTGTTAATTTTTGTCTTGGATTAAGAGATGTGTACTTCAGTTTGATACCTGACTTTAAAATGTTTTTACATTGCTTCCAGTAAAATTAGTATTTTTAATAGGCATCCTTTTTTAGATGATGTGACTTTTTTTTTTTCTTTGCTACTTGCATTTTAAAAAGCAAGTCAACATAAATTCCTCCACCATTTTAGCATGCCTGTGTTGTGCTGCTATAAACCTGTTAGAAGATGTCAATGCCTTAAAAGCCTTAAAACAGACCACAAAGACATCAGATATGGAAGTTAGGTACCCCAGAGTCTGCACAAGAGCAGGAAGACACTGTTAGAGCCCTTAACTTGAGTTTCAGGTTCAAATGCGCTAAGGGTGTAATGCAGGAAACATTTTGATTGATGAGAAGTAACTCAGTTGTGCAGCAGATGCTTAAACTTGTTGGAACTGGTAAACTTTCTTCCCTGCTATGTCTAGGGCATTAGTTAGTCAATTTAAGTATTAATTCTACCTCTTCCAATGATGTTTTGTCTTGATTGCATTGCTAAATTACATTCTTGGCAAAAAATTCCAATGAGAAGAATGATTTCAGATTTCTAGGAGCTTTATTCAGAAGGACGATAGCTTTGTACTTGGCATTTCTTTGCTAAATTCCTTATATGATAGTTTATGTGGGATAAAGGTAGTGGGGACAGAGAAGCAGTTTTAATCTAGCTATGTCATTTTTACTTTTTATACAGAGAAGAGAGATTACACTATATCTGTACACAGAGCTCCCCAAAACTATTTCATTGAGGAAAAGTGAAATGGCAGTACACATTTCTTCTTCACTGTGAGTCCAGGTAGACCTGGAGATGGTGGAGTTGAGCCATTTGTGACCAAGATATTTCCAGACAGCTGGGAGGAGTCTTTTGTCAGTTTTCTGTGTGGAAAGGGTATGTGCATTACCCTGCACGCATCGTAACACATGATGAGCCAAGGTTTCTCTCTTGTTTAGATTTATGTTGAGGAAGTGGTATGAAAGCTTTTTGTAGTCTCAATACATTTGTTTATGCAAAACATTACGAAGGTGTAGAATTTGTGGCTTGTGGGTTTGTTTTTTTTAAATGCAACATTGTCATTTTCCTTGATTAGAACATGTTCACAAGACCGGCTCTTGTCTATGAAGCCTGTCATATAATGAACATAGGTGAAAATTACACAAGCTTATTTAGTTTAAATTACCATTGTTGGAGTTCATATTTGCCCCCCAATGTGCTGGCTGTTGTGCCTGGCAATTTCACTACAATTTTAAAGAGGCAAAAGCTCTGGAATAGTTTGCAGTAACAGGCTGGCTGAGATTATTCACTTTGTAGAGGCATCGCAGTTCACAGTGTCTTTTCTTGCTGAATGCATAGGCTTCTGTTTTTCCACAGAGAAGCCTCCATTTGGCGTAATGGAGGGGAATAGTGTGCTCTCAAAGGAAGCAAGGGGCAAAATGCTCTCTACTAATTCACTGGTTTTGCTACTTACCCAACTAGGCAGTTTAGAGTTAACAGGCACATTGAAAGGTCATGATTTTTAATGAGCAAAACATGTCCTAGTTGGAATCTGCCTTAAGCAGATAAGAATGCATTGGGTAACTGGTGATAAAAATGCTTCTGATGTCACTTACTCACGTGGTGGTGTGTTGAAGGGAGCCTTTCAGTAGACAGGGTAGAGCAACTGTGCATTAAGTCTTTGCTGATTTATTTGGATTTAGTTGATGGGATGGTCTGTCTTTGCTCTAATGATGCCAGTTTTCAGAGTTAAAAAATAATAATGCTTTAAAAATCTGTAAAGTAAGACTTCAAAGACCCAGATTAAAATAATTCATATTTCTGGCATTGTCTCTCTTCAGATATATAAAATAGCATGATGAAGAACTTGGACATGAAGCATCATATGTCATAATAACTAAGGCCAGGCATGTTTCTAAAACACCTTAAGGCTCCATCAGACCATTACACAGGAAGTGTGTAATTTCCCAACAGAACTGAGCCATTTAACACTGAAAGCTGCCATGCAGTTACCAGTGGTCTGTTACAAAGGAACTGGATTCAGGTGTTAGCTGAGAGATTGTGTGCCAACCTACTGTGAGAAGTTAGTAATACTTCCATGGAGTTAATGACTGCCAAATGTGCTCCTCATGGCTTATACCTGTAAAACTCTTGGCAGTCAGCAAAGATCTACAGGATTTCATTCTTGTTCCATCATATCAGCCTTAGATTCAGACAAAATTACTGTGTATTCTCTAAAATAAAACTAGCACTGTCTCCTATTAGCTTGCTGCGGAAGGAGGGAGGAGTGTGGATTAATGTTTGAAAACAGTTGCACCAAATGATCTAGGGAATATGCAAGTCGTTATGTGCTTCACATAAGATTCACATAAGACTTTTTCAGTCTTGCCCTTTCTGACAATTAGCCCGTTTTAGCCTCAGAGACAGCTAGAATAACTCTTTAACTCTTAGAAAATAATTGCCCCAACTGTTTATATTAGAGTGAAAAATAGACAGTATTTCAATGTCATTTTCCATTAAGTGCCAACTGGCCCCACAAACAAGGTGAGATCCTACTGGAAGCAACGTTTCAGGCAGCTGTTGGCACTCCAGCAGTTACTAGGGTTTGGTAATTCTAACCCTGTAGCCACAAGTTAGCTCTGGGAGTTAAGAGACCTTGGTTCACTTGGCTTTGGTGTCAGTCATTGTAACACCTGCCTGCCTTCAGTTTCCAATAAAAAACAATAAACACCCCCCCTTGCCTCATTGGTTAACACTGGCAACTGGAGCTGAACAACTGAGGCAGTTGTTGCTCCAGCAGCATTGGATTTCACTTTTTCTTCCTAGTCATTGTCAAGACAAGTAGCTATTTTTTTCCGTGAGTAAAGCTAACCTTGAATGATACATTTCTTACTGTAGTCAAACCATCCAGAGCATATAACTCATTTGAAGGAAACAGACTCAAAGATTCAGTGTTGGTAATTCTAAGCCACATGACAAACTCTTGAAGGGGAAGGAAATGAAGCTTATTGCATACCTTAAAAACCCTAACTAGAGTTAGTTTATACTACTTCAAACAAAAACCCTGTGCCGACTCCCTGAGTTGCACTCAGTGAAACCTGTGTGAATTGTACAAGCTGACTTGGAAAACATAGCTCAACCCCCATTCTTTCATTCTGATCAGATAGTAAGGGTCATCTTTGCAAGCAAGGAATCTTTATGTTCATAGCTGGAGGTTGTGTTTCTGAATGGGAAACTTAATTTTATAACTGTAAAATGAACTCGAGTCTTCAAAGGCTGCATTACAGTTAGAGGTTTAAATACCAAATTCTCAGGTTGAAGGTTCTCATGTTTTCTTATGTCCGTTTCTTATTAAATTATCAGTGGGGAAACACTAGTAGAAAAAACCTATACCTTGTAAAATAGCACAGAATACATTTTGGTTATAGAGCTCCACGTACTACAGTATTCTAATTAGCAGTACACAGATGTCTAAAGGTATACTACAAATGTGGCAGATGCAATTTTGATATTGTCAAAATGCATTTGTCAGTTTATACATGCAAACATTGGAGTTATGGATGTTTTAACAATTGCTTTGTTAGTATTTGGGGTGGGGTCCTTCTACTCAGCCATTTAAAACTGAACTGAGCAATTAATACAGAAATGTTCCTGTACCTCTACAAAAAAATCAAGAACACTGCACTTTCAGTCAACCTTAACCAACTGTACTGAGAATGAAGAAAACCATTAGAAGGGTTTTTGTGGTCAGTTTTGCTTATATAGCAATCACCTGTAATTGTGCTTCAACTGGTTACAGTTATTTTGTACCCGAAACACTAGTGAATCAGAACATTGCTGGAAGAAATCTGTTCTGTTTGCAAAAATTGTCCGCACACCAAATACAAACAACTTTGATATTCTTTTCTTTGTTGAAATTTCTAGAAAGGATAAGGGCCTTTTGGCTTATTCAGAGCAAGAAAGACTAACTGAGCTAACCATTGGCATGTAGGAATCTACACCAAGTCTTCATCTAGCTAGTGATTGCCATGTGTATTTGAAAAGTGGCCTGTCCAGCTGGAGATCTCGCAGAGATGGAAATGGAATATTTAAGTTGTAGAAAACTTGGTTAGGTTAGGTCCTGTGAAAGGTTAGCAAAGAATTGGTTTTCTTGAATTATCTCAGAGCTCAAAAGAAGAGATTGAATGATCATATGCTCACATGTAGCATGTTGTGCGAGATAAGAGACAGAAGTGTTCAGCTCAGAGGAACTCTGGTAACTTCAAGAATTGTGTAGTTAAAAAAGCTCTCATACATGCAAATGGTTGGCATTTCTCTTCTGACCAGAGGCTGGAAGCCTTTGCTGATCAGTCATTAGATGAAGTCACAGCCCTTTATGTGTAAGGGTTCTGTTTAGGTGGACATAGGAAAAATTATCCATCCTGGCACTTACTCAGAGCCATAAAGGCTTAGTTTTTCCAGTGTTAATCATGTTTCTGGCTGTTTGGATTATGTATATTTGCTGGCTGTAAGGATTTGTAAGGATTTGTAATGGTTGAGTCAAAGGAGAAAACAGCATCAACACATTTCAGTCCAACATTTTGTTCTCTGAGCTGGTAATGTGTGTCAGATATTAACTAGGAGGATTTATAGCAATTACTAATTGCAGAAAAACATAACATCATTGATAAGACTTTGTTTTCTTCATAGCTGCCCTGCTTTAAACAAGGGAGGTCAAGAGCAGCCTTGCTGTTCACTTGCTTGTAGGCTAGTGTTTAGCACTGCCTTGAAATGGGTTCAGGTTTCAGGCTGGTGAGCTTCAAATTCAGGTCTCCCCATTCCTTTTGGAAATACCTAGGCAATTTGGACACCATTTGATGAGGCCAGTTACATTCTTTCCTGCTACTGTCAGGAATGATGGTTGTTGTCCACCTATGATAGACACTCCAGCACACCTACTGGATCATGTTCCTGCAGATGTTTAAGGCTTGGGATACCAAGTTCTTCTGACTGCTTTAGGCAGCTGATGGTTTGGATTGGCAGATGGGAGTAGTGGAAGCGGCAACCTCACTTTAAAATACCGGTTTAGGAATCCCTCTCACTCGCCCTCCCATTCACAGTTTTCTCCTGAACCACTGTCTCCATATGTGTCAGTTGGCTGCGTGGACACACAGATCGGGGAACTGCTCTGTCTGAGAACTTTCTGCCCCTTCCTCTCCAGCCCTGTGTGTTCCCCAGTCCTGCTCACCATGGCTATGCCAGTGCGGGTGCTGATTAGCGGGGGTGGGAGGACTTGGGGTTTGAAAAGAGCTGGTCAGTGTGGGAGTGAGAATGAAGGACGGATGAGTAGGGAACACTCTGTTGGCTCTGGTTAGATGGCAGGAAAAGGGACAAAAACAGGGGGCCCTATGAGCTGTGAGGTACCTCAGTGCTTTGCATTGCTTTCACCACATCAGGTGGAATGTCAGCATTTAAACATTTGCATCTCGAGCTCTGTCACACTGTGTTGATGATACCCTCAGTTTGCTTTATTTAGAGGCTTAAACGAACCATGGTAAGGCAGGTAGGACAATGTGTTGTGCAAGCATTGTGCTAATATTCTTATGCCAAAGAGAACTTCTCTCAAGACACCGTATTGATTCTTGGATCAAGCCTACTGCTGTTGCTTCTAGCCCAGTGTTAAAATTGCCCAATTATCTACTTGCCTCTGTGCCATGCTTCTGAAAGAGTGTCGTGGGTACTTAAGCCTGAACAGTCTTCTACTTGAAATTAGTTAGTTCTGCACCTTTCATTTGAGATGTAAGTAAACTTTTGTCTTGAATTATGAAGGCTTACCTACTGCTTGTGCTGGGATGTTTGGACTGAAGTAAAAATAGGTGTAAGTAAAGCTAGGGTGTAATTTTGAAGTGCAGCTATGAAAGACTTATGTCTGATATCACAGGAGCTTTATAGCTTGATTGATGCCAGCACACAAGTAGCTAGTTTATAGTGAAACTTTAAATGGATGAGTATTTCTGAATTAAACCTAGGGCAAGTAATTGAGTAGACTTTTATGAGTGACTTGTAATTGCCTGTGATCATGTGAGACTGAATGCAGAGTATGAAATAGCATGACAGCACAACTCTGTGGAAGTAATTGTCAGGAAAAAAAGTGACTCCACACACATTCATCTTGGCAAACAGTTAAGGTAAATCAAGAACTATTAGGCTTAGTTGCCCTGGCTTGTCTTCCTGGCATCGCAAACAGCCTTCCACAGCAGGGAACTTGCTCCCTATGCAAGACTTTGGAGGGACAGAGGTAAGAGTGAAAGCAGGAGTTGAGAGAGACGGATTAGGGACCAGGCTTTGAGACTGAAACCTAGAGCTGGTTTCAAGGAGAACCAAGGGAAGTACTTAGAGAAGAGGAGCTCTCATGCTTTTGTTTTTACAGTCTTGATTGGATAAATGGACTAGTTTAAACAGGATCTTCGGGTCACCTCTCTGCTGGGAACAGACAGAGTTGATATGCTGGGATAATAGTCTAAGATTTAATCTGAGTATTGCATCATGGGATTACACCCTAGGAGGCATAAATGACTAGTCCTCAGCATGACTTCACTTACATGTCTTTTACCCTGACAATGCCTTATTCTGTACCTCAGGATATTTTACTCCTTATTCATATCTTTGATTCAGCAGCTGTGAAATGCAACCTGCTGCTTGACTGTAGAATATAACAAGTGGTTTGGGTTGAAATCAACTCTGGATTTATTAACACTAATATATTGCTTCTCTCTTGCATGTGATAATTAGTTGAATTACCACGTAGTTTTCTGGTGTTTGCATTGATTCCACAAACCTGTATTTTTGTTCCCCCTATTAGCAGGCTAGTAAAACTTAAGAGTGACTGTTGTGTATTGCAAGACTCATAGGCTGAAACCTAACCATGAAATCCAATGCAGCTGAGATGCACCCTTCTGCCTGCAAAGGGATGTTTCACTCCAGCTCCTGCTGGGCAGACGTGTGTGAATCTTCCTGACACAGAGGAGTGATTTTGTCAGTTCACTGGGGTTTAAGTGTCTTCAGTAGAGTACAGTAAAAAACAATGTAGTTGGTGGTATTGTTCCCATGACCATCAAGCAGTACTCTCTCTGTGGGTGGTCTAGCAAGGCAGACAAGCTCTAAACGTTTGGAAATATTTACATAATTCAGGACCCTGACCCTGGCCAACATGGCTGTATATCCTATGAGAGTATTGTGTGCCAAAAAAAATTGGGCATTCAGCTTTACCCAGCTGATCATGTTTTTCCTTGTAGCTAAAAGTCCTTTCCTACACAACCACCTGCCAAGTGTTGTAGCTGTTTAGCTTTAAGGGTTCACAGCTACCCAAACTTGGTTTTGTTGCAGGCTAGAGATTTAGCTTGCAAGTCACTAAAAATAAATAAATTGGGGGGGCAGGTAGAGTTTTGCAGGGCAGACTTGGTTTGGTTATTTTCCCCTCCTTTTGGAGCTCTTAGAAAAGAAAAATTGAGCTTTAAGCTCAGGGGTTCTTGAAATCAATTATTTTAACCTTCTGTTGTTTTTTAAAATAATAACAATAACAAAAACCCCAGTCTGCTTCTAAAGGAGATCTCTTATAAGTGAAAGGTCCCCCTTCCCTCTCCACCACAAAGGATCTATCCCTGTTAGGGCAAACAGGCAGTTTGTGACTTTGACAATAGTTCTTTGTGTTCTGAAGAGAGAGCATAAATTATTCCCTCCCCTCCCCAAAGGCTGGGAAAGTAAAAACAAGGCCAAATAGCCTGATTTCTCTACAGAAGCAAACCAGAAATACTGTAATTCAACCACAGTGATGCTGTGGTTGCTGTACCCTGACCAGTGTCCAGGACTGCCTGTAGTGCAAAGCTTTTCACCAGGTTTTGGTAAGAATTTACAATTTTATTCCCAAATGCCAGTCTCTGGCCAAAAGGGTGGCCTGGGAGCTAGAGGAAGCAAAAAGTGAAAAATTGCAAGTGATGATGTTCTGTAAAGCCATTTTATTTGTGATACTTCAAACTTTCTGGACTGGCCAATAGGCCATTGTATCAGTCACAATTTTAGCCTTTCCCTTTTTAAAACAGGATCATGATTACATCTTTCAGGACTTCTGACCTTTCTTCTTCACTGCCTGAGTTGCTGGTCCCTAATTTCCCCTCCCTTTACCTTCAAGGATTATATCCTTTTTTATTACTAAAGTTATTCTTTATCTGCATTTCTCTCCCCCTTTTCTCATGCTGACTTTGAGTAGTCTACAGTTTCCATTTGGAGACACCTTTAAATGTTGTGTTTGCCAAATGGTACTGTTGGAAATGACTTCCAAATTGAGAGCTTTTCTTTGCTTTGTAAATATTTGGAGCAGAAACAGAAAGCAGAAACTTTGAATGCTTATTTATGACAGAGGAAGTGATGGTGGTGAGGGGAAAATAACAATTGCATCAGTTGTTCTGAGGTAAGGTTTGGGGATGCCTTCAGAAAGGTCTATTTAAATTCATTGTGTTACGCAATGACAAGAGTAGTTCTGAGCTTTCTTGAGCTGCCTCTCTGCTGACAAAAGAGAAGCATAGCTAAGAAATAAATAAGAGAATTGAAAAATACTCTTTGGCTTTCTAGTTTTGCTTTCCAGTTTGCATGAATGTTAGCAGGAAGCTAACAAATAATTGACTGAAAATACACCTGGCTTAATACATTTAATGTAGCCTTAAATTTCACATGCTTTACAAACTGTGCTCTAAACATTTGCTGCCCAATTCAAGTTCATAAGAGCTTTTGATCTACCCGCACTATGACCTTTTATTGCGGTCTCCTTTCAGAACTGGAGGTGCTTTACATCTGGGAATGGTTGGGTCACGTGTATGTGAAATACAGTGATGTCCAAGCCAGTGGTTTAAAACTGCAGCACTGTCACAGTTCTGAAAAAAATAAACAACTGTCAAACATTATACATTTTGGTACAGAAGAACTGTTTATGCTTCTTGGTAATGGAATATTGTGTCACAAACTTTATTTAGCTGTTGCAGTGTGCCGGTTTCATCTGACTTGTAGCACTTACTGAAGGAAGCTGACTGCGTGAAATAGTTGCCTGTACACATCTCATAAACCCTTTGTGGTTTGGGCGACTGTTTTCTCACATAGGAGCAGCCCTTGAAAAGCTGTTTGTCACGTGCTTGGCTTGTAATTGCAGTGGCATGTAGGAGGAGAGAAACAGGAGGAGATAAGGGAGAAACAGGTTTTATAGCCTAGAACCGATGAGGCCTGTGAAGAAGCATCACGTCCGGCGGAGGGATTAATAGACATCCCTAGCAATAGCATTCGGATGTCTGCTGTGTCTATTAATCTCTATGAAGGGACCTAGATAGTTGGACCAACTGCAGGGTTGATGCATTTTCTGACAGCATAAAACTGGCTTGTAATAAATATGCTAAGGAAGCAGCAGGAATAATGGAACCTATTTGGGAACTGACATGCCATTGGGTTTTCATAAATCCCTGGAAGTGTAATGCTGGCAAATGAATATTCATAAACCAGGCTATTAAAATTTTAAGAGAACCTTGAGGGGGTGATGATGTCAGACTCCAGAGTTAATTATAGATATGGTAAAATTTTTGGCTAACTAGGCTGAACATGCTCTCACAATAGTTTCTAGACCATACAACAACCAGAACAAGCCACAGCGTTGGATGTAGGTTCTGAATCTCTTAATAAGTTCCCTGAACTGAAAGTCTACTAGTATAGAGAAAAGGAAGTATTTACATCCAGCTACTGTGGAAATAAATGAGCTTCAAGTAGTTGTGTTGCTGATCATTCCTTTCATGCTTATTTTTTTACTGAATTTGTCGCAATTTCTGGCTCGCTGGCTTGCTATAAAGTGCCCTGCTGGGCTGGGAAGCATGTGGTGGCTCTCTTGAAAATTGCCAGTTGTTAAAGGCAATCTGTAGCATTCACTACGCTGGGGATACTAATACTATAGTAACTTTACTTGCTTAAGGTAGCAGTCAGTTTTAAGGATTGTTGCTTTGTTTTAAAAGAATCTATTCCTCTCAAAAGAGTTACGAAAAATATCTGATTTCTGTTTTGTAGTATTTTATAACGCTTTCAGAATTCCTGAGGGGTTAGAGAGAGCTACAGAGGCCACAGTTCTAGTCCCACTTAGCAGAAACTGATCAAAAAATCTCTGACTTCGGTTACTGGTCAGTGTACTCTTATTTTTCCTATTGCGTTTTTTCCACAGTGTTGATTGAAACTTTAGAAGAAATGCCAATGCAAATCCCTCATATGTGTCCTTGTAGTGGTATGATGGGCGAAAACGCTGAACAGGATTCTAGCTACCCTGGAATCAGAGTAGTTTGAGTTCTAAATTTTAGGATCTTACTGAAATTAATGTTACTGTTCCACTTCAAATAATACATACTTCCTTTCTTAAATAGAAAGGGTGAAAAGGAAGAACAAGTTACTGTGTTTCTTGAATCAAGATCTGTAGCACAGGACCCTTTGAAAAGCGCAACCCGTAGGAGGAAGAGGAACAAAATAATACTTGGAATTTTTTTTAGATGTGGTGTAAAGTGAAAGTCTAAACCAAACCAAACTAGTAATTTGTTTTGGTCAAGGAACTGGAACAGCTGATCACCCCCTTTATTTTGCCAGAGCACGGAACAGTAAACGCTATAAACATAGATGAAGCAGTTACTGAATCCCAGCAAAAAGCCTGAAAACAACTGTGAATCTCAAAACATGCTAAATAGGATTCTGAAGGTTTGGGAGGATTTAGAAAATTGTTCCAACTTGTTTTGAAATTGAAATCTTTCTTCTTAAGAGGCAGTTCTTCAGCAGTCAGAAAGTCTAACAGAGATGCTATATGGCCATAAAAATGCAAAAAGTCTTAAAATTTGAAATACACTTTATCAGAAATAATGCTCCCAAGAACTCTCACCAGCTGGGGGAGTGCAACAGGAAATTGCTAATGTCTAGTGAGACATGCTGCAAGTTTGAGAGAAGGAAAATGACTTTTTAACCTCAGCTTTCAGCAGCCCTTGTTGTAGGGTGACTAAAGAGGCAGTGTCTGCTTTTGGGTGTAAAACGCCAGCTGCCTTTTTGACTGAGGCCTTTGGAGTCCTCTGAGAGGAAAGCATATTTATCACTTACCTAATCTTGCAGTTTGTGAGATTAAGTAAGCATGAATTCTTCCACACTTACTGCTCAGTCTTGAGCCCTTTTACTACAAAGGGTGTTGTGCCACAGAAACCACCCACCTCTTCCCGTTTTAAGCTCACCAAAGATGCTTTAACGGTGTGGCTTCTCTACATGAGATCAGGCAGGAAAAATAAAAACATACATTTGCAAGATGTGTTTCATGATGGCGAACAAAATTCAAGATTGTTCTGGATGAGAGCCTTTTGAATGTAACTTGCGGGCAGGCTAACTTGTGTTGATTGCATCTGTGCAGGAGACAGCAAGGCTACTTGCCATGGAGGAGGCGCTGAACAGATGCCAAACCTTCATCACAGGTCTGTCCTCTGGGAAGAACAACCTTGTTTGCAGTCCAGGGTTTTCCTTAGCAAATTAAATTTTTGAGTAGGTATTTCCCCTTCTTTCTCCCATAGTCGCCTCACTGTTATGTTGCTATTGTACTTGGGTTTTTTAGATGGGGCACCTGCATTTTCATGCAGATGCAAACCATGTCTGCTTAAAGAGATTCTTTGGGTACCCTCCGAAGGTAAGCAATATTCACAGGCCTAAGGACTAGTAAATCAACCATCCATCAAACCATGCAAATGGTTTCTGTCATCAAAGCCAGGTGTTTCCAGGAACACTGTGGTCTAGAAAGGTTGGAAGTGAGAGACTGGCTTGGTGGTGATGGTCCACCCAGCACCAGTGCTAGGCATCTGCAATGAAGTGGACATTTTTTTCCTCAGCTCAACAGCACTGAGCCAGCACTCCAGGAGGAACATAGGGGATAATCCAAGCTAAAGTTCACATTCTGCACAATTTTTAGCTTCTGCAATAAAAGTTCTTTTTCTGAGGAAGATGGAAGTACCTTTAAATAGATATCTCCTCTTTCTGTTTTGCTTTAATGCCTTTTTGTGTGGTTCCTGTATCTGACATTGGCAATATCTGAGAGGATGATGGGGAAGAAAACCTGAATGGAACTTGAGTGAGTCTTTTTTTCCAAAAGAAAAAAAGAAAAAAGAAAAATTGCTGATGATATGGTAACTTTCCTAGCTGGGAGCATTTCTTGGTATGAGAGAAAGCAGGGTGGAGAAAGTAAATGCAGACAGATCCCGATGTTGCACTTGAGGTCAAGCAATAACTTCAAATTCCTGGGGTCTCCTCTTCTCACTCGGTCTCCTGCTGCTAATGTTCCTGAGACTCCTGGGAGACAGGAGTATCAGGAAGATGGCTGGCCTCAAGTTTTAGGTCCATTTATTTTTGTCAAAGTGGGCTGGTCGGCAGCTGTGTAAAAATAGTCTTTTCTCCCTGTCTGTGGGAAGAAGAGGGATGTGATCTCAAGGAGCCATCTTGCAGGTATTGAAGCGAACAGACGAGCACTAATGCCAGTGTGTGAGCTGTGTCTTATTCCTGCGTTTTGGTACATTGATGGTGCCCAATTTGAAGCTTTATGTCCAGTCATACGTCAGTACTTCAGTTAGCTTCCTGTCCTCCTCTCATTCATAACCAGTGCTGCCTGTGTGTTTCAGATGTCTGTGCCCTCTTATCTGGAGCCAGTCCTTGCTTTCAAGAGCAAATACACTGCAATCCTGAAGATAGCACTGTGATACAGGCAATAAGTGTCCTAAAGTGTATAGTTGTGTGAGCTTCAATCCTTGCAGGACTGATACAGAGCTCTCTGCCTAAAAACAGGGACTAGAATTCTCTTTCCTTTAATGATTAATAAGCAATTACAAAGGGTTCTTTTTGTTTGTTTGCTTTTTCAAACTGTAAACTCCACTTTTTTGTTTTGTTTTGTTTTGTGCAGGGACCGTTAGAGAAGCATATGGCTGTATTGATTGTGCAGAGCTGCCACTCATTTTGCCAAGATGTTGTTAGTTTGCATGTGGCCAGGCGGCATGTGTGAAAAAGCCCTGCTCTGCCCTGCCTGCTCCTGCATTGTTTCCAAATAAAGGCATGTCTGAAAGGGGAGTTAAGCCTCCAACTGCCGGACCTTAAAAAAAAAAAGGACCTTTTTACCCGTGGATTGAAAAGAGGTGATTTGTCTGCAACGAACTGTTCTTTTCCCATCCCCCCTTCCCTTTCTCAAATTAAGTTGAGAAAGTTGCTTTTAAATTTAAATCGTGCAAGCTGGTTGTTTCACACTCATGCTCTGTAGCAGACAGTTTAGGAACCCAACCATCAGCCCTGGAGTCACCTCAAACTTATTAAAATGTCCAATCAATATCTTTTTTTACATTTAGAGCAGTTTAAGCAGAAAATGCTCCTGTTCCTGGAAAGTATATAATGAGTGAGCCTTTACTTGCATATAAACTCTCATCTATGTGATGAACGGCTACCTTTATAACGCAAGCTAGTAGTTTGAATGACTTTGTTTTTTCTTATTTCCTAAGCCAGAAGTACTCTTTATCAGGTTTTAATACAAGTTTGAAGTGACATAATGGTGTTTTGCTGTGTATGATCTAAGGACATAGCTAACATGAGGTTGTTAGGAAGAGGTAATTTATTAGACCAGCTGGTATGGGGGGAAAAAATGAGAGAAGCTTGCAGGCACACCAGCACTTCATCAGGTCTGAAATAGAAGCAGCAGATTTCAAGGTTAAACATAAGTTATGAAAAACTATTCAGTTTAATCAGACATGGGCTGAACTGTCAAAGAAGAGCTTGCTTATATGATATTCCTTCAGTGGAGGGGGGAGGGTGAGAAGGTAATTGTTTTACTGGAGAAAGAAATAAGTTGTTTACAGCCTGTTAAACAGGGGGAGCCTATAAAACAGTACCTGGTGGGCCAGTAGCTGTTCCCGGTATCTAGGGGAATTATGAAATTTTAGTTGTCTTCTTTTTGGAAGGTTTTATTTTTGTAGGTTGGGGTTGGGTTTTTTTGAGAACCAAGACTAGAAGATCAGTCATTTGTAGACAAATAGAGTCAGGTTTATATAAAAGAACTTTATCAGACAAATCTAGTTTCAGGCATTTTTTTGTCAACTGGTTTCCATCCTTAGCGTACCGTCCTAACTTAAGAAGTTACCTAGTAGTCAATTCATAGTTGTAAAGGTAATGGCAGGAAGAAAAAAACCACATCCATTGTTTTGTTGTTTTTTTTTTTTTTTAAAAAGCTCAAAGTATTTATTTCCAAAATCAGATCAAATCTATTCTAACAAGAAGCCCTGAATGCTAGTGGTTTTTTTAATCTATAATTTCCCTCAAGCAGAAAGAAAATTCAGAGTTGAAATATTAAAAAACAATTTCAAGCCTTTTCAGAACAACAGATGCTTCACTTGTGCTAATAGAGTTGGCAATATGCTGGTTTTAAGCTTTGAATTGGGATGTTTTATCAAGGTGGTTGTTTCAATACACATCTGGTCATGTGTATTGGACTGTACACTGTGGAGAGCAGAGGAAAACCATTTGGTGCTCCTTTACTAAAGCTTTTCACTATTTTTCTGTAGTGCTGTATGCTAAAGTGGTTAATATTACAGTTAAAGCAATGTCAGATTAAACATATTAAAGTAGAAGTCATTATCTTCTAACTTGCTCATTTGACTTCTTAGTTCTTTTTAATGGGCTGTCGTACAAATGCCCTCTAAATTAACATCTGTATATATTAACAGTTCTTTTAAAGTTATGGTATCAGGCTTTATCATGCAAAATTGACTTTCAATATCAGTTATAATGCTCAAAACGATTGATACTGTTTGAGTGGTGTTGGGAGTCCCAGGAATCAGCCTGTTCTTTTTTCTGAGTTCCACTGCTGTATGTTAAGAGGGTAGAGTTGTTTACTCAGCTGTGTCCTGTTAGTACCACAGGGGCTGGATAGGTAACCCTTGAATTTAACCCAAGCTCTGTGTAGGTGAAGGAGCTAAGAAAAGCTTAATCTAATTTAGATAAATTACTTGCTAGGAAAGTGGTGTAGCTGTGCTAGCATTTGTCTTTCTCTGCTAGAAGACAGCTTCCTCCAACCTGCTGAACCAACAATTTGAAAAAAGTTGTTATGTATTGGGAGCAGTTTAAGAGCAAGTAGGATATATTGAGGGAGAGACCACAGCATCTTCTATGATCCTTAATGTTATAGGATATGGCATATCTGTGTCTCGGCTTCCTTGAAGGCAGTTTTACAGAAACTTTCAAAGATTAAAGTATGTTAAAATATCCTTTTCACATGGTGCTTCAGTCACATAAGTCTTTGGTCGCGTGGCTAGTATTAGAGCTTAAGTTTTTGTGTTTTGCGCTCAAATTTTTGAAGAAATTACCTGTAATTAGGTGTGAATGCCCTCCACCACTACCACTTCCAACAGCAGTGCCACTGCTTTAGTAACCTGTCTTAGGGTCCCAGGAGATTTCCTGAAAACCTAAACTGGACACCAAGTCACCCTAAGACTGGTCTCGAGGCATCAGATGGCTTGAGTATGGCCTCTGTGTAGCAAGTTCACAGGGAAGCTAATATTAGAAGCTAAAGTTAATATATTGTTTTAATATTTGACCAAAAAGGAGAAGCAACACTAGGCATTCCAAGGATTTTTGATGTGGAACAAGTTACAGAAAAAGTGTAATCTAACTGGAGCTTAATGGATTGTGGTGGCTCAGTTCTAACAGATACAGGCTTTGTTTGTATGTTGGCTATGCATTGTATAAGTAGCTTTTATTTATGGCAGAGGTAGCCAGCATGCTTTATAAAGTTGGAATAAGAGTATTTATAGGACACCATCCTGATGCATTAATATTACCAATGCTTAGCAAGAAAGAGAATAAATTGGCATAACACTTGATGGGATTAAAAATGGGGAGGGGAAAAAAAGGCATTTGTAGGAAATCTAGTAGATGGAGATGGATATAACTATATTATTCTGACGTAATGGGACCTAAAACCTGTTCTGAGTTCTTCTTACCATCTTATTTTCCAAACCCTATCTCTTAGTAAGGGTAATTGAAAGGAAGTCAAAGTCCTGTTGCAGTCTCTAAATTTGAAAACTGAAGTATCCTGTATGGAGCCCACACTTCTTTATTTTCTTCACAATCTAAGATATTAAGGGGAAAAAAAAAAGTCTATGAACAGGAGTGGTTATGCCTTTAGATAAGGAAATAGAAATAAAAGTTTTATTTTTCTGGGGGGGGATGAATTGGTTACAGTATTTAACAATGTGTGTTACTGGGTGTTCTGTTAAGATATTTGCCACAAAGTAGTGAACATGGAACACCCTCAGTGGCATGCTTCACCCATTAGAAAAAAAGCGCCAGAAGTAGCAGTTTATCACTAACACAGAGAAACAAGTGCTTGACTTTTTAAATAAAACAAGGCAGTGGTCTACACTGAAGTAGATTTCTGGCATTCCTGGTGCTGATTCACCTTGGCATCCCTTAGTCTCCTTTCTCTTCCCTGCCTTTCTGTATTTGGAAATCATTTTTCAAGGTTACTTGCCACGCTGCCTGCCTTTTGCTTTTCTTTGCTTCCTAATTGCAGGACAAAAAGATAGGACAAGTGAATAAGACTCTTTCAATCAAGAGTTGTGTGTTTATTCTAACAGGAAAATTTTCTTATAGTCAATAGATGAAAAAAAATCATTTAAAAAAAACCCCAACCAACCGAACTTTTTTCCTGTGAACCCTTTGTAAAATTCAGTTTCTATGCAGATGGTTTTTACACACCCTCAGACCTTTGAAATATCAGAAACTGGATGCTTTCACACTGTTCCTCATAATGACTTGCAAGAAATACAGATAATTCTTGGCAAACAAAAAGCTCCCAAAAAAGCGACTAGTTGAGAACTTACATATGCCAAACTGTTTAATAGAATACTTTCACACACACACACCCCCACGCACCCTTGAGGGAAGAAAGTGATAATTTGACTATAAAAATGAAATTATACTTTCCAAGTGAAATCCCTATATAGTGTCCTCTCTAGGAGCAATCCTCTAGTTTTCTTCAGCCTTCATTAAATAGCATTCTAGTGCTCTGGATCTCCTTGGATAGGATTTTGTTATTTTACTGCATATTGTGAGCTAATGCAACCCCTGGACTTACTCCAGTCTGTGCTGTCTTGACATCTAGGCTTTGGGTATAAGCTGCTGATTATGGTTTCAGACTTCCCAGGAAACGAAAATAGCGAGCCAAAGAGAATGCTGCAGCTTTTCACAGTGATCTCATGCATGGCCACATGCTGTCAGGATGTTTAAGTTCCTTGTACTGAGTTTTAATGCAGGCATACTTTCTATGGGAGTTTACTGCTATAGCTTGACTTATAGCCATCAGCAAGCAATACACTTACAAGATAGTCAGGTAAACAGAAAAAACTCAGTCAAGGCTACAATTCAAGACATTTAGACTATTTAAGAACTTGATTTTTTTAAGTCAAAGCAAGATATGTGTATGCTGAAATGCAATACAAATTGTTAAATCATTTATTTAGAGAAGCTGCTGGATTACCTAGCTCTTCTATTGCTTTATCTTACTCAGTTTTTCTGTTAGCACTTAAAAAATCAGGCCAGGTGTAGAAAGGCAGTGAGGAAAATAAGCATCTTGCTTGGACTTCAAAATCCTTTGTGTGGAGTTGTCCTGGTTTCGGCTGGGATAGAGTTTATTGTCTTCCTAGTAGCTGGTACAGTGCTGTGTTTTCAGTGTGGTATGAGAAGAATGTTGATAACACCCTGATGTTT
>JAVKLA010000073.1:28439168-28474862 GCA_034782735.1 Sagittarius serpentarius
ACCCACGAGCTTTACTTTTTTTTTCCCGATTCTCTCCCCCATCCCACTGGGTGGGGGGGGAGCGAGTGAGCGGCTGCCTGGTGCTGTGTTGCTGGCTGGGGTTAAACCACGACAGGAGTGTTGATATAGAACTTGTATACTTGTATAGTAAATGTGCCAGTAGTGTTGGTGTGCCGAAATAAAGTTCCCAAATGGCTCCTGGAGGCTCCCTGCTGTAGGAAGAAGGACTATATTCATGCCATAAGAATACTTTTCTGCAGATTCTGTGAGCAGGACACTGTGCTGACAATAAACTAAGTGCATTTCAGTGAATTTCTTGTGTACCTGTCCCATATGGGCTCTGTTAATGTGCTGAAGCTCATGTACAACTGTTGTTTATTGCTTGGATCATGGGCTGTGGGTCCAGCTGTAGCTGTGCTGTGGGGCCTGTGAGATAACGGGGCATTTTAACAACAGAGCTTCTCAGTGTCCATGCACCCCAGAATTCCCCAAGGCTTGCGACATCTCATCGCTCCTGAGAACTGCAAGGTCCTCGATTTGGAGGGAGTGTGGTGTGGGTGGCGAAGTCTTGTTGCAGAACTTGCCCCGTTTCCCTGCTGCATTTTGTTTTCAAAACCTGGGTTGTAAGGCCTGCCTTGCAAGGACCTAGTCCAGCACCCTTTCTGTAACTGATTGTTAGTGTATTACTGTAATAACCAATGATCATCGAGACATCTAGGGAGTCCTTCATTCTTTCCAACTCTAACTTGTTCAAGCTGCCTGTCTTTTCTCTCTTTTAAAGGATGTCTCTTTTTTTTTTTTTTTCCATTACACCTGCTCAGTGCCTCTCTTCAAACAGCACAGCATTCCTTTGATGCTATTCATGGGACAAACAAGTTGACTAATGAAGGGAATTTACCTGCAAAAGAAAAGCATCAAGACTATCAGCATGCTTACACTATCACCCTCCGGTTGTTGGCCTGCTCCATAGGGTGCTGCTGAAGTTAAGCTTTGTGTGCTCTGGGTTGGTTCAGCTCTCACGAATGCACATCCTTAGTTTCCCACGTGTAGATCTCACCTAGTAAAGGGGAAAGTAAGTATTAAGTCTGCTAGATTGAATAGCCCTTTACTGAAGCCTCCTGAAGAAGGAAAACAAAACCCTGCTCAAGAAAGTGGCCTGGTTTGGGGACGAGGTAGAGTAGGTAAAGAGAGCCACTGGGGTGGGACTGAGTCTCTAATGGTAGAATCTGCAGTGGGAGCTGGAGAAGAGCCAGGGGAGAAGTGGAAGTAGATTTGGAAACACTGAAGAATACAAGTGTGATGGGATTACCCAGAAGATGGGGTACAGGAGAAAGGTGGAGGTATGCAGGAGGCAGCAGAAGTAAAATCAGAAGAGAGGGATTGGCAAGGATGAGAGCTAGGAGACTAAAAGGAGTAGAGCTGAGAATGACAGTTCCAGTCTCAGGAAGATGTGTGAACTTTGGGGCAAGTACAGCTGAGCTCCTCCCATGTGGCGGTAAAAGCGGTGGTGTAGCAGAGCACTCCTTCCCAGCCATCACACAGGCATCGAGGTTGCACCAGCCTTGGGGGCTGTCCTCTGTACCCTCCCAAGGTGACTCAGGGAGGCTGGACTATAACAAACCTCTCGGCTCCCCAGGCAACTGCCCGTGTTCTTTCATTTGTAGGCTGTTTTCTGTGCTCACTACATTTCATTTGAACGAAGTCACGATGTTTCGCTTTTGAGCTTGAACTGACTGTCTGTACGCTTTGGGGAGAACACCTCCCCGTTACCTCACCAGAACCCCATCTGTCTTCTCAGTGAATGTGTGCCTGCAGTATGTAATTGTTGATTACATGGTAGATGTGCTTCCTGTCCTATGACTGAGGGCTGGGGTGGCAGTTGACTCTTTTAAGGTCACTAGAGGAAGTGGCCTGTTTGGGGGAGTGCGTGCGGGAAAAATTCTTTAGCCTTGTTTTAAAGTAGAGGTCTTATGTGAGCCGTTACTCTGTTCTTTCAGCATCATTGATATGCATAGATTTTGCTGAAATTACTTTTCTACCTTGATCTTGAAGAATTGTGAGAACTTTACTCTCTAGCTCTGCAACAGTCAGGTATAACTGAGTACAATAACTCTGCTTTGTCCTGAGCAATGAAAAAGCCATGCTGCTTCGTGAGGGTGACTTCTCAACCACTTAGGTGTCCTTCTGCATTTAAGATCTTCAGAATACAGATAAAAAAATGTTAATTCTTTTTTCATTTTTTTTTCCCTCTTTAGCACAGTGGAGGAGATACTACTGTATTTCTAAACTGTACCAAAAATTCCTTCCTGAAGCCTGTCTTTTGGAATTCTTAACGTCTGTGAACAAAGATGGAAAATGAAAGTGTTAGAATGGAAAGAAATCAGCTGTTACTTTACCTCCCTTTTAAAATTAAACCTGAAAAAGTGTAAAAGCATTTGAAAGCATTTGTTAGTGTGCAGTTACACAAATGGTCCTAAATTAACTGATGTCAAATAAGCAGTCACCTGTGAGGGTGTCACAGTGTTTTTTTTCTGGATGTGTCTGAGTTTGAGATTCTCCTTTTTAACCAAGAGGACAATGTCTCCCCTGGTACTTTGAGTTTCTCAATGTGTATTCTGAAAGACTAGAAACAAATGGGTGAACCCATTTCCTCTAGCAAGTAGTGCAAGCCTTGTAGGTTTTATCTCCTCCCAGCCTGGGTGTCTGTAAAGTGTGACTGACTTCCATAGCTCAGGGCTGTGCTGACTTCTTCGAACTCTGGTAACAGGTCTAATGCACATGCACCAGTCTGTCTCATTCCTAGTGTGTTGCTTAGTTTCCTACATCATTCATTATTGATATTAGTCATAAGAGCATACTGTGCTGCTGATCTAAGCAAATTGGACACAGTGAGTTAGCTTATTTTAGGACTACTTGTGTGTAATCGTGTCTGACTAGCCCTTTTTTGAATGTGTGTGCCCCATTTATTTGTATTAGTGAAGCATGTATTGGGTGAGAATAGACTTGTAGCAGAAAATCAGCAGTTGTGAGCCAAGATCTGTGCGTGTATCTGGGCACAGCTTCAGCCCAAAATGATAATAGCTAAGCTTACAAACTGTCAGCATGATTCCCAGCTGCATTTTTTGACATGCACTATTTAAAGAGTGAGTTGGCCATATATGCTATCGCTTTTAGTTGTAATAATGTGAACCCCGGGTTCATTGCAGGAACAGGACATAATTGTGGCAGTTTGGTTTCTTTCAGTGGGGTGATAATCATGGTTTAGGTTTTACTCCCTGTGGGTTAGAGATTTTTCTAGCTGTGAGAATCATTTGGTAAATGTATTGTTACATCTGGTAGTACTAGGATGGTATTTAAGCCTTAGAGGGTGGTGTCATTTTTCTAGTACTAAGGAGCTGTGATACGGAGTTTACAAAATGCAAGAACTGAAGTTTTCCAGAGTAATGGGCAGGATACTCTGCTTGCTCTCCAGTGCCCTCCGCTAGACCTGTGCTCGCTGTGCCCGTCACTGCTGACCTGGGGACAGTCTCTGCCAGCCCTCCGGCAGCGCACTTGCTGGGCATGCTTCATTCAAGGCACCAAAGTGCTTAGAAAATTCAATGCCAATTTTAGAAATATCAGGGTACAGATAACATGTGAACTGTCCTGGTATTTTACTGTTCAGTGCCAGCCATGGGGGGAATGAAGGACAGAAATGCACTGCCGGTACTGGACTGTAGGGAAAAAGCCACTCTGAATGGCCCCTGGGAGGGGGCTGACAGCAGTGCTGTGGCAGGAGGTGACCCGCTCTGCTCTCCTCTCTCTTCCGGCTCCAACCACAGAGAAGTCTCATAGCTTTCCTTGCAGACTCTATGCTGGGAAAGAGGATAGGATGGTGTCCAAATCTAGCATCTTGAAATTACCTTGGAAGAGGTATAATGGAAAAACCAGTCTGAGTCACAAGATAGGCAGCGAGCAGCAGAAGCAGGTTTGTTTTTTTTTTCTAGACGGCTATTTTGGGGAGAGTAAATCATTACTTTTGAAGCCATCTGTCTGAATTGCAGTGAATCTCACCATAACTGATCAAGAGTATTAAATAATTAAATAGTAGTGTTCAAATGAGTAGCTGTACCTTGCTTTCATCTAGTTCACTTAGTTCTGGTGTTTGACAAGTACCTGTCTGCTGTCTTGGAGCTGTGAAGGTGGCTGTTTGTATGCGTGCTGCTGGCCTACTTTCAAGCAACTCATGCAATGAGAAACCTGATTATTTTTTCAGTCTAGTGGTCCTAAAATGTGCTGTGGTGAAAACTGTACCTGAACTCACTGCAGTTTCATGCTCCTTGTGGTAAAACTGAAGTATGTCTCCCTCAGCTGTGAGCTGGTGGCTGAGCTTAACCTCTTGTGCACGAGCAGCAAGAGCTCCTGACCAACACTGATCTGCCGCAATTCCCGTGGCTCTGCAAGCGCAGGGATGGCGGAGCAGTGGCACAGCTGTTGAGGAGGGCTGGCCGAGCCCCCTCCGCCTGGGGAAAGGGGTAGGTAGGCTCCAGCCGTTGCAGTGCTGCCAGCTTGCAAGGTAAACACTGGCTGACCTATAAGCCAGCCAGTCAACTCGCACGTGGCCTTATTAGGCAAGCTGCAGCAGCGATGTCTGGGGACAGAACATGCTGGATGGTGGCGGAGAGCGCACAGCCCAGAACGGATCCAGCCCAGACCCCGGGAGATACGACCCAGTACTGCGGTGCTGACAGCGTGCTGCCAGGGAACTGCTGCTGCCTGAGCCCAGCTGTCACAGAGACAGAACTCTGTTTGGCAAATATCAAGAATTATGCTAGAGATGGCTTTAAAAAATAAAATCCTTATGTGTAAATGTTAATAACTGTAGTTCTCTTTCCTGACGTATTTTTTTTCATGTGCTTGGTTATAACTTTAGGATGCCAGTTTATGCTATCCTTCCATATACTGGAAGGCTTTCCGGTGGCCTTTGCTAAAAGTGTGTTTTCGTTCCTTGTGCTGCCTGCTTTCAGAGACACACCTGAACTAGAAGGAATTAATTTTTTTTATTTTTTTGTATGACTTCAGGACTTGTTTCTTTTCTCTTCTTGTGCAGTTTTATGCCCTTTATTGGAAGACTTACTGGCTAAAGCAATGATCCTGCTCCCAGGAGAAGGAGAATATTGGCACCCACTGCCTGTGTGCAGACCAGGACTTGATGAGGTTGCTTCATACTCACCTCATAAAAACTGAACTTCATGTGGAAGAAGGCTTTAAAAAAAAAAAAAAAGTCTGTATGTTTTTCCTTTAGAAAAAGCCCCACAGATTTAGACAAGTATAGTACAGGCAGATGCTGTGCAAGCTTTCCTGGGCAGCTCTGGAAAAACTCTTCAGATCTGACTTGTGATTAACTTGCTATTAGTGATTGGTACCCTTCTGAGCACAGGGCACGTTTGTGATTTTTGCAGGGGCCTAAGGAGTATATGAGGGCAATAAAGAGAAAAGGCCATGGCTGCTATGAATTTAAACCTTCTCTCTAGAGAACAGGCTCCAGAACTGCAGCATCACTGTGCTAACCAGAATTTCTTTCCTCATTAATTTTTGCTTAGACATGGTAAATGCAAATTAAGCCTGGTACACATGCTTTTTTCATAGTGACGTTATTTTCATTGGCAGTACTTGTATTTGAGCTGTTGTACCTTGACCATCAGCTCTTGAATAATGTTTTTTCTTTATTTCTTTTACTAAATATTTAATTTTCTGAGAAAGCATTGCAATATGCTATAAACAGGATGGGAGCTGGGGTCATGGGTTTGTTGTCTGCAAGGTTGCTGTCTGCCTGAGGCTTGAAAATGACAGTTATATTTCAAGGTAGGTATGCAGGGATATGATGTGGCCTGTGAAATGTCACATCAGAGCGGTAAACAAAATTGATGTTTTCCTTAGATGACTCTTGCAAAGAGCCAAAGATCTTTGTTATACATTCTTCCTTGTGGTATGCATGCCTCTCTCTGCTCCCTTATTGGGCTTTTACATGGGTGCGGAGATAGCAGTGCAGAGATGTTCAAGAGCAGCTGGGAGAAAACTCAGTAGTGTGCCTGGGCTTTTTTGCATCGCTTAACTGCATGGGGCCACTTGCCACTCCAGGCAAGGAGACAGCCTTGTGCTGGTTGTATTGCACTCTGGCAGAAAGTTTTCTGGAGACTGAAGAGACTAGAAGTGTAAGAAGATGGGGAAACCCATCCTAGAGACCCTGGCCACTTGTTTAGAGGACAGGAGTTTTGCAGACAGTCTGCCAACAGCGGTTTAAGCCCTCATTCATTGCAGCAGCAAAGCTCTTGTTCACTGCAGTAGTAAAGAAGCAGCTGCTGCTTGTGTCATGACTTTAGTGAAGGATGTCCTCAGAGCCATGGTTAAGCCTGTGCCTTCACAGTCTGAACTGCAGCAGCTTTACAGTGAGCCATAGTGTGAAATGCTCTCAGATACTGTTTTGCTAGGTAAAAAAGCATGTCTCCTCAAAGTCCTCGGGCTGTTTAATCATTTAAATTGTACGTACTGCTGAGAGAGGAGTTCCTGCCTTATCCTTGTTTCCAGCCATTTGCTCAGTCCACTCCTGACTCTGGCCCTGTGCACTCCTGACATCTTTTGTTAACTGTTTCAGGCCCACAGACAATTAGGTCTGACTCAATTCAGGTAACGTGCGTCACTGGTATATCTGATTACCACATGTGAGAGGAGTGTGTGTGGTCTTTGAACTTCCTTTAAGGAGCTAGTCTAGACTGATCCTACTCCTGAAGAGGAAAACCTTGAAGATCTTTTAATGATACTATGGTCTTGCCATACAGTTTTGTGAACAGTGATAGGAGATGTAGAAATGTCAGGGGACATCACCTTCACATTCCTCATTCTGAAAATGTGTTGCAAGATTGAAAGGTACCAATATCTCCTTTTAGGAGCAATTTATTGCTAAAATTAATGACTTGAGTGAGATTTCTTTGAATCTGAAATAGTACTGGAAATTTTTTTTTTTAGTGTGTGTGGAAAAATATCTATTGTTCTTCTTTCTCCCACAGGACACAAGTAAATAGCCAGTACAAAAAGACCATCCATGTTCTTTTAACACATCTGTCATCTTGTACGGAAAACTTAGTCCCCTTTATAACACTTACTAATCAGCTTTTTTGATCTCTTTGCATATGACCTGTTTCAAAGCACACCGCACAGGCAGCGCAGTGCTGAAGTTTATCTGAAGACTTGTCCAAAATGTAATCACTAGCCAAACAGAAATCTTCTTGCCAGTATCATTATTCAAAAACTGTTGCATAGTGAGAGTAGGGGGGAAAAAAGCAAAGTGAAAAGGATTACATTTGCTTTCCTTTGGATGGATGATACCATGTCAGGCAACTTTATGCTAGGTTAAAACTCCATATGAATGGCCTCCATTTAGGAAGTGAGAATATCACTTGCCCATGTACATGGGGTTTGGATAGAGAAGACAAAACTGACTGGCATTGCCAACCCAGAATACATACTTGCAAGCTACATAATTTGCAAGCTAGGTTGCTTGAACATGAATTGAGATGGTAACTTTCTGTTAAGTGATTATACTACTGAAGTAGTCTTCTGTTAGATTTTTTTTTTTTACCTTTTCTTTAGCTTTGGGCTAAATTATTTCTTGAACACCTTGGCAGAAATTGCTGGAGAGTGGAAGGAAAGGAAAATAAGAAAAGGGAGGCTTTTCTAATGCCTTGCCACTTACCTTTGGAAACGCATGCCTACATGCCAGAAAATGACAGGGTACCTTGGGGTGGGTGAGTAGCCTGGAGCCTGGGAGGGGAAGTCAGGTGGAGTGATGGAAGAGAGTGGTCTGGTTTAGCCCTCTCTTCTGACCTTCATTTCTGCGATCACCACAGTATCTCAGATGTTGGCACAGCTTACTTTGACTTGCTATTCCAAGGGTGCTCTCCTTGTCCAGAAGAGCAGCAGTGGAATAAAATTCATGAGCACCTTTACACCTCTACCCATGAACTGTGTATGAAAATAAGACTTTATCATCTTACTTACACAGATCATCTTGGTTTTCTGTGCTGCTCAGACTCCTGTTTACCTAACTAGCATATTTGCTGGAAGTTTCTTCGCAGTCACTGTGAGTTTTCTTTCCTCTATATTCTTGATCTTTTTTGGTTTTAGGCTTGCTTTAAACAGCTGTCATGGGCTTCTTTGATTTTTGTTTTTATGATAACTGCAAGTCACAATGAAGTATCTAGTTCTCCTTATCGCAGAGGAACATTTCTAAATATAAATTCTTAAGCAATCAAAATTCAAAAAGAAAAAAGACTTGAGCTTGGTGGGACCTGATTCATAACTCTTCAGTGCTTTGGGATTGGCAGCCATGTAAGTTGGGAACAGTTTTGCAAGCCGCTTAAACTCCAGCTTTGATTACAGTGATTAGTTTTGCCAGACAAAAGGAAGATATTTTCCTTCTTTTCCTGTGGGAAGCTTCAGAACAACATTTAGCTGCCAGCTGGTCTTTCATGAGCAGTCTCAGATTTGAAATGTATGCATGCTTAACCTCTAGCTCTTTGCCCAGATGACTGCAAACTTAACTTCCAGCTGGGCTGCCCCCCTTTCTAACGGCTGAACTGTTGTTCTGTCTTTGTTTGCTTATGTTGGAGGCTGCTAATGCTCAAGAATTAATGATGGCAGAGGAGGACAAGAACATTACTACCGATTTGTAACGCAGCCTTGATAACGTATTTTGGCTGAGCATACTTCTAGGTCCTGGAGACTGGATCTCTTTGAAGGACAAAATACTCTTCCTCCTTCCCTCCTCAAGTATTTGGAGATGGATTTCTTTTTTTTCTGGGAAAGACTGTCCCTTAAAGCTGCTGTTTCCAAACAAGCAGCAAAAAGCTAAGTCTAAGACTTCTTTTCTTTACACCATTGCTTGACCCTGCTGCCTTACTGTATTTACCAAGGTGTCTTCTCCACTGCCAAAGAGACCTGTCTTGCAATAGGTGATCCCTTTTTGATGGAAAGGAGGGAGGGAAGTTGAAGTTACCTACAATTTTATCTTCCTAATGATCTGTGTGAAGTACATAGTATTGGTGTAATACCCTAAGGCTCCAGCACCTTATGGCTTTAAGAGTTTTTAATATTGGAAGCAGTGTTGGCACACACCCCTTGTCTTGCAGTGGTGCTGAACAAACTCTGGGGTCACAGATTCTGCACAGTAGCACAGTTTCAGTATTAATAGCAGTGGCATTTATGTGAATTCATAGATACCATGCACAGAGCAATGACTGGTGATCACCTTCCAACCTAAAAGACAGCTTGAAGCCAAACTCTAGAGTAGGGGTAGGGTTTTTTTGTGAAGACCTTGATACAGACGTTGCTTTTATTGGCTGTTTTACTTTGTGCTATAATAATTCTCTTTGGTCCCATGAGATGGCACCTGTATTCTTGACCTGCCAGCTGTAAATAGCAGGGAAAGGAGTCCTACTTGCACCAAAGCCTATCACAAGTATTCCTTCCCAGGTGGTAGCCAGACCTGTTGGAGAAACTGGCTTCTTACTGTGTTCTGTGAGTAGAATTTAAACAGCACAAGCAAGAACCCATTTAAAATACACGCATTTGTGAAAGGCACTCTATAGTTTTTCTGTCTTTCTGCAGCTCTGTGTGCTTCACCTTGTGCAGCTTGTTCACCAGGAGGATGCTGAGGACAAAATATTGGAGATGACGTGCAGCAGAGGAATGTGGGAGCCTGACCCCTCCCTCCACAAATACAAACACACCCCTCCTCTCTGTCATATCGGACATTGCCAGACACAGGGATGACAGTAGAGCTGAACTCACCTCCTTTGTAAGCCAGAAGGGTTGATCCCTTTCCTGATCGTAAGATCCTGTGCCTTTTTCTTTGTTCTGGCACCTCCTGAAAAGCATACCCAGCAAAAATAAAAGGGAGTATTTACTACCAGTTTAGTCATCTGACTGGGTCACTAGGAGAGCAGGATCTAGCAGAGGTCCTGCAGAGAGAAATGGGTATAACTGTCTGTCTTTGCAGCTGTGAACTATTGCATCAGCTCAGCTGTCAAGTCTAACTTCTCCTTCAAACTTGCTGAAGACTACATCCACGAGATTTACCAAATTAGTGTTATTTATCTGCACTTTATGAGAAACAGTTCCCTTGCTGGATACCAGATGAGTTACAGGTGCTTAAAAATGCTCCAAGTAATAATACCTCTATTCACAACATCAAGTAAGCAATCTTCACACAAGCAAGATTCAGAAAGAAGGGATATTTTCAGAACTGGGCATCTCTTTTATTGGTATACCCACACAGATACTGGTCCAGAATGTCCCTATTAGCTGTTACCAGCAGCTGCTTTGTTATTTCTGCACTGTCTCGTTTTTGTGTTTTAAGCACACCTGCACTTACGTGGAGGCCATAAAGCGGATTTTCAGGTTAATGGCAAGTTTGGATCCATGTTGACATTATGTTTTTTGTTGCTGCTTTTGTGTGTACTAGGGTCAAGCAGATGTAGGCCTTCACAGCTGGTCAAGAGAGCACAGCAGTGTTCGGTTTGTGTTTTATGGGTAGTGCTGTGAAGTGGTTAGAATTAAACGCAAGAGCCAGTAAGGTTACAGGCAGAGAACAAAATGTGGTATGTACCGTGAAATATTTCTGAACAGAGGATGTTAATTGAGGAGTCAGAGGCTTCAACATCATGTTCGTTGTGTTAGGTGACTCTCATTCCAGGGAGCTGTGGACTGTTGAAAGATCAGTTAATAAAAAGTGCTTTGGTTAAGGTGACTCAAACATTATTCATGTTTAAAAATAAATAAATGAATAAAAATAGCAGGGGCATTAGACAAGATGAAGCGCATCTTCTTCTATCCATTGCAAGAACTTGTTAGCATGAAAAACAGTGTTTTGATGACCTGGGCTAAATACAACTTCATGGTGAACCAAGAGAAATCAATAGGTTTTTGATAGATTGTATTTTTCACTTATGGTTAAGCAGTGTCTTTCACAGCATCATTGCTTATATTTTGCCTGTACATAGAGGTTCCCAGCATGGATCAGAGTCCTGTTGTACCAGGTATCATAAAAACAGGTAAGAAATGTCAAGAACTTCAGTCTTGTGTTTCTAGGCTATTTTTTTATGGTCCTGACAACTCCAGCCTTGTGGTGAGTTTTCTACTGATAGTAGTTGAAATATTTTTGAAGGGAAGAAATCTGTTGGATGGAAGCTAGTAGGCAGTTACTGCCTTTGGTTGGATGGGGTTAAGTGCATGGACCTGTTTCAGTCACCTATTTAATGCTTTTTTGTGTATGTGTGTTAGACGATCAGGTAGTTCAGTGTGGAAGACTGAGCCAGGGTTATTGCACCATTTCGAACAAATACTTCCAGACTTTCAAAATTAACTATAAAGAGTTCCGACTCTTCAATCCAAATCCATCAAATCTGTTTAATAAAAAAATATGGTAGCTAGACAGTACTTTCATGCAATTTTACACCTTCTGTCTCAAATTAAAATATTTGGAGCTGTGGTGTCTGTTCTTAAATCCCCACCCCCAGCAGTAATTTTGCTCATATGTTACCCATAAATCTTGTCTGTTTTAAATGTTCCAACTAATAGTTAGGCAAAACATTTAGCATAATGATATGATTAACAGAGTCCATTTTTTTGGCAGCCTGGATACTGTTTTTCTTAAGCAAGCATTGCAGTTTATCCTGATTAGAGATATGAAGGAATTATTCCTGTTTTTGGAGGCTGTTTGGTTTTGTTTTTTTGTTTTTTTAATATGAGGATTTAGGGGTTCTGCATTCATTTTGCAGGAATATGTGTGATTTGGCTGGATCTTTGAAGTGGTAATATTATAAATCTCCCAATTACAATTGCCCAATCTGTTTTAGCATTCATGTGCCTAATTTCTGTTTGTAATCTGATTACTGGCTTGAGCTGCTCCAGCTTGCAGCCTATTGCTATGCATTTACTGTACTCCCTGGGACGCGATAGCCTGACAGCTCCAGTCCTGTGCTATGAAAAATCTCTACACGATATTGCTAAGACAGGCCTAGGGCTGTGGCTGGTTGAGAATTAGCTGCTATTGTAGTTTCTCTTTGCCGAATCCTTTGTTTGTGCAACCATGTTCAGAAATCCTTGGATCTCCAGCTATTTGGGAAATGTTAAATACTCCGAGGAGCAAGGTAAGAGTTCCAAGTAGACAGAAGAAAATGCAGTTCATTTGTGTGTGTTTAATCTCTCTCATATATATGTATGTATGTGTAAATATTGTTTGACTGGATCTTCTGCAGCTACGTTTAGCTACTTTAGCAATCAGTATGCAGTTAGTCACCTAGGCTATTTCATTATTTCCTAAAGGACACTTTTGAAAGATCCGATTAGATGGATCTTTTAATTAGCTTAGCTTGCCACTGACTTAGGGCCTTTAAATATACATAAGTAACACTGGAAGGTTGCATCTACTTTTTTTTTTAATTCAGCATTTTTAATTTCCTGTGTATTAAATTATGGATAGTGGTTTTATCCGGTAGTTTGTACCTAAGAGGGAGGGGGACTAGACTGAACAAATGGTTAAACTTGTGAGCAAGTTTGATTTACACTTCAGTAAATATACTCTTAATTTTAAATACAAATATTTAAAATTGTTTTAATATGGTTATGAGCATGTTTAGAATTCTTCAGTGAAAGAAGGAACAAAATGCTGTTGCAAAGATTTTCCTTCTGTGTATCAGGTACTGTGAGTGTGGGTTTTCTTCTTTAAATTAACCATTGAATTAAGACTGTGTTAAACTGATGTTTCTTTTGTGGGCGTATTTATTTTCTTTTGAAGCAGAGTTGTTTTACTTTTTTTCCTGTGTTTGTAATTTTAAGACTTCCATATTGTAGTAAGTTTTATTGGACTTTAATCCCTCCCACATGGAGTTTAAACAGGAGGAAATACATAAAATATCGAAACTGTGTAACAGAATATAATTGTCTGGTTGGGTTTTCTGTATTTGGGGCGGGGGAAGAGAGGAGCTTGCCTCTGTGAAATACAGCAGAGTTTTAAGATCGTTTTGAGGCATTATAGATGTGGTACATATGAATGTTACTGAATGTGTTTAATGGGTAGCAAGAGTCAGACCAGCTTGTGTACCCCATTAGCAGTCCTTCTCCCTCCCTTCTCCCAGCAAAGCAATGAAAGCTACTTTCTTCCCTTCTCATATCCCCTCTCCAGTTTTGGCTAGGGTAGGGAGAATTTCTCTGTGGTCTTCTTATGGTTTTCATGGTGGACAGCTGTTTTAGTGCCAAAAACTATAGGATGGGTTATATCCTGTTAGAACGGCTATAAATTTAAGATATGCCTGGTTCTGATTAGCTAAGCTGATACTGAGCTGGGCTTTTTAAGTTACTGCATACTCTTCTCACAGTAATGTAAAGCTGGCCTTTTTAGAGGGTATTTATGGCATGGAGTATTCTTTTTAACATTGTAGTGTAAAATACAATGATTTATATACTATTCATACTGTTTTTCTTATAATACTCTGCTTTGGTCTAACAAGATGTTTCGGTGTAATCTGTGTGCTTTATTCTCCATTTACTTGGAAAGAGAAAATGAATGTTAACAAAAACAGGAAAAAGTTGCCTATTAAAGCTGAAGAATGTTATTAGCAAAGCTGCTTGAAATCTGCAGTGACTTGTAGCAGATGCCTAAAAATGCCCTTTTGCTCATTTTAAGCCTCTTTATCAAACTGTTAAAATGGTCTTTTTTTCTTTTTTTTTTCTTTAAATCTGTTTACCTGGAGAGGTGGCAGAAAGAAATGGAAGAGAGGAGGAGAGTGAAAAATTTTGAAAGGCATAAACATTCTTTAAATTAAGACCCATATTGTTTAGCTATAGTTTCATTAAACCCTTTCTGCAAAAATGAGAAACATCCTATCTAGATTTAAAACTATTTTGTATAAGCAAAAACATTTTTTTGCCAGTTAGCTCTTCTTTGAAATAGTTAAATCTCAGATCTGAGGTAGAGTAAAAGGGATATTGCTGCTTTTGAATTGTTCTGAAGTCCGGGTTGTGTAACATTCAGGTCTGTCTTTGAAAAATAAAATGAACACTGCATCAGTGACCAATTTTTTATTAATTTAGGGTCTTGGGGTAGTTGACTTAATACAGATGGGGATGGAAGGCAATTTTCCATTGGGAGTAAATCCATAGTAGCTTCATGTGTTTTTCAACAGCAGTCACAGACCAGGTGCTCCCCTTCTTCCTGGCTAACAGTTCTCTAAGGTCTCTTAACCGCATCCTCATTGCTGAACGGAGGGAGATGGTACTTGGAGCACTGGTCCCCCTTGCCACTGGTCATTGTTTAGAGCCTCTGATGATGCTCTTGACTGCAGAAATGAAAAAATTAAATCTAGGGGGAGGGGAGATTATCCATTGCTTGTTATGGTTCACAAAGGTTTGGGAACCTAGTGGCTTTGTAATCTGTACTTTTTGAATATAAGGCCGCATCTGACACCATTTTGTTCTCAGTGTAAATATGTGTTCTGCTCTGAAAGTAAGCATATTCTAAGGCTGTTCAGAAAAAAATGGGAGCTTCCAAACAGCAAACAACCTTCAGAAATATTTCTGTCATAGGTGGTGTAATACTGTTGTTGCAACAGATCCTCAGCTGGGCATCTCCGACTTCTGCAGTGAATATGCAGTTTTTGTAGTATTGCTAGGCTGCAGCCAAAAAGGCTCTTGCTGCTTGCAGCATTTCTGATTTGCAGAGTTCTTCATAAATATGTCTACCACCCATTTTATAAGCTGGAAAACTGAGTCAAGGAGTTTAAATGATAGCCCCAGGCTGCAGTGCTACACCATGAATACTAGGATTAGAACATGGCAGTTCCTTAAAGTGTTGATGTTTTTGATATGTTTACTATGTGTACTCATTTTTGCAAGGCTTTGGTTTATCACCATCTTGGACATGCCAGCTTATGCTCCTTTGACTAGAGGGAAGGCCTTTGTACAGTCTTTTCCAGTGGAAAAGGGCTATGATTGGAGACTGTAACCTAATTTCCTAGAAGTTCCTGGTTAATTAAAGCATCTTCACTATGGTGTGGTTTTTTTTCATTTCACAGATTTTGACAAAGAAAACTCAGTCAGATTTAAACCTTCACGATTGCTCCAAAGGAAGAGAGCGTTAAGGTAATGTCAAGTTTCTCTTGTCCAGTGAAGATGACTGGTTGCACAATTGTAACTTGCAGTCATTGCTTGAATCTACATTTATTCTTTTGTCAGTGAAAACTATTAGTGGTCCTCTTGGAGGACCAAGCTTTGGCATAAAGCAGATGCTCTGAACAGATACTGAAAACACTAACTGCCTCCTAAGTAATGTGAAAGTTTATAGCTGGCATTGCTAAGGGAGAAGTCCCACTCTGCACTGAGCCTCCTGCCACTGCAATGACTATTTTTCCTTGCATGGCACGGACACAGTACAGACATTTAGTGAACCAGCTTGGAAAACTGATCTGTCTGAAAAAGAAGGTGGCTGAAATGGGTGAATTAATTATACAGCTGTGCAGGGGGCTTTGCCAGCACATAGGAGGGGGACACCGGAGAGATGAATGGAGAGGTGACGTTGCTGCATTCTTGCAGGGCCATGCTGCCTTGTGCCTGCAGTCTTAGGGCACAGTTCCACATGGCTGAGTAAGGGGATACAGTTCACAGTTAAGCAAGGTGGCAAGTCACATTCCCTCTCACTTCCCATCCTCACTCTGACTGCTTTTGGTGTCCACCTTTGTGCTTGCTGGGCTTGTTCATAATGGTGCAGAGAGGAGGTGAGAGAGTTGGGAACTGACTCTTGCCCCAACAGCCAGCTGTTTGGTTGGCTCAGCTGCTGAGGAATCCATCAGCCTTAGGCACCCAGGCTCACATTTGCAAGCATCTTTTCAGTCAACACACACCTTCTGGAGCACACCTGATTCCCTGCCATATTGTTTCTTGGGTACTGTAGAGAGATGGAAGGAATAGGTGTACAAAACACATTGTGTTATGGAAGGCAGGTAGAGGAGATTACAGAGTAGTAGAGAAGGATGTGACTGTAGAATGGACTTTTTACGTAAGAGTCCAGGGAAGGAAATTCTCCTGGAGTTAGAGAAGAAAAATGAACACCAAGCACCTAGCTGGCAGGTACACCAAGTGGATTTTCATGCATGTGTTTTGATCGCAAAATCTCAGTATATCCCATAGCTTTAATCCAGGTGGCAGGCCAGTGCTACCAGTGGCATTTGGATCAAACTTCTGCTTGCTTTTAGGCATGCAACTAGGTTAGTGGAACAGCTATTTAGAAACTGTATGCTGCTGCAGGAGCAGCAGCAGATGAAGTTTTCAGCCTGGAATCCCTTATGTATAGAAGCAGGTTGTGAAATATTGTTGCCTGTGTTTTAATGGGAATCATATGCATTCCTGAACATTGGAGAGTATAATGAGTTTGTTGGAAACCTGAGGCCAAACCACACACAAATCCTGTGCGAAACAACCTTGTGGGACCTCATGCTGTTGATTGCATTCCATGAACCATGATCACAGGCTGTATTTCAGGCAAGCAAAGGAGGAGTTCCTCTTTCAGTATCCAGATTTAACAAGGACTTTAAGAAGAAAGAATTCTTGTGAACTTCTAAATTTTTTTTTTTTCATTTAGAGAAACCCATGTATGCCCTAAATTATTTTAATAATGAATGTGCATAGCCTAGCTCTTAAGTACAGAAACTCCTGGTGCTGCTGCTCAGAATCTGCACCTAAATTTATAGCATGACTTGAGAAATTAAGAAAAGCAAAGGTGAGTAGATGTAGTTGTGGAACTTCTAGAGAACAGAGTTGCGGATGAGTTTGAAGGTACAATATACTTGGCAATCCAAGTCTGGCTGACTCTGCTTAAGCAACTAAATTGATGCTGCAACTGCTCCTTTAGCAGAGAAACTAATAAAGCAGGGAGATATCTGGATAGATCCCTTTGAGGAAAAAGGGAAGTCTTGGTGAGGAATTACTTCTGAGCGTATTTTTTTAAAACCCTTATGAGTAGTGTCCTGTAATTTATTTTTTTTTATCTATTTGGAATTGCTTTAACATCATTCTGACTCAATTTAGGTTCCTAATGAATGTTCTTATTGAATACTGTGACATGTCCTAAATATGCCTACTTTCATTTTTAGAACTAATTTTATATATGTATCTATAAATAGCCAGTTGTTTGGCTTGACTGTATCATCTTCAGAGCAGTGCTCTGTCTCTGAATTCCATGCAAGAGAAAGCAATGGAACTGATACATCAGTTTAAAACATTTTGTGTTTCTAATGTGCAAATATTTAAAACAAGCAATGCCACCTGTAGCTTTGTGAGAGTAAAAATGTCTCTGAAGAGGAACAACTCCTCCATTGTGGATAAAATAGTCAGTATAAGAAAATAGTTAATCATTTAAAAAATAAACAAGTAAATAAAAGTTGACAGTCTGTCCAGAGAAAAATGGCAAGTGAGAGCATAAGGGAGACTGCAAAGGGATTTTCATAGAGCAGATAACCTGTGATGCGGTATAGCCCAGCAAGGGTTAAGCTTAAGAAGTTTGCAGTTATTAAAAGAATTTTAATGAAATGTGCCAGTGAGCAAAGGTTGGAAGCCACCCTCAGTACAAAGGTGGAGGGAGCTCACATACAGGAAGAACTGGATGACCTTGAGGAGTCATAGAAAAAGGACGTAATGTAATAATACTAAGTGCACTGTTGTGCATTGGGGTCTGATAAATTTTTCTGTCACTTGAAACTGATGAAAGCAAAGCCTTGGCATATTGGTTTCTCATGTGGGATTGAGCAATCAATATACTGTAGATATAAAAATGCAAATGCATTGTAGATCCTGGCATTCATTCATATTTTTATACAGCACTGCAAAGACTCAGGTCTGGAATCAAGACTCTCCAATTTTCGTCACCATATACAAAAAAGATGACTTAAAACTGGAATAAGCAGAGAACATTTTTACAGTTAATCAATGAAACTGAGAGCCTGTCTTGAGGAAGCTGAGTAGATGTAGAAAACTGTTAAGAAGTATAAGTAAGCTAACCAACAACACTGGCACAAGAACGAATGAATGGAAACCCAGTGAAAGACACTTAGGCTGGGTTTAGAGGGTCTCTGGCTTCAGATTCCCTGGAACTCCCTGGAGTTTGGAGGAAGGGGCAGGAGTGAACCTAACTAGTTTACAGGATTTAAAAGTTTGTTGAGCATCCACAAGCAATCCAATAATACAGTTCTTTTTAGAACCAGCAGGCTAGTGCCAGTCCTGATTCTGTATGATTTTACCCTTGGAAATTTGTATGGGACTGAGGCATAGTTGTGGATGTTAGTGCACAGTTAATTTAAACAAGGATTTTGCTGTATGAGTGAATGCTTTTTTTATACAGAGTCCCATGTTAATGGAAACTTAAGGTGCTGCATGGTTACAAGCATCATGGAAGCAATTAGAGAAGCTGCTAAATAAAGCCCAGGTATTCAAAGTCATGAGCTGGGTCCCTCAGCACTTTTGAGACAAATCTTAAGTAATCAAACTGATTTGACAAAATAAATTTTGGTTTTGATTTGTAGCCTTAGGCCAATATTATTCACATTTTTCAAACTCCTTCTCAGCCAAAAGGAGTAGAAACTGCTTTCAAATGGAAACTGGGAATCTCTCCACCTAAGGGTTCTCCATAAGCTGTGTCTGTAAGAAAATAACATATTGTGAGGCTAATGAGAATCATGAGTGTTGGCAATGTGGGGTTAGGCATATAGAAACATGTGGTTAACTCTCCGAGTCTCTGCCCAGTCTCAGATGACACACCCCCGCATTTGCTTGTGGCTGCTGTGTGCTATTTTTTTTATTTTATTTTGGGGTTTTTTGGTTCCATTAAAGTGTTTTCGCCCTGTAAGGATACACAGTTTTCTGTAATGGACAGCTTATTGCAGCTTTTCATCTTCTATTTGCTGTTTTCTGTAGAGGCTAACATTGCTTTTCTTGGCAGTGCCTACCTGGAATAATTTCTGTAAGTGCAGTTGTTGGAGATGATTTGCAGCAGGTGGCATGATGCCTGAATGTGACACAGCCCAGTTTTTTTGTTGTCATTTCAAGGGCTTTATTCTCTCCTCAATGTCTTACAAAGGAATATTATTTATAAACAATAAAGAAGCAAATATTTCTTGGAGTTCATGTAAAATGTTATTAGTCATTATATGTTAAAAGTCTTTTCAATGAGCAATGTTCTTCTGAAATAGTGAGTACAGAATTTTTTTTTACCAGTTTTTCTTTTCTAGCCAAAAACCCTTGATGAAAGGGTATTCAATTCTTTGAAAAGCCATTTAAAAACTGTCCTAAGGAAGGATTTTCCAACAGTAAGGCTGTGCAATTTGTCTTACCAGAATGACAGTAAATCTTATGGCACATCACTACCATGGCAAAATGAGAAGCCTAGGATCACTGTGGGGATTTGTATCTGTTACATCTGTCTACATAGTTTGCTAAAGGTTTTTAGACTAGTATAAGTTTTCTTATGCCCCGTTGGGATAGTTTAGAAGTCATAATGGCAGAATACAGCAGTTCTCTCCAGTTACTAAAAACAGAGAGAGAAAAATCTCACTTTGTTCACCCACAAGGAGGAACACTTCCTCCAAAAAAGTCTCTGGAGACAGTATCTACTTTAGAGCATTATGACACCTACATTTCACAGTTAAAATTTGTATATTTAATGAATGTATTTAAAGAAATATTTTGTTTCATCTAAATGGGCATTTTTGCTGTTTTGAAAAGACAACGTATGAAACTAAATGATCTCCTGCTCATATTAATGTATTATAAGCCATATAAGATCCAGAGATCAGTGCAGTAACAACAATAGGCCAATCATGCAAGAGGCTTCTAGGTGGAGTGTACATACGGTACTGTATTTGATGAAATATGTTTTAACATTTATGGAGAATCACCCAATATAGATTATTTCAAATGTAATTGCTAGTAGAGCATTTTGAAGGCAGTCTTCAATCAGTAATTTAATGCAAAAATGTGTCACAGTCAGTTCCAAACAAGTTTCAAATTATGTTACGTTTGGCTTTGTGAGTTTGTTGGGGTTATTTCTTATTTCGTTCTTGTGGAAAATATTTTCTTTGGTATCTCTGTTAAACTATCTTGCAGTAAATTGGTTACATCTTGGCTTTATTTGATTTGTAGCAGAAACATCCACAGTTCTGTAAACCAGATGTTGCTTTCAGTTTTCAGAAGGAGTTCTCATTTGAAGACAAAGAAGAACTTGCAAACAGCACAAAGGATATTGATGCTAATCTCTTAGCAGTACTTCCAAAAGGTAGGTACACAAGACACATTATGAACACAAGTGGTAATTTAACAGCATGTGAAGTTTAGTCTATGCAAGTACAAGGCACAGTTAAAATTACTTAGGTATGGATGTTTTGTAAATGAATTTTCTTCTCCCTATGAAGCATGCATAGGGGATGAAATGGGATGAACCACAGTGCTCTTTTACAAGGCTTTGTTACGTCCCTGCTTTATAAAGTTCAGCTTTGTTTACCTAGTTTTCAATAGGTTAAGTAGCTGAAATTCAAAACGTCAGTGAGGTTTCTTTGTACAGTTAGATTAATACTGAATTCAAAGGTATTAGCTTGGCTTGTAGTCATAGCTCTTTCCTGTTCCCTTCAGTGATTGGTAGAATCATTGTGCTTGCATGACCAGCTGACTACACATTGAATTTTAGTCTTGCATGCTAAAGGACCTGTACTACATATGGGTTTTGGGATTTCTTTTTTTTTTTTTTTAAAAAAAAACCCACCTTCTGTCTTAATCTGAATAGCTTATGAAGAAAACAGCAGTTCCATCTTTATCTCTTGACACAGTTAAGGTAGAGGCGACAATTAATTCTGTTGAATTATTCAGAGGAAATCACAATCTGCTTGAAAGTAGTTCTTGACCAGTAAAGGGTGACATTTGACTGAAGAACTACGTGTAACTGGCATAAAGATGTTCCCTTCACTCAGAGATGTCGTGCATCTTGGAACTTTGAATAAAATTGTACATGTGTTCTGATGGTATTTACCCTTTTCAGACAAACTACAAGGCTAGTAGATGCATTAATCCCAGTGTAAAGGAACTGGCTTACTCTTTTAATGCCATTTGGTGCAGAGTTCCCTTTAGAAAGGAGCCCTTCTTCCAGCATAATATTTAAGTGATATTTAAGTTATGTGCTTGCTTTTATAATGTAATTATTACAGATGTTCAGAAAGATAGTTCATTGACATAATGATGGAATAGAGTGATGTGCATTTATACAATAAAGACTTCCTGAGAGCACTAGTCAGTAAGAATACATAGTCCCTTATTATTCCATATACTTAGGCTTACAATCGTGCTGGCCAACAAGTTAATTGTGAGAGCCTTCACTTGGGAAACCTTCTCTGTAAGTTGCTTCTTAGTGAACTAATTTCTATTCCAAGATGTGTCCATTTCCTAAGAAATTATTCTCATAATGAAGGCATCAGATTTGGTGAGTACCAGACTTAAGAAAAAGTTAGCAGTGGGAGTTGATGCTTACATTCTGAGGGGAATACTTGAGGCCAAACGTTTTCTGAAAATCCAGGTTATTTTTCCCATCTAGGACCTAACTTTGATCCAGATTTGCACATGTTGGAAAATCAGTGGAATATATTTAATTTTCAACTGATACAGACTGAACTGAGGTTCAAAGAGTCTAGCTGAAGTCTCACAAGTTGCTGCCTGCAGTTAAGCATTGAACATGTTAATATGTCTCTGCTAGCATAAACAGTAGATAAATGCTTCTCCAACCTGGTTTGTAGACCATCATCTTTCCAGGGGAGGAGACGAGGAGGTAGGAACAAGGCTGGTAGGCTTCACTATTTTGTTAAATTTTCCTCAAAATAAAAATGTATATACCTGCGTTGCAATGGCTATTTACTATCTTTGAGAAATTAAGCCTCTGGTAGGTAAACTTTTGATCCATGTCTATTCAGGCTTCACAAATGTTTGTGCTTACTCTCTACTAGGGATTTTTAGAAGGCTTGATTTAGTTTTTACAGCTCCTGTGTTTTAAAAATAAAACTGCTGTCACATGCGAGCAACTTTATCCACGTGTATCCCCTCCGCTGTTATCAAAGAGAGCTTTCAGCAAAAACATATTTACATTCTGTAACAAATGTTTCTGAAAGATTTCTGAATTCTGTAAGAAATCTTTCACCTGAATTTAAAGAGTTTTAAAAACATTTTTATAAGGTGCACTTCAAATGTACTTTTTGGTTTTTTTTATTCTGGGATGAGACATGGAGCAATATGCTTTTGCTAAATACTAGTATTATAAGGTAAATTCTGCTTAGGTCTACAGTTACCAAAATTAAGATGCCTCTTGACGGTCTACCTTGGAGGGTATCCTACCATGGCATCCTGCTCAACATGCTAAAATAACGCTGTTTCCTGAACTGTGGCTGTTCTTCTTGTTGCCCTTGACTATACTGACCAACAGTGCTTACAAAGTGTGTTGGCATGAAGTAACTTACTTAATTTCACAGTAAAAGCTCCCTGTCTATTTTAAGCTTCTTAGTCTTTTCTTGTGTGCTGAATCAGATCTTTGTGCTACCTTTCAGTTAGAAATGTTGTTATTCTTTAACACTGTCATGGGTCTCTTTGAAACGGTGTATTTTCTGATGGTTATGTGGAAAAATGTCCCATGAACAGGTGGGAAATTGGCATCGACATATTCATATTGCAAACTAGAAAAGAGAAACCCAATCACCTAAGCTTGCAAGGGCCAACCAGTGTCCTGGGGAGTGAAATTTCTCTGATTGGCTTTAATGTTTTGAAGTCAAATATTTTATTCAGCAAAAAGAAATCACTAGAGTAGAAGACTTCCTGCATTTTATCTTCTTTTTTTGCTTTTTTGTGCTTCTTTTCCCCGCCTTCCCAGAAGAAGAATATTGCTGAAACTGCTTTCACAAAAAAGCTCTGCAGATGTTGGCCAACCTAGCTGAAATTACTGTCTGGAATCTCAAGTGTGGAAAAAGTGTAAGGCAGCATAGAGTAGTCCCATGCTATTTTTGTCCCATCTTGTTTCGGAAGGTGTTGGAGAGATGCTTCATGAGGCCAGTGCTCTTTTTAGGACTGCAAAGCAGTAGTAGAATCTCTGGAACTTCAGCTAACACATAGCAAGAGAGTGTTGAGCTAATGTTGCTGGGAGTTCTTTGGATGTTCCATGTTTTTTGTGTGCAGACAACTTAGAGTCAAGTTTCTTTTTTTGGGGGAAAAAAAAAGACGACTTTAGTGTATGAAGCTATGCTATAGAGTTTTAGAAAAGCTGTGTAAAAGACCTGTTCTCTGATGGTGGTTTTAGGGACTGTATGAATTGGTGAGTAGGGAAGAAAAATGATGAGGATTTGGATGGAATGAGGTTTTATTAACTGTGAGCTGTGAAGGCCTTTGACCTGTCTGAAGTGGCAGAACAATTACGGGTTTTGTTTTGACCATTTTATGTATGTATAGTCAACAGATGGAACAGAAAAACTCTAATAGCCAGAGGAACAAACTTAAACAGAATTAGATTTGGCAGAGGTGAAAGCAAAGTATTTATGGGAAATCATTTCCTTTGGTGTGAATGTGAGCGAAGGCTGGTTTCATATGGGTAAGTTCTCTGTTAATACAGTCCCACTGCTAGCACAGCTTGAGTAGGCAGGGCAGCAGTGGGAACTGCTCATGCATTGAGAGAAAAGTCTACGAAAACACAATGTAAGGGCTCATCTTTGCTTTGGTGTTGGTTCAGGATGCAAATTTTGCATTGCCCAAGTCCAGTTCTCATCCGTCTCCAGAGCTTGCTGACTTTCAGTGGCTATCTTGCACTGTCAGCCTGGTCAACAGCATAGGCTTCAATCTGCTTTGCTACAGATGCTGAAACTAGGCATGAAAGAGGTGTCCCTTGGGTTAGCACTGATAAGTAGCTGCGCACTTAGCTGCTCTGCAGTGCTAGTTGTGTCAAATGTGTACATATGAGATTTTTTTTTCATAGCGTATTCACAATCTGAGCTAACCTGGCTTGAGAAATTGAAGTAGATAGCTTGAGTCTGCTTTCTGTAAAAATGTAGACTAAAGGAGTTTTTTTGGAGAGTGGCCCAGTTGTTTTCTTTCCCCTGTTAATTGCACATTTTCAGTAGGCACTCATCTGTAGCCTCAGACGCTATGTTCGTACCTCATTCATTTGCTTCTCCAAGTAGTCATGATCAGAATACATTCATTCTTGCTGATCCAAGACATTTTACCTGGAGTCCTAGTGGCTTTTCAGCATGTAAGGTTGATAGGACAGCCAATGTCAATAGTATCTACCTGTATCTATGAAGTAATGAGCATTGATACCGACTGTAGCAAACTTCCTGGATATGTGTCAGCTAAGCTGAAACCCTGACTTATCTATGTATGTAAGCTCTTGCAGTGGAGGAAAGGGAGAGAAGATGCATCTGACCTTTAAACGGGTGATGTCTCAATAATGTTTGTCTTCTAAGCATCTAGAGCGATGAGGTCTAGTAGGGAAAAAAGCTGATAGATTTACTTCTGCAGTGGTATGGAACAGTGTCTGCTAGACACCCCTGACTCATCAGGCGTTTCTGATGGCAATCTAGGGCTGATTTAGCAGGCTTGTAGACTTTAGCTTACTTTAACTTTTGATCCCTCGGTCAACAGGATCAGAACCCCAGAGGTGTGTTGCATCAGAACAGGCGCACTCAGCTTTTAGTACTACATCTTTGCCAAGGCAATGATACGGGTTGGGGGGGGTGGGTGTTAGGCACCTTTTCCTGGTGGTAAGAAGTCACACCACCCTTGTTTATGTAGCACTCGCTGCTCCAGTGTGGTTTGCAAACATCACTGATAACTGTGCACATATGTGTGTGTGTATATATATAGATATACAGGGATTACTTCATCTATCGTACCTCCTCTTGGTTCACTACTATTTTGTGAACTGTGACAGCTGCCTACTAGCACATAACACCACCAGACAGTTTAGGAGGAGAGAAGGAAAGTATGTCCAATTAAAACTATAAGGGAAAGTTAGCAAAGTAGAAAGTGATTAACCATGCAGTAATATCATGAGGGTACACAGTAATTTTCACTCCAACCATGAGTCACTGAGATTCTTGGGATTTGCTCAATACAATGGAGTGGAGGAAAGTAAGGAATAGGGGACACTGTTTCTCTTTAAACATAGTCAGCCCCCAGCCTTTGTGTAGACAGGGTAAGCAGTAATTGCATACTACCTGGTTTTGAAACAGGTTACTATAGCGTGTAAGCTTGACCTCAGCTAATCAAAATACAACTTGCCCAGTTTATACTAGATCTTTAAAACTGCTAGGATGGCATAGCAGATTCTAGCTTAGCCTGGAAGTACCTGGAGGGGAGGACACCTTGGTGTTTACACCTATATGCCTAATGTGCTTTTGACAACGCAAGCTCACTAAACTAGGAAAACAAGAGGAAAATGCTTGTTCCCCAACAAAAGCTATTTCAAACCTCTTAACTTTGACTGTTCCTTCTTATTCTAAAGCATTTTAGCAAGTTTCTGTGAGTTTCTGAAACTTAGTAGCTTATAAATTGTATAATCTTTTGTTGTCTCAGTTTCAGAATTAAGAAAACTGTTTGAACCAAACAACCAAGATTTTTTGGAAATGAAAAGGTAAAAAAAAAAAAAAAGTCTTTGGCCTGTAAAACAAAACACATAGCTTGTTTTGTTACCTCCTCTTAGAAACTCTCCCCTCAAATCTTCAAAGATGCCTGATTTCACATTTTTCAAATCTTTTTCAGAAAAGAGAGAATAGCTAGACGGTTAGAGGGAATTGAAAATGATACACAACCTATGCTTCTACCAAACTGTCCAGGATCAGTCACACACCGTTTGCTAGAGGAAGATACACCAAGGTATATGCGTGCAACTGATCCATACAGTCCCCACTTAGGTAAGTAGTATGTATCAGTTAGTCTTGCATTGCTGAATTACTTAATGTTTACTACTCTATCATTTGTGCAGTACATGGAGAGGAGTTTTATAGAAGAGCTGTGGTCAGGGTTGTTTTTTTTTTTTTTTTTAACTTGCCTTATAATTTTCCAGTTGTCTTATTTGGAAAAGGTTGATTATTCATATTGTTTTAAAACAACAATAAAATGATATGACACTCTTAAAGAATTATAACATACACATTTCTTAATCATTTGTATGTGCTTTTGGAGACAAAAGTGCAAAAATGTAATGTGTCTGTAGTCACTAATAATACACTTTGATTTGTAAGAAAATGGGAAGCTCTTAGTTCACTCTGTGAATGGTGGGTAGAGTACTCGGAGTTTGGGGATGGACTTGCTCATATGTGTTGTACTTTTGACAGGAAGATCAAATGAAGAGGAGGAAACTTCAGATTCTTCTGTAGAAAAACAACCTCGATCATCCAAATACCGAGCAGAAATCACAGGAGGTAATACAGAGCCCTTGTATAGTACAGGAAGCATGGATGTCCAGGAACTAGAGTCAAAAGCAGAAAGAATAGCTAGGTACAAGGCAGAGAGGCGGCGCCAGCTGGCAGAAAAATATGGATTGTCTCTTGATTCTGATTTGGATTCTGACTACTCATCCAGATATACACGGGCAAGGAAAGATCCTGACAGCATGGAAAGAAAGGGAGTGAAAAGTGAAAGGCAAAATGATGAAAACAAGGACAGTGGCTCCCTGTATTTGTCCAGGACTGAGATGAAGGAGTCAAAGAGTGAGCTTTCTGAATCCAAAGAGTACATCAACCGTGAAAAAGATGGTGTTCCAGATAAAGAAGACCTCTCAAATGATAAGAGTGAGAGAAAAGCAGATGATGACAGTGCCATTAGACAGGCTTCTGACCCTTTGGCAACCTTGGATAGTTCTGTCTCCCTTTCACTTTCTGGACGAGAACCTTCCTCCTGTAACGAAGTGCCAATATCACCAAAGCAAACCCCCAGAGAGTCCCTTTCTTCACCAAAGCGGGCAGCCTCACCAATCCATTTGCAGAATGACCAGCCCTTGCACAGTAACATCAGACAAAGGTCAGCATGATTTTTATTTGTTTATACAGTAGATTCCTTTATCTTAATCACCTTCTTCAGCAATGTCTACAGTATTTATGAGAATGTATTTATTGCCCTTGAAGAATGTATTTAGTGGCTTTGGATGTCTTGGGCTGGATTGGTTGGGTTCATTGAATCAGTGTGTTTCTGATACAAGGAAGTGGGTATCTATTTCTATGATTAGATATGTCCTTGGTTTTACTTTATATTTATAGAATTTATGCTAAAATTAGGCCCTTTGGGGGTTGGGGGGGAGTGGAATAGCTGATGTTTAAGATATTTACCCAAACCAGAAATCGAAGCAGTTATGGTTCTAAATCTGCTCTCTCTTTTTTCCCTTTTTCTCTCCCCACCCCCCCACCCCACCCTGTTAGAGCAAGCCTTTAACTTTTTTATTCTGTATCCTGTAATTGTTTGGGTGGGGGTTTCCAAGCAAAGGCAAGTTGTTTCTCGGTGAAGATTTGAATAGCTTCATGATGGCTTCTGCCAAAATAAAACAGGTCTCAGTTAAAAGCTGAAAAGTGTCTTGGGTCAGTTGAAACAGTAGTTGAATTGTTTTCCTGCTGTGAAAGTGTAAAACCCCTTTTGAACTGTGATAGTTAACCTTTCAGGTAATATCAGTGTATCCCTGTGAAGGGGCAGAGGGGAGAGTTAAAATTCCGTGCTGAATGTGGACAATGTAGCCTCCCTCATGGTATGCTGAATTACTTCAGAGTTGACAGTTTTACTCCAGTACTAGGGTAACCAGATTCTTCTAGAAGGGAAAAAAAATAGTTTTCACTAATTTCACATTGTAATTTCACGCTGTAGTGCAAAAGCAGACTGTGAAAGTGTTATGGTGACTGAAAACAATGTGTGACTAAGAATTTTTTAAAAGTATGATTTTCTCTAAGTGTGATTCTTTAATTTCTAGGTAGGTGGTTAGGTGGAAAATAGTAACTGTAAAAACTTAAGTTAAAATGTTGCAGCTAAAAATGATGTAAATTGTAATGAGAACTTAATTGTAAACATATCTGCATCATGCTGAACAGTGCTGACTCTTTCTAAAAAACTGCAATGAACTGGCATAAACTGAACCGTTTACATTTTTTGGCATTTTTTTGCAGTAGGTTCAGAAACAAGCTACCTTGACTGGACTTTATCCTTCCCATCAAAATCACAAAACTTTTCTTATTTGTGGTGGACTTTCTTATTAACTCTCAGAAGGATACTTTAAAGTTTGAATGAGGAAGCAGTCTTCCACGTCAAAGGTTAACCACTTGGTGGATTAAGTCATCTATTTACAGTGCCTGTAAACTGCTCAAATGTACTTAGCCTTCTTTTTTGTTTCACTTTATTGCATAGGACACACCAGTAGTAGTCTCTTAATATTTTTTCCATAGCTTTTCATTATTTAAGTGACTTCTAATCCTGCTCACCTTTTTTTGCGTGGATATGTGGCTATATAAGCTATCACTGGACTCTCCCAATTAAGCCAAAATTTTAAAGGAATATTGTAATTTCAAAAAAGCCATCAGAGGGAAAGTAAGTCAACATACTTAGGAAGTACTATCTTATATTTAGTTTATGTTTTAAGCTTACAATTTTGCTGCTCCAGTAAGGAAAATAGTCATTGCAGGGTCATCCATACAACTGAGACTGAAGTTGTACTGAAACTCCTTGAGCTGACTAGGTTATTCCAGGCTTCAACAAACTTGTCTCTGAAGCAGTCTCAGATCAAATACTACAAAATATTATCCCTTACCTTCAAATGGTCAATTTGAAATAAATCTCTTGACTAATCCAGCTACTGATAGGAAGGGATATTGGAACAACGGACCTTTGGCAGATTTTTTTCTTTGCTTTATAAGGTGAAGGAAAGGACAAAGTTTTCAGCCTTAAGAAACCAAAGAGAATAGCCCATCAAACTTTGTAGCCAAGAATATGTCTGCTGCAGTGTAAAAAGGGGGTTTATTTTCTTTACTCTCATAAAGCAATCCTAATCCCTGTTTCTGTGAGGGAAAACCAGTGAAGCACTGAACAATGAAACGCCTTCTAGGTTGTTGTCTCTTCCAACTCGGGAGAAGCTGCGCTGCACACTGCATTGGTGGGATGGCAGTTGCCCTGGTGAAAGAACATGCTGGCTATAGAGAGACACCTGAATCTGCTCATTCACAGATTAGCCTTTAATGTGGAGAAATTGGGTTTCCTTATACAGCTCTTTCTTCTTTAGCTAACAAGTATTTTTCTTCTAATGCAGCTCTATAAACCGGTTACAAGTTCAGACTGAGCAGGCTGAAGGTATTATCAAATAATCCACAAATTCCACCTGTTTCTTTTTAAAGCTGCCTTTTCTGGCATTACTTTTTTTATAATAAAAGATGCTGTGAAAGTTGGGCAGAAGAGAAATAATTAAGGAAACAGTGGTTTTAATGGGGGCATACTTTATTGTTTGTTAGAAGTTATTATGTCCCTATGACATCTAATGCTGTGTGAAACACTAAGGGAACAACTGTGTTTGGCAAGCACTGGAGACAGGCCCCTTCTGCAAAGTCTTCCTTTTTTTGAGACTTAGTTGTTCTCCGTTTCCAGATAATGAAATGGTAAGATCAATTTTCAGATGGGTTCTGATGTTTAGGACAGTTCCAGAGTTTAAACTCCATCCCATTTGTGGTATGGTTGTTTTTGCTTCTCTGCTCTGCAGTAGTGCCATACTAACATAACAAATGAGAGACTAGAGCAAAAGCACCAGGAATAAGTGGTAACTTAATACAAATTGCCTAATCACTAGTGCATAATCACTAATTTCAGATTCTTTCTAGATGAGGCTTGGGTCAGTATTTGTGTAAAATGGGTTTCCCACAATTTACTGTCTGTCTTATGTTTTGAAGGAGATCATCTGCACCCATCAAGAAGTGGTGTAGCTCTTACAGCAGCCAAGATTTTAAACTTAGGATTTGGTCTCTTGTTTGGATACACATCTAGGCAGTAGGTGTTTTTTTAAAGGCCAAGTTGCCAAGAGCCTGTTCTACATTTCAATACCCGTGACCACTTCCAGTGCCAGTGTGTTACTCACTGGCGTGATACTTAGAGGTTTAAGAGTAACCTCTCAAACTCTTGTCCCTGTTTGAGTGGTCAGGAAGTCATTGCCTATTTCCATGCAGTCTGTTTAAAACTACTGTGTGGTAATCTCCTATAAGGCTATTTGCACAAGCAAAATAAGAACTAACGCCATCTTTCCAGATGGCTGCCATTTTGAAGTCAGTTGCACATTATATAGGTTGCAAAATTGTTTTTGTTAGATTTGCTGAGTTCAAATTGGAAAATAAATGCAGCTTGCTTTGGAATACATATGAAACCTTTGTGCCTTCAATCCTAAGAAGATTTAATAATTAATCCTATTATCCACCACTGAGAAGACAACAAAATGCTGAGAAGGTGTTGTTTGACATTGTCTGCATTTGGCTGCTGAAGTGGCTGATTAAATTCAAAACATGGCTTGTGTTCTGACTGCTCTCTTCAAAGGATGAATGATCAAGAACAAATAATTGTTGCTTGGGCCATGCCTACTATAAAAATATGCCAAAGTACACTTTAAGAGACAAGAAGGAAGTTTGCTTGCTTCAAGCAATTCCAGCTACCGGGTCAGCTCCTGTGAAAGGTTTTTACCTTCTATTTGGTCAGTTCCTTTAGGAATTCAAAAACATTTGGAAAAACAAAAGGTGTTTTAACAGTCAGTGTTTGACTCTGTTCTAAGGTTGATTTGGGTAAGGTGACAACTGTGAGTTCTCAAATTTAAACTTATTTGCCATAAATGCACTATTATCTTAAGAACAGTCATTGATTTGACCTTTTTCAACTATTTTTATTAGAAGACTAGCTAAGAAAAATTGAAGTAGATGACCTGGAGCTTCATTTGGGATTTCCATCCCAAATGGCTCTACTGCAATGTGAGAAGTTTTTTCAGATGTAGCTATATGTAATGGAAAGCAGCCTGGCCACTTGTCACCTCTGGGGATTTTGTTTGTAAACATTAGTGTGGCTGGACAGTCTGTTCTTGCAAGGTTAAAAGTATTTGATGTGATCTACTGTTGCTGAAGGACTGTAGATGAAGGTGGGCATTAGGAAAGTATTCAAGAAACTGTACGTAGGTAGTCTGCAAACAACCTTTCTTGCAGGTTTTTAAAAGTTTGCAGGCCTCTTGTTTTCTTTTTAAGCTTTCAGCTCCAAAATGGAAGCAGAATAAAGTCAAGACAAGATCAAATTGGGGGTTACTTTGGTTTTTAAGCTTTTCCTTTCCCCTGTCACCCAGTGAACACAGCATGTTGAACTTGAGCTAACTGGACTTGCATTTCTGAAGCTTTGCAATACAGGGCTACAAGAGGAGAGAGGGGTTCCAGATGCTCCTGGGAATTTCTTAGGAAGTATTATATAGCCGTATGAATTTCTGACTTCATTGAATTCATATTACTACTTCATTTTGGACCCAGAATTCTTTACCACTTTAAACCACAAATTAAAGGAATGGTTTTAGCACCTTTTCCAGGTGTCCTTACATAAACCCTTCAAAATGACCTGCAATGGCAAATGGCAAAAATAGTACTGTGTAGTTGCTTTTACTTCTCAAATTCTAGACAATGTACACTTGGTAAAGTTACTGTTGCAGAGTATTTAACATTCAGAACACTTTTTAGATGTTTGTGGAATTAATATGATAGTTTGTTTCACGGGTTTATCACCTTTCAATTTGACTAATGTGCTCTGCTTTTATTTTCATGAACAGCCCTCTGTAATTGAGTAATTAGAAAACAAAAAAAGCAGTGGGAAGGGAAGACTGGGAGAAACAATGGGAGCATGTGTTGAGATGTCAAAAAAATTACCTGAAGTTCTGTTTTCTGTAGTAGTGCAGGGAAAGCAAAACCTGAATGGTTTCTTCAGAAAGATTCAGAAGGGGACACACCTTCACTTATCAGCTGGCCCTCCAGGTATCACAAAATGTAGCTGTGTGGCTAACAATCAGACTAGAAACCTCTCCTTTCTTTCTCTTTAGTCTGTCTTCATTTAACACTTTCTAACTTGCTGCTGTTAAAGGAAAATTGAAGTGTTGTTTCTTGCAGATAAAGAGCTGTTAAAACTTTTTTGAAGCATGTGCTTTTATTGTAACTCATGACCAATTGGTATTTAGGTGAAGTACAGATGCCCCTAGCTTCTTACCACAGCTACTATCATTCTGGCTTCCACCAATGTTTGTAACTTCTTATTTTATCCCACTTTGTACTTTGCAAACCAGCAGATTTCTATACCACACACCAATCCATCTTAGCATTGCCTACAGTTTAATTGAATTCCAAAGGATATGGTACAAGAGAAGTAAAAAATATATATTGAAAAGTAAAGCAAGATCTTGATCAGAGCTACAAGCAGATGCTTTCTCCCAGTTTGGTAATACATAGTTAGCCCACCATGAGAAGCGTTGCGGGAAAACTCTTTTCTGTGTTCCTGATTAAAGTTATTCTTATAACCCAGTACTAACATCAGTGTGGATGTTCTGCGGAATGCTTGGTACATGTAGTTTAAAGAATCACTTTTTCAGACTGAACACACTTTCTATGCTTAAGTAACTTCGAGAAGTTTCCCTGATAAGTGTACCAATCCTCAGAGATAAGAAACACCAAAGTATTAGAAAGATTGGTGTTTCAGATAACCTTGGATATCCTGAATTATTATTCTCAGATATTAATTTGCCTTTTTTTCCTAAACCTTGCTTTTTTTTTTAAATAATGTAAATTCCAAAAAGTCTGTTGGTAACAAGCCTGGAATTGCACATACTTTAAGCTGGATTACTTACTTTCAAATAAAGAGCTAGTCTGCTGTTGTACTTGAGTTTCTCTCCTTCCTCAGAATTAAAATAATTTTTTATACACGTTTGGGAGGGGAGGAAGTACAGGGCTTTCATTTTTAATACTGTGTACACGATATTTACAAACGCTTGCCCTGTAAGCTGTCTACTTGTCATGGCTGTAAAACTGCTGGAGAGCTTACCTGTAGTTGTAGTCACAGAGCAAAGGCTGCCTCCGGCTGCATGTGCTTCCCTTCAATTAGTGCAGTTGCCTTAAGTGTCTGAAGGTAGAATACAATTCAGTTTTGCATGGGTGTTACGCAAGTCTAGAGGTGTTCCTAGAAAATACACTGCAGTAAGGTAACTTGTGGGGAACATTCCTGTAAGTTTTGCATGTTAGAATGTAGTGAAACTTTTAAAAACAGAATGCCTATTTGGTTTTTTTTGTTTGTTTATTTGGTTTTTTTTTAAATCCTTGTCTCCCCTGCAAGCCCTCTGAAGAGCAACAGCCATTCCATAGTTTCACTTTGGGCTTTAAGGCTTGTACTTTCAACATTTTTTTTCTCACTGAAAGAGGTTACACTACATGTAACATTTTAGATGTCTTATAAGATACACAAAAGCACAAATAAAAAAGTCTCTGGCAAAACATCTGAAGGGCTTAGTGGGGAATAACAACGTGTTTTTTCATCCCTTTCGCCAATGCAACAGCATCTTGACAGGGTGTAAGCTGCCCAGTGTTTAGACATCTTAAAAAATCTTGACTACATACGTGATTGCAATGGAATATGCAATTTCAGGCTGAACCCAGCACTTTGATAATATAAAAAGCAGTTTTGATCATCTTGTTTGTTTGAGACTATGTGTATGTGCTCTTTGACAAATACACTTGTGACCTCATGGGAACATGCTGTATGTTTTCAGAGCTTGCTCAGTTACCTTCCCAGAAGTCAAGCATGTGCGAGGGCCTGTGAATCACTTGAATGTTTTTGAGCAATATTACTACTAAGATTCAGGGGGGAGGAAGGGGTTGCATCATAAGATTGCTTTCTTTTATGTATTGATTGCTTTTTCTTTTTAATGCAATGTTGCCATCTGTACCCAGAGTAGGTGTCTGTGTTCCTTCCCAGATTGGGTATTGCTGTTCACAGCTTTAATCCTTTTTCTTTCTTAAAGAGTAAAAGTTAGAGAGAAACTGGTGAAAGAGGAAAGTGCTCGTGGAAGCCCTGAACTTGTCACAGACACAGTATCTCAGAGAAAATCCCATCCAGTGCCAGCCCACTACATGCCTCTTCAGACAGAAACATCTGCCTTTGATAGGGTTATAAATCAGCCTGTCAGTTCAGTCCGCCAACCAATACATGGCTATATTCAGTCGGCTGGCATTGCTCACACAGCTCAGCTGATGGCAACAGAAGAACCAGCAAACATCTCTGTTGGCAGCCTCCTCGTACCAGACAATGTTAGCCTCTTAACAAAATCATCAGCAGCCACTGCATCAGAGAGTGAAAAGAAAGAGGCACTTGGTTATGGAGCAAAGCCTGACGAAGAAGATTCCTTGGAAGGTGAACAGGCTTCCAAAAGTAGAAGACCAATTTTGCCATCTGAGATTCGTAAGCAAGGGAAGAACCATGATGGCCTCTTTGGAGGAGGAGAATTGGATACCCCTGTGGGGAGTTCTTTTGCAAGCAAGCTGAAAGTTAACTCGGAAGTTCAGAGAGAGCTGGAGTGCAATAAGAGGCAGGTGCCTGAGCAGCAGTTTAAGACCCCTGAGAACACAGAAAGGAGTGAAGCTGTTATGTACATACAGAGTGGGTCTGTATCGCAGCCTGCCAAGGCAAAAGCTCCTGTTCGGAAAGTGTCGACAGCAAAGCATAAAGTCCTGACTCGCTCAATGTCTGACTATACTGTGGCTCCTAAGCTAGAAGCTTTTAAAAGTAAGGAGAGCATGGAAGCAAACACACCAAACGGTGAGATTGGCATGGTTGACACAAAAGTCTCTGTTGCCCAGCTCCGTAATGTCTTTCTGGAGACAGCTAATATCAACAAGAAAACGGAACTGTAGGTGACATTTCAGATGTATTTTCGTGTGAAACTTGCACGTCCTTGCCAAAAATTACACACACTCAACAGCAGTTGTGTTTGGCACTTACAGCACACAGCTTAGCTCTCACCAGTGTGTACTGGAGGCTGAGGTGGTTTGAATCCCGCTTTTGTGCTTCTGCTTGCTAGTGCAAGTTGTGATGTGGGGGTAGCTGGAATGTGTATCTCTGCGCATGTTACCGGAGGAGCATGCAGAGTGATCTCTAGTGAATTGTTGAGATGCTTACATCTATGCTTTACTTCTCTCTTCTATTTTCTTTTCTATGCACTTTCTATCGTGTGGTTTAAAAGTGAATCTCGGTTTGAGATGTCAACGGCAGGTAGCACTTTGTCTGCCAATGGTGACCGTGAAAGAGGGCCACGAAGGCCAAGGCGCTATTTTTCTCCTGGTGAAAATAGAAAGACTTCCGAGAGATTTAAAACTCAACCTATAACGTCAGCAGAACGAAAGGAGACAGATAGGTAGGCACATACATAGCTCTGTGTAGCAGTCTGGTGCAGGTAGATATGAACAAACTTGTGAAGAGACTTTGTTCATTTATTAGCATAAATGTTTTGCAAGGTTGTTGTTTCCCTTTAAAAACAATCAAGTATTTGTTATAGCTTCTTATAAAAAACAAAATGCCGCTGAC
>JAVKLA010000073.1:28474899-28500938 GCA_034782735.1 Sagittarius serpentarius
AAAATGGTGAACAGTAAATCATTGTAAAGTATTATAGCTGTCTGGTTCTGTCTAATGAGAAATGCTTTTGGTTTTATATAAAGAGTTTCCTTTCAATCTACTCTGCTTTATCATTTACATTCTTTGTAAACAACCAAATCTACATATTTCGTTAGAAGAGCTGGCAGCAAATCTTAGACTTTGATCTTCTGCAAGATGAACTGGAAATAATTTTCCTTTACTGTATTTAAGTTTGGCTGCAATTGCTTGCCTTTCTGCTTTATTAAAAGATGTCAAAGTGGAAACTGTTGAAACTTGAAAAATAGACAAAGTTTTCCTACTCTTAAGACTTTTGAGGTCCTGCTACTTCAGATGGAGTTTGAATTCAATTTTTGAGATCTCATTTCCAACCAGCTTCTTTCTGTTTGATAATTTTTCACTAGGTCAGTTTTGAGTGCAGAAATACCAGCAGCTGAAGGTATGTTACTATACTATTTTCTAAGGAAGAAACGGGAGCAAATGTGTTGTGTTTTGTTGTGTTTTAACTGGAGAACTATTTGATAATGCAAACAAAGTCCACTTGAAAATAACTATCATTACCTATAGTATGTTTGAAGTACCACTTTTCCTTGGGCTATGTCTACTACAGACTTGATTTCAAATTCTTTTAAGTCCAAAAGTCTCTCTATGGATACTGAACTTCATATAGGAGGCAAGAGGGAGAATGGCTTAACACTTTTCAGGATAGGTTGGGGTTTTTTCTGACTTAGACAATAAATAAGCTAGTTGGTGGAAGAAAAAAAAAAGGCATTTTAGTCAGTGGTCTAGGACTAATAACTAAAAAAGCCTTTACTATAGTGTGAAACTGATATTGGTAATGTGTTTTCTAGGTAAGGAAGTTGCAAGATGCTGGTTATTAAATTATATAATTCAGTCTGCCATCTTGCTTCTCTTTCCCTCTTGTCACTCCTGGCAAGTCCGGCACAAATTAAGTAGGTAATCTCATGAGTAGCTAAATTTAGATTTAATGCCTTGTGCGATTTGAAAGCTGATATTCTCTGCAGCTTTGAGATGTTGGCTCTTGGATCTGGAGGATGCTGATTTCAGCTCCTAAGGATATTGGTTGAGCCTCTGAAAAATGGAGACCCAAGGTGGCAATCAGAATGACCAGCTTCCAGGAGAGACCATCTTGTATGGTCAACTAGTAGAAAAGAGATGTTCTATACAGTAGGATGAATACTGACCCTTAAGACAGTCTTTCAGTCTAATTATTTCCTTAGTCCATGTGTTATCATAGGCTAATATAAGAAGTTTGATTATTCATAAAAAGTTGTTTGGATAACTTGACAGCACATGAACTGTCCTGAAGACAAGTCTTTTGTTCCCAGATCCTGTCAAGAATTTTCCTCTGATGCAATACATGTAAATACAAGTAAAGTTTATGCAATCTGATTCATAAGTCTTTTCTTAAAAGGGACTAACAGCCAGCTTATTTGCTGGTGGTGCTTCTTGTCTTCGTAAAACATATTTTTTGAGGAGTTCAGAAATAATTTAGTCAAAAATACCCCTTGCACTTAATATGAGCTTGATTCATTATATTCAGCCTCCCTTTATTTTTCTCGTGTAGATGAAGAAAAATTGGATGACCGAGCTAAACTAAGTGTAGCTGCAAAGAGGCTGCTTTTTAGAGTAAGTATTACATTTTCTTAATAGAAGGCTGAGTTAAACATTTCATATACAAGATGCTGAAGAACCCAAAGTGCATTAGAATGAAGTGTAATCAGTTAACCAAGTCCAAGCTACATAACTTTTTTTTTTTTACTTCATCTTGCCTACCTACACAGTAGACCTGTTGCTCTACAACCTTCTTTAAGAACATAATTTAGAGAGACGTGTAGTTAGTTTTAACTCCGTGATGCTTACTGTGCAATTACATCCTGCTTCTAATTGAGATGGGCATTTGGGAAATTTACTGCTTTACATGCAAGAAAGCTAAAAAGAAAGTACTGGTTTAGAAAATTTCTTCCATGGTTTTAATTATGACGTATGTCCTGTTAGGAAATGGAAAAATCATTTGAAATGAAAAATGTTCCTAAACCACCTACAAGAAGTTCAGCAGTAGAGAGAAGACTGCGGCGTTTGCAAGACAGATCGCACACACAACCAATTACCAGTGAGGAAGTGGTCATTGCAGCTACGTAAGTCTTGTACATATGTTGGCTCTGACTTTAGTTCCTGCTTTTAAATCTGGGAATAAGTTCCATATATGTGGTGTTTATAGATCTGTAGCAAGGAAAACATTTATTGTTAAGGGCCAACTACCTTGAGAACCACAGAGGAAACTATGTTGAAATTCCTTTTTAGAAGTAGAGGGACTAGTAAAGCATAACTTTTATGAACTGTAATTTGGCAGAAAGCTTATGAACCTGTAGATTAGATGAACGGGATTAATCATAGCATCAGTTTGTAACTCAAATGAAAAAGAAACTTTGCGCTGAGGGAAATCTGCACAGTTTCTTATGGAATGTATTTGTATTGGGGAAAATCTTTTACTTTGAAATCTCAAATGTGCTTTTTGGAAATGCGTTTCTTGCACTCTGGTCATACATCAAGAAATTTTGGGGGAAAATTAAACAAATTAAATTAAACAAAGGTGAATGGACATTCACCTAATGATCTACTAAAAGATAGCTTAAGTTATGGGTAATGAGTAACTTCAAGAGACGACCTGTTTGCTTTTCTAGGCTTTTCAGTTCTTTCGAAGTATTTGAAGTTATTTTGCAAAGGTCGCATCAGATAACCCAGTTAATTAAAAACCATTGCTGTTTGTTTTTTTCTGTTTTGTTTTCGTTTGGTTTTGGTCTTTTCTGTAGTTAACACAATATATTGCTTTTCTTAATGCTTTTTTCTTCTCTCTCCCTGTGAATTTTCCCTCCTTGGCAATTCTTTAAAGTGAATCTACCCCTGCTTCACGTTCTGTGAATACCCACACAGTAGTGACAAGAGTACCTAGTCCCACTGTAGTTAAGAGCACTGTACAACCTATCAGGTACTGGGGGGGATAAACATGCATGTTAAATGGAGCACAAGATTCTTCAATAGCCGATGCATCCTTAAAGTCTTGAATGCCTTTTCAATGTGTCAAGTCAATACTCGTTTCAAGAATATTTAAAACATTTATCAACTTCATTCATGTTTGCATGATAAAACAATGCAGCTTTTTTCTTGTCGAGCATCTGTTTTCAGGACCTTTCTAACCACACTTACGTGTTCTAGAAGCATATTCTTCTTCGTGAAAGAAATGAATTTGCATGTGAGCAAACCTAGCAAAACCCTCTTTGCTCTTGTACTTTTTTTTTTAATACAGTAATGTCACCTTCAGATGAAAATACCAAAGCTGGGTGCTTGATTTCACAAGCAGTACATATCCTCTTTGTCTGTCTCTACGTATATATATATTTTTTTTAGCTTGCAAAATTAAAGGAAAGATAAGAAATTGCACCACCTATAGGTAAAGTTGCAGAATACGGTTTGCCTGTTCTGAATGAGGGAATTTTAGGGGAGACCATGACGGGGGAAAAAAAAAAAAACAGAGAATACTACTAATTGCATAAATGTGGCTGAAGGTGAATAAAATATATTATTGTAGAAGTGAATAAAATATACTGTAGATACAAATGCAGTTACAGCTTTTAAGAATGAACACGTCTGCCTTCAGCATTGGTCAAACAATCTTCAAAATTAATGAAGTATATTTCAAAACTATTTTTATTGTTAAGTTACCCCAAATAACTCAAAACAAAAGACAGTCTGAATTCTGTTCCACTTCAAATGATAAAAGGCAATACAATCTATGCTAACCTAAAAGCAGCACTAACTTGGAGTTTAAATTCATCTGTTAAATGTTTTTATTGTATGTGCTCCACAAATTATTTCCAATAAAATTGAATTTTATGTAAATTGCACTGTAGGACCTGTGTTTGTTCTACAGCAGGCATCTTAAATGTCTCTCCGTAGCTCTGTATTCTGTAGGAAGAGATTGGTCTGAAAAGTCTCTCTTCAGTCTTGAGTTCCCCTTTTAAAAAATTGTTGTGTCCTAATCTAACGAATTTGTGAATGAAAATTTAACTTTTTTAAATCTTCAGCTGTTGAATTAGAATTCATCATGCCAATGTTGAAGCACTGCATAACCACTTAGGCTGCTATATTACATTGGCTATTGTGCTTCGCGTGCAGTTCTTCTACTTCTATCAGGCTGAGATTTTAAAACTTCATAATGGCTTCTTCAAAACTCATTTCCAGTTCTGTTTCTTCAGCTTGCAGGCATCAGCACACCAAAAAATTTTAGCTAAAGAGGAGATAAGAGCAGCCAAAGAGGCAATGGGGCAAGATCAGTCTGATGAACCAGATTCTTCTACCTTAAGTTTGGCAGAAAAGATGGCTTTGTTTAACAAACTGTCTCAACCAGTATCCAGGGCCATCTCCACAAGGAGTCGAGGTGATATTAGGCACAGGAGAATGAATGCTCGTTATCAGACTCAGCCAGTCACTCTTGGAGAAGTTGAGCAGGTAAGTGCAATCTTCACTCTTTCATTTGTTTCTTTTTATTGGAGAAAACTGCTTCAGTGTAAGATGCTGTAACAGCTGGCCTTTTCTTTGCTCTGAGCTGCACACTGGGGTTATGACGTACTTGCAGCAAAAAGCTTGTCAGGAAGCAGTCTTCTGACACTGAGGAACAACATCCTCTAAAATGTTCAGCTTCACTGGTGTGTTTTCTTTTTTAAGCAATTCAAAAGTATATCATCTTCCTGATTAGTGCATGCTGTACCTTTCCCAGTGTCTGTCTTTTCCAGTAGAATATTCCATGTCTTCTAAAAGTAAATGCCTCACCAAAGGGGTGAAAACTGTGACACATATCATAGTGCTTTAGATGTATTTTTATGGAAGTTTGGAGCTTTGTCATGTGCAACTTTCACACTCTTTCCTGAAAGCACTATATATTTCCGTTATTAGTCAGGACATATTCTGTCATTTTCCTCTGGGAGGGGGCATTGATTTCCACCCCCCACCCCCCAAAAGCAGAATACTTCTGAAATTCAGAAGTCAAAATGAAGTTATTTAATATGTGCAGTGGAATTGGGCTTCCTGTTCCAGAATCCTTCATATAATTGGAATTGCAAAGGAATGCCTTTTTAGTGAAGTTTGAGCATAAGATGACCCAGCAGTGGTCTTTCAGAGCTGATGTTCACTATAGCAGAAATATCAGTCCCTTGTTATTACAGCTTTAAGAGAAATCACTTTAACAGTGAAGCACAACTCCTATGCATGTTGTATTTCTAGGGATTTGGATCAATCTGAGTGTTAGAAAGTTCCTACCCTTCTCTTTCTATATGCTTCATTCATGATTATACATTTTCCATGTTATAATAATAGAATAGTGAGAAGGCAGGATTTCTCTGACCATATTGGTGCAAAGCTGTACAGATACATAATTGTACTTTATGCCTACTTTACTTAGGCATGAAGTAGTAGAAAATACTTGGCAAATTTATTTTAGCAAGATTTCCAGAACTTGCATAGTCCTCTTTCCATTCATTTTCCACGTGACAACCACTGTCACAGCCTGGCCTCTTTAATGATTGTGTCACTAACTTGTTTGGGAGCCAGGAAGGTGGTCAACAGAAATGGGCTGAAACAGGTGGGAAAGAAGTGACAGTCACATCAGTTTGTCAGACTTCTAGAGAACAAACTTGCTCTTCAAGCAAGGAAATGCAGAGGAAGCATGTTTTGTCATCTCTTTCTGAACCTAGCAAAAGAAACTGGAGTTGACTCCGAACCAAGTTCAATGGGAGTGTATTTTCAAAAAGACTTTGTATAGTGAACTGTTTGTTTGGAGTGTTGGGAAGTTTTGACATGCGGTTACATTTTTTCTAGGAAGAAACAAAAGAAAGATATTGAAGTAGGTAACTAGGGGTTATATTACCAAAATACGTAATTGTAAATGTAAATATCTTGTAATTAAAGCTGAAATCCCTTTGCTGATCTCCTCTAAATTTCTAATTCTGATAGATGCAATGGAAAAAGAGTAAACTGGTAACTATTTTCTTAATCTTTCTTTGGAATCTTTGAGCTAGCACAATAGTCTTTGCTCTGCTTTCCGATTTGTTTAATAAATGACTGTGTTGTCCATGCTTTATGGAATTTGCATGTGCATCTTAAGTTTTCAGTTGATTTCTTCCTACTGGTGTGATTTTTATCTGTTGCTTTTGCATGCTGTTCACTAGCCCTGCCATTTAAGAAACCAACAAAAAAAGCCAAACAAAAAAACACTTCTGATGTGTGTGAAGGCATGTTTGTCAGTCTCTTTCATAGCTTTTTTTTCTTCTTTGGAGAAGACAAAGCCAAGCTCTGCACTTCAGAAAAAATTTGCGCCTTAACTGTCTCTAGGAAAACTTTATAAAATTATTATGTTAGAAGACTAGAAAAGATAATTGTTCCACCATGAAGGCTAGCAAAGCAAATTTGGAGGTTTTTTTAATAGGCTTCTTAGATTCAAATACTTTGCTCAGAGATGTACGTGACAGCCAATGTTTCTATTTGAAAAAGACCCTAGACTAACAGTCCTGCGTGAAGGTGATTTATGTGGCAGAAGCGTCAGGTATGTCTGCCCTATGTAGGAGAGCACAGAGCAGAGTCTGTCTCTGGTGCTGAGCTAGCTCCAGAGCTGGAAGCTGCATAACCATATCAGAGCAGAGCTGTGCCAAAGCTAATTAGTCCTGCGGAGATGCAGAGCTGATTAGCCTGGGCACATGGCATGTCATCCAGTGTCTGGAACCTGAACTAATTCCTTTCCCCAGTGCTACACAGTACCATGCCAGTATGATCCTTTTCATGGAGCCCTGACACAACGTCATGTTGCATGCTGCGTGTATACCCTTTATTGCTAAAGATGTTGCTGTTCACATGCAGTCATTTCTTTCCCGGGTGGAATAATCCCATCTATGGCCAAATTATGGGGGCATTGTTGCTCTCCTTATCTGTTTCTAGTCTATATTTATAGAGCACTATATTAATACAGAAGCACACCTCTGAAGAACTGATGTGATTAGACTGTTTTCGGGAATTGACAGTTTCAGAGCTTTTAAGTCCCTTTGGTGTTTTTTTTATAGGTACAAAATGAAAGTGGAAAAATTACTCCCCTGTCAACTGCAGTTGCAACATCGGTTTCAACGATGGCATCTACCCTTTCTCCGTTGTATGCTGGAGACCTGCACACGAAGCCAGCTAGTCATGGAAGCGTGAATGCTGCTGCTAGAGCTGATTTGAGATTCCACTCTTCAGCAGAAAACTTGGACTCTTCAGGAAAATGCACACAGAAGTCAGAACAGTGGCAGCCCTCAATGGAAGCGCTAGAAAGCAAAAGAGCATCAAAGCAGCATGAAGAAGAGAGAAAGCGCTTTCTAGCCCATGAAGCTAATGAAATTACAAAGTACAGCTCCTTTGAGGAAGAAATCACACATCCTGTTCCTGAAAAAACAGGAGACTACCATAAAGAGGCAACATACAGTTTCCTGAGGAAGGGCAGCATGGAACTGTTTAGTTCACAAGCGCTTTTTCAGCCTCATGAACAGAAGGAAATAGATACTGGCATGCAAGGTAAATGGGAAGTCAAAGAAGTCCAGTCCTTTGAAGAAAAGATGGATTTGGAAAGTGTTACAAAAAGCAAGAATTTGCAAAGAGGTGCAGTATATACTTGCTATTGGTGTAGTCTCAGTCAGAAAACCATGGTGTTTCTTTAAACATCTTCATTTCAAGCATTATCAAGACTGGTTATGTTTCCTTTTTTTAACACTGCTTAAAAGTAGAGAAATACTTGTGAAATATTACGTTTTACAAATACAGTTTTCTCTTTGTTATTCTTTCAATTCTTCACCTTTAAAGATGGCTCGATTTTATTCAGATTTTCTTACTTTGGAAAGTAAGAAAAGTGGTATTATATGCTGAAGCTAAGATTTATCCTCTCTTCTTTTGCCCTTGCCCCTGCCCTCCAAAATGCTGAACAAAATAAATTTGCTGCTCTGAGTCAAGTGTCTGCTCTTAATTGTTGCCTTCTCATGCGTATATAGTTATGTATTAACTACATGTGTACATACATGGCTAGTAGTGGATAATTTTCAGATAACTAATTTTGCAAAACTACTATTTTTCTCTTCAGTGTGGTGATGAAATATAACTCAAGTAATTCTCAGAGCAATTACATTTCTATATGCACAGCATAATTCAAACCTAACAAGTAAACTCACCTGTCTTTAAGTAAAGTGCTTTGGAAATAATTGGTCAATTTGGTCATTGCATAAATCCTTCTATTCTGTTGAGTTTAGAAGGATGTTGTATCACTTTTCTGTTTTATTATGATGGGGCACAGGACCACAGTACCCTGTAGTGCTAGAAGCATTTTTGTCTTCATCCTGTGAAGTTAATTTATTTTGAATTTAATGGTCTTCAAACAGGCGTGTGGAGGAAGGTATAGTTCTGCCTGTATTCCTCAAAAGCAGTGTCCATTCTATCCAATTAACTTTCAGTGACTGCAGGGGAGATGGAGACTGGGATAAAACAGGAGCAGCTGTGTATCAGAGGGTTGTTGAGCTTGTAAAACTTGAAAAAGAAAAGCTAAGATCACTTATATTTTCTTAAGGATAACTGTAATGGTGCATTTATCTTTCATCAAGGCAGTTTTTCTTGTGGTTTAATTGCTGCTTGAAAAAACAAAAGCAAAAAAGCCCCCAACACCCTCCTAGAAAATAATACCTTTATTAAGCTATTAAATGTCCTCCCAGTATGCTACTTATGCATTAAACTTCTTTACCAATAAGTTAATTTCTTATTTAAATTTTGTCTGCTTCTCTTCCTGACTCTTTGTTCCCCTCTCACTTTCATCTGTCCATTTGTTTTCCTGTTGGTGTGATGACAGGAGCAGCAGTTTATGCCTTATCCGTATGAAGTTCAGAACTGTGTATTGAACATGATACTACGTGGCTTTATGTGAACTTCAGTCACAAACGGCCAGTCTATGCAGCAGATAATATTGCATGATTAATCTTTGTACTCTAGCCTAGCCAGAAATTTTTTCTCTGTTAGGATAGCATGTGATTTCCATGTTAAGAACCAGATTTGCTGCTTCAGTGTTAGTAATGTAAAATCCGTTTGAGAATAGCACTAAGTCTAATTCAGCGTTTCTCTTTTGAATGGGCAGACCACACTGAGCCTACTTCTGAACTCCCCAGCACATCAGCAATGAGGACAGTTTCACAAACTCCAGCTGTGGCATCCTGTAGACTGCAGGAGCTCTCTGAACAATCGGAAGGCAAATTTTATAAGAATTCCTGTGAGATGTTTTCCGTTGGAGAGAACAAAGCACAAACAACTGAGGATGTCCTTGATAATTCCAGCAAAACAATGTCAATTAAGGAAAGGTACTTAAATTTCACTTTTTAAAAAATGATCTCTGTAAGTACAGTTATTAGAGTGATGGTATAAAAAGAAGCTTTAAACGTGTTTCTGAAAAAGCTAAGCAGTGATTATTAGGCTTTATTAGATGTCAAATACTAACAGCAGAAGCATGCAGTTAATCTGACATGCTTATAAAGCAGATGGTGGTGAATGAGAATTACTGTTCAAGAGAACATGATAATCTGATTTTGAAAGAGCCACCTGAATAATCAATAAGTAGTTCAGAAAATGAAAGTTGTAAAAATACATGTTCTAGTTACATTTATACTGATATACTCAATATAATTCCCCAGGTTCAGTTGCAACAGGTATAATGTGATTTTTTTTTTTTTTTTGATAGCCAGATTTTTGTTGGTCTATGGGAGTCTCTTTTTAAATAAGCTGAGTACAGGGTGTCAGGGACAGACTCTCTGATGTTTCCCTCTCTACTTCTGAAATACACGGTTGGCATTTTGACTTCTCAGAACTTACTGTAGGGATTTTAAAAGGGTAATAAGTTAGATTTGTGGGAGTATTAGAAATATTTTTTCCAACCCACGATCATTCTGATATGAAACAGAATGTTAAGTGTTCTGTTCTTGTGCAGACAGTAGGAGTTCATGGCTGGAGCTCCAATAGCTACTGTAGCACTTGTAAAACTCATTCTAATGTAGTTAAAGCTTTGAGAGTATAAACTCAGCCTCAAACTGTAAATGGATCTGGTAGCAGTCCAGTGAGTAAAATTATGATTATTTGCTTCAGGTTGACAAACAGGCCTATTTTTGCTTCAGTTTTTCTACAGTGAAAGCAGAACCAATAAATAAAAATAGCTGCTTGATTAAACTTTCACTGTGTAAAAGTATTCCCTCACTTGGTGATATGGGTGCAATATTAGGAACTCCTAAACATTTATTTTTTTAAACATGATTCCAAAGCGTGCTTCTTAAATTCATGTATTTCTAGGAGGTATGTAAGTCATCCTCATTTATAAAGCATCCACACTCCCTGTTATCCCCTTAACATAAGGAGGGTGTGCAGGGGCAGCTACAACAGCTGTGCAGTCTTAGTCCCCCTTCTGAAGCATCTACTTACCTTTTTCAGTCTTACTGTTGTTTTGTTTAAAGCAACCTTCATCTCCGCTCCATCCCCCTTCTGTACATATGTCAACTGTTTCAGCAGATAATGTTTGGGACGAGTAACTTCTGGTTTATAGGTGGTAAATTATCTGCCTTCCCTGATCCTGGTGGGGAAAAAGAGGTTGGAGGGGAGGGAAGATTCAAGTATTAGCAGCTGTTTCAGTCCTAAATGTAATGCTTCAGTTGAGTTGATCTCTTGAGGAACTGATGTTAGACTGTCAGACACACTCACAATCTGGAATCGCTTTTGTTAGGCCTCCAAGACTGTCTAGTCAGTCCTAAAGGTGACAAAAGAAAATACCCACTGTCAAGAATTTGTATATTCTGATTCTACAAACATCTGTAAATGGCAGAGCTGGTATCGAAATGTTTTAGCCTTCCAAAATACCACAGTAGTCTACTTCTTGGCCCAGAATTAAGAAACTACAATCAGTCATTTTCTTTTGCTTGGCTATAGCTGATGCCAAGTATTCATACACTTCAAAGAACATTTCTGCTAAAGATTAACTATTACACTTTGGATTTTTTTTTTTTTTTTTCCTTCCACATTCACTAACTTCATCTTCCCATCCAGTGGATTTTTCTGGCTGTGTCAGACATTCTTTCACCTTATGGAAGAACAGCTTTTCCACAGATGTAATGATGTTTGGGCAGGATGGTCTGGACGAAAGTGATTTTCCACAAAGACTTACTTCACTGAACTAATATTATCTTTGTGGAGTGAGTGCAATGCCTTTCATTTTCAGAATTACCTGTATTATATGGAAGAATGAAAACTGTGATTTTTCAAGGAAGAAAAGACACCTATCCTCTCTTCTTCTGCAAACACACAGCTTGGAGGTGAGAGGGAGCAAAGGCTCCTATCTTTGAGTAGTTTTGGCTGTGTGTTGTTTTAAGCAGCCAGGGCCAATCCACTGATGTATCTGAGTGGTGGAAAGCTTTTTTTAATTGTCTTGCCCTCAGGGAGAGGAATGCCTTGGAGGACTTCAAATGGAGCATCAGTTGCATGTAACTACCTGTCTTTGCGCATTTATGGAGACCAAAGTTGCTAGAAGGCCACCCTATCAGCTTCACTTTAGAAGTCAGCTGTATGCCATGATCACCATTTAAAAAAACCTACAGATAACTCTAATTTCTGAAGGACCTCTTACCATCAATTCCTTCTCAGGAAGAGCCCAGCCTAAACTTAATTTTCAGCATTTTTTGATGTATGGATGCCAGAGCAAGACTTTCTTATGCAGACTAGTCACCCCTATAGTGAATTTATGCACTCTTTTAACAGTCAGCTTCCTTTTTATAGTTACTTATCTCATATTGGCCCGCAGGATTTATGATTTAGCTGAAAAGAACTGGTCAAGTGCAGCCAATGGAGTACTTGTGAAAGCCAACCCTGTGTCCAGTTTAATCTGTCTCAAGGATAACACTAGCAGATAAGATACACATCTTTCTTCTGTGGCAATATTTTAGTCATTTTTGACATTTTTTCACCAGGACTTTTGCCAAAGCCTTTCATGCAGTTTTCCTTGTTTAGGCAAAACCATTGTTCAAATCTTGTTTCTGTTTCTATTCAGTATTGATCCAATATTTTGCCTTCAGCTGTGGAAGCTTTTGCTTTGAACTCACCCTGACACCTCTGGGATGATGATCATTTTATCTTGATGGCAGATACTTTATCTCAGTAGCAGGTGAAAGAAGGACACAGAGCAAGCTGTCAGAGATGGGCAGATATATAAAAAGCTTTTTTCTTTCAAGAAAAGAGTAAAAGTGATTTTTTGGGCAGGATTGGAAAAGGAGCTTTTGGAGGCAAAAGCAGTATGAATAGAACTGTGAAAGTGAATAATGAATGATTATTCATTATTTATCAAAAGTGGAAAAGTAGAGGTATGCAATGAAACTAGTAGGCAGCAGGCCTTAAACAAATCCAAGAGTTTGACCCAATAATTGCCTGATTTTTGCAGACTTTCCAAAGAATCAACTGCTGTCTACTTTGAGTTAAGCTACTGAGCTGGTGGGCTTGCTCACTGAAGCAATTCAGTAGTTCTTGCATCTTTATTCATACAAAAGGGTGCCCTCCTATTGTTGCTGAGTGAGGGCAGTCTGAGTTTATTGCTGGTTCCATCATTCAAAACAAATGCATAGCTTTAGGTTTTACACAGGAGTGAAGTTTTCAATGGCTTATAGGGCATACTAAGTGGTGATTTCATTGCTCAAAACAGACAAATGTGTGTTCTCACTCTAAGAACAAGTTGTTTCATTACATATAGAAGTGAAGAGTAGAGGGCTAGTATAAATCCATCCTTATGACAGAGGAGAAAACAAAGTCTCCAGAGACACAGAAACGTTCTCAGAATTATAGATTTTCTCTTCCTGATGAAACAAGCTGTTTGGGGCAAAGGTCTAGGGCAATTACCCTGCAGTAATGTCAGGTTTTAAAAAAAAAAAAAAAATTTTTTTTTTTTCCTGCCTGCTATGCGGAGCAGCTATAGACATTTTTAAAAGCAAACCCATCTTAGGCCAAAGCTGACGAAAATGCCTTCCAGCTTCAATTATCGCAGATCATTTCAAAGCAAAGCTGACCTGAGAACGTAACTACTGAAGATAATTCAACTGCATGGTGGCAATTCAGTCCCATCTTGGTCTCCTCCGCAGTTTCACACATGCATGGATGCACTCCAGAAGATTAGTTCTGGGCAATGAAATCTTGTATACATTCTGGAAACAATGACCATGGCCTCAACTCCTTATTGTGAGTCCTTGTCACCCCTACTCATCCCGTGCTGTGAGGTATGAAGCAACCAGGCAATGTGAAGCCTGCCAGCAATGCCTGCCTGGGCAGGAAAAGAGGAAATAACTGCTTTCTTGAATACTAACACTCTTAGTGCCATTGTATTCTGTGGATTTACTGTTTTCTGCATTCTCAGTTTTTCTCAAATGACTGCCTTATGACCAATTGGTCATCCTTGAATAGGTCAGTAGCATGGTTGCAGCCCCTGGATTTTTGCAGAAAGCAGATGTCTGGAACTTGGCTTCTGGCTTGACCTATTTGGTCCTACACTTCCCTTCTCCTCAGTTTTAAGATAAGACTTACTGTGAGGGTAACAGTAATTGCATCTCTAAAAGCGAATCTCTGTATCTTGTGGTCAGAATAGGTTTAACTACTGAACCTGTTCAAATATTGTTAGGGTTAAGGGTTTTGTATAATCCTTACTGAAATGCCCTAGATTAAAGAAAGTTATGTAGTAAAACTTAATTCAACTGAAATAAAAATTTAGTGGACTGATGCAACTGTTTGCACAAGTACTGCAGATACACATTTTATGGATTACTAAGAATGATTTCTGAAAGCTAGAATATTCGTACAAATATTAATTTCTGAGGAAGGTAAACTGAAGATCATGCTTGTGTAGACCTTGTATTCCTGACTTCCTGTACTCCCAAAACTAATCACCTCAGGGTTTGTATGGACAAATAGGTTCTAATTCTAGCAAAATAAATCTACATGCTGATCCCACCAGAGCCAGTGTCCCTTTGTGCTATATTCAGAATTTTGCTTTTGCTCAAGATTAGGGAATAGTACTTTCAAAATATCCTACTTACCTGAGATTAATGGTAATCCACATTTTAAATATAAGACATCCTTTAAATGAGTTGAATCTTGCAGATAGGTTTCACAGCTGTAGTATAGTTAGCACCAAGTTACTAGTGCATTAACAGTACTGATTTGTGTCACAGCAATGCCTGAGCTAAGCAAGGAGATACTAAGTGATCCCTAGGAGTCTGATAGTAACCTCAGTCACTGAAGTTGTAGTGAAAGCAGTAATTGCAGAGTTGTCATTTGATGTGCCTGATGAGACGTAATTGGTAGGTGCCTGCTGAACAGATCTCTTTCTTCTTGGGTTTTAAAGAAAATAATTTTTTTAAACTTTTTTAATGAGTACAATAAAGATCAAAGGTAGGATTCATCTTACTAACTTTGGACATCTACAGCACAAGCATCCATAGCTGAGCTAGCCGCTCTCTGTGCCTCATCGACAGAAGGGAGGGGAAAAAGCGGTGATTAATCTAACCTATTTATATGTCTACTTTACGATGATCTGTGTTGTACCTTACTCTCCCTTGACCATATTAGCATTTTCCACTGACTATACAAATTAACCGGGGTGCCTGTCTCAGATCTAGATGTCTGTGTTTTGACAGATGATTCCCATTCAACATGTTCAGTAAAGGCTTGATGTTCGTTTGTGAGCTTTGTATACGTGTATGAAATGTAAATAACTATAGTTAATGTTAGAAAACTTAATTTCAAATTTTCTTGAATGCAGCATTAGTGAAACAATAAGGGTAGCTTTTGAGAATAACAGGAAGTAACAGTGTTTAAAGCTACCTGTTGGCATGGTTTTTCTCCTAGGTTGGCATTGCTGAAGAAGAGTGGTGAAGAAGACTGGAAGAGCAGGCTCAGCAAAAAGCAGGAGTATGCAAAAGTGTCTGTCACTGATCGTAGTGCTCAGATGCAAGAAGTTGAGCAGCTGTTGAAGAAGGTAACTCTATCCTTGTTTGGAAAAAACATCTTGCTTGAAATGCTTCAGCTTTTTGAAGATGCATCCAACTAGACAGGCATGCCTAATATTAACTACTAGCTCCTGCTATTCCTCTTGTTGTCAGGCTTGTTTAAAAAACAGTTCTCCCAGTGTAGAGCTCTTTCAACAATGTCTTCACTGTCTTGGGACGTATAATACTGGTTACGGTGTCTTTACATCAGCACATTATGAACCAGTAAGTGGGCCTGTAAGGTTTCTGGAATGTTTACAGATATAATGGTTTAAGCCTTTTTTCATGCCAGTGAAACTGGCTTAAGACTTTAAGTTCAGGTGTTTTCTTTAGTAAGAGTGAGCTTGTAAAAATTTCACATTCCTAGAGCTGTGTTGTCTCTCTTCATATACTTTTTTCGAGCAGTAATTTTGGATCCTAGAAACGCTGAGGAAATGCAGCTACCAGAGCATTCATGAGCCATTTGGCTTTTGGTTATCTTGTATAATATTTGGTGTTTGTGGATAGCCAAAATCATTTGGACAAGGATTTTATCTGTCTTGTCAGTGTTAGTGAATAGAGTGGGAGATGGGTAGAAAGGTGTAGAGGAAAAGGAAGTCCACATTGTTAGCACACTGGCTATGTCTATACTTGAGTAAGTTACGTTGCCTGGCAGGAGTGGCTCTGTAAAGCAGAATGATTACTGATGAGGACCGGCAATCCATGCCATACTTGCTTGTTTTGCTTCAAGCTAAATTTAGTCTGCTTCTGTGGCGTGACTGCCATTAGCAGCCGTGGTGTTACATGGAAATCCAGGAGTGTGCTTCAGGGCTTAGCTTCATACAAAAGTCTGTGCATTCTGTAATGTGAACCAAAGCACAGAAACTCAGGGTGACTGGGAGATTTGCTTCAAAATGAATGGCTGGTTCAAACTACAGGACTAATATAGACTTGTTTCCCTTCTGAGTCTAGTATTTTGAAAATTACAGTGTCAGATAAAATAAGCTTTTTCAAAAGCCTTTAATTTTTGAAGGAGTATTTTCACAGAGGACAAGTGAAGATGAAATTTGTGTTACAAATTTTACTAGTGGGGATAGTAATCTTTGGATCTAGTTATTTAGTTGTGAAAATGCTGCTTCTATTAAATAGTATAGACAAACAATAACAAAAAGTCTCCTGATTCATCAGTATATTACAAGTAAGGATTTGTTAAACAGTCTGTCATTATTGAGGATAAATCTGTGCCTGAACGTGTGACTCATCAATGGTTGTGTGTTAACTGGACAGAAAAAGCAAAAAGATTATTTTTGCAGTTTGGTTTATGGGCTTTGTTTTGGTTTTGCCTTGTGGACTTGCTCAAAAATCCAGTTGCTAGTTTGAAAGATATCCTAAAGCAAAAATAGTTTCAGTGAGGAAAGCAAAATTGTGGTCACATTTTTAACAGGCTAGTCTCCAGAATGACAACTGTTGCCATCAGGTAACAAATGTACCCCAACTAAAGACAATGGGGTTGAGCAAAAGCTTTAAGCAGCTGCCAGATTTAGGCAGAGACAAAACCTTTGTTCTCTCTTCTCGCTCCCCACCACCCATATCCTCCCTGCTGTGTTACCATGTGCAGCAACTTCACTCAGCATAGCACAAGTTAGGCTTTTAAAGGAAGTAAGCGAGCATGAAGTGCTTGAAGGATACAAGCTTTGAAGTGATAATGCTAGCAGTGGGAGTTTCTGTGACACTGGGTCACCCACTCTGTTGGTTCGTGTTAGCTCTTGGCTATTTAGAGCCTAAATCAAAGGCTGTCAATGGGTGAAATCTTGGATGTATAAGAAAAAATGTTAGTCTTACTAGATACACAACTCCCTGAACCGCATTGATATTTGCGGTGCTGATTCATTATTTGGTACATGATAAATAATGTAAAGCTTCACTAAGTTGACCACACTGCTTGCAAAACACATCAGCTGCCCTTCAATCTGGAAATACTATTATTGATAATTAATCAATGTGATGGCTATTATTCTTTGAAGACCATGAAGCAGTGTGCCACGGAAGTCTCTATTTGTAGAAGAGCTTTGCGACTACGATGTGCTTAAGAATCTTAGTGCTTTCTGTTGCTGGATTGCAATAAAAATGCAGGAATTGTATTGATTACTGTGCTTTGAGCTAGTTAAAATACAGTTTCCACATATGGCAGTCATGTGTCGACAGCAAGGGTGTGTAAACTTCTGGCATGCCCTGCTGGTTCACAATAAAGCCTGAAGTTTTTAGTTGCAGTATGTTACTCCTGTTAATGTAGTCAGACACCTTTTAAGGTTTTCTTTTGTGTGTGTATGTCTTTTAAAAGGTTATTTAACTTGTTCTGCAGATTTGATTATTGAAGCATAGCCATATAAACTAGAAGTTATTAGAGTACATGTAGATTTCTTATAAACAACAGAAGTTGAAAGATTCGTACATTAAATAGTGCTGTTTGATCACTTCTAGTCAAAATGCTTCTGCACAGTTGTCTGCATGGTGAGATACTTCTCCAAATGTGTTATAGTCATTTATATGTAGGCTAAACGTTAGAGGAACCATAAAATTCATGGAAAAGCTGACAGAACAACCTCAAATAGGGGAGGAAAAAGGGACTAAGGAATTGTCAAGGACATACAGATGAGGGGGGATGTTGAGATTTACTTGGAGGTCCAGCATCTGTTTTGATGATTGCTAGATATAGGGGGAAAATTTGTTGGAAGCTGTGAGACTTCTTAAATTATTTTTACGTACAGTAAAACATACTTGGACAATTCAAAAATAGCTCTAACATCAGGGGAACAACTGTACACTGAGGAATATCTTACTGGGGAAAAAAAAAATCCCTTTTATTTGGGAAAAATATTTTGGATTTAGTATATTTGTATCCATCATCTTAGGTTGGATGGAAGAATTCCAGTTTGTTGGGTTTTTTCATGGGGAGAAAAATTAACTAACTTTAAAATCTTTCCTTAGTATTAAAATAGCAAGCTTTACTGAAATGAAAATTCCTATTTCATAGTCAGCCATTTTTAACAGAGTCCCTGATTAATGTGATTACCAGCTGCATTGCAGTCACATTAAAGCAGTGAATGACATTTGAAATGCATTTACTTCTTATAGTGAGTTCAAACTGCAGCTCTGCACTGGGGTTAAAGGCTAGGGCTGAACAATCAATTCAAAATTACTCGGAGATGAAGTGTGTAAAAATCTTAAAGGGGGTAAGACCTTAAAAAGTGACCTTTAGGCAAAATATTAGTCTCTTGCTGTGGTAATAGTTTTATCCATTTCATATATGGTATCCACCAAGTGCTCATATCCACTTCTAATCAAAGCTGAAACTAATGATTAGGCTTCATTTTGAGCCATCTAATGAGCTGCATTTAACCATATTCTGTGTGATGTTCCACATTTGCTTTAACCTATAGAAAGGAAGAAGAATTATAGATGATAAAGCCGTGTCTAATCAGCTTTGGGTAAGCCCAGCTCTGAGGCAGGGGTTATTTATAGGCTTTGTTTAGATTGGTGAACTCACCTTCGCTGAGTGCTGTGGGCTTAGCAATTCCCTCCAGATGGCTTTTGAGTATCCCAGTTTTAGTAAGCATTCTTTCCTTTCGTCCAGAAAAAAGATGACTTGTTATTTAGCAGGGTCTGATTAAACTTGCAGCAGAATTATTCACACTGTGGTTGACATGGTTCATCAATTTAATGGTGCATGAAAACAGAGACATAAAAATCATCAGTATATGAAAAGCGTATCTTCTGGCTGTGCTGTTTGGTTCTGTGTTGAGTTGCAGTGATATTGTTACTAACTTGTTTAATTACTGCGTGGAATGGCTTTGGTAAACATGCTGTTGTATTATGACAACATTTTTGATCTCTGGCTTTCCAATAGGGAACACATTTCTAGAAGACTAAAAGATTCAGATTTACTTCATTTGAAGAAATCAGGGGAAGATGATTTATGTCCCCCCCATCTCCATTTCTGATAGTCCAGTTCTTTTCTAATTCCTTTGCTTTGCTTCTGTCCTTGTCATAGGAACCTGTGTATGCTTCTACTTACACTCCCGTTATACCCACTCTCCATAAATTTCATCCTTTTCTACCTACTAATCAGGTGAGCAAAATTCTGCACAATTTAAATGCTCAACAATTTCAAGTAAGCACATTTTGACAGGTTTGGGGTTTTTTTACATAGGAAATTAATAATCCTCTTAACTGATTAAAGCAGCATTTACTAAGCTGGTTAAAGAAACATAGTATTATGCCACTATGCTGTGTACTCTTCTTCAATATACATTCCGCTAGTGTTTCTCTTATGGTTGCTTTTCTAAAAATTCTGTATCTGTTAGCCTATATAGGTGAGAAAGTAAATGAAGGAGACATTATTGCATTCATTATAACACTGGAAACTTGCAAGTTGTTAAAAAGGGGGATCATTCTAGCATAGTGTCAACGTGCATACAGATTTGTTTGGGGTTTTTCTGGCACAATTAATCGTTTTGTTGTTTGCACCAAACATGAGTTGAGTATGTTCTATTTTGCTCAAACCACTTTTGAACAGAAAGCTATGCATTTGCATTTGAGATTTCTCCTTTTAACAACACCCATATAAAGTTGCAGAGGAGGAAAACAGAGCAGAAACTTTTCCATACTTCTACAATTGTTGGATTATTCTTGTACTTTTTTTGTCTTAGGAGCCTAAACTAGAGAAGTTACTTGTATTAAAAAGCAAATAGATACTTTTTGGATTCTTTCATATAATTTATAACATTGGTTCTAAATGGATCCCCCTTTTGAAAAATACATTTTTTTTATGTTCATTCTTGGTTTGGACTCACCCAGGTAGGGACAGTCTTGATCTTCAACATAGAAAACCATGAATTCTCTTATTTCTTGCATTAAAACAAAACAAAACCCCAAACAAAAAACCAGCATGCTAACAGACCGCTCTCAGTTCTGTTCTTGTGACCTAAAGGGGACACTGTTTGGACTGGAAAACTGTAGGGTACAAATTGGAGCACTATCTAGATGTGGGCCCTTTCTTAGCATGAACTGATGCTGCAAAAACAGTGGAGTGCCTGTGCATACCCTCAAGAAATGTGTTGCCGTTCTAGAAAAGACCGATATCATCATCCAACCTAGCCAAGCAGAGAAAAGTAATCCCTTTTTCTGACTGTTCTTGCATCGAGTCTGTAACTCCTTCTCAGGCTTAATCCAGATCTTTTAGAAAACCACACAGTCTTTATTCTAAACTCACAACATACAGAAAAGTCACTGCAATATTAAATAATTTTTCATGTGTAATTATTCTTGCTGGGTAAAACTTAACTCTTGACCTTCTCTTCAGTAAAAATAACTACTCATCTGATTTAATCTGAGGTAGACTTTTTTCAAATCTTGAAAACATATTTTAGCCCTTTCCTGAAACCTTTCAAAATTGTCAGCATTCTGGATAGAAGTGTAAAGGCTGGAAATGGATGAGCTACTGCAGTACAGATTATCTGTTCAGAACAACTGTTCCATGGGAATTTTTCTCATCTTCTTCTGTCTTCCTAATTGGCTGGTTTTTGCTTGTTTCCCTTTTCAAGTAACATTTCTCTTAAAAGCCTCATTTACCAGATTTCTCTGATAACCTTTTTTACCCGTCTATGTGATTATTTCTTTATCATCTTCATCGCTCTTCTGTATGTTGGTATCATCCTGAGGGTCTTCTCAGCTGTACTTTTTTCCATGTGCATGAAAACATTTTGATCAAAGTTGGAATGAATCAGATCACTGCATGGCTCTTCTCTGTTAAGAAATAATTTTTCAGTCAGTTCACTAGTTTGCAGCCTGTAAGCTGCACTGATATTTTTATATTGCTCAAAAAAACTCAGAATGTCATCTGTGATTAAGTCAAATATATTAAAGAAATCAGAGGTAACTGTGTTAACATATTTAATCATACTTGATCTCATCAAACTTACCATTTTGATTAAACCTGTTTTCCATAATGCCATGTGGAATGGCATTAATTACGTGCCTGTGCTTTGATTCTTCATTGATTGTCTTACAGCAGCCTTCCCATGAGTGTCTGGAACAACACACAGCTTGTGTAACCTGTACCTACATGCTTTTGTTTTACTACTTCTAAATATTGTCCCTATCTGAGCTTTTATCAGCCCTATACATTTTCCCATTTTCAAAGGCTTTTTTTTAAATTCACTGCTTATGTTTGGGGCATCTCCTATTCCAGTTATTTCATGTTGTTGGATAGCAATTCTTCTGATTCTTTTTCTGTTTCACTTCATTTTAGGAATTCATCATTTGTCTGAAACAAGATATCAATGAACACATGGATATATTTTTCATGATAAATTAGGATATTTCATTGAATGTAACCACCTGTTTTGTTAAATGGAAAAAATTGCATTGGAGTTGTTGTCTTCCTAAGCTTTTATTTATTCTGGATACACAGTATCTTGTTGCAGCTTTTTATTGGGGTGTTTAGCTCCCCTTATCAAAATGTCACAGTTACGAATTTGAGATTTGTTGTTCTTTCATATCTTAATTTTTTTTTCACTGGGAAATAAAATTTGCACTTAAAAGCTTGTAGAGTTTTACCTTTCGTGCCATATTTTCTCCCAACCAGAATGTGCTTTGACCAACTCATTCCTCCGTAAATGCTGCCATTTGGCACTTGTAAAAGCTTTCTAAACTATTTCCAGTTACCAGGTGTGTGTATTCTGAAATTCCGTTTGACAATTGCATTGGCTCATGTTAGTTTTCCAGCTATAGAAAATTATTCTTTCTTTTATCATCACATATACTTTTGTTTTTCACAGGGACTGTTATGGCAAATTAAATGGGTTAGTGATTGCTTGGTGTCTGTTCAGTTTATCATTTTTTAGTTAATTTGTTCATTAAAAGACAAAGGTGGGATCTAACATGGAATTGCTCCCAGTTTTGTAACATACATGTCCGGTCTGATTTTATTTTTTTTTTTAGGAACTCCAAAGATGTTTTGCCCAATGGAACAGCTTGAAATCTTCCATTTAAAAAAAAATAATATTTTTGTTTCTGCTGTTAGCTACTCTCTTTTGTCCTTTGACACAGCTCCAGAATTACTCCTGATTTTTCTTACAACTTACGCATGTAGCGATTAACATGCACACTTTCCAGGTCCATGTCTTCAGAATTTCCAGTAGTTCTGCAGACTCTGAAGCTTCAGGTATTCACAAAATTCAAAATTAAGCCTCCTGTCACTTAAAAAAAAAAAAAAAAAAAGCATCCATTTGACTCTACTTCCTGTCTCTCCCTCACTTCCCCTCATATTGTAATGGAAGCCAGCATCCTCACTAAGTGAAAAGTATTTGTTTTGTGTATGAATTTCACTTGTGGCTTCATCAGGTATTTATTAATTTCTTGCCCAGATCTTCTTTAGTATGTTGCTGTGTTTTTTTTCTACCAGCTGTTCATCCAAGAGGTGGCTGTCCTGACATTGGAATGGGTAGAGATTGGGGGAAGTGAACAGAGATTACTTCCAGTGTTTTTCTTTAAAGCATTCAGAGGCTTTTACAGATGAGGAAGCGATATTGAATAGATTTGCATCTTGTCATTTCTATTGAACATTTTGGAGTTCTAGGGAAAAATCAGAGGTTTTTATCTTGATTATCATGACTTGCAGTCATAGAGTCTGGCTGCCCAACTATCTTTCCTGATAAATTGAGGGCAAGTGTTACTGCAGAAGGCTGCAGAGATACATGGAACTAGAGGAAGGAGTGGAGGGCTCTCATGTCCTAGTCCTAGTACAAGCCAATTCCTGGCTTGTCTTTACTCTTCTGGCTGATAGATATTGCTCCTGCTAAATGCTGAAAGCTACGAAATCTCTATTTCAGTGTGTCCCCTGCTGTCACAATAGTTTTTATATAAAGTGACTGATTTACTTAGTTGTTTGGTTTTAAGAAAATAATAAGTAAGAATATCTGGGTTTATATCTCTTGCTTGTATCTTGAAAGGAGAAGAGTGTTTACTTTATGTTCACAAGCTTTTGCATACTTTTTCATTTCCCCTCTGTGGTTGTATGAGCTACAGCTGTGCTAAAGCTCTAGATTTTCATGTAGTTTTTCAATTCTAGCAGCTAGGTTGTGAAGAAAAATGCCAAATAGCACACAACTTGGAAGTAATTCTAGTGTTGACAGTCCCACGCACTAAAAATACTATTATGCTTGTTTTCTATGCAGTATAATCCCTGAAATGTTACTACTTTTTTAAGATAAGTACATTGAAGCAATATTTCTTTGGCCTGACCTAGCTACAGCAGAGTATGTAATTTCAGTTTCTTTCCTATTTAATATACCTTCATCAATCCTTTGTCTTAGGAGGGCACTAAGATAGTTAGTGCTCCTTAGCTGCTTCTAATTACTCAAGCTGTTGGCTGCTACCCTCTAAAGCAAGCAAGAAAAGCTGAGAGTGACCTAAAAAAAAAAAAAAAGAGAGATGATCACAGTCATTGGAAAAATACTCAGCAGAGCAAGCTGATACAGGAACTAAAGTGAGCAGCCTCTGGAGAGATAAAGCTGCTAATCCTGCCTGGAGAACTGAGTTACTGTAAGAGACTGATTCAGAAATCACCAACTGAAGTTACACTTCTTCATTGTTATTCTCTGTGCCACCTGCAGATTTGCACACTTGAAAACATCTGCTGAAAGTCAGTTTAGTGATCTCACTAGTGTAGCAAGTCATGCTTCAAAAGAGCAAGGTCTGGAAAATTATATCATACACAGAGTAAATGGTTTGCTTTGCTTACAGTGATGCCATTTGCCTTGGCTGGTAGTTTCAAGAAAAGGTCAAAGAGCATAGACCAAAACCTTATTTTCACAGTGTAATGGGGCAGCAAGACAATGAATCTTCTCAGGGTCAGGGTCACTAAGCTGTATCTGTGACTTTACTTCAGTAGCTTTTTCTCCTGTTCTCTTCCTCCCTCTACAGCTGGCAGTTGAAATGTTCAGCCAGTCTTTTGCTATATCCTGGTCAGTTTATCTATTTTTAAACAACTCTTTCTCTCTTCCCCCAAAAAGCAGAGATTGGCAGATAACCAGGAGAGTCAAATGACCATTGAAGAAAGGAAACACCTGATTACAGCTCGAGAAGAAGCCTGGAAGTCCAAGGGTAAAGGAGCAGCCAATGACTCTACGCAGTTCACTGTAGCTGGCCGAATGGTAAAAAAAGGTCAGTGATGAAATGATCCCAATATAAATAAGCTGCTGCTTATCTCTCTAGTCAAAATAAAGTCAAGCTAAAGCTATGCATAAACAGTATCCAAGAGCAAGACTGTTTATCTTCAACTGAGTATCATGTCACAAGGCTGTTCACTCTAGCTTCTTGTGGCTGTTGGTATTGATCCATTTTGTTCTGAATTGTTACACTACCATCCAGTTGGGCTCTGTCTGACTGGTGGTAGTCAGTCATTTGAACAGTCACATGGTTTGTTTTCCCTTCTAATATAACCCAGGGGGCACAGTTGGATTATTCTTTCTTATGTACTCTTCCTTTGAAAACCCAGGTGCGCTGTCTAGAGATAAGTTGTGAAATCTAGTTGTTGCTGTTGCTGGCACTTCCCTCACTCCTAGGATCACTGGGAATATTTAGCGAACACGTGTTATTTTTATAGATGCTGTTTTGGACAACAACTTCGTGTTGTGTTTGGCTGAAGAAATCACCAAACAGATTTCTGCACAGAACCAGGGAGTAGAAATGACAAGGGAATAATGTTGACATTTTGGGGATCTCTTGAACTCAGTCACTGTTTCCAGGTGCAATCATTCTTCTGAAGTGGACAGGAGTCTCTGAAGGCTGTACATGGCAGAAGTATAGCTGTGCGCTTGGGAAGAAGGCACCTAAACTGATTTCTTGTGGTTAATGAGTACTGAATTTTCCTTTGTTACAAGAACCTGGTTATTAAACACAACATTGAACCTTGAGTTAAATGACAACCACCAAAAAAATCATTGTGAGGTGAGGGCAGTATTGCAACAGGGAGTAATTACATTTGCAATCCAAGCCACATTCTGTTGGCAGATAAACAGATACAGGTATTAGCAATTACATCTATTAGTAACATATTTTAGCTGCTGCTTACATTGTTTTGCTGCTTGAAACACCAGTGGTCAGTGTTTAAAGACTAACGTATTTTGGAGGGTCACCAAAGACAGGCTTTTTGAGATTTTTTTTTTTTTTTTTTTTTTTTTTTTTTTGCCGAATAGATTGGTCTTTGGAAAGGAATAGAAGGTGATAGCATTTGCTCTTCTTAATGGGAAAAGAAAAATACCTTGAAAGGATCTCTTTAGGTGGTGCGATCATTCTTTTGGAGAAGCAAGGTAATCCAGTGACAGTTGCATCACTAAAAGTAGCAGAAGTGGGATTTTATTCAGATATGTGCTATTTTTGTTGCCTAAAAGAATAAATTATCATCACGAGCTTTTCATTTAAAAGGTGATGAGAAAGCAACGCAAAATTAAATCTTTGTTATATACATGTCCACAGATGCTGTACTTTAATTGCTTCTTATGGCTGAAAATTTTTCAGTCCTAATTGAAAGGTGATCCTTTACTAACACCTGAAGCGGTTCTCAGTGTGGTCTTGTGAATTAAGTCCTGGGAGAGCTGCTTAAGAGCTGTGTCCTCTCAAATACATCTTGATGAAGGCTTTACTGGTTGACTTAAAACCTGCTGGAATTTTGAGTCTGTCGTGGGTTAGCCCCAGTCAGCAACTCAGCACCATGCAGCTGGCTCACTCACTCCCCCACCACCCAGTGGGATGGGGGAGAGAATTGGAAAAAAAAGGTAAAGCTCGTGGGTTGAGATAAGAACAGTTTAATAGAACAGAAAGGAAGAAACTAACAATTACAATAAT
>JAVKLA010000073.1:28501038-28529262 GCA_034782735.1 Sagittarius serpentarius
ATCAACATTCTTCTCATACTAAACCCAAAACACAGCACTGTACCAGCTACTAGAAAGACAATTAACTCTATCCCAGCTGAAACCAGGACAGAATCTCTTACGTAACAAGGAAAAATATTTGTGGAAAAGCTACTCAATTATATTCTATCTTGGTGTTTTGACAATTATGACTTGCTAGGACTTGCAGTAAAGATAGTGGAAATGCGGTTAGTATATATTCTCCCAGCACAATATCAATTTAATCTGATCAAAATAACTAAAGGCATAAATTCATGTGGCTCAGTAATTGGTAAGCTATGGCCGAGTGGAAGATAGAGGAAAGTTTAAATGTCAGTTTCCCTGTTTACTGCAAGTCTAGAGAACAAGAGGCAATAGAAGCAATTCTTTGCTTCGGTATGTTTTTTTCTGCCTAATAAAAACCACAAAACCTGTGGAGTGTCATTTCTCTTACTGGAGCAATGTAGATTCACATGAAAAGAACTAAACAAAAATCATTTTATTTTATCCACTGGGTCCAGAATGAACTGCTTTATGATAGTTACTGAAAAGGAGGGAGGAGAGTATAACAAAAGGAGGGAGTAGTGCTTGGTATGGTGGGGACTCTGACTTCCATTTCTACTTCCATTTCCACATGTTCTTAAAAACACAATGGGGCCCAGGAATTACTGCTTAATCCAGGGACAGCATTCACAGGTCACATGCATCCTGCTACATGTGTTAATAGAGGTGGGTTTAAATTAAAAAAGGGGGGTGAGGGAGTGGTGGGAGTAAAGGTGCCAAGCAAGATCTTGGTAGTTTCCCTGCTAACCATATCTTTTTGTTCAGAACAGTTGCATATTTTTAAAATGTGGTTTGTGGTAGAACTGGAGTCCAAAAAGTAGACCAAGTGAACTGCTGCTACCTTGAAAACAAGCAAAATGACTGTATTCAAGAGAGAGCATGTATCTTGTGTTAGCTTGCATACAGACACGTGGAAACAAAGCTTTGTTCTTGTGAGTGGGACAGTTTCTGAGGCTGCTGTTGATTTAAGGAGCAGGCAGGGCAGTACGCTGCCATCCCTAATACAACAGTTGTGGAGGCTGGGGAAGTATGAGGGACTGCACAAAGTGGCCAGGCTCATCTGCTTTCCCTAAATAGCTTCCCCAGTCGTCACTGTTGGAAACGTGGGCTGACCCATGACTGCATTTCTTATGTTCTGTGTTCTTACGCAGGCCTGGCTTCTCCAAGTGCACTAACACCAGTAGCATCCCCTTTCAGTAACCGGCAGAAGTCTACTACTCCAGTTACAAAGCCCTTGGAAGGTAAGGGATAAAAATGGCTGAAATACGTTCAGGCTTTTTTACTTCCTGTCAATTAACATTTCACTTTCTGGTTTGCTTAGAAATTGAAGCCAGGCCTGATATGCAATTGGAATCAGATATGAAGCTTGACAAGTTGGAGTCGTTCTTGGGAAGACTGAATAACAAAGGTTGGTGGAGTTACCAAAGGCGGCAATGTATCCACTCTCCGACTTCAGTAAATCGCTTTAAGTACCTCTTAGTTAAAATACCTGGTAACAGAAACTGAGTATTTCTTTGTTCAGACTGCACTTACTGATCATTTATTTTTGTGATTCAGTCTTCGCTAAATTTTAACAAAAAAGCTTCATGCTATTGTATTACAAATGTACAATAGAATAAATCACAAATGCCAAAATTACTTACTTCTTTCTCTGCGCACAATGTACACATCCTTGAGAGCAAAATTTCTTAAAACCACACAGCCAGTCTGAACCATATTGCCATATACAGTGAAACAGCTTTAAATGTAGTTTAATCTTACTAAAATCAAGATAGGACACTAAGCCGCTCCCAAGCACAATTCATTCACATTCCTGCTTTTTTGAAGACTGACTCTCTGTAGCAGTTCATACAGCTTCCTTGTACACCTTGTTGGCTACCTGTGAAGCTGGTTAGAGTTCTCTGGTGTTTCCATCTCATATGTCTGTTCCCCAATTTGTAAGACAGAAATCCTTATGTAATTTGTAGAGTGCCAAATACCATAAACAAATGTATTCACGTTTCAGTAGAGGAGGCAGTAGCATAGGATAATGATTGTGCCATACTTCACTAGTCTGAAGTAGTGACTTTTCCACTTGTAGTTCCAGTAGATCTTTTCAAAGGAAGGAATTCTGTGGTTGGAGGCAAGATGGAATATGCAAGACCATAAAATGTTTATATCATCCTACCAAAGCAACTCATTTTTGATAGTGCCTAACTTCTTATTCAGCCATATTTCCCAACCATTTTGTAATAAAGATTATTACATATGAGTAGCAGTTACACTCCATTTTTATCATTCTTTTCCAACAGACTTTTCTACCATCTCTCCTTCAAACAACAAAAAACAAAATACCACCACCATCCCAGAAAAACCCCACCCCAACAACTACCAAACAAGCCATGTTCACCTTTTCTAGAGTTAGAAACTCTAGTATGATTATTCATTGGGTGAGGTGTTTTTTTTCCTGCAGTTGCTGGCATGCAAGAGACAGTGCTGACAGTTACAGGAAAATCTGTGAAGGAGGTGATGAAGCTGGATGATGATGAAACATTTTCCAAATTTTATCGCCATGTGGATTTCCCTTCCTCCTCAGTGCCTTTGGACCTTGATGAGGACTTTGATGCCATCTTTGATCCTTATGCACCAAAGTAAGAACTACTGGGTGGGGTTTTGTGGGTTTGGGGGGGGTTTTCCATTGTTATGAATGTAGACGTAGGGGTGGTAGTCAAAATGTTCAGCTTTAAGTCATCTTGTAGGTACCTTAGTACTGGTTATGTCTGTTTCTTGTACACATTTCTGAAATCACTCTTCTGCCTGAATCAAGGAACTGATCCTGATTTCCTAACAAATGTCACACCCAAAACCAAAGCAAATCTCTTGTCATTAGATGATTCTGATTAGGAAAATTAACTGATGGTTGTAAACACTGCTTGTTTTCCAGGTTAATATCTTCTGTAGCAGAGCACAAACGTGCAGTTAGGCCTACACGCAGAGTCCAGTCCTCGAGAAACCCCCTGAAAATGCTGGCAGCAAGAGAAGATATTCTTCATGAATATACTGAACAAAGACTGAATGTTGCTTTCATGGAGTCAAAGCGAATGAAAGTAGAAAAAAGTAAGCTGACAGTATGATTTGTACAAGACACTGTCTTTCTATTTTAATGAAAAACAAAACAAAGATTTTCAGCTAGCAGTTAGTCTAAGTTCAACCTGGCTTTGCTGTAGCTATTGAGAAGGACAAAAAATGGAAATAAAGGGGGGAAATAATTTTTTTAATGCAACAACCAATTTTTTTATAATTTTGTCCTTTTTTTTGTTTTGTTTTGTTTTTGTGTGCTTTTTCTCCAACTTCTTTTTATGTACAAGTGTCTACAAACTCAAATTTCTCAGAAGTTGCACTTGCTGGCTTGGCTAGCAAAGAGAACTTCAGCAACGTTAGCCTGCGGAGTGTTAATCTAACAGAGCAAAACTCTAACAACAGTGCTGTGCCATACAAGAAGCTAATGTTGCTGCAAATTAAAGGTATGCTGGAATTGCTTTTACTTTACTTGTAATATATGGGAGTTGCTACAGTTGGATGCTTACCTTGCTCTAGATCTCCAGCTCGAGATTTATGTCCAAAACCTAAAAGAATAAGTGGGAACTGTGTGACAAATGCAAAACCTTACAAATAGGTTTGCTTTGTGGCCACTGGTGTGTGTTTTCCAAGGAGAAAACAAAATATTTCAGGAATTCTACCCATCTCAGGTGGAAATTTTTGAACTATCCCATTCTTCCGGTGCTCAGTATAACTAGGAAGTGACATGACTGTGTTCTTGCTCTACTTCCCCTCACAGTGCATGGTAATGTATCTGATTCTGCAATATAATAGCTACTTTTTTGACAAAGTAAAATTCTTAAAACTTTTACTGCCTACAGAAACTGTGCCACAGCTTCACTTAAGCAAATGTAGAGGATTCGGGAATTTGGCTGCTGTCTGCCATTTACTTAATTCATTTCTCTCCAGAAGGACACAAAGTTGTTAAAGCAAGAACAGGAAATAATAGAAATACTAGTTGATCGGAGGCAACATTTTTTTTGCTTCCTGTGAGTAAACCCTGTTTCCACAGTAGTCATCTTTCAATGCTTCTTTAACAGTCTGTTTCCATATATGTTGCTAAATGTGCTGGGATTGTTTGTATTTCATTCAGAAGAAATTAGATCTTGGCATTTGATAGCAGTAGTCAAAGGAATATAATTACCTTTGTTTTCTCTTTAGGAAGAAGACATGTTCAAACAAGATTAGTTGAACCAAGGGCCTCATCACTGAACAGTGGAGACTGTTTCCTGTTGTTAACTCCACATTTCTGTTTCTTATGGGTAGGAGAGTTTGCAAACGTCATAGAAAAAGCAAAGGTTAGTACTAGTTGGATTTTTATTATTTATTTTTAGAACTGTCGCAACGTAAGTCTCTGATGTAATTGAGCCTTGGTGCCAGTTGTCTCAAAAAGCGGCATGTAACCGATAGTGACAGGTAGATATGCAGGATTCCTGTAAATGTTTTAGCCTGTGCACTGAATGAAAGCTGACATAGGAGTGTGTAGGTTGTGAAGGTGCAAGAGAAAAGAGGATATCCTCAGGAAACAGATTTGCACTCAAACAAAAAATAGTTTGAATTGCAGGATGTCCTTTTTATTCCCATGTTCATTAAGATCAAGTCTTGTTTTTAGGCAAATGAAAGAATGAATGTATTTCTGTAACATTTTCTCTAGTTTCTGTTTATTTAGTGCAACAAATAATAATAATTTCTCTTGCTATTTGCTCTATTATATCCTATCTACTTTTGCCTTCTCCCTGAACAAGATATGCACAAGTATTCCAAAGACTTTAGCAATCCTGTTCAGATGACTGTTAATTTCTTAGGCTTCAGAACTTGCAACTTTAATTCAGACAAAGAGGGAACTTGGCTGTAGAGCTTCTTATATACAGACTATAGAAGAAGGAATAAATACCCATACCCATGCAGCCAAAGACTTCTGGAAACTCCTTGGTGGACAGACAAATTACCAGTGTAAGCATTCTTACAGTTACAGTATCTGATGTTTTATCACAGTAAAATAGTTGAGTCTGTTCTCTTTAGTAGAGATAGTTGGATGTTAACGTTTTTTATTATTTTTGACAATTGTTTCCTTAAGCTGCTGGAAGTCCTGAAGAAGATGAAATGTATGAAGCTGCAATAATAGAAACAAATTGCATTTACCGCCTCGTAGAGGATAAACTCATTCCTGAGGATGACTACTGGGGAAAGGTGCCAAAATGTACCCTGCTACAACCAAAAGAGGTATCGTGCCACTTACTGCTCCTGTGCTAAATGCAGGAACATACAGCTGATAATGACTTTCAGTAACTGCAAATGCTCATGGAGAGGCCCACTGAAAATTGGGTCCTCTGTGTTTCTGAAAAGCCTCTGAACACTTTGTTGTCTAGAGTGTGCTGCAGGTCTCAAGAAATTAGATCATGTTATCTTTAAAGTGACATACTATTTTAGGAAGTGTAACTCTTTTTGTCAACAGTAGCTCAGTCCGAAGTCATGAAGTGCAAAACAGCTAGCACTTCAGAAAAACAAAACAAAATAAAAGCCTGTTTTCCCTTTCAAGCATTTTTATTTCTGTCCTTAGCAGACTTTTCCCTTTCAAACAACCATTTCACCCATCTAAGTACAAATCAGAGCAGATTTCCAAAACAAAGAATTGATGCATTTTCTTGAAATTATTCAAGTTGCTGCCTGTTTGCTGAGCCAGTTACCCATGCTGTATGTTCTGTCAGCCTTCCCCAGCTGCAGGACGAAGCATAGGTCTAAATGCCAGTGAAAGCTGCTCTAACTGGACTGCAATCAGTCATGCAACAGAATCAGATTCTTAGTAGTAAGAGCTCTCTTCCCTGCTAGTGACCTAGCTACCACCTAAAGATACACCTCATAGCATTCCCCATGTTTGCTTCCAGTCATCCTCAACAATGAGATGTCACAGTGCAGACCACTGCCCTGGCTTTACTTGCATTGCAGTGCTAGTTGTTAGTGTCACTGCAGAAACTCAGGTATTTGGAGGAGTTTGTGTTCAATGCACTGTCAGCTTGCAGCACTAGGGAACTGGAGGATCAGGGTATCACTTAACCTAACGGTAGGTTGGTTTTTTGTTTTGGTTTTGTTTTTAGGTGCTGGTGTTCGATTTTGGCAGTGAAGTATATGTATGGCATGGAAAGGAAGTTACTTTAGCACAAAGAAAAGTGGCATTCCAGCTGGCAAAACACTTGTGGAATGGCACCTTTGACTACTCCAATTGTGACATAAATCCTCTGGACCCAGGGGAATGCAATCCCCTCATACCCAGGTATCAAAACTCGAGTTTGGTCTCATTGCAGAAACCTAGTTTTCTTGCCCTTATTTCACAGTGTTTAATTTGATTTTATTTCTTTTTTTCCCTTGTACAGAAAGGGACAAGGACGCCCAGACTGGGCTGTATTTGGCAGACTCACAGAACATAATGAGACCATACTGTTCAAAGAAAAATTTCTTGATTGGACAGAGCTGAAGAAATTCAATGAGAAGAACTCTAGTGAATCTCTTCACCACAAGGTGCATATAATAAGCATGCTAGGTATTTCAAACTAGATGACCTAGCTGGGATGGAAGCCAGGGAAGCTTGTTCTCAAGGATCCAGAGCACTGTCTTTATCTTCCGGGCTTTGACCTAGGTGTCAGAACATCACCACCTACAGTGAAGCCACAGAGTTGCTTTATATTAGTGCTGAGCAACTCAATGAATACTGCCAAGGTGGCTTTGACAAGGCATCAAATGATGACAAGATATCAAAGTACTGAAATACACAGGAGTCAAACTGTTTGAGTGGAACTGTGGGGTAAGAAGAAAAAAAGCTATGCTCAAAGAAATCTCTTCTGTGTTTTTTGACAGGAAGAATCCAGATCTGACTCTAAACCATATGATGTCATGCTAATGGTAGCTGTGCCCCAAACGACTGTAGGCACAGTCTTGGATGGAATGAATATTGGCCGGGGCTATGGACTTGTAGAAGGAGAAGATGGGAGGCAGTTTGAAATTATCACTGCATCTGTGGATGTCTGGCACATCCTGGAATTTGATTATAGTAGACTGCCTAAGCAAAGCATAGGGCAGTTTCATGAAGGAGACACATATGTGGTGAAGTGGAAGTACATGGTGAGCACTACAGGTTAGTGAACAATTCCGTTTCATCCTGCTGAAACATGGAGAAGTGCAGCTAAAACTGCATAGTGGTGCAGTTCTAGTGGTGAGATCCAGACCTGGACCTCCTTTGATGTGAAACTTTTTTAAAGGTTAAAAATGCTAACTTAGCCTTCCTAGGCCATTAAGAAGTAGAACTTACTATTTTATTTTGTTTAAAAGAAAGCATTAAAAAAAAAAAAGCTGTAGTTATTTTTCATACATCAAATGTAATACTGTCCGTCTCTCCTTTTAACCCACAGTGGTGTTGTACGTGTTCACAGGACAGCTCATTAAGCCAGAATTGTGCCCACAGCTTAACACCAAAATAACTAGACAGCTGGACTAATGACAGTGGTCTGAATGTCTTGCAAGAGGGGCAGGCTTAGCAACAAGGAAAGCCTTTGCTAGGTAATGGAGAACAGTAACAATGACAGGAAAGCCCTTGCCAACTCATTGCTCTTTTTGCTGTTCTGGAGATGCTTTGCTATGGGTTTCATTCTCAAGCGGAAAACTTTAGCAGTGTTCTGACAACAGCCCGAGAGCAGCAGGTAAAAGGTTGAGAATCAGTCAGCTCAATATGCTCATTGGAACTCTCCCTTCTGGCACTAAACTAAGAATAGGTGGCTTTCACGGTAAGTAAAATAGAAATAGTCTAAAAATTACTGTTCCAAATAGGAAAATATTAAAATTGGTTAAAGCAGTATAACAACTATACAGCTTCAGGCTTTTAGCCAAAAAATGTAGGTAGGTCTTATTCAGGATTGTTGAGTTCAGATACTGGCAAATCCAAGAAAAATACAAAAGCTTGCAAGTCTCGGGAGAAATGGGTAACACTAATACTGAACTGTAAATAGACTCCTAATCTAAATGGATAAAAATATATTCCATCACTCCAAAACAGAATGAATTTTTATGTACGAGGCAGTACTTTAATGGGCTGAATGTACAGATAAGAATGAAAACCATAAATTTTAGAAGTGACTAGTGGTTTGAGTATTCTCATCTTGAAAGAAACAGGATGCTTTCTCCGAAGTATTTCAGTTGGATGCTGCTCAGCACTGCTGAAATCAAGGCAGAAATTTTCATATTTTTTAAGAATCTGGTTTAAAGCTCTTGGGGTTTTTTTAAAATCTTTGATTTAATGATATCTGTTTATTTAGTATTCACTGCAAAGAGTAAAATATTCCATAACTGGCTGTATTGTTGAACTTCACTTGCTGTAAACATTATTTGCTTATCATAACAACTAAATGCCGATTCTTTAAAAAAAAAAAAAAAGAGTTGCTGCTAACCCACTTTCCAAACCAGCATGAAATACTGAGTTAATTTAAGTAAATAAATAAATAAAGCTTACCTAATCCTAACTTTTTTTTGACTGCAAAATACTGCTTTGGTGTTCTTTTGTTCTATAGTTTTCCTTTCTAATATCACTTTACCAAGAAAAACTTTTCTTTTATGCCTGTAGCTTTCTCAACTGTTGCTGTTTCCAGTATCGCTCAGCAGCCAGCTACTCTCCTGCTGCCAAACAACAGTATGTAATGTGGAAAATGAGCCATAATGCACTTTTCTGGTAACATGACTGGACATACCATTTCACATGCAAATTGGCTCAAGTGATGTCAGTTATTTTCCTCCAGATAGTACCAGTTCTTTCTATGTCTCTTTCTCTGGCCAACACAGGCATCTCTGCCTGTGGGCTTACATCCACCTGATGAGACAATGCCAACTTTGCACGGGGACGTTACTGGCGTGGAGACCTAATGTTCCTCCAACTGGACATTTTATCTTCCTGTTCTGGACGGGCTAGTGCTGAGCTGGCAGATGAGGTTAAACCACGTGCTCTTTAAACCTGTAACCAGAGTACTTTCTTCAGCATGTGCTTTCTGTTTTGCAGTTGGAAGCAGACAAAAAGGAGAGCAACAAGTAAGGGCTGTGGGAAAAGAGAAATGCGTGTATTTCTTTTGGCAAGGAAGGCACTCCACAGTGAGTGAGAAAGGGACATCGGCACTGATGACAGTGGAACTTGATGAAGAGAGAGGAGCACAGGTGAGCTTACTGCAGACCTAGGTGGAAGTCCTGGTAAGACTTGCTTGCCCAAGTAGCCACTAACGGTAAATGTGAATTATCTTTTTTGCCTCCTCTCTTTCTGTAAAGGTGTTCTTGACAGTACAAATAACCAGACCTCAAAATTACTTTTGGCTTTATTCCAACTTCCAGAAACACATAAGCTCCTTTACGGATTGTCATTCCCAAATCCTGCTTCTAAAGATGATATTTCTGAGAATGGCTGAAGAAGAATGTCTTCTCTCTTCTCCCTGCAGGAATAGGTGAAGCGCAGTTAAACAAATTTGTGCCTTCACTTCAAGTACATGTGCAGATAACAAGACTGTCTTTCTAGTGCTGAGAACAGGAGAAGCACTTTCTGCCAGGCCAAGGCATGAAAATACATTGGAAATTTTCAGTTTGTTTACTCTGTAATTACATATTAGATTGCCTTGTTTTGCAGAGATTCTGTCAACTGCAGATTCAGCTAGTTTGAAGCTCAGAGGACAGTCTAGCTTGTTTTGTCTTTAGGTGGAGTTGGGCTTTGCTGTGGCTTGACTGTTACTAGCATACAAGATGGGAGGTTTAAAGTTAGTTTCTGTACCTTGCTAATGCTGTAATTAGTTTAACAGCAGCGTAGACATGACCAGTAAGACAGGAGTTCATAGAGGAGATACGTAAATACACTTGATCCAGAGTGTGGGATTCTGTGCAACATAGCTGATTTAGCAATTGCTTATATCAGTTTCATAATCACAGTGCAATGTTTAACGAGTGAAGAACATGCATGTTGTCATACAAACCAGTTTTACAGCAAATTTTGAACCTACTTCAGTTCCTATATTATCTTCATAATAGTTTCAAAGAACATCAGGCAAGATGGCCTAGTCCCGTAAAGGATTCAAATAATAGTTAGTTTAAACTAATTTAAATTAAAGTTTATTTGCTATTTCTTATCCTCTGAAACTCTTGATTGTTGGATTCCAGCAAGAAGTTTCTTTTAATATGCAGGTCACATATGAAACCCATTGCATGCTGATATATATGGTAATTTAAACAATAGTCAGAAGTTGTAGACTGCTGAAGGTAGAAGGAAAGCCATCTTTGTGGGTGGCCATAACAATATCATTTTTAATAATCCATAGAGACTAGTTTTCCTGAGTCTGTATACTTGCTTCATTTTTTTAATGAAAAGTGGTGCTTTCAATTTCCAGGTGCAAGTGCTTCAAGGGAAAGAACCACCATGCTTCCTGCAGTGCTTCCAAGGAGGGATGATTGTGCATGCTGGCAGAAGGGAAGAGGAAGAAGAAAATGCACAAAGTAAATTACTGTTAGTTAAGAGCTTCTGCCCCCAAAATCCTTTTTTACCTATTGTGAAGAGCTTTGAATTCAGTCTCAACTTAGCATTCTCTGTAGAAAAGCAAAATGAATGCCATGAAACCCACAAGAAAGCTTTGCAATGCTTTGTTTCAAGGTAGTTTGTTTCTTCTTTGAGCATAGAACGGATTTTGTCACTCTAAAGCAAGCTGACTTTACTGTATTTATATGCATATAAATTGTTCTGGTTGTTTTTTAATTAAGCAAAGTGCCCATTTGCTTTAAAACGTGTTCTTTTCTACATAGTCTGGGCAAGAGTATTTTTATGAGCAGTTCTTCTGCTCCAAGGAGAACTCGAAGGTTTTGTTACCCATTCATTACTTTTTGAAACATACTTCTTGAATGCTGCAGTTGAGGTAGGAGAATTTCAATGCAGGTGTAGCTTGGACATGTTCCAGTTTGCATCTGAATGTGACCTCCTGTGCCTAAGGTGCACAGGGGAAGAGGAGCTGAATAGAAGGACTACTGTATCTGTTTCCCCTTTTTTCCTGCATGAAACAGAGCAGAAACTTGACTCTTCTGCTCTGTTAAGCTCTTCAGCTCTTAATACTTGCACTTTTGTAGCAAGGTTTCAGAAAGCATCTTTTCTGCAACAGGGTTTCTCAAGTAGTGTTAGCCAAACCTGATGCTTAGCTAGTTTATTCTGTGACAATATAGGCCTGTGATATGTGACATTCATCCAGTATGAGAACAGCTGTTCCAGAGCAGAGGTCTTGAATTTTCATCCCCATGTGACTGTATAATACTGCTACACTGTTCCTGTCTGCTCCAGGTGACTGGAGGCTATATTGCGTGCGAGGAGAAGTTCCCAATGAAGGAAACTTACTTGAAGTAGCATGTCACTGCAGCAGCCTGCGCTCCCGGACATCCATGATTGTCCTCAATATAAATAAAGCTCTTATCTACCTGTGGCATGGCTGCAAAGCACAATCTCACACCAAGGATGTAGGAAGAACAGCAGCCAATAAAATAAAAGAACAGTGAGTGTCTGACCTATGTTTTGGAGATATTAAAATAGTCTGCCTCAAAGAAAAGTTGAAATAAATAAAGCTGTCCTCTGAGTACAACTGCAGCATGTGCATGCTTGTTAAGGAGGAGGAATGATGGGTAGTTGATTCGATGTAGTGGGGAAAACACATGTTCTGTAGTCACTTCCACTTAAGGTCAAATGCACTTATTCTTCCTACTGTACTAATTACAGTTGCAAAAAAACAGTCTCCATTTGGAAGGGGATGCTCAATATCTGAATAACAAACTAAATCCCAGTTGATAGGAGGATTAGAATCAAGCCTTGTGAATAAGGAAGAGGAAATGTATTTGGGAAAGCATGCGAGGAGGACAGCAGTAGTTACAAAAACAGGCAGTGAGAATCCCTACTAAGAGCTCATGCGAGCATCTCCTCCACTCTGGGTATGTGATAAGAAATGGTATGAGAATGGTTGCTGAAATTCCATATTTTGTTTGTTGATAATTTTTGTCATCATTTTCAAAAAGCTTGTGTTCACATGAAGTGTGCAGAAAGTCTGTAGGGTGCTTTTGGGTTCTAATAATGCGAGTGGCCAGCAGGTTTGTGTTAGCTGTGTTTGGGGCAGGAAAGCTGGGTTCATTCTCTTTCTTTGTGTTTTGCAGATGTCCACTGGAGGCAGGGCTGCACAGCAGCAGCAAGGTGACAATACATGAATGTGATGAAGGGTCAGAGCCCTTGGGATTCTGGGACGCATTAGGAAGGAGAGATCGAAAGGCTTATGATTGCATGTTGCAAGGTAGACCTGCATTCCTGGATTTGGCACTCACATTTTACTTTACTGGTCTATGGTATTGTGAGATTTAATGTAAAGCTTTTGAAGAACATCTTGGTAGTTGAGATGATCCCTTCAGAGAGATGTTCCAAAAAATCTACTAAGTAATACTGTTCTAGAAGGAAAGTGCTGGAAAACAAAGTGTTTCATTTTGTCCTCTCCCCCTTCTGCAGCCCCTCTGTACTCATGCAGCACAGAGCAACAGTTAACGCTGTTACCAACACGTTTTGCTTCTCTTCTGAGGGGATTTAGAAGGCAGTTCTGCACACATTCTTGTCCAGTCTTTGCTTTGAAACTGCCAACAAAGGTAGCAGGGGGATTGATTTACCAAGTGGAAAATTTGTCAGCTAAAAAGTAAACTCTCAGATGGGCTTGCTTCACTTAAGCTGCAAAACAGCCAGTTGTGAAATGGCTGATAGTAACTAGCCAGGATCAGATTCAAACTGATGGCAGCCAGCCTTTTAGCTCAAGTTCTTCACAGCTGTTGCTAGTCCTCCAAGACATCTGGTCATCTTTCTTAATTTTTTTAAAAACCAGAGGATTTACAGTGAGTCTAAAAGTTGATTTTTTTTTGTTTGTTTGTTTAAATTTTTACATTCATCTCTGGCATTTTCTACTGGAAATCTTCTTAATTTTTGTTCTTTAAAGATCCTGGAAAGTTTAATTTCACCCCCCGCCTGTTCAGCCTCAGTAGTTCATCAGGAGAATTCTCAGCCACTGAGTACACTTACCCTTCAAGAGACCCTGCTGTCATCAATTCCATGCCATTCTTGCAAGAGGATCTTTACACTGCCCCACAGCCAGGTATATGCTTTAAAATACTTAAGTAACAAGAAAACAGATAACTATATCCTGCATTGGGCAGTGATTCAGTAACTGTAATCACTTTTAACTCGATTTATCACAGGAAAATGTGTACATGTGATGCTTATACAGCATTAAACAGTAACAGTAATTTTTCCATGATAAAGATGCTGAGAACTAATCAAATGTACATGTATCCCAAAGGCTTGCTATAAAAATACATTGTTTATATCAGAGAATCCGAGTTCAGCTGGATAAATAACAAAAGGGATTGGTAAGCTTTGAAATGATCCTGTCCTGATGCTGACAAGCATGTAAGACTGAGGTTGTTGAGGGCATTCTGAGAACTAGTAAGTGGCCAATGATGGATTTGTTTTTTTTTGGCTGCGTAGCACTGTTCCTTGTTGACAATCACCATGAAGTGTACCTGTGGCAAGGCTGGTGGCCTGTGGAAAACAAAATTGCTGGATCAGCTCGAATCAGGTGGGCTACAGACAGGAAATGCGCCATGGAGACAGTGCTCCGTTACTGCAAAGGTAACAGATTGCTGTGCCTGGCTGTTCAGAGTGTGTCATGTCTTTCCATGCCTTACTCTCCTGAGCTGAAAGGTACTCAGGTGCTCCCACAATGCTATCGATAAACATCAGTGTATTTGAAGATACATTCTCCACTCTTTCTTTGCAAACCATTTGTCTAGTAGTGGCATTGTTCCCAAATTGCCAAGATGCTCTGCTGAGTCAATTGTCAGAGGAAAGGCTTTATTTCTCTTCTGTGCCCCCGCTGTGGGAGAATAGTTCAGATGTCAGATCCCTGAAAGTGAATTCCGAGAACGCAGCCTCTTAAACCTGAATGCTTTCTGTCTAGCTTCTCTTAGATTTCGTAAGCTTCTGTGTATCAAAAGACTGAAGGAAGATACTGTTTGCTGATGTAACTGGGTTTTGATTTAGGGGGGGAGGTGGAAAGACTTTGAAGATCAAGAATAAATCTCACACAGAAACAGGCGGCCATTGGAAATGCTGGAGCGCAGAGCTGAGGCTCTGTACTCATGTCTACAAAACAGAGTTATTGCCACTCAGTGTGCAGTGATTCAAGTTGCAATTGGTGATCATGTAAGAGTACACTGACCAGATTATTTTCTGCACTAGTAGAGTTTCCTTGAGACACCATAATGCTTTCTTCTCACTTCATCTAAGGTTATGTGAGGCTGGGAACAGACCTTGCATCTTCTGATGGAGGATGAATAAAGAAAGGTGTGGGGTTACCATCCAGGAAAGAGGGCATAAGTAACAGCCATGTTTTGTTAGTTCAGAGCAGTTTCCCACTGTGAGTAAGTCACTAGAGCTTAATTGGTGCAAACCATGTCCTCTTGCAAGGAAAGCCTGATCATTTATAGACCTTGAGACCTCATGATACAACTGATTTCTTCTGTACCAAATAAATGTCACAACTTGTGACACAGCTGGTGATACTGTCGTCTTCTCCCATAGACATTTGTATATTTGAAGAGGGAAAGCGATACCCTTGTTGGATTCCACCCCTACAAGGATAAGCCAATCTCTCCTTCCCAATCTGCAGGTCAAATAGGAGTAGGCGCAAGTGTTGTATTTCTGCTCACTTGTCTCATGTCACGGAGGGGAGGTGGTGACACCTGGCAGGAGACAGCTGAAAACCAGTACTGGAAACTGAAACGACCTTTATTGGACTGCGTTATTGCTCTACTTGGTTCATCCTCTGGTGTCCCTGGCACTGCCCTGCCTAACAGCAGTATTTGTTTAGGAATGGGGTGCTAAAGACAGAGCAGTAATTGGAAGAGTCTTTGGCAGTGACTGCTGAATTCCTAAAGAAAAGGCCAGTTACTTGTTCTCCACTACCCCCAGTTTTTGCAAGTCAGAAGGATTGATAAGATGCATTTCTCTGAAATCATTTCGTACAGTGTGCTTCACAGCAAAAGTGAATGTTAGCATAGAGGAACAGAGCCCCGTGCAATGAAGTGCCCAGAGTTGCTCAGCAGGCTAGTGAGAGAGATGGAAGTAAGATCCCGGTCTCAGTGTTCCTGATGCAGTGCTGTAATCTTCCGGTAATGGAAAATCATGTTTCTGGCCCCAGCAGAGATAGAATCAGATACACATGCTGAGGTTTGGATACTTTATCAGATTTCTTGACCTTAATCAAGTTCGATGATGGGAAAAGGGATTACTACCTTCTGCACTGGATTGAATTTGCTGCATCTGAATTGGATGCACAGTGGAAAGCTCTTCAGTGACTCCTCAGGGGTCTGAAGTTTAGCATATGTATCGTAGGAGAAGGTTTTTTTGCTGGGTGCTCACTTCTCTACCTCTGGCCATGACTTTGCAGCAGTTGTTACTTCATCCTCTTCACCATGGGGTAGTTCTCAAGAGCTTTGGGCTGTATGGTTGGGTCGGTACAGAACAAGTTTGTTACCGTTAAAGACCAATTCTACTTGTACTATTTCTATGCCAAAGCTAGTGTGAACTTCTTTGGCAGTTTTCTACTGTTCAAACTATGCTGTTCTGGTGGTCTGTCACTTTCATCATCTGGGATTCTGTCAACTACTTAAAAAATTCATTGCATCAAGCTGTCAGGGCTGACTAGCTCTTACGTGTCGTTACTTACCAAAGTGGAGAAATTGTATTTCAGGAGATACCAATGCTGCTGCAATTATTTTGACTACCAGAATATAGTTGAGTGATCAGAAGCATTAAGACACTTTTCTCTTACTTTTCTCTGTCCATGTTTTTTCTCATCCATGTCCCTCTCCCCACCCCCACCCCCTTTTTTTTTTTTCTTTTTCCTGGCTTGCAGTTTAACTATATGATGGTATGAAAGAGATTAATTAGCAACTCTGGATATTCCTTGAATATACCTAGCAATTCTCCTTGTGCATAAATCTTCTTTAACTTGTCAAAATGTCTTGAAAGTTTTTCTGTGGTTTTATCTGCTTAATCAGCAGTCTGGAGAACTGAGCTGCAGACCGCTAGGAGAGGGAAGAATCTGGTTTGCCCTTCAGTGATTCTTAGTGAGGATATCAGCTTGTGCTGAGGGCAGAGTTCATGCAATGAAAATATTTCTCCACTTAAATACAAATTCATCTTACCTGTACTGGAACATTAGCAAATGCCACTCTCCTTTTATTTCTTGGCTGAATTACTGAGAGTGGAGCAGTGCAACTAGAGCAGACTCACACATTTTTTAAATGCAAAATTTTTAAGTGCTTGTTGAATCATTCATGGTAGAATAAACAAATAAACCACACTGAAAATATGTGAAAGAGAAGGCTTAAAATCAAGTATTCAGATGATAAATCTCCTGTCTAAATCATATACTTAAAGCACTCGTATTCTAATACATTTGTTAGACTATTCCACAGAGCTTTTACCTCTAGTATTCAGAGTTTCATGTGAACATATTCTGTCTAATCAGTTTGCTCCCAACATCCGATGTAAATCCAAGCCTGTAATGTTCAGGTTTTGCAAACCTAATGGAACAACGATGTCCAGCTAGGCTCTCCGTTTGCATTCAGCACAAGTGTTGCATCAGTTCCCTGGGGTGTTCCTCGGCAGTGGGGAGGAGGGGGCTGTGCTCTTTCAGACCCTCCTGCCTGACAGCCCACACACATCAAGTACAGGTAGGGACTACAGTTAAAAAAGGGGTCTTCCGTAATGGATTTATACAGTTTGGAGGAAATCTTAGTGTATTAAAGATGCTCTGAGATTGAATGTAGGGAATAAGAGAATTTTGCAAGAAGCAGTTTTTAGGGAAGTTACAGCCCTCAGAAGTGAGGTTGCTCTGTTAGTTTCACCTGATTCTGGACTTTGCAACATCTTCAGCTTTTCCATTGCCTATCTGGAAGAAAGATTTGATTAGACTGAGTTGTTTGAACCCAAGTAAGATGAAGGTACAATTTTTTTTTTGAATGATAGCTCCTCCCAGTCCCTGACTGCCTGTCTACCCCTTCCCAATAATATTGAGAGTTTATCAGTGCTTTTGAATCCTTGGGGAATGAAATCACTCAACCAATAAGGCCTTTTTTTCACCAGTACTTGGCATAATGACTTTAACCACTTAATCTGATACAGCATCGCTCCTAGGAGGGGTTATGTCCATGTCCTATATACTGTGCACACATACATATTTTAAAGAAACAGGACTGTCTTTGAAAATCATCAGTAATTACCATCCAGCTATTGCAATACGCCTGTTAACTTTCAGATCCCACTCCTTTGAATTTGTAATAACAAAATGATTGTGTTTGTCCTCAGTATCCCAAGTTAAGAACAGTTTAAGCATTCTCACTTAAGCCTCCAAGCTTTAGCTTTATCTTCTGCTGGCAGGACACTTCTGCTGAGCACACCAGAAGGTTTCATTTACCTGAATTTGGCTAATTTCAGACGATTGCACTTTGCTTACTTTATTCTAACTCTGCTTTTGTAAGATAAGATATACATTGGGTTAGGAAGTAACTGGGGGATTTTCAGCATACATGGTTTGATCTTTGTGGTCAGATACAGTAAAAGGCAGATTTAAGAATACTGAAAAACATGTTAAAAGGTGCCATACTGCATTAAAAAAAATCCTGGTGGAATTTATTCCTACTGCCTTAAATTACTTCAGCTGTTCATGAAAGAATCAATTAAACATGCTTATAGGGTAGCTTTGGATAGTGGGTGACATTACAAAAGATGGTACCATTTGCAATTTCTCTTTTTTTTTTTTTTTTGACTGTTTTTAGGAAAAAATGTAAAGAAGCCCCCAAAATCCTATCTAATTCATGCTGGCCTAGAGCCTCTGACCTTCACTAATATGTTCCCAAGCTGGGAACACAGGGAAGACATCGCAGAGATCACAGAAATGGTAAGTCTTTTCATTACATAGACTGTTTCCTATTGCTAGTATTTATGTCTTCTGTTGTCAGTAACTTTTCTTGTTTGTTCTATCATCCCCAAAATCCAGAGTATGAACTTAGTGCAATTCAGGAGTCTGCACAGGAAAAAAATAACAACATAGCTAAATTCTGACTGGAAGTGTGGATATTAGAGGCATTCCTGGTTGTTTTTTCATGTAACTTCTCGTGTTCTTTTTTTGTTAAAAACAGGAGGAAAGTGTTATCTGAATCACCTCTTAGCGAAGGATGTGCTAGAGTTTAGCAGAACAAGTGTTTTGGAATAGGCAGCAACATGCAGTTCTGGTCTGTCCTCCAGGCTCAAAGTGCAGGGGAGCAAAATGCCCTGCAAAGGATCAGCTGGCTCCAAGAGCTACAGCATTGACTTCCCCACCTGGGACGCAGAGTCACAGCCAAATTACATGTGACTGCTTTAAAAGCCTTCAGTGAAGGGTCATCTCAAGGCAAATGACATTTTCTGTTTTGTAAGTCTTCTGCAGCTATCCTTACTGGAAAATGCTGGCTTCATGACTAAACACAGAATTCAGCCTTAACTGAGAGTACAGGATGTCCTTCTGCTAAGTGCAGACTTTTTTTTAGCTGTGAAATTGTTGTAGGGCAGAGCCCTTCGCCTATGTACGGACCTGGATGTGTAACTTTGTGGTCTGTGGGCCAGGCAGTGCATGCTGATCCCATGCCATCTGCAGACTGCCGTGGGAACAGCTGGTGGTCTCAGCATTGTGATCCTGTTCTCCGTTTTCGTTTTCTTCCTACAGGATGCTGATGTTTCTAATCAGATAATCCTTGTAGAGGACGTGCTGGCCAAGCTGTGCAAAACGGTGTATCCATTAGCAGATCTCTTAGCTAGGCCTCTACCCGAGGGAGTCGATCCACTGAAACTTGAAATTTATCTTTCAGATGAGGACTTTGAGGTAAGGAGCAAATAGGTGCACTGTTACTCTGTGCATGTGCGTCTGACCATGCTGTGAAGTCATCGGACCGTTTTGCTGCTTGTAAGTGTTTTTACTAATGGTGTATCCTCTCGTTTTAAATGCAGGTTGCATTAGAGATGACAAGAGAAGAGTACAATGCACTGCCGTCTTGGAAGCAGGTTAATCTGAAGAAGGCAAAAGGACTTTTCTAAGTTGTCTTTATTGGAGTGAGCACTAAAGGGATGTCCTTTTTCACTTTCTATGCCCTTTAGAAGAATTGTACCCCACATTTACAGAATAAATAGAAATAATCTGAAGTTATTAGTGACTACCTATCTGGAGGTGTGTAATATTATAAAAGGCCAAGAGAACTCTTTGGAAATGGAATTCAGTTTTGACTCTTAAAGGTAACTCCTATGCACTTAAACAGTAGTTTCTTGAGCTACTGCTGCAGGTGTCCTTTGGCTACATACAATACTTGCCATTTTTGTTTTTGAAGAAGTTCTCTTTGTAAAGTGTTATTTTGTTAGTTTGTGGATTACAAAGAATTTATATTTATATAAACACATAGAACAAGTATGTATTTAACAATGCAATATATATTCACTTTCAAGACTTCCATGTCAAAACTGCAGAAAAGTAGCTGGATGCCAGTTGCTTATACTGAATTAGCTATACCACCGATATGTATCTCCTACGCATTCTGAAAAGTTTCTCTTTGTAGTAGGTAATGAATTGTTCTCAGTGCTGCTTCAGGTGCTAAACTGAACAAAGCGTTTGTATTTATAGCATGGATTTCTTGAGAAACTATGCGAATCAACCTTTATACTTTATTATCCAAAAATGTATAGTGCCTTGTTTTTTGTGTACAGTTTATATACAAAAAAAAAAAGATTGGTCTGCATTTTGAAGATGGCTTAGAATGGTCTCCTATGTTACTTTTATAATAGTAGAAATAAAAACATCTCAGTTTCTAATACTTGTTGTAAACATTAAACATGTCTTTTGTGATATAAGAACCGAAAGTAAAAGCTTCTGAATAAACTCTTAGCGATGCTCTGACTTGTCATTATTTTGTACTGTAATTTGTACTAAGTCATTGGAAACTTCCATAACATGGTATTTTATCAAAATATTTTAACCTTAGATATCTGCAGGTGTTGTATAGTTATAATTTGAGAGGCAGATAATGTAGAAAATAATCAATGTATGAGATAAAAATTAGGCTGTGCAACGCTTTAATGCTGAACGTTGGAACAGTCACACAACTCCTGTATCCTTTGGGTTTTCCTGTTTTATACATGAAACCAAAATTATTATGCTGTTTTCAAACTTTGAAAAAATCCTTTCAACCTTTCTGCAATTGGGAGTAAAACTTGAACTGAAAATGAGTATGGCATCGTGTCCGTTCTTTCATTAAGTACCAGAGTCAAAATCATTTTCATTCAGGTAATTAGAGCATTGAATGGAGCAATCAAGTAAAAATTTGCTATTGTTTGAAATGTTTTTCAGGCATTTAGCATTTCTGTTAACAACTTGTGTGGTTCCCCTCTGCTAGCCTAGTGGATTTCACATTTTCATTCCTGCCCGCATAAGTTTCCTTCTGCCCTGCAGCCCTTCAGAGCTCCTCCTGCCTCGGTAAAAAGTGATTTCACCTGCCGTGGTGCCTGTTGCTGCTCTTGTCATTCTCCTAGGCCCAGGGAAATGAAGTAGGATCTTTGAATGTGTGAAGTGTAATTTCGTCAAGATCTGCAGTAAATGTTGCTCCATAGTTAAAATTAATCTTGTTTTGACAGATCAGTTAATAAGTTGTAAGCTAGCTTTTAAGTAAATAAACAAAAAGCCTAGAAATATGCAAGTACTGTTCACCTGACCTGAGATACTACAGGTGAATTTTCAGCAATGGTGCATTTCCTTTCATTACTGGTTTCTGTCAAGAACTGAAATGAAATAACCCAAGAAAAGGGTTACAAAAGTATTCAGAGCCAGGATACTTCTTACATAGCCTCAGGCAAAAAGATGTTTAGATGTCCGATAGTTCCTCAGAGGTCCTCAGCTACGTCTTCTGCATGGGATACACTATTAGTTTGAAAATGCAGGGCTTTATAGTGACAAGTTTTTTTTTTTCGAAGCACTGAGAGGTTTCCAAAGTCACTGCTGTATTCATCTAAGTATTTTTGCACCCATATATTTTCCTCTCTCACTCTCTCTGGTGATAAAATCAAGCAGGAATTAAGTTTTGTTTATTCATGTTCAGCCTGTACCGTGGGGGTAGCAGGTTCCTCTGTTTTGATTTTTCTCTCCAACAGAGAGCTGATTTGCATAGCATGATTGACCTTGTTTTTCCCTCTGGCAGGGTAGTATCATTTGCTCTTGTTTTTTGAAAACACCGTAAGTCCTCCAAGCGCTGCTGAAGGGCAACATCCACCCGCCCTTAAAGCCTTTAGAATCTCAGCTAAAAGACAGGACAAGCTGGCACGGGGACCTGCAGGCAGTGAAACATAATTCAGTGTTGTCAGCTCTCAGAGTTCCTGTAATTTGTACACAATTTGGTATCTCACATCCCAGTTCAAGGAACCGGGATGCAGAACCTAACTTTCTACTTAAGTATTTTCCTCATAACATTGACTAGGAAAGCTTCAAGGTTTTGCAAAAGCCATAATATTTTATTGTCCTTAATATACCTGTTATTTATCAAAATGCCTTCCTGAAATGTGAAGCTGACAACAGAAAGCAAGTCAGTGTAAGGCCTCAGACAGAACAGGGGGTTACGCTTTAATTTTCTGCTACTTTCCCTCTCCACTGTGGGGATGCCATTTAAGGTTGGAAATTGGAAAGGGACACTAAAATCTTCTTGAACTGTTTTTATAGCCCTGCATGAGAAATACAGCTGAAAGAGGTTTTGCCTGGGTTTGGGAGGGGGTAGTTTGTTTGTTTGCATGGGTTGCCTACTGTTGTTTGCTTGTTTCAAATAGACCCCCAAGAACACACTTGATATCTAGGGTGAATTCAAAGGCAAAGTGTCTGGTGCAGGGACTTTCTGTGAAAAAGGCATTACCTTGAGCATGGCCTTCTGCATTTTCTGTCAATCTTGCAGCTTCCAGGCCTCGAGCCATGATCCTTATCTGCTATGGTTTTGAACTGCTCAATCCTGACTCAAAAAATATTGCTCTCTGATTACACAAGCATTCCTGCACACGTAAGGATTTGTTAGCAGTGAAATGGGCTGGAAATGTGAATACATTAGTATGCCAAAACAGCAAATAAAACATTATGTCTGAAACATCTGCAGCCTGTATGCTTTAGCCAGAAAAGGAGCAAAAATGGAAAGGAAGTAGGGGGAGAAAAAACAAAAACTAATCTTTCACCGTTTGGGAGAGCTTGTTTCTGTCCACCGCTGTCCCACCAGCCTCCCAAAGAGGTATTTAGCTGAGCAGGAGCTGTGGACCCACGTGCACAACTGGTGAAAGCTGGTTCTGAGCTTCTCTGACAGCCTGTGGTGCTTTTGTGGGAGGGGGGCAGCGGCAGGCTGGTGCGGCAGACTGCGAATGCTGCAGAGCTCTCTGGGATAGAGGCTTTGGCTGGCGGAGACATGCTCCCCACAGGGCAGCATTAACTCTGCTTGACTGGAGCGGCAGGAGAACCGTTTGACCAGCCTCTGCTACTAACTCTCAGTCTAAATTTCCCCTTTGGATCAAGTAGCAGATGAGGAGAAATAGCTCAAATAATAATATTCTCCAAAGTGCCTGCTTTCCACATCCTCTTGTGTGGAAACTAAAGTAGATTTGCAATAATAGGTCATCGCTGCCCAGAAGTAGGAGAAAGCAGCCTGGACGCCCACGTCACCGCTCAAACACGTGAGGCCCCTGTTCACCTGATGCACTCTCCCAGTACAATGCTGGGAGCCGACGGCTGATGCTGCAGGGAAATCCCTTTCGAGCATGGGGTGACGATCATGCTCATCCAGTCAGTACTGGCTCTGGGGCCACACGGCCAGCTTTGCTTCTCACAGGGCAACAGCATGGGGTTGGTCATACAAGCCCGAGGTGCTGCCATGGGTAGATAGACACCTGAATGTGTGAATTGATCTTTGATGGGGATGAAGGAGGTTGGAGTGGAGTGCTTGAAATGCCAGGTTGGTTTTCCCTCTTCTGGGCTGGTATTTATATGCCCTGTAAGGTCAATGCTGCTTCTATATTGTTTTCCTGTGATTTGATCAGTGCAGCAAGACGAGCACCTGGAAGAACAGCTAATTGTGAGTAACTCCTCTTTCTGCTGCTATCTTGGTGAGTTAGTAACTAAAACTGCCCGAAGAACAGTCTGGAGAGTCAGTGCAGTTTCCTCATTCATGCTGGCTCTGTGGCTAAGTTTTGTTAAAACCTGCGACTGTGGAGTAGTGTTGTCACAGTGTTAGTTAGTTTTTCTCTGCCATCCAAGTATCCTGGTCTTATAATAATAAAAAAACCCAGCTAAAATATTTTAACAATATTTTTACCTTCACCTTAAGCCTTAGCATGTGTGCCGTACTGGCTTCTTGCTTGCAGTATTTTTCTGGGCGCAGACTTCTGAACTTGGAGGTGCACAAGTGCAAAACCTCTCCACAGGCAGGGGCACGGCCCAAATACCCGAGCAGTAAGTACAGCCGGTCCCAGAAAGAAAAGAGTGAAGCAGGAGCTCTTCCTGCTGGCGGGCAGGCGGGCAATCCCAGGGACCGTGCTGGTCAGCCACTGCCCTGCCCGGGAGGGAACCCGCTGCTCACATACAGGGTACCTGCCCACAGGTCAAAATGGGCGTCTCTCGGTTTAGCCAAGGTGCTGGCTGCAAGGCATCCCACTTGCTCTGTGGCTCGCAGGCCGTCTTAAACTCGCTGTTCGGCAGCTCTGGGATCTGCTCTGTATTGGGAATGTTTTGGGAGGGATTTTCCAGTTTGTGTTTGTGAGACTTGGGGGTAGATGAAGGAGTATGCAGCCAAGTGGCAGTAGGTCACCACCCGTGTCACTGGCAGCCCAGTCTCGTGGGGAGGACAGCCCTCCTCCACGTTCCTCTGTGCTCTGGGGTGGCCGAGAGCAGCGTGGAGTGGGAGCCAGTCACGCAAGGAACAGTTTCTAGAGCTGGAGAGCCACCAAAGAAGCAAGCCCAACCAGCCCGTAAAGCTGCATGCTCTGGAGCTGAAGCAAAGTAAATCTTTACCTTCCAGCTTGCACTTCTCCTGAAGTGCAGTGTATTTCAAAGGAATGGTGAAAACAGAGGGAGCGCCATGCGCTGTGTGCACACCGTTGTCTTTCCTGCAGCTGGGCTACTTTGCCTGCGGGTGCTCCCTGCCCTTTATTCCTCGGGAAATCGGTGCAATGTTCCCAAAGTGCCAAGGCAGCAGGCACACGAGATCAGCAGCAGGGACTGCATATTCACACTCCTTCATGCCACGCCTTGTGCTCTCCATAAGGATGTGCAGCCCAACGGGCAAAGACGGCTCCATCCTGTTTCTACAGCCACGGTCGTTAAGTAAGGGCAGCCCCATGACCGAGGGTCCACTCGCACTCCTGATGCACTGATAAAGCAGAAACCACCGGCTGCTCTCTTGGCAAGACCATGAAGTGCCACATGTATAAAGCTTTGTAAATCACTCCTGCCCAGTGTAGCCCCTTAGACTAGCACAGGAATGTATTTTTCACAGCAAGGACCAGACTCTGTACAAATTTCTTACATTCTGTTGCTAAAAGATAAAATATTTATGCAAAAGAAACAGCTCTGTTTTCTGCTTTCTCATTGCAGTAAGGAACCAGGGTATGTGAAGAAAACTTTCCTTCGTCTTTTCAAATAGAAGGTAGAGTTGGTTATGGAGATTCATGGTAAAAGCTACTGAATGTGCATCTGAGGTCCCTGGCTCTGCTACACGTGGCTGCACGCACACAGTCCACCTGCACAGTCCAGGCCCTGTGCTAGCAAACCTTGCAGTCGTGCATTTCTACACTTGCGGCTCTACCAACCCAACGAAGCTGGAAGGGGCCTTGAGGGGCTACCTAGCCTGCCTGCCTACACCATGGCTGCAAACGTCACCTAAACCACCCCAAACTTCTCCTCTCTCCTCGGCCGGGTCCTGTCCATGGAACTACTCACCATGTTACTGAACCAGAGGAAAGTCCTAAAGCGCATGCACTGCTGGAAGAGCAAGGGGAGGCAGAAGCAAGCAAGCTGTAGTGTCCCTGTTTTCCGTATTACTAGCTGATACCTGTGCAGCTTCAATTTTACACTCCCCTAAAAGGGTGGTGTTTGCTCAGCCTCCCCCTCTGTGGCCCATGGGTTCCAGGCTGCGCTAACCAGCACTTTCCTTTTCCGGTGGCAATTGCTGAGCCACTTGTGCTGTGATAGCAGCACTCCAGTATTTAATCCCTTTAATTTAGAAATACGCTGTATAAACTGGTAACTGTTTATGTGTGGGGCTACACATTGTCTTTACACAGCCAGTAAACATATAGTAGCCTCGATATGAACGCTACTTTTGGTAATGGCAACTTGCTGCGAAGAAAGGCACCTGCTTCCTAGCTCCAGAAATTGGATGCTGTATATAATAACGTTGTTGAAGTGGTAACACTTTATTATTAAAGTGCCTCTCTTCATTCACTCTATGCTTTATAAATCGCTCATGACTTACAGACAGAAAAGTAATTGATTTGGCTTGGTTTATTTACGGGGGCCCAGGCAGTATTTTATCATTTCACTTCTGTAGCTTTTTTTGAACTTAAGTCATTTATGTAAGTAGTTTCCAAGTAAAATCTCAGCTAGTTCTAATGCTGTTTCTTTTTCCAACTCTGACTGCTCCCTTCATTTCACTGAAGTCCTACAATTTAAATATGTGGGGTTTATTTAACAATTCTAACTTTCGTACTTCAGGAATACGATTGCTGGTGCCTTACTGCACTGTTGGGGCGGGGGGGAAGGTATTTTTTTCCCCCCCAATTCTGTCCAAGTGGTTTATTAGTGATCTGGGAAAGATGATTCTCTATTTCAGAAAAGGTTTTCAAAATCTCGCTGCAGACCACAAGCAGAACCATGCTGCACCATATCACACCACACCAGTGGAATAAATACTAAAGAACGTAGCACGCTTCACAAAAGGAAGACTACCAGAAATAGTCTGAGCTTTTTACTTTATCCAGAAGCCTCTGGTTTACTTTAGTATCAAAATTTCCAGCAAACCAGACTTAATTTTTGCAATGCTTTTTGATTTAGATAGAGCCATGCGTTCTGCCAGCACATGACTGCTAGATGAGCGAAGACTTACACGACAGACTTTGCAGAAGCAGATGCAGCACTCAAGGCTGGGAGTAACGTGAAGCACAGAAGGACTGGCCAAAATTACACAGGGCAGCAACAGGGATGAACTTTGAGAGCCCAGAGTCTCAGCAACAGAGGGACAAGTTGGAGCCCTTCAGGAATGACCTGTGAAGGTGAGATCCTCTGGAACCACCACTGGGCTTGGTACCAGTTTGGACAGAGTAGATACCACAGAAGATCTACAGTTTGTCCTTAACATATGTGCAAAGACTCCATAAGGTGAGGTTTACGAGAAGCCTGTATTGGTCGGACAAATAGGATACCACCTTATCCAACACACCTCACGTGTTGATGTTCACAGAACCTAAAACCAAGTGCTAGAAGAACATGTGGTTTTGCATTTGAGGATCTTACCGCAGCCGGCTCACCTCTGATGACACAGAACAGGCAGTGGTCTGTGAGAGCCTGGTAGCAGCAGATTCGCTTCCAGGTTATATCCCTAGAGTAAGATGGCCCTTATCAGACACAGCCGGGTTTGAACGCGGAGCTTCTGGAAACATGCTTGGGGATGCAACCTCCTCGCTCTGTCCCCTGAAGGATCTCTTAGGGGTTTGTTTCTTCCTGAAGGACATACACCAAACCTTCCCCTTTCTTAGCCAAACTCATTAAGAAAAGTCAGACAATCCTTAAAGCGGCATTTTCCAAAGAAGGGAGTGAGCTGTGCGTGGGGAGGCAGGCAGAGCCCAGCGAAGGCAGGCGGAAGATGTTTGCTAATGAGAAGGCGCCCCTGGTAGATGGGATAATGATTGAGCCTTCTTGGAAGGGGAAGAGACGAGGAAAAACCGTTGGAAAAATGCCAGCACAGAGTGATTAAAACGTCTTCTCATTTTATACTAAGAAGTGGATGAAGGCTGCCAGCCTTGTTTGAATTTAATAGGAGCTTGTCCCTGTCCCATGTTCACGGCGCGTCACGTGAGCCAGGGCCATGGGATCTCGCGCGGGCAGACAACTGGGCAGACAACTGGCTACTGCGCTACCCAAAACGCGGCTGGCGAACGCCGAGCCTTCCCTTCCCTTCCTCGTGAGGAACGGTGGTAACACAGGCGCCGCCGCGGTGCTCCTGCCCCCACGGCCGGCCGGCCGGCCGGCCACGCTGGGCCCCCTCCTGCCCCTTGCTTGCCGTGGGAACTCCATCCCCGTAGAGGCTCACTCCATCCCCGTAGAGGCTCACGTCCTTCCTCTGGCTAAACCTGAGCTGGACGCAGGCTATTGCATCGCCTCGGGGGACGTCACCGGGCGCCCCTCACCGGGACAGGCGCTTAAAAGCCCCGGGGTGCAGAGGTGAGGCAGCGGACACGGGAGCTGGGGCAGGCCCGGCGCCGCCGGCCGCGGCGGCGGGCGGGCGGTGTCCGCAGGGCCCAGCAGCCGCTCGCCGAGGCTCAGCGCCTCCGGCCCGCGGCGCCGGTCTTTAACCGCGGGGCGGGCGTTCAGCTGGGGCCGCGGGGGAGCCGTCACCTCCCCTGCCCTCACGCCGCTCTCAAGTCCTTCCTCTCGGGGCCGCGTCCTGCCGCTGCCTGGCGCCCCGGGCCAGGGGGGAGCCCAGCGCATCCCCGCAGCCCGGGCCGCAGGCCTCGGGGCGCGGCGCCCGCCGGACGGGCGCCCGGGAGAGCCTTCGGGGGCCTCTCCGCAGCTCCCAGCCCTGCAGCGAGAGGCGGCGCTCGGCCCCCCGAAAGCCCCCCCCGCCACACCTCGGGGGTGAACCCCCGCCCGCCCCGCCGCCAGGCCCCGGGCCGCTCCCTCCCCGCCGGCCTCG
>JAVKLA010000073.1:28530949-28545929 GCA_034782735.1 Sagittarius serpentarius
CCTTGCCAAGCAGGGGCCCCTCCAGGCCCCCTCCCTGCTGCCCCACCCCCCCACCTGCTGCCCCCCCCACATCGACATTGTGTTTGCTTGCCTTTGAAACTGGCAGGAGACATCAGCTACGCTCAGATGATGAAAAGAGAGGGAGAAGCACCTGCTAGCATTTGGGGCTTGGGTTTAGGGCAGTGCTTGTGCTGAATACATACACCCTTATTTGGGTGTTCGGGGACAGAAGAGTTGGAGAGGGGCTTTTATTCCGCTGCTGAAACATTCAGCCAGATCACAGCGCGGCAGTTTGCAGAGAAAACACCTCCCCCACCGCGCACATGCACAAAACTATTATTTTTAAGCACTTTGTGTGCTGAATACTCTAGTGTTTTTTTCACCTTGCAGTGGGAACACTGTTAGGAAGGGCTAATGGACTAACCAACAGCAGCCTTCTTGCCCCATTGCACCAGCGACAGTGTGTGTTGTCAACCTGCGTACATCATGTCTCTTGAAAGCATTTTGGGACCACAACAATTTCAACCTCTAAGACACATTTTAATACCTAGGAGGAGACAGGCAGTCTCTAACATGAAGTGAGAAGTGAAGGACATTTGTCCAGGACATGGGAACTAACAGAGTGAGGGTGCACTACTCGTGCTGGATGGTTGTCGGCAGTTTGCTCATTTCCAAGGCACAGATCCAAACAGGTGACCAAAACCAGGCTTGGACTTCTCTCTCACTTGCTGTGACTTTTTCATGGGGTTTATAGCTGTATATATAGAAGGGGGAGGGAGGTGGGTCTTGCACATTTAGCCTGAAGCAAATGGTGGTTATGAGCCCGGTATGCTCCAAACCAGGCAGCAGCCCAGGGCTGCCCGTGCACAGAGAGCCGGTAACAACACGAGGTGCAGCCCGGTGTCACACAGACGCAGCAGTGGGTCTGACGGCCGTACTGACGCATTCGCCTGGCATTGCACCTGAGCTAATAAGCCCTGGGTTTGTTAGCTTGGGCACAGCACTGCATTGACATCAGAGGACCTGCAGTGGCTCACAGCCCACCAACTGGGATGCCTCTGGGCTGTTTCCCCCGATTCTGGTGCTGCGTAAGTGCAGACAAATTGAGGGCCAGGACAGCTACATCATTCAAAGTCTCCCTCACTTTCTGTAGCACTTACTAAAGCTGAAGCTCCAATAAGTCCTCAGCTTTTGCTCCTGCCTACAAGAGGAGACGGCCAGGAATAGGTAAGCTAAGGGAGGGCACGGAACCAGCTATAAATGGCTTTGTCACTGTGGCCACTGCAGTGCTTTGCCTGCCCACTCTTCCTTTTGTCTGTTTTCAGCCTTCAGACTTGCAGGGCATCTTGCACCTGAATCTGCCTCGTGGCTGCACGCAGGGGCTAATAGGAGGTTTTGGGGAAGCAGTCGCTGCCACTCAGATCTATAGTTAGCAGAGCTCTACTTGGTTCAGCTGCTGGATTCCAGGATTGAAGTCACCTCATCCAAAAGGAGGCAGGTATATCAGGTCAGGCAAATTGTATCCAGAAGCTTTTCCCTCTCCCCACTGACTCTAAAGGAGCCCAGGGTGTATGGCTCCACTATAGAGTGAGGAGAGAGGAATCCCGCTGTTGGAGCCCAGAGGTGCTTAAGTTTTCCCGGTAACCCAGGGCTCTGCGCAGGCGGCCTGCCCTGAGCCCTTGCCATTGCAGCAGGACTCCTCACCTTCCCGCCAAGAGCGGTGGAGGATCTCGGGGTCCTCCTCCCCTGCCCGAGGGACTCCAAGGCACAGGGATCTCCACTAGTGATCTCTGCATGAGGCACACCAGACCTGGCTGCTGTTAGGCTGGCGGAGGCAGCACCAGTTTGTCTTTACCCAGTAACACTGTAACTGGAGCTATGGAGAGATTTGGGGTTGATGTCTGGCCTGAGGGGCTGCAGAGTCTTTACCTCCCAGGTCATCTTCCTGACCATCCAGTGTCAGCCTGCTGGGGCAGGGGAAGAGCGGAGGGGACCGGGCTCGCGCGGGGGGAGCTTGGGCAGGTCACTCCTCTGTCATCTACCAGGCACTTCAGCGCTGGGTATTAAGGGTCTGGGGGCCACATCACATCAGCCGCTCCGTGCAGCTGGCCCTGCACGCCCACATATCAGGCAGCTGGGTACCAGGAACGCTCCACAGGTTGAGTCCGACTTAGTAAATATTAGTTTGCAGAATCATTTCCAGTCTAGTGAAATGTAAGCCGTTTCCTGTTAAAGAGCCATTTTTCTAAAAGCTGAAGGCTGTGAAGTTAGGACCGCTCACTTCGTGTCAGCAGACATGATGCCTCAGTCGCTGAGTGGGAAAAAGCCCCGAGGAAGTGAGAGACGCGACGACGAAAGGCCACGAACAGCTGCTGAAAGTGTTCGTGAACCAGGAGTAACTTTACATAAAGAACTAAAACAGACATAAAGCCCAGTTTGATTAAATGGTTTGATTCAGGAAGGCAGGTCACCTCCTGGAAAGCAGCTTATGTAGGTGTGAGGCGATTCAGGCTATTTCTGAAGAGGGAAAATACGCAACAGCTTGCTGGCTAAACCACAGGCCACCCCACTCCCAAGTAAGGCCACAGACTTCCAGGGACCCTTGTCATCGTCCCTTCAGTCCCTGCGCTCTCGGGGAGTACTAATGTCCCTCTGCCTGGTCTCTGCCTCCAAAACCAGAACACACACACATGCACACATGTGCATGAAAACAGTTCCAAAATTGCTGAAATTCATTCACCTACACGAAAGCAATTTCAAAGGTGAAACTCAAAGGTGGCGAACCTTTCTGCTCTCGGTCAAATCATGAGCAGAGCCCCGTTCTTCAGGTAGCACAGTGGCCAAGATCACCGATGGAAACTATCAGCACTTGCCATCTGAAAATCAAGACACGTTCGTTTTTGTGTCCAGCCTCAAATAACTGCTTGGAAATAATACCTGATGGTCTCCCGTGAGGACCCAGGGGCACCTTGCGGGTCACCGGAGGAGCTGGAAACCTTCAAGCCCCTGTGGCCACGTGGGTCAGCTGGCAACCGCTACCGATCCTGCCCGTGTAACCACGTAGCCTGGAAAAAGAAAAGCCATTTGCTAGCTCACAGTTTGTTGCTGTGACTTGCGAGAGGTGGGATCTTGTGGCCTGGGTGATTTCTTTGCAAAATGGCTGGCAGAGAGCCTGGATACACATCCTGGCTCATCTCTGCTTTCTCTGTAATTTGGCCCAAGCAGTCGAAAGCAAATGAGGGAGGATGTAGCAATCATATGGGGGAAGCAGGAGAGGTTAGAAATATGAGTAGGAAATAACCAAATTAGACTGCGCCTGGGAAAACCAAAGTTAACACATTCGGGGGAAATAATCTGAAACACTGCTAGTCAATAGGAGAGGGAAATCGGAAAAGCGGGCAAGTCGGTTAGCAGCCGTTGCTGCAACGTAGGACAGGACAAGCCTGTGTGATTTGGGGCTGCCCGCTGCGGTATCGCGTCGCAGCGTGAGGATGTGCTGGGGCTGCAGCAGGGCTCTGCCGGAGCTGCACCTGGGCCGGTGCGGGCGTTACGGTGCACCTCGGGCCTGGGGTGATGCAGCCAGGCTGGAGGGCTTTCAAAGAGCACCGCCACAGATGAGAGGTGGGAGGGAACGGCTGGATGAGGAAAGCCTGAAAGAATTCAGTATAAACAACTTTTCCGAATGATGACTAAAGGAGGAGGATATGATAACCCTCTGCAAGTATTTGAAGGCTATAAACACCGAGGGTGGCTCATTTGGGATAAGATTAGATGTAACGGGACGAATTTACAGGCAGAAAAAAATGTGTTTTGTGCAAGGACACAAGTACAAACAGAAGGTGGTAGAGTTTCCCAAAGTAGGGGTGGAAGTCCCCTTGGCGTATACAAAAGTGCCGCAGGTATGAAAAGAAAACAAGGCCGTGTGCTGTCGGAGCAGTGCAGCACAGGAGAAGTAGATGAGGTAGCTTCTCTACCTTCAGGTCTTTCACTGTGAAGCTTGCTGTTCTGTAGAAAAGAAAAACTTACATTCATCGCCTTGTTTAAATTTCCCACCAGAAGCAAGCCGAGTACGGTGGTGAAGGGCATGTTGGTGAAGGACACATTGCTCATCATAACCCGGAACTTGATGCGCTTGTACAATGAAGGAGGTGCGACGTCCTGCTTTGTGTGGGTTTTGTTGAGGATGGCCAAGAGGACATGAAAAGGGATAGTCAGCTGCAGCCAGCTATCACCTGCGTCACTGGCAGCATGCCGGCAGTGGTGAGGTGATTTCATCACGCGCCGCATTCTTCCTGGAAACGAAATTCAAATTAAGTCAGGGTGATAGTGACAAAATGTTCCTCCTATCCTGTGGCAGTTGATTGCCCCCTGGGAAATGAGGCCAATAGGCTTTGGATGTTTCCAAAAGGAACTTCCATACTGGGGTCAGTGGCATAAAACCTGAGTTTGCAGTCTTGTTCCTGCAGAGAGCAAGGTCTGGTTGGACCCCTTCCCATCCATGGAGGGAAAGAGATCCTTACACTGAAGCCTTTCCCAGCATGGCTGGACCATTTTAGAGAGGCAGGAGACTCACACACCGCTCTGTTGAGCGGTCCATCCTACATGGCTGTCAGCCCACCTTGCCCGCTGCTGTCAGATGTAAGCTGTTCTAGCACTGCAGGCCCCTCTGGCCAGCACAGCAAATAAAAAGAGAAAACAAGGGGAAAAAAAAAAGAGTTTCAGAGAGATTTGCTTCATCTTACAAACAGTGAGGTAGCTCATGAAAGGAGCACAGGTCCCTTCACCTCCCACTTGAATTGATACAGAAGGTGAAGTCACACCTCCTGCCTTTCAACACCTGTCTTGGATGTCCTGATGGGTCACCCTTTGGGTGTCATTTGTGGTCCCGTGACCACAGAGGCAGCTCAGGTGCTCAGCTTCAGGTGCCCCGAGCTGTACTGCAACATGACTGCCTGACAAATATACTACAAACATCCACTATATTTATTTATTTTCCGAATAAAGCCAATGGCCAGGCACTCTGTGATTTAAATGGAACAAGTCCTTTTGTTAGGAAAAGGTGTTTTGTGGCAGTTAAACAAATCTAGAAATAAAATTTCCATACAACATATTGGGATTGTTTGTTGGCCAGGTACCCAGGGGCCAAGCGGTAATTAATTCCCGGGACTGCAGCAACAATCAAACCAGGGAAGGGGCGCTCCTGTTCCATCACTAATTTTTCTTCGCAGTAGAAGTAAGACACAATTTTTCACCTCATGTTTTATTCAGACCCTTTGCAGGCTCTGGCTTCTACAGGCATTTTTAAGGAAAAAAAATCAAGACTTGGATGCAATCCTATCACCTGCTGATGGCTCTCTCCACTCCAGTCAGTGTAAAGCTAGGCAGAAAAGGGTGTCGTCCCCCCCCCCCATCTCTCTTTTCCTCTCCCACTCCCCGAAATCTCTGTAATCTATAGAGGCCGGGGTATTCAGTGCTGCTCAGATCCTGTACTGTGGCTCATTAAAATGTCAGACTCACCACTGCACACCCAGGGCGCTCATTCCTATTGACATCAATGGACAATGAAGTCGGTGGGAGCTGGGGAAGTAGAAAAAGCCCACAACTTTCTTTATGACGAGATTAGGGATCGGAGTAGCTTTAAATTCTGTTAAACTCCTCTCGTGTCATTAAGCAGGGTTGTCAGACTGTCCGGTCCAACACAAACACACAAACATTTCAATAACTTTTCCTTTCTTGTGTGACTCGGGAAAGAAACGTGTGTCTGACACTCACCCGTGCTCTGCTGACGGGCTGTGCCAAGGCTTTCATGTCGCTGGTGACTGGCAGTATGTGAGGAAAATGGATTTTGCTGGTGTGTTTCCAGCTGTTATAATGCATCACACAAACCGTTTAATAAATATAGAGTAAAGGGAAAAATAAATCATTCTGAGAGAAGCCTGAGGTGATCTGAAGGCTGAGCACAAAGCTGTCACTCTGTTCTCTGGGACAAAACCTTCCATCCCTTATTTTCAGACTACAGAATTGAGTGAGCAGCTACTACAAACTCTGTTGTTCTTTATCTAGTTGCTTCCAAACCTTATCTAACATATCTCTTAATACGAAAACAAGACTGCTCACAGAAATAATGCAGAACCTGAAAATAAGCATTGACCAGAGCTAAAATTTCAGTTTGGAAAACTGAACTATTTCTGTCTGTCACCTTCCTGATATTTAAAAGGATCTTTCTGCTTTCACGTTCAGACAAATACATGCCTTTCCCAAAGATGAGACTTTTATAGCCCCCAAATATGGCTAATAATGTTTCCAGTTTAATCCTGGAAATCAATTTAATAAGGACTGTCTCTCTTCTAATAAACCAATATAATGGAAGCTCATTAAATATAATCAAAAGATTTTGTCTTTTTCATTGTTATATTTTATCGTGTATGAAAGCGTAGGTGATTCTCAGCACTGCTAAACATCCCATACGTGAATATCTTCCAGGATATTACTCAGGAATTATTTTTTTCCCTGGGTTTTCCCCAAAGAAAAGCAAAAAGTTAATGCTTTTGCTTCAGTTCTCATTTTCTGCGGCACCAGATGTTCCTTAGGGAAGCCAAGGGGACATGGCAGCAGCCAGGACTCGGGCTCGGTGCGCGTTGCCCTGAGGTTCGGTCCCAGTGTGAGGCGGCAGCGGGCAGCGGTGCTGCTCCGGCGTGGGCACGGCCACGGGCACCAGCTCAAGTAAGTAAGTGCTAAAAGGGGCCAGCGCCTGTGTGGCACAAGGCATTTAATTAGCGTGTTAAATACTCACATGTACATGTCAAAAGAGTGCCAGCTGAGCAGGAAAGCGGTGTAACTCACAGTTTGAAGGAAACAATCATATTTGCAAACATTGGGGGGTTTTTTTCCCCCCTAAGTTGGTTGTTGCCTTTTGAATAGTGAAGGGGAATCCATTTTTTTGGAAGCAGAACATATATTGAAGTCCCTTATTAAATCAGCTGGCTGAACTGCAACTGCTGAAGGCGAACTCGCCAGCTTCTTTTGAAAAGCATCCTCTTGTTCTGGGCATGGTCTAGGCTATGCAAGTTTATTGCAGATGCTGAACTCTCCCCCAGAGGGTGGGGGCACGCACTTCAGCATACATCATTACACATTTCTGGGATGCTGAAAGGCTGCCAGAACAAGTTATCTTGCTCCACCTGGAACCAAGTGAAAAGGAGATTTCTTTCTCTTTGATTCCTCGCTGTCTCAGCCAGATGAACTTGGAAACTCAACCTGCCAAATTCACACGGTTTGAGAGGGTTCAGATTAAACTTATGGGACCTAACTGTGCTTTCCAGAGCTTTCTCCTCGCATTCTTTCTCTAGCAATCCCTTCCAGCTCCATCAGCCTGAGGGCCTGACACACAAAAAAAAATCCTAAGGAAAATGCCTCAATCCCAGTCCTTTAGCTGCCACCTGACACGAAGCTGGCCCAGCACACACACACACTCATTTCTCCCATTTGGGCCATCTTCACTGGAGGGCCAAGCGGCAGCGTCCTGCGCCGGCAGCAGAGGGCAAGCAGGTATCTCACCCGGCGTCGGTGAGAAACGGGCACAGTCCCACTGCAGCCTCTGTTGCCCTGCAAACCTTTGTACCTGGGACATAAAGCACGCAGACTTAAAAAAAGCCGACACAAAAAACCAAACAAAAAAGCCAAACCAACCCATCAGACCTGCCCCCTGCCAGCCCAATTCCTGTTTTAGAGACACTGCGAGTTGTTTTAAGGGTAAGGAGTAGTAGCAAACCGTCGGTGTAGGCATTGCAAAGAGCTGCTCCCCCTGCCCTACTCCGGTTAGAGCATCGCTGGTCAGGAGGAGCAGGAGTGCAGCCTCGCTGGTAGGTGCTCCGGGGGCCCACAGGAAGGGAATTAATGCTCCTTTGGGCATTATGTTCTGCCACGCTCCCTTCCCCATTATTGTGGAGAGGCAGCCAAAAGAAAAGCTGCTGCCAGCGGAGAAGAGGGGCCTGTAGTGATACGACAAGGGGTAACCGTTTTAAACGAAAAGAAGGTAGGTTTAGACTGAACATAAGGATGAAATTTTTTACGATGGGGGGTGGTGAGACACTGGAACATGTTGCCCGGAGAAGTTGTGGATGCCCCATCCCTGGAAGTGTTCAAGGCCAGGTTGGATGGGGCTTTGAGCAACCTGGTCTGGTGAAAGATGTCCCTGCCCGTGGCAGGGGGTTGGGCTAGAAGATCTTCAAAGGTCCCTTCGAACCCAAACCGTGCTGTGATTCTAAGAGCCACCTGCAACAGAGTGCCAGTGCGGGGGGAGCTGAGGGTGCTGGGCACATTGCAGGATCAGGCTGGGCATAGAGACAAGACCCTGCAAGGCAGCCTTGACCAGGCATGTTTTGGTCATTGAGTACTGGTCCTTTGGACTCAATACACTCTAAAAACGTATTAGATGACAAGGTCCTGGCCACTGGGAGCTGACAAAAATGAGAAGGCACCTGGGGAAATCTGGGAGCAGCAAGAAAACTGGAGGTTGGAGACAAAACTGCAATTTTTAAATCCCTTTCTTCTCTAGAGTTTCACAGTCCACTAGGTTTGGCCTAAGCTGACATGAAAGATCTGATGTGTTTCCTGTTACAAGTGAAAAATGACAGACACACCAGTAACATCAATGTTATTATAATTTTTTAAATTGGACTTCACACATAATTTTTACTAAAAATATATATTTTGAGATTTATAGTTCATCTTAGCCTGGCTTTCCTCACTGAGCGTGACCGGAGTTTCGGGAAGAGTGATGAGATACTGCGCCTCCCAGGCAATGCCCATCACTACCTAAAGCTGACTCAGTAGTGCCAGTGTGCCACCTGCATCTTTAATAATGTCAAACGGCTTCAAAACACTGACATCTGCTCATGAAGTTTGCCGTTTAAGTGATTTCTCAGATATGCAAGTCAACACTCTCTACCTGGAACCTTGCTCGGAAAATGTTTGACATTTCTATAGCAGGCATTTGCTCACTTAGGAAAAAATTATCCAGAGAAAATAAGAGTTTTGCTGCTCAGCCAGTTCTTATGCACACCGCAAGCAAGCTCCCCTATGGTCTCTTTTCTCTACATTGTCATGTTTCTACAAGAGAGAGACGCACCACGGCCATCAATCTGCTTGCGGGCTTTTCTCCTCCTGCAAGAACTCTGCTTCACTGCTCATACACTGGCATATTTTAATTTCTCTTGACAACTCACTAGCAGAAGACCAGTAAAACTGGAGTTTTTTTCATTATTGAACTACGGATACTAATAATTGCTCAATAATGTAACAAATCTTGTAAGGGGATTTCAGTTTTTGCCCAAATACCAAAATCCCTGGCAGAATTTCAGTATTTCTTACAATTTAAGCAGGCCTTTTTAAAGCCCAACTGTATTTTAAAATGTCTCATCTTTTTTTAATAGCTTTGTGTACATACTGCGGGGATTGGGCTGTATAATCACATAAAGACATGGATAAAATCCAATCCAGATCAGCTGCTATTACAGGAACAAATCAAACAGGGTTGGGATTTTTTTTTTTCCCTTTACTCAAAACAAGAAACAGGGCTGGAGCTGCGTCAGCTGCCAGCGAGTAGGAGGTTAACCCCGGCATGCCGAATCTGCGGTTGGGTTCATCTTTTACCACCAGGCATATTGGCTAAGAAGGGCGCGCGTGTTGCCGTCATGCACACACATACATATGTGGAGAGAGCATGATGGCCGTGCATGGCTACGTATCAAAAACCCCTCAAACCTGCCCCATACACCAAAACGGGGCTGTTTGATGCTGAGGTGATGATAAAGCCAGGCTGGAGTCAGCACCCTGCTCGCTCAGCAACTCCAGATGTATTCAGCAACTTGCCGAATCAGGCCCTCGTGCTTCAGTAAATCACAGCAGCAGCACCGGCAACCCCCGCGCAGGTCTGGGGCGGGGGCTCCCATCCTCGCTCTCCCCACCGCGGCTTTTTCAGCCTCCAGCCCTGCTTCAGCCCCCATACATCAGCACCGGCGAGCGGGGCCTGATGACACATGATGGACCAAACACATATTTCTTCCTTATAAAACCACAGAACAAGACATTTGGCTTCTGTCACCAGAGGCTTGGGGTATAATTAATCCACCCTATCTTGCATTTTTAATTACATCTGCACTCAAGTATCCAAGTCTTTCACAACGCCAATACTTTAAGATGTAGGGAAAATATTACAGCCCTGTTTTCACAGGGAGAGAGGCTGCGGCATAAAGACTCTGAGTAAGTAGGGCAAACTTCAGAGAAAACCTGGAGCACGACTGAGAACAGAACCCAGATGTACCCAGGCTCCTGCTTTGCTTTAAATACAGCGCTAGGATCCCTCTCATTCGTGATGCCAGTATAATGGTATTTCCTCTCCTGGAATGGTGCGTTCAGCTTTGGCCAGCACCTCTCTCTCTCTCTCTCTGAGAAGTCAGGGGGAGAGAGGGAGAAAAAGGCCAGAGAAGCACAACCAAAACAATTTTCCTTGTGCAGAGGACCTCCATAGAAGGCAAGGAAGAGGCGCAGGGGCACGCGGAGGACCGCGAGGTGCTCTGTGCCTGGGGGAGCAGCGGGCAGACCGGCAAGCTGGCAGCGCGGGGCTGGGCTTCAGCCAGCCGCAGGGTACCGGGGCCTGGCGTCAGGGAACTGGGGCTCAGCCTGGGTCTGCTTCTGTTTTCTCTGTGCCTCGGAATGAGCCATTTAACACGTTGGGGCTTATCTACCGGGCTGGGGGGAACTTTGGCAGGGTGATTTAAAGTGCAAGTTTAACATGTGCCAGCTAACTCCCCAGGTCAACCCAAATGCAAGGCGGAGGGTTGCACTTGCGAGTGGCGGCTCCCAAAAGTGCTCTTAGACCTCTTGTACACAGGCAGTTTGTGCACAGCATCATGGGCATATGTGTCCTGATGAATGTGCTGTGAAGACCCACCTTAGTACTGTATGCAATGGTCCTGGCAGAGGCAAGCCCTTAGTCAAGAGGAGCAAAGCTCAGCTTCATCAAACCTGAAGACCTTGAGATGCACGGCGGTGGTAGAAATGCGAAGTATTCTTTTTTCAAGCCTTTATTGTTCCAGCATTACCTGTCTCAAGTACACCCTACCCTTAACTACGCAATGGTAAAATGACATTTACCCAAAGGAAAAAGAAAAAAACTTCAAAGACTTGAAAAACAGACAAGAAAATAAGTTAATGGGGCCAAAATGGACTCTTCAGTGTGTTAGGGAAACTCTGCCCGGGAGGATTTGAAAAAAATCTTCCTTTAATGGGTCTTTTGACACTGTATAATTACTTCATGGAGCTCTTCCAGTTTATGCTTGCCACCTGCAGAAAAGGGCATCTTGTTTTACAAAAATTTTGCTTCTTTAGAAAGCCACGTGTGTCAACATTAGAGTGGGGAAGATGCGTAGTTTTACTGAGGGCACTGTTTTTGACTCCAGGCCTGTGTAAGAGCCACTGCAATGCAACTACGTTGTGTGGCGTGCTGTAGGGTAGCTGAGCAAGGCTCACAGCCCAGACGTGGAGGATGACAACTGCTGCCACAGCGTGGGGAAGGACCTGACGGGCCCCCTTGCCCAAACTGGCTGCAGGGCTGCATCCTGCAGCCAGAGGTGAGCCTGTGGAGGAGCCGGCAGCATATAGTCCATGCCACGGCTGATTTATGAACAGTGTACGTGACACCCCGCTCTTCCTGCCTGCCTTCCAAAGTTTTGTGACCACTGCCTTCAGCCGCATGAGGAGTTAAATGAAGAAGCCATGGCTGACGTCCCGATGGAGGCTGTGCTGTGCTCTGTGCAGAGCTGTCGGACAGACCGTGGTGCGACGGCCGCATTGTGAAAAGATAGCCTTCATCTAGCAGGCAGAAATACAGGCACCAATGAAGATGCGCTACGGCCACCAGTAAGGTGAAGCTACCCAGGATCGTACCCAGCATCCGCGGGTGGTTGCAGACACGCACGCCAAACCAGATGCTGCCACGCTGCCAGCATTTTCGCTCGCGTAGGCACGCCTGCCTGTGCCAGTCCTACCAGACTGCCGAGCTGTTGGACCATGGGGGACAAAAATGAAGTTCTCCAAGAAGTTTGGCCCCCAAATGAGTGGCTCTTGAGAGCACTCCTCCCAAACACAGACTGGGAAATGTAATCCCTCTGTTCCCAGGTACTTTTTCTAGGCAGCTCTTAAGCGTCCCTGTGCCACTCCATGAGGGTCTGATGAACCTGGCAAGGGCGACAGTCTAATGACTGTCAGTCGCCCTTGCCAGGTTCATCAGACTGGCAGGATGGGTGCCTTAGGCACAAGGCCATCGGACAGAGATGGTTCAGCCCTCCATCAGCAGAGCAGCTCAGGGCTGTGAACACCTGCCTCTACATTTGGGCACGGGGAGGCCAGGAGAGCCCAGAGCTGCATCAGAGCCCAGGGCTGCTTCAGCTCTTTCATCCCAAACACCACAGATCCCAAAGGCATCCTCTTCTCCATCGCATCCAGATTCTTTATTGCCTCTGGAAGCCCAGGTGACCTTGCCTTGCTGACACCACGTCCTTTGACTTGTACCTTCGTCTCCAAGAAGTCCTGTTTTCCACCTAGGCATACACAGTGGCCTTAGCAATTTGTTCTCCTTAAAGCCAGGGGCCCTCTGTGGGAAAGCATCTTTTCCCCCATCTGCAGGTCTTGTACTCACTTTGAAATCTGAGATCTGTTTACGGTTCTGCTCCATTGCTTTGTGCACATGTTAATGTGAATGTGGGATTTCCATGCAACTTGAGACACAGTTTTCCTTTGGTGACCACATCCATGATCTGCCGAACCCTGTAGCTTGGGGATTCCTTCGCAGCCTCTGTCACCCATTTTTAGTTTGCACAGCTCTCTCCTCTACCATTTACCCTCTCAGGCTCGTGAGCAGCCTCCTATAAACATTTGGCATTTATCTCTCAAAATCTCTTCTGCCATGATGTCTATGAAAAGCTTTCTGAAGACCAGTGTTTGCTGTTTACGATGCTGATTTTGTCTCCCTGTTCCCTCAGCCCCAGGCCTGCCTGTACTGTAAAATGCCTAGGCAGGACCAATGCTTGTCCTTTCTTTGGCACAAGGGGATGATGGTGCAGGATGAGTGATACTGTGTGAGATAATAATAAAAGTGGTAAACAAATAATCATCAGATTAATGCAGGGGAAAGTACTTACTGGAACACTGGTAGGAGAGATCACACAATTCCTCTAAAAATCAAGTTATTCCAAATACCATCTTCCTTCACCCAAATCAAGCCATCAGGACCTACGCTGGTTTGGCTGACCACATTTGCCCTCATTGGAACCTGCTTCCTCACTAACTCTTCAACTTCTGATACTCTTCACTTTCAGAGCCCACAAACATAAATCAATTAGAAATAAAATTAAATTTACAGCATCAAAACCAGTCACATTTGGAAACAGTCTAATTCCCTGACGGTGAAAAGCACATCACATTATAATTTATCAGCCATCACATTTTTAATGATGTCAGACATTTGTCATAAAATCACCATTAAATTGGTATCTAATGGCTTCTAATAAATGTCAAAATGAACTTGCAGATGCCTATTTGAAATATATTAGGAGCCATCAAACAGCAATTAAAAGGAAGTTTCACAAATAATATTTTATATTAGATATGTCGCAGAGCCACGCAAGGAAGGGGCAGTGACATTGTGAGGAACCGCTGAAAACATTCCCTCGTGCCACGTATTTCTGCAGTGACGGACTGCATACCCCCCTGGAGAGCAGCCCATGCTTCCTGGGCATCCAGAGCCCTCCCTGCAGGATGAGGCCCTGGCCGCTCGTGATGTGGATGCCCTAAGTCATTGCTTTAAGGCCCAGCATGGACAGTATGTGGGGTAATGGTGCTATCCCCTCTCTCCCTCGTCCCCTTCTGCTCCGGAGGCAGAAGGGTGGCCTAGACCCTTCCCCAGCATTGCCCTCCAGGGTGCCGGGAGGTGCTGGGGCAGGCAGGGACATGGGGCAGGAGGGGAGGGCTGCCAGGGTGGGGAGAGATAAACGGGCAGTGACGTTTGCTGGGATTTGGAGGGGACGGGCAGGGGAAGATCTCCAAGGAGGGTGCAGAAGACTTGGGGGATGATGAGTGGAGAAGGGGCTATGAACAGCCGAATATCCTCCCTCTGCAAACGTGAGGTGGGTGAGAAGGAGAGTTAGAAAGTTGGGTGGAGGGACAACCTGAGGCCACCGAGTACTGAAGTTTGCTTATGCGGTAAACCCCGAAGTGTGCACAGTTTACTGCTGACTTAGAGAAAAGAGCTCACACCACTGGCACTACCCTCCCCACCACCTTTTTCTCCAGTCCACGTTAACAAAACTCAGCCCGCGTGGTTGACGCAGTCTAGTACGAGCACATCCCGGGCTCTCTCGGGAGGGCACTGAAGGTCGCCTCGGCCTTCTGGCTCGAAGCTCTCCAGAAGCATCTGCGCAGTGACGGGCACCGATCGCCCATGTTATGCCCGTGTGTGCGTGCTCCTTCTGTTCTGGAGCTGTGGTTCAAAAGGTGCATCTTATGTACACGTTAAGTACACGTACACATGTATACACAATTTATATGAAATACACAGCTCGTTAAAAATATGTCCAGGTATGATGCCCCTAGTTTCTCTTGCAGCACAAAGATTACTTTCATCTGCTGTAGAATCATAGAATAATTTAGGTTGGAAAAGACCTTTAAGATCATCAAGTCCGACTGTTATCCTAATGCTGGCAAGTCCACCGCTAAACCATGTCCCTATACTTTCAAAATGAATGACAGACATGTAACGGTTAAACATGAACAAGTATTTCATAGTATTCAGGTGCCTACATCGGTCCAGCCGCAGCTTAGAAGTAGCTAAAAAGAAGAACTTAATCCCAGCTTGCTCCATTCCAATGTCAGGTTCTCTTGAAAGAGCAGCTTGCTTCCTCCCCCCTCCCCCCCCGGGGGG
>JAVKLA010000073.1:28546029-28590435 GCA_034782735.1 Sagittarius serpentarius
CCCCCTTTTTCTTTTTTTTTTTGTCACATTAGCCCTCACCAGCTGGAGGGAGGCAGGGATGGGACTAGATGTGACCATTAATCCTGCCAGGGCTCAGGCCAGTGCGGTGAGAATTAGGTAAGCAGGAGGCTGTGGAGCCCGATGCGGACAACACGTTCCGGCGTGGTCGGGAGGGCGAGCAAGAAACCAGCGCCTTACACAAGTAGGTGTCAGCAGCCAGTAATAGATCCATTGTGTCAGTACACAAATATGTTGTTATGCTCCACCTTCCGTCCTATTTGTTTCTCACAGTACTATGGCTACTTTCCTCTCCCAGTTACGTAGCTGAGAATTGGTCCTGACAGAGAAAAGCAAGAAAAAAATCCTTTTCCCCCCACCCTCCCCATCACTCATGCTGCAAAGGACTTGTTTGTACAACTGTAGAAGAGGGTGTGTATTTGCATATTAAATGGGATCAAGAAAATATGTAACATATGTTGCAAACAGAACTAACGTCTAAACACACATGTAAACCTGGGCTAACGGGTCCTGCAAAAATATTTTAACCATCTGTTTTTACTTAGCTGTTTTTGAACAAATTATGTTTATTATGTTAATTTATTTTACTGTCAACAACACCAAATGACAGAGTTGCCGCTAAACAACATCATTACATATCACATTCTGGCATAATACCAGCAGGGTTTTTTTAATGTGACAGGAATAAATGCATATTAAAATGTCAATTTGTTTAAAATCTGGTTCAGGATGGTAAATACATCTGCACAAATTCATCATGTTCCAAGAGACACTGTTTGCACAGAGACTACTTAAAGCTAAGGCACTTCAACAGGACTTGGAGAAAGAGGCAGGAGCGCGGAGGTCCTGCCTGGACTCCTGGCTCCAGCTTTGAGGTTGAGCCCAAGAGGAGGGGAAGGGAGGGAGCGAACTGGGGGCTAATTCACTTTTTAAGACGTTGTGGTTAAACTTCCCGCCAGTTTCTCTTCATTTGCAGCATCCAGGGAATCTCCCTTAGATGAAGAAAAAATGAAATTGAGATCAACCACAAAATAATGTTGATCTTCATCCCAGGTCCACCTCCTATGCCCCAGCATACGCTGTTTGTGTCTGGGCAGGGGTCTCTGCCCCCAGGCTCTGCCCCCGGGCTGATGCAGGGCAGGGACGCCCAGCGCCACAGGCAGCTGCTGCTGCAAGCCCACGTCCAGCACGTGAGGACAGTGGGGGATGGATGCTCTGGAGGCCCCAACATCCTCCCAAAAATCCCCCAGCAAAGAAGGTGCATGGTATCTTCTGGATCAGCTCCTCTCTCTTGCTCAAATAATTTTCTGCTCGTTGCCCAAAAGCAAACCTTTTCATTTCAGCAGGATTTTTTTTGCTGATCCCCCTAAGAAGAAAAATCTTTTTCTCTGGAACGGGAGGGTCCATCAGTGGCTTCCTCGCCCTCCTGGCTGCCCCTCTTCACCATCCACAAGTGCAAAATCATTCCTCTTCCTATGTCCAAAGTCAGTACCTGTTCTCCTAAATCAGTCTGCTCCCCGAGCCTCGTTCCCACGTCGACAGTCGCTCACACCTTCCCTAACAAAACCAGCCTTTTCTGCAAATAGCTGGGGCTAAATCCCATCTTCTTCTCCCACGCAGGCTGTGTGATCTTCTCCTCTGGCCACGTTTCCCTTCCAGCACCGTTCAGGGGATGGCGTAGGCTGCTTTTGTTGCCTTATTCCCCTCTCAGGGCCACGCTGGCGGGGCTGAGCTTCCCTCGCACCGTGAGGGGAGCCCGCTGCTTCCAGCTCTGGGCCTGCACACGCTTTTACAGCACTCCGCAGGCAGGTCAGGGAAGAGGCCAGAAATCCCCAGCCTACCTCAATTCATCCTTTGCAGCGGTGGGAAAACAGACTATGGCCCTGTGCAGCTGGGAGCAGAGATTTTTATGTGCTCCAGAAGACAACTAGAAAAATTGGAGAAGTGGGGAGTTCTCTGGGGGTCTGAGCCAAAACACAAAAAGAAGACAGACTGACTTTCCCACCCAAATACTCCTCCTTTCTCTCTTGTGCGCAGGATCCTACACACCACCCTTGTTTCCAGCTAGCACAGACCTCGGGGGCTGACCCGATGATGGCCAAGTAGTATAAACAGCGACTGGGACGTGATAGGATAGGCTACGGCATTTTCCCTTGTGTTTTTATATGGACCTCAGAGAGGAGGAGAGCAAAATGAGCCTGAGATCTTCAGAAACACTGAAGAACCAGAATGGAACAAGATGAAAGTGGAACAAACAGAAAAGTCCAAGGTGAGACCATGAGTGGAAGGAGTGTTCTCTGGCCATCATGAATCCCCCCGCTTCCAACGGTTTGCTTCAGGAGCTGAAGGAACTCCTGACATATAAGCCGGTGACAATGTGATATATTACAGGAGATGGTACAACATAAAATACAATCAGACCATGGTCCTGCAAAGACCCATGCATATGCGTAACGATGCACATGAATGGTCCTGCTGAGACCCGAGGAATTACGCCGGCGCAGATGGTTGAACACACGCACAAAACCTTGCAGAACCAGAGCCCAGGAGAGGTATGGTCAAGGAGGAACTCTCCTGCCCTGAGAAATCCTAACGCAGCGTAACATTGCCTCTGATATTGAATCAATTAGCTGAGAAGCAACCAGTAAGGAAATACGACGTTGCTTTCTGGGGATTAAGGAGCAGGCGTCTTGGGACAAGATTCTGTTTAAGACAAGGAACAGGCTCCTTTTGATTAACCTCAGCCTTTTGAGAAGTATAGCAAAGAAATACTGCGCACATAAATATTTTGATATCTTGCTAACAAATACTATAAGCCATGCCACCTTTGTTTAAATGCCCTTCCCCGTCATGACAAGGGCTGTTCAGCAGGATGGTAAAGGAATCATTGTTTATCGTGTCCACTATAGCACCAGACTTTGTCAAGTGCAGTGACATGTGAGAGGCAGTGCCACGCAGTGCAAAGCTTGGGGGAATTCCCCCTCCCCTCTCTAAATTCTGGTTTTATGAAGAGAAAGGTTACATGGTTTATATTTCAGGAGTTGAAGTCCTGAGAAAATAAACCTCAGTCCAAGTACTTGTCCAGCATACAACAGATATTCCATAAAATGTATGGGCTGATTTCACGCATATGGCTGCTCATTTTACAAGGGGATGATTAAGGTGGTCATGGTTAAGTTGGCTTTTAGTCCACAAATGCCTCAGCTGTTCTGGATTCATTTAAAATCATAATGTACCTCTGTGTGCAAAAAGCAAGCAGCCAGCACTCCTCTGCTCTCGCCATCCTGCAAATCCACCCCTTTGCTTTTGATGGTGTTTCCAACATGGTTCATTAGTTGCTATTGACTTACACGGTCCATCTCCTTCTTCCCGCAGTCGGCCATCTCCCTCTGCTCTGGCACCAAAGAGACCCAAGGAGCGGGCAGGGCTGCCTTTGGGAAGAGATGCATTTTTACTGCAGTTTGCTGGCTTCCACCCCACTTCCTGCTGCCTTCCTTGCCCTTTGATATCTCGCGACCGGCATTTCGCAGGCTGCCTCCCGAGGGATGCCAGCCTGCCCTGCCCTGCCCTGGCCTTCCAGCCAGAGCACGCCGAGCTGCTCTGCGGGCGCTTCTGAAGGAGTAATTTGTTGAGAAGAAGTGTTAGCAGCGGGAACGCAGTTCAAAAGTGTTTTTCCCCCTCCAAGACCGAAACTTCGGCACTTGCACCCCGACCCAAAAGAGAAACGTGCCTATCACCATGGGGAGAACCAGCTTTTCACCCCTGGGAACGGAGAAGGCTTTTGCGGTGTGGCCTGGGTGGTGCAGCATCATGCGTTATTCCTGACGTACCCCATCCCTTCCCCAGGAGTCACACAGAGAGTCATTAAAGTGGCAGGCTGTGACTCAAGAAACATAACCACCTTTTCCCATTTTAATCTGATTTGGTCATCTCAGGCTTTTCATGCACGCTCTATTTGATACTTCCTGCTTCAGAGGTTTTTCTTGCTGCAGCTGCCCAACATCCCTTCCCCTCACCCTCCTCCACATCTTTTCCTGCACTTGGTTCATCTCTTCACTGTAAAAAATGAAAGGCATTTATTGCTTCACTCACATTAAGTGATTATCATGTAACAGAAATAAACTGCTTGTTCCTATATAATCATAGATCACTTTGCAGAATGCAGGCTTCAAACAGCAGAGGTAGAAGTCTGCAATGTTTCCCTCTGAAGCAATCTCCGTTTCTTAAAAAAACAACAAAACAAACCCTAAAACCCCTAAGTCAGTATCTTCCCGCAACTGCAGCTGATTTCCTGTGTAAACTAAAAACATGTGATATTCCATAAATGCTTCCAGCTCTAAATTACAGGAAATGAAAACCATCATGGAAAAGGAAAGCTTTGGACTAAATTCCCAGATCAGATATCATTATAACTCCATTTCAGTCTGATTAAAATTTGGATGCTCTTTAACATACCTGTTAGTAATTAAAGGACCTGATAATAGCTGATAGAGCGCAATGTCACCGAGGGCCCCGCTGCGGGACAGAGACATCTTCCACACCCAGGGCAGTGCCTCAGAGGTGCCACAGCTGAAATCATGAGCTGAGGTTGATCCAGGGAAGCATTTTTATGTAGTCTTTGTGAAGGTCAGGCTCTGAACTTTCAACTGTATTAAATTGCGTGTGCCATATGCAGTCACGGTTTGCAATTAGCTGGCCACACACCCACGCCTGCACATGTACATGCTCTTTCACCATCAAGGGCTTAATGGCTGTGCAGCTCTTCATTGCTCGGTAACACCTTTTGCAAGAAGAAAGAAGAGTTGCGCGAGGCAATATGAGCCAGTGCTGGTACAGAGCATATACATTACAAGAACACAGGAAAAGAGAGGAACTGATCTCACCCCGTCCCACCTGAATTTGGAATATAGGCTTGGTCCTTCGGGAGTGGTGCTGTCTACTGCTACTTAGAGCCTGAGGGCTGCTCTAATCCCATGGAAAGCTGCGGGAGAGATTTAAGCCATATTTGCGTGCTACTGTGATATGCGCCATGCAGTCTGAATGTACAGGAGATCTCCATGTTTTCCCCATAGGTCCCCTGACAGAGAGCACCCACAGCCCCTCATAGCTGCGATGAACGCACCGCATAGTTAACAGCCCTCTGCCTTTCAGGTGGATTCTCTGTAGCTCTGACTTGCTGGCAAGTCAAGTGGCCAAGCTGAGATTTATGGGCACTTGTCCCAGTGTTCTCATCCCGTAAATGACTGCAGAAAGGAGATTTTCATTCCTGTGACCAGTGCATTCTCTTCATTTCTGCAGAGTATCTGTGTCCTTCAAGGCACTAAATCAGCCTGGCACTGCTAAGAAATAGGGACTTCAATTAAACAAATTAATTGCAATGCTCTTATACAATTTGTTAATTGATATGCTAGGAGATTTTTTAGTTTGTTCAGCCAAGATCATGATAATTTTCCTTTTGAACTGATACAGTGAGTAATTACCAGACTGAAAAGAAGTTGAGGCAAAGTACTCATTTTAAGGGTAGTTCTTGGGCACACTATCATTCATTTCTTATTTTTAATGTCACAGGAGCAAAGCATCACTCTTACTATGGAAAGGAGTCTTGCTGGGTGTCAGACCAATGCCTGTATGCCACAGTCACCCTTTCAGAAGTTTTGACCATTGCTGTCACTTCTTCTCACATAAAACATTTGGGGCAGTCCCTAGTGCCTCTGGATGTTAAATTCTAGGCTGTCCTGTTCCTGATATGAAAGCATTTCTACGAAGAAGAGTGTCTCGGCCATCAATATATCATTCACATTTAGGCCTGGATTGATTTCTGTCTTGTTACCAGAATGAGGCAGATGCTCCAATGGGGCAGAGGGTCACACGTCCGATGCCAAAGGAACCAAGACAATTTGCACAAATTGAGGACTTCAGCCAATACTTTTTATAAGCTGTTCTTGCTGAACGTCCCAAATGAGAGGCTTCAGTGCCAGCAAAATCATTAAAGTGAACAGCCTTGCCTTGTTCCCTACGCAGCAGACATTTCTGTTAGGGTAGGTCATTAGTTATTCCTGAGGTTGTTAGGTTATCGCATTGAATCTTAATCCATCTAATTCATCCCAGCACACTCCCATTTGTTTCTAGTGCTTGCCTTTTAAAATACCATTAAATCATGTCAAAGGCCTTCTCTGCACCTGCCAAGAAAGCTGCATGCATTCTCTGATTTTCTTTGCCAGGTGAATTCTATTTAGAATATTCCTGGAGAAGACAGCTCATTGCAAATCCTATTTCTCCTTCTCCTGTTTCTCCTTCCCAAGCACACTTCCTCACATGCACTGGGGGATTTTAACTTTAACATACCAGCTCAGCCTGGGCTCAAGTCAATCAATCAGTGTTGTCCTGAACAGATGCTGGTGGGTTTCCATCGCCCCGAGCTAGCCTGGGTATCCCACTTTCTCTTGCTGAGATAAGAAGTTATCAAGGAGAAGAAAGAGGAAACTATTCGCCTTTAATAGTGTAATGCAAAAATAAAGAAATCCCAACAAAGCCTGCCCTTCTTGTGCATAAAACCCTTTGGTTAAAAATTCTTAGCAGGATACTAAAAATAGAGAAACTCCACTGAGATCAGTGCACAGCTTTAAACCAAACACATAAATTAGTAAAGAAATGGCATTCTCAGTCCTAGATAGCTTGTATTGAATTAGACCAAGGCTTTTACAGAACAAAGGAACCTAAAAAAACCCCTAATCTCACTTTGAAGGGAAAAAGTCTCTGATCACTCCACCTGCTACTTCTCTCTGTGCCAAGAAAAACTCGAGTATACACCAAAAATACTGAAGGAGAGTTGAGTGTTGCATTAAATTTGTGTACCACTAGAGACTAGGGTTGAATGTGCTGACTGAACGTATTCTAATAACTTAGATGGGAAAAATCCATACTGCAAATCACCTTACTTAGGTTGGTTTAACAAGAACTATTTACCCAAGAAAGAAAAAAATACCTGAGTGCTGATTGCTTTCTTTCTCACCCAGGAATCAAGAAATACACACGACTGGAGCCTGATATTTTTTTCTAGCTGCAAAATACAACAGAAGAGGAAGGGGAGTAGTTTGTTAGACCAGAGAGAGGATTTTCCACAGAAAACAAGCAGGATTTGTGTTTGTGCATGTGTCATTGGCTAAATGTTTACAATTGGTACAAGGTTTGAAGGCACACGGGGAACGAGGACATCCTGGGGTTTGGCTAATGTTGCCTTAGTCCTCATGGTGAACCTCAGGGAGCGCATTGGACCTTCTATTTCTGAGTCCATGTCATTGGGCCAGACTTCCACGCTCTTGGGCCGTACTGTGCCTGTTACCGTACGGCAAATGCTTGTTTGCAGTCTCTCGCCTTATGGATGCGTTTACACCGTGGATCTGTCTGGGGGAGTGGGCAAGGGGCACAGGTTGGAGATGGATGAAGCACACAACTGCAGGGGCTAAATGGGTTGCTGCAGCTGCATTCATTGCCAGTGATTATAGGGCAAAAGTCACCTCCACCCTAAATTACATTAGCTGAAGAGAGCAGACCCCGAATCTCACATGGCCAGGCCTTGTCCCCACACTTTGTCCAGTGAGACCCACGCATGAAGGTCTGGTCTGACCTGTTTGTGGGGATGAGGATTTGGGGAGGACCCTTGGGAGGACCTGGGGAATGTGGGGAAGGGGGAGGGTGATGAAGGGGCTAAAGCTAGAGCTGGTCCCTGGGGAGACTCAGCACCGAAGATGGGCAAACCTGCTTTAATTAAAAAGTTCAGGACTTCAAAACCTCACTGGGAAGCCAGAGTGTCTAAGGGCAGCCTTTGCTGCAGCCGTGGTCTGTGGCAGCTCATTCGGTGCCGGTGCCTTTGTCCATGCAGGGTTCTCTGCTGAAATTGTCAGGGAGGTTTCTAATTAGCACCAATTGAGGCAAGTTATTTTGGGGTTTTAATCGGGCAGACACGCCTCCCCTGGGAGGCAGTGTGAGACCAACCGCTTACATTGCGTAAGCCACCGAAAAAACATTAAACTTATAGTAACCATTCTCAGTTGCTACCAACCCATACTAGATTTGAACCATCCACCAAAAGGTGAAAGGTTAATGTGAGCTAATTTTTTTAATCATTGCTGTAACATTAGGAAGAAGCTCTGTTAACCTTTTGGGGACTGCTGACTTACTGCCTGGTGTTCATTTGGCTGATCCTACGGGCTACAATCATGATAGGGTAGTTTCCCAAGAGAGCAAATAAAAACCACGAGGTACATTTTTCTCCTTAGCGCTTGCCTGCTGTAACACTGAACCCTTCATTAAAAATGTGATAAGCCATGCAATATATTTTCCTGTATATTATAGCCTTTAATCTTTAATGTTAATGACAGAAATGTTACCATTAGCAGGACCGTATTTTGCTCCACACTTTAGACATTCTTTTGTAACCATGTTTTCCTGTCCTCTCAGGCAGATGGTAACTATTTCAGCTTGAATTCCTTTTTATATTAACATAAAGAGAATTTGAAAAAACAAACTAAGCTGTAATATAACTAAAATAGAAGAACTTACGGCAGTGAAATGTCAAACACTTCTTTCCCAGCCATGACCACCCTTTGACTTTGCTGTTACTAGGTGTGTGCCTTGAAACTGATGTCAGTTTTGTAAATACTGCTGATGAAGAGGAATCAATCCACCTCAATCCCCAAGTCACGCTGACTTGACTTGTGCACAAATCTTAGAGGACAAATTATTGGCTGATCAGTTGGAAAATTCATGTGTTTACGAAGCCATGTAAAAGCCATGTCAGACAGCAGGGCTTGGTCCAACAATTAATAATAAGGCTGAAGTCTAATCCCAGCTACATGTTTCTCTCTGTCCTTTACACAGGTCTTTGCATCTTCCCTTGTAGCTTTGAGCTTTGTAGCTGTTAAATGCAGATAGTACCACTGACGCCCGTATGTCACACCTGTTTTGCGAGGAATCATTAACTGCATTGCATCTACTTACAAGGTTAGCATCACGTTTCAAATACAGTTGCAGCCAACACCCGAAAAAGGCTATGGGATTAACCACAAGACTTCTCAAGGCAGAAGAGCAGTCACGAAGAAATACGTCAACTCTGAGATGGGGACCAGGGAGTGGGGGCACGAGGAACACCTCTCCTTTCGTGTGCAGGGTGCCAAGCGTAACGGGGCCCAGTCCACTGCATGTGATTGCTGTGCCCGTAAGGACATGGGAGGAGTGAGGAAAGATTTCAGTCCTCACCTTGATCCAGAGAGGGTTTCCTTTTAAAAACAATCTTTCAAGCAGGAGGCCTGGAGGTGTGCGATACCCTCCCACCACCTCCAGACCTTCCTGCAGGCGGTTCCTCGGTCCTTGGTGGTCACCAAAGGGTACCTGGGGCACCACAGTGTGTGCTGGCCGGGGGCCACCCGTGGGCTTGAATGGCCCATCTGGGGGACGGGCAGGGAACAGCGATCTGCATGAGAGGCAGTGGTCTTCACAGCTCATGCACTTCCTGGAGGTGTTAGAGCAGGGACAGGTTTTTAAGGAAGAAAGTGGACATTTGGGTACTATGGCCTCCAGTGACTTCTGTTCATTAAGGCTGAGGAAGGGGATGGGGCACCCACGCAATGACAGACATTAATGCCATTATGGCAGGCAAGGACAAGTGATAAACTGCTGATAGTGGAGCAGAGGGGAAAGGGTCTGCTCCTGCAGTGGCCCCGCTTTCCTCTTCTTCTCTGGACACTGGGCCCGTGGCCTGAGACATCTCCTCATTGTGCTCATCTGCAGGAGGAGGGCAAGCGCAGTTCCTCCTGCTTTAAACCATAGCTTAGTCCCGTTGGCTTGGGCTGTATATCTTATCCTTGAAAGGCATTACATCTTAGCACTAAAATCTTTCTCCAGGCACCTCAGCCTGTGAGTTTGAGCCATGGCGCACTGGGGAGCACCGTGGTTGTGCGGGGACCCCAAAACCGTGTGCTGCTCGGCATGAAGCCAAAGGGACAGGGAAACCTGATGTCTGAGAGCAACTCTTGCCTGGTCAACATGTGCCTGGCCAACATGTGCCTGGCGAGGCATGGGCTCTCTGTCACAGGGCGCGCTCTCCCTGGCAGGGTGGAGGTAAGCCAGTTACTGGTGAGCCTCTGACGGTGAGCCTTTGTCCTTCTGATGGTGGGTTTGGATGACAGGGACAGGACAAAACCTTCCCCACGCCAACAGCAGAGGCAAAACTTGGTGAAACTCTTGAACGCAGGAAGGCACGGGGTCACCTCTGCTTGAGGAAAGCCCAGCTGCTTTCCAGTCCCTTGGCTGGCAGCGGGAGCAGGACCAGGACTGCCGTGCCCAGCTGGGGGACATCCAGCGAAAAGGAGTTGCTGCCGACAAGCACGCCAGTCCTCATGATCACAAAGCACTGACCCTTGCTGAGCTGCATAAACTTGACCCCTGTGCATTTACCCCCACGAAAGCAGGGGAAGAGCTCTGGCTAGTGGGCACCACCCGAGCCGCTGTGGGCTATTTTGCAGACTCAGGGGCCAGAAGGCTAATGCAGGTCTATCTGATGGGAGCGAGAACCAGCAAGGATAACAATCCTCCTTACCCTGAATAAACAGAAAAGTGCACCTGTCACAAGCTGGAGAACTCCAAAACTAATGGAGGACATCCAGCTCTTTTGCGATACTTTAAGTCTTCAGAAAAGTTTCACCTTAATGCTACTAATGACATTTTACTGGGCTGGATCACACCACTCACATTTTACTAGTTTTTATGTTTTAAGTGTGAGCTCCGCTTCTGATGTCTCTGCTCACAGGCGTGTGCATGTATGCCTCACTATAGAGATGTAGCCATTATATGTCCACATGATCTTGAAGGGAATGCAAAATTATGTAGACAGGGATTATTAAGAGTCTTGTTTTGAGAAATTGTTTGCACATGTGGACACATACTCTGCTTAATATATGTAATGAATCCTGGGGGAACAGGTAGACAGGTGTATTTATTTATCACTCCTTATGATTAGCCATTCAAAACCAGGATGTGTCTTCCCTATTTACCAGACTTTGACACTAGGAATATGGTATTTCAAATAAAAAAAAAATCTTCCCAGAGTATCAGGTTATGCTGAGAAATTTGTTCAGCAATTTTGAGATTTTTTTTTTTTAAGTTATTTATTTGGAACCGATCACAGCCACTTGCTCTGCCTTGGCCTTCCAGTGAGGGCATGTGAGCTACGAGGACAGCAAGGAAGAGGCATCTGCCTCTGTTGGACATTTTTCTAGTTTTTGGCATTTTTTAAGGCAGGGACCATTACTGCTCTATTGAATTTAATGTTGGCAGTGACTGCAAATGAGATCTGAATATCAAATCAAACCTTTCCTGAATTAGGCTTGGCCGAGATGGGACAGGTCTCTGGCTGCGCAGTAGGGGACTTCAGAGGCCTCGGTATCATTACTTCCAAAAGTGCAAGACCCTACAACCTGCCAGGCTTCTGCAGAGTTAGATTATTTGTCCCCCATCATTTTCTATGCTAAATTTGGTCCTGAACACCACATATTTTAGACATTAATGGACCTTTTCTGCCGCTTATCTGTAATTTTTACTGTTAATTTTAAGCCCACAAAGCTAGTATTTGAAGATCAGCAGCCTTATACCCACAGTCCTTTTTTGAGGAAAACCAAAATTTCAAAATTAATTTTAAATTCAAAATTCCATTTAAAATTCTAGTAGTGGCAATGTGTAAGGGCTGTAACTACTGAGGGTCCTGCCATACTGGCACAGCCCCAAGTAGCCATTCAATGGGAAGATGCTCTCATTAAAGCCTTCATGTGCCTGACCCAATAAATCAGTATTGTTTCAATCTTCTGTTTTCATTAACAGCTCTATATTATAGAGTTGACATCATAAATCTTAACTGCCGCTGAGGCTCTGTTGTGATTGATAGTGTCAATGTTTTTCTGTTACTCGTGCTTGCAGCTGTCGTCAGTGCGATCCCTGCTACTGTGTTTGGAGGATGTTGTATATTACACCAAATACTGGCATCTTTTTCTGGATTTAAGCAGAATATTCCTTGCAACTGTAATGCAGTAGCATTAAAATTTAGGTCGTGATCCACATCTAGCAGAGCAAACACTAAATCAGCAATGGGCTTAATTAGCACAAGGCGAGAAACTTTCGCCCTCCAAGGAGCTGCAGGGCTCTTGCTTGGGAAGGGAGGGAGGCATACGGACCCTCCTTGTCGTCATCAATTTTATTACGATTTATTTTGTCACATAAAGATCCTGTCTGGGGGATTTTTTTTCTGTATATTTCCCTGTAAATCAGTATGCACTTTAGCATGCTCAGTAAATAATAACAATAAATATTAATTACAGGCAGTTCTGGTTTTATCACACCATACCTGACAAAAGGCAAAACTTTACCTCATCCTTTACTATAATATTATAAAGTAATTACTCAGTTTTTTAATCTTTTACCGGACAGCTGAGTATAAATAATCTCCCATTTTTGTTTCTTGGACTCTCAACAGCTTTATCTCTGCTACTAATGTCTTCTTATGTCTCCGGAGGGAATAAAGCAGAAGAAGATAATGATTTAATCAAAGACAACTCAAACGGTAGTTTTGCTGTGCAGACATAAACAGAGTTATTGGTTCTCTCAGGATTCCTTTTTGAGAACCATAAAAACACCCCACACTTAAGAAAAAAGAGTTAATACACATTTTAAGAAGTGTTTTTCTATTTGAGGAAAGGATTGAAGTCTAATAAGTTATTGGTTGAATCTTAAAACATTTATGATCTTGTGAAGACAAGGTTTTTATTATACATTTTATCTTCACTTCTTTAATATATTCCTTACAGTAAAATCAAATAATCAGTAATAGCCTGATATTTTGCTGCTGTAAAATGGAACCTAAACCACACATGAAAGTGGAAAATTGTTCAAGTAACGTGTGAACCTTTACTGATTGAACCTTAACTAAATAATGGCCTATAGGAGGTACCGATCAGGCATTTTATGTTACTCCAAGGTCTCTTTCTCTCATTTTAAAGTGCTACTGGCATAAACAAGTATGGAGAAGTCTTCACACCATTAGCATTGTTGGACAGTAGCATTTTCAAAATTAGTTTCCCACAAGTTTTCTTTTCTACTTGGGAGAAAATGGTATGATCAAAGCTATCGTGTCTGATATCAAAGGATATCAGATACTACAAATGAGGTATCTGCTTAATGTCCAGCAGCAAAAATATGTGCATTACTGAGACAATTTATTTCAAGACTCCTTTCTCACTTTTTAATGGTGTTAACTGGAAATTACTAGGGAACTTCCAAGTGTAAATTTGGTCTGAATTGCTGGAGACTAACTAAATGAAAGGTGAATTTAGAGTAAAAATAGTATAAGCAGCTTACAGGCTTATAACTATAGATGAAAGATTATACTCTGTATGGGAGTTTTGCAGGCAACTCAGGCAAAAGTGTTCAATGTCACTAACCAGTTTGTCACTTTCCATCACAAAAAATGTGTATTTTAGGATGAGAAACCTCAGCAAATAAAGATGGAAATGTTGCAAGCTGCTGGAGTACCTAATTTTCATTTAACCCTGTACCATTTTCCAAGTACATTTTTAGTTTCTTTTCTGAAAAAAAAAAAAAAAATGCAGACTGTGCTACTTAATAGCATTAAGAGCATCAGTCTGCTTTGCTGGCTGGATCTGGATCAAACAGCGGAGATCAAAAAGAATATAAATGTACCTGATATTCCAGCATATCCAGAAATAAACTGCATACAATAGAAGGACTAAAGAGAAGAAAAATATATGCTGAGTATTTTTATTTCCAATGTTCCTTCACAGTTACTGGATTAACTCACCCTTCATCCCTTCTTTATTCATTCAGATCTTGACTCTTTTATCCTTTCCGGGCAAATTGAAGGTCTGCCTTGTGGTCAGAGGTCACTGAATTAATCACTTTAAACAAGAGCTTTGCTGAGGTTTCAGAATTTCTAGTGTGACCTATTTCTCCTTTCTGTTTTCCACAGCTTTCCCAGCTTTTCCCCTGTTGTTTGTAAAGGAAAAACCAATGGAATAAGATCAAGAGTCAGAAAGTGCCAGGAAACGAGCGGTCTTGTGGCCCAGCTTACAGGAAAGTGAGTGGCTCGTATTCCCAAGCCGGGAGGGCTGGGTTGGTTGCCGGCGTCTCTCCAGTGCAGGATCTGGCCGCCACAGTAGCAGGAGGCAGCGATGCAGGCTCTGTGGCAAAGCCCTGGATGACAAGTCTCCTCCTAGTGTTAACACTGACATCCACCCTTTAGTCCCAGAAGCTACAGAGAGAAGAGCTCTAACCAGCTGCATGGTTCAACTAACTGGAAATGCAACATTCTTAATCTTACGCCCAATACAGTTTTCAAATTACCATAATACAAGCACTGGAGTTGCTTAGGATCTGGTGGTTTTCTTTGTTGGGGACCAATAATTGGCTCTGGAGGGAGCAAATCACCAAAATAAAAGAAATCCTTGGCCCAAAACATTTTGGAAACCTGAACTGTGACCAGAAAAGATGAATTAAGAGGAAGTCATGCCTGCCCTGCTACAGAGATTGAGCTCTGGGGACCACACTAGTACAGCAGTAATGTTTGGAGAGGGGTCTAGTCTCTTCAGTGCAGACACTGCACAGGGATGAGTGTGAGCTAAACTCTTGCCAGGGTCTTCCGTACAGCATAAATGTGTCCCCTTTCATGCACTGTATGTATCATCTCTTTAGCTAAGCAGTAACGCTGGCGACAAAAATTGCCACCCTGCACGTCTGTACTGTAAGCAGTGTTCCTAACATGAAAGTGCTGTGCACAGCTTATCTAGAGACCATGCAAAAGGAGACTATAGATGTATATCTATTTTGGCAGCGATTTATGCCACACGGGCAGGAATAACTCAACTGGAAGAAAACCAGCCTGTTTGTTTTTTTCTCGGGTTGATTTTCCAGCCGAACCCAAGTCCCCAGTGCAACCGCCAAAATGGATGTGTGCTTGGGCAGGGTGGAAGGAGAGGGCTAGCAAGGGGCGTGGGCGGTGTGTGGGCCAGACTGTCCTTGGATGCCAAAACACTCCTAGTGCCTCCTTTGTTGACTTGTCCTTTGGTCCAGAGGCTTCCCCTTTTGCAGCCATCTCCTCTCTTGTGATATGGGGGGGGGACAATTTCCATGTGCATTAATATTCCAAGGGTAGCACGGGAGCAGCAAATCCTTTGAAGAGTAGAGAAGCTCTCTTTAGCTATTTCCCTTTGGAGCCAATTCCAACGTGAATCTGCGGCTGAACAACTGTCCAGTGACTAATGCAACAACTGTACCTTGACCAGCAGCAATATTGCACTCAGGACTTTTGTATATACTCAATTCCCACTGAATCAAATAGGATTTAAAGAAAGTGCTGTAAAATGTAGCGAAATGAGGGCTGTGGTTGGGAGCCAGGGCCCAAGCATATTTTCCCTTGTTTTATGGTCTATTCAGATATAGGGAATGTACTAAAAAAAGCAGCATCTCTCACTCACGCACACAGGGGAAGTCAATGTAGATGGGAAGAAAAGGGGGCTATCTGCTCAGCCCTCGCCCCATCGCACCCTCTCACCCGCCAGCATTGCTCTCGGGCATTCTGCAAGCATTAACTGCCTTTAACTGGATTACTCTATTTTCTATTCCTTCGATCTCCAGTACACCTTGAAAGATTGCATTTAAAATGTAAAATAAAAAAAGAACTAATTCCATTAACTCAAAATAGGTCTCTAATTGACCTCTTAATATGGTGTATTTAACATGACACTGTACCATTTTCATATGTAAAGGGGATGACTTAATAATTCACTGCTTCTATTTTCATTCTATAGAATACATCTTCCAAGGGAGTTGGGAGAAAATTGTGAATTCCTGTCATTTATCACTCTGCCACAGAAATGAAACTGCAGCTGCCACCGAGATGAAACAGTACATTTTACGCCTGCCTTCCCATGCTTTGCTCTTGCAGTGTTGGACTCCAAAAACTTTATCCTTTTCATGTTAATAAACATTGGAAATGTGGATGTGAACATACTTTTTCTTAAACTTTTCAGTAATAGGAGGGAGAAGGTGCAGACAATCAGCATTTCCCATCACAGGATTCAGCTCAGACTCACAGCTATTCCGAGGAATAAAATGTACGCAGAGCAGAATTAGTTAATTTGATTTCACGTCAGGCTCGTACGCAGCATCTCCCCCTGTCACCTCCCCCTCCCCAGCCAGCCCGTCCCCTCCACCCCCAGGATGACACTTCGCATTTAATCTAAACCCTTTCAGATTAAGCGGGTGTGTAATTTACTCCCACAGTAAGGTCCATTGCAACTGCAGAGGTGATGTAAAGGGGAGCTGTTTAAACAAGAACCCGATCTTTAATGTTAAACCTGCAGACCTGCATGAAAACCCCTCTTGTTTAGGCTGTCAGCAAACCTTTAATTTGCATTCAGTCTTGCATTCATCTGGGATCTGTGTGTGGTATTGACTGATGTTTTATTATTGTTTGGCAGATAAAAATATTTAAATTAAGAACTCAGTTGCAGGAAGGGCTTTGTGTAGTCATCACAACATGCTTCTCCCACGGCTGTGAGTGTAGGAGGCATGGTATTTTTCTACCACTTAACGTATAAAATCTGACATATTTTAAGAACTTTATCAAACTGTAGCTTTAGAAATCACTTTAAACATAAAAACAGAGAAAAAAACCTATAGTATTTTGACAATTTCCCTCAGCTAAACTGTTTCCGTATGCTATTTTTACTTCTATTACTCCTTTCCGCCTTTGGCAGCACAGGTCTTTTCACCCAAATAGGGTATAACGGACCGTGAAAGTGGGATACATCCTCTGAACCCAAACGTCAGCTGCAGTTAAGGTGAACTGCTCCATTTTAAGATGCAGCGAGTTACCTTGCGCTTCACGGGAAACCTCAGCACCAGCGCTAGAGAGGGACCGGGAAAGGAGGTGGGTCGTCACCGAGACGGAGTGTGACAGCTCTTGGGCCACTGGTGGCTCCTAGTTCAGAAACACTACGGAATAGCAGCTTCATTGGAGAAACACAAGGCAAAGCGTCACTGCCAGACTTGCAGTATTTCCTCTTCTCACGGACCGTGTATTTTACATAGCTGACAGTATGTTTGTTACAACCTACCTTCAGATGTGTGCCAGCAGGACACGCTAGAAATTGTGCATCCAGACCGGGGGTTTTCTTAACCATAGGCCTCCGACATCTGCTACACACTTGTTGCATGGCTGGAACACGAACAGAGCTTTTAATTTTTCTCTTTGATTTTTGCATTCTTGTTTCTAAATGCTGTTTGTGTAATTTATGCCTTGCGAGCCCACAGAAGTTTGGTGGAAAGGAACCTCTTTATTTGAACTCTCTGAAGTGCAATATTTCTCTTGGCTTAATTTTTCCCTCCTTCTAAGATTATGTATTATCATCTGACAAATTGGTTCTATTCTTTTCCAGGAAGTTATTTGAACACGTACTTGTAGCTGCTTTTAAGAACAGTACAGCTTTCAGATAATTTCATTGTTATTTTATGTGCCAGATGTGGTTTGTTTTCCACAGCCGGAGTATAGAAAAACGTTGCATAACATCCATCTATTCTTGTACAAATAGAAATTAAATATCTACAGATGAAAGATAAGTGGGTCCTACAGAACCCGGTACTGCCTTATTTCACTTGTCTCTTTATGCTGAAGTGAGTCCAGGCTTGCAGTCACCTCCCTGCCAAAATACAAGCTCATTGCACATCTTCCCTCTCCCTGGGCTTCCCTAGCCATTCTGCTTCTCTGCACTTCATTGACTTCATTTGACTTAACATGCCTATTGACCAGCATCTGAAGCACCGAAAAAACCCTTCTTTATTCAAACCTTCAAAGCAAGTTGAGTAAGCCTTCTGATTACTCTCCATTGACTAGCGACACCCACGTTAGCAGATTTACTTCTGATATTTAGAGTTTCATTAAAAAGTAGGATGTGCCCTGAAGTTTATCCACACTCTGTGCAACCTCTTTTTATTTCTTTCTTTTGGGAGTTATTACATAGAGGAATAGCTGGTGTCTCTATGTTACTATAAAGTGCCCTGAATACCACCTCTGGGGGCTGCGGGATAAACCCATGGAAGGATCCCCCTGGCCTTGGCTCAGAGAGATGATACGTTGCTGGACTCTCTCTCCCTTCAAAGGAGGTTAAATGCAAACAAACACATTTAGCTCAGTGGGGATCAAACAGGGCAGCCAACGTCTGCATCCAGCTGAGAGCTCTGCGAGGTCTGGGTGACACTGACTTTCTTCAAAGGAAAAGGCAGAAACAAACTGATTTTATGAAACCCATGAAAGCTGCCTTTGCAAATCATGACTAGAGAAAGGGAGGTATCAGTCTGGCAGAAAGCTAAACTTACTCCCAACCTCCACGATAACAGTGACTCATCTTTCTTTGAGAATTGCTTGTCTAGGTGTATCTGTGTGTGCACTGCTTCAAATGCTCGTGATTGTCACTGTGTGTTCTCTTTGCAAAGCGTCCTGTCTTGCTGGGGTAGCGCACAGAGCGGAAAGGCTGCCACGGTCCGTGTTTCAGTTGAGGACAAGAGTAAATACCCCAGCACAACACACAAAGCCAGGCAGTGCATGAATTACTGATGTGACCCACCTGCAGAAATCTACAAAGCAGCATCCTTGAAACGTTCTACATATTTTACACATTTTAATTAAATACCTGTTTTATGCATTCATGCCATAAATACTTTATGGTCACTGACCCTGCAGTCTTCTGGATTTAAAACCTCCAAGAGGTACAAAAGGGAATACCCCACACATGGGAGAAGAGGAATCTTCTTCAGATGCCAGGACTCAATACCTTTCTGGTTTATTTTTAATTTTATAGATATAGTAGATCAGGAATCCACAGACCAAATCATTAGGGCTTCAAAAGGTTTAAATGCAAGCCACTTTGGCATTAGAAAAATATGTAATTACATACGCAACATTTTCTGTTTTCAAGGTGCCACAAAGGTTAATTAACCAGCAAATCTTGCTTGCCTGTGCTAGAAAAGTCCCTCTGTCAATCTTGGACTTTCCCCAAAAGCCAACAGCAAAGGCCTTTATGGTAACTGCTGGAGTAGCACTGGGCACAGATCATGTCTTGACTAACGGGATGTGATGCAAAAAAAAGCTTTCGAGACAATTAAACCATCTCTTAAAAGTAGTGCACTGAGAGGAGGCTGGACTCTGTTACAGGAAATTATGCGTGCCCATGCTCCCAGCAGGCAGGACCTTGTAAGCAGCTCTCTCTTCACCCCTGCGCAAACCCACCAGCCAGCAGCAGTTTCCCTGCTGCTCACTGCAGAACTGTGTGTCGAAGGGGCCAAAAGAGATTTCACCACTGGGGCACTCGCCCCTCAGAGGACAGGCTAGCGTGGGTCTGTAGGGTGGGAGCGGAAAGCCTGGCGTGCTGCTTATTTCATTATCCCCAATCTGTTTACGCAGGGATATAAAGACATGAAGTGTTTCACAGCCAAGTGCCACAGCTGGTCCTTCCTCAAGGAACGTGCAGCCTGGACAATTCATGGATGGAGCTGCCATGACGGTGGGTTCTCAGCAGAAAAGGAAAGACATGTTTAAACCAAACAGGTTCAATATATTTTAGCTTCTTTGGGCAATGTTCAAATATTACAGCTCCAAGGCTCCTGGGTTTCTAAACCATATTTCATCCAGAAATTCAGAGGTAGCCCATGGGGACAGCGAAACAGAGGAATCATGTCTTGAAAAGAAAGAGAGCTGCAAGTCAGTTTATCAAAGATGTTCTTGCTGGGGACGTAATGAAAGTGCTAGAAGGAATGAGGAGCACAAGAAGGTGGGTATCACACACGAGCAAGAGAGGTCTGCCGAGGAGGTTGGAAGGCGCAGTCCATGGCTACACAGAACTCAAAACTGAGGCTGGGAGCCGCAGAGATGCAGACTTAGGAAGGTGCATGACAAAGTCAGAAGAGAGGAAAATTATTTCAGTGGGACCAGTCTGGGTAAGACAGGACCGGCAGACTCAAGATGAGGCAGAGAAGAAAGAGGATGAAGAAACAGGTTGCACTAAACTGGATCATAAGGTAACATGCCATAGGAAATTATTCTGGTTGTGCATTTCTTTATATCTCCTTTACAGTTCTATGCCAACATATTATATAGGTAAATCTTAACCTCATTGGGGCTGAGAGCTTGTTTTCCTAATTATCTCTGTTGGCTCTGCATCACTGTAATTGAAGGGTTCTGCTCTTTTCACAGCATGAGCTCAACACCAAGTACAAATTGTTAAAGAGGAACTGATGTGCAAGCACATGCCAGGAGGACCTGACAGCTCCTGGTGCCGCTCAGCCACTGGCACAAAACCAGCACCCAGCTGAGCAGTGAGCATGGAAGGCATTTCTCTGATTACATGATTTCTTAACATAAATATCTCTAGAAGAAAAACATTAGTGTGACTTTGACAGGACATTTCTTCCCTGGATCTCAAAGCACACGTCAGAGGTGGTGCTATCTCTCGCAGTTATAACCGGACACTGAGAAATTCAACAATGTCTGTACATCCAGATCTGGATCACTGCAAACTTTTCAGGAATGCTAGTTGGGAAGAGGAAGGGATCAAAACACTATTGCCCATAGCATCTGCCAACAAACGTGCTTCTTGTTTTCACAGCCTCTCATTTGAGAAACCACATTAACACCTGAATGCTGCCTCATTGCATTGTGCAAGGCATTTCTAAGATTTAATTTCATGCATTATTCAGACTCATGTCACTAACCTGCAATCATGCTGGTCAATAAGTTCTTTGATTTTGATGTTAACTTTCCTGTATCCCACTAATTGACTCTCTGGAGAATTACAGTTAGTGCTCAATGTAGTGGAGCACTGAAGAACTGCAACTACTGCAATCTTTTCAAATCAAGATCACCTGAAAAAAAATAAAATGTTTTTAAGGAGCTGAGATAAAGCACAGGATTAAAAGAACAGACTAATGAAGTTATTATGGACAGCATCTCCATTTTCATTCTGATGGGTACTTTGCGATCAAACACACCACCTTGCATGTGCTATATGACAAATATTTATTTTAAAGAAAAGTTCCACTGGGCAGGTAAGTACTACACTGAATTAAAAGGTACCTCTCTGTTTCCTATAAAATTTAAAACGAATAACCCGGGGAAAAAAATTGCCTGACTGCTGAGAAATGATACATAAAGCATGGCCATAAATGCATGGTATATTCTGTGTACATATTTAAATGTTCCCTAGTTACCCCTGATTACAGCTTGCCACATCAACAAAACATCTGGTCTCGTATTTTTCTTACATTGAAACCTCTTGGCCAAGCAGGAATTTTTATCTCAAAAGCAGCTGAAACCTTTGTTTACCATCTCGTAGGACATGCTGTTAGACTCTCGTGCTGAAGATCTTTTTTAATGACGTGCTTGATGGGACTGAACAGTGTATGTTCACCAGCTTTCACCTTCACTATTAATAACAGCACAGTTGCTATCTGAAATGTCTCCTATAATTGTGTAATTACACACCTCATTTATCCAATTGTTAAGCCAAGAGTCTGATTAAATATTAACAACTGCTTGGTTCTCCTAGTGTCATTAGCTGGAAAGCAACCCTGTAATCTCAGGTAACACATGATGGTAATTACCCTTCACAGTCACACTTAGCCGAAAATCCAGCACAATCAGAGCAGATGAGGTTGCCCAGCACAAAACACATTACCTCTCTGTTCTCCTTACCTTAATGCTGCCCCAGCCACGTACCGCGCCTATGGACTTTCCGCAGTAGAAAAGCGAACAGGTACAGAGCGCTGCAGAGGAGGGCACCGGCTGGTTTTGCTCCTCTAATCCCATGCTGCATGTTGAGAAATTTCAGCCTGGTTTCCAATGTTATAATGTCATTTTTTTACTTCAAGTCAAAGAAAGGCCAGTTTGGTTTTGCCCAAACATCCCTTCCCATAGAAAGCAAGGGGCAGAGCGGAGCAGCTCAGCTTGCAACCAGCAACGCCGAAGCTGGGAACAGTGCTCTCGTGTCTGGCCTCGCATCAGAGGGGAGCGTGCTCTGTCAACTTCGCAAATTATTAGGCAACCCTAGCTGAAATACATAAACCAGGAGCAAGCTGCACTTCTGTTGCACTCTGCATGGGAGTATCACCAGGATCCTTAAAATAAAATGTTGCAGAAGAGAGCATCAAAATGCTATAAACAACCCAAAGCGATGGCAAACAGATGTTTTGTTCAGCCCTCTGAGGAGTGCTGTGCGCCGCTGCCCACAGCCCTCACCAAAGGCCTGGGGACCCAGGGGACCCTGCGCTGGGCAGGGGGGAACAACCAGGCACCCTCTGCCTCAGGGCGTGGGACCACGTCGGGGGTAGACGTGTGACCTGGAGACCCTGAGCCGCAGGCATGGGGGGATGCATGGGGGTGGGCATTGCAGAAACCGATCCAGCAGATTCTCCTTTCCCAGCTGCTGCGGCAGCGTTAATAGAGGACTGCCTGGAGCAGTGGGGCTCTCCCCCCGTTAACATCTTATTACGATGAAAGGAGCAGTTTATACCTCCCAGAGTTATTGCTTCCAGGCTGTCTGTAAACTCAGGTGAAGCCTTGCATCTGGTTCAGGTTTTCAGGCTTTCCATTGCAAGTGGAGAGGAGGGGACCAAAAGTTGTGTGTGAGGAGAGCGGGGCTGGAGGTGGGCTGGGACGCGGGAGCTTGCTACCCACCGAGCTGGGGCCACCCAGCCGCTGCCTGGCGTCTGCTGTGCACAGCTCCTCGTCTCCCCTCTTCTGCGGTGCAGGGCGGCATGGCACGGCCGGTGCTGGCATGCCGAGGCGTCGGGCACAGCCGTGCGTGGGGCTGCGGGAGGGGAAGGGGTCGGGGTTTCCTCTGAGACCTCTCAGAGCATCAGGGTGGGCTGCTCCAGAGCAGGGGGTCACAGAGGGGCTTTGCAGCTGTGGCACTAGAAAGCCCACGAGAGAGCTCTCTCATCCGTAGTAGGCTGCGGTTCAGCTTAGGCTCCCAGTACAGCCCTGGCAGGTGATGAATTTGAAATAAGATTTGCAAGATCAGAGTCAGAAATCAATAAAATCCATCAGCTAGGACCTAGCAGCTGTCTGAAACAACAGGTTACAGCAGCTGATGACTACTTTAAGGTGAGGGAAATAAATTAAAAATAAGACCAAAATGTGATCAGAAAGCATGCTCTCCAGCTGCTAGCCCTATACGAGAGCAAAACTCAAGAGAAATAACTACATTCAGGTATGTCCCTTAAAACACAGCTAGAGCAACCTCTTCAAGGATGGATAAGACCTTTATATGGTGGACAGGTTATGCTACAAGTTACCAAATAGCTCCTTGTTCAAGTTTTAGCCGCCCAGTTTTGTGGTTCATAAAACTGAATGATGAATTCCTGTATCCTTTCTGAAATCCATTTCAAAGAGCCCTCATCCACCCTTCTGCAATAATCTTCCCATGGTATTTGCACCAGTTGTGTAAATAAAGGCTGCAGTGAAATACTATCGATACTCATGACTCTCCGCCCCGGCAGGGATTTTTTTGGAAGCCGAGTAAATGCTTGAGCTTGCCTCACTAGCAGGCAGCTTGCAGGTGGGATGCGCAACAGGACGTGCTCTGGCCTGGGAAGCGTTGAGGAACCCCCACGTGGTCTCCAGCGTATCAGCACGTGGCAGAGGCCTCCCTCACCGTCATTTTCCTTTCCAGCCAAAGCCGTAAGAAACGGGATTTAAGCCAGAAGTTGTTAAATACGGACAAGAAAGGCAGCAGAACGCCAATGTGTCTGGGAGGCAGGGGTGGCCACTCAGGCAAGCCTGGGAAAATGGGAGTAACCTCTGTCCTCCGGGACCGGAGTGGGAGTTTCTCAACTTCTCCACCGTGGGCTGGGACACAGGAGTGGGACCTGCTGCTGCTGAGCCAGGCTGGGTGGGGAAGCCACGAACTTCACGCTCACTGGAAGCATTGCCTCAAAGCCTGCGAAGGGGGAGATCCAACAGTCTGTGAGAAGAATTAATTTGTCAGGAATTTGTAACACCAGCCAGGTACTTGCGTGGCTGCATTTCTCCCCACGTTGCAGAGCTTACCCACGGAAGGAAACCCTGCAGTCACCTGTGGTCAGCAAGCGTGGAGCTGCACAGAGTGAGTGGGGGTGGATGGGCAAATGAAGGTTTTGTGGTCAATGGATGAAAGGCATATGAAATATTGGCAAGAACACCTCTTTCCAGCTGTGCTCGACAGCTTTAACGGGCTCCGAATGGCTAGAAAGATAATCTCAGGAAAGCAGGCACTGACATGGCCACCGTTCCTGGAGAGGTTTCTGGCTCATTACAGTCTTGGTGCGTTACACTAAATAAACCACTTAAAATTATGTTGTTGCTATTTAAAGGGATTACAACAATTGATCATCAGAAAACATCTAATAGGCCTCTGATGAAAAGCCAAAGAGAATAGACATAAAACTAGATTTTTGCAGCACATCACTTGCTATCTTCTGTATTGTTGCAAGAAGTTTCACTGAAAAATAAAACCACCTGGAGGAATAAATTTGTTTAGTTAAGGCTGACCTGAATACAAGTCTTTTTTTCCTTCTGGCCTTGCACAGACGTTTTACGAACAATTGTTTTCCAAAACAGTACATCGATCTAGTTGTTTTCCAAAACAGTACATCGGTCTTCAGCAATTACTGATATGGACGCTACATGCCAGGAGCCTGCCCGTCCTCCTGGTGATGCAGGGGATCCGAGAAGGCGATCGCCGCTCTGCAGCAGAACTGCCCGTTTCCCCTGGAAGAGGTGACTAGCCAGCCGTTCAGGAAGCCACGGCAGCACCAGTTCCAGCAACAAGGCGATTCCAGCGAACAGAGACGTATGATCTCGGGGAGCCACCTGCAAAAGCCCACACAAAAGTGCTCCCCAGAAACCTTCCGGCCTCGTAAACCTCTCACGGGCCCCTGAAGGCCATAAATTCTGCAGAGCCTCTCACAACTGTTTCAAAACACTTAATGTTTTCCTTCTGCTCTGCGGTTTCCCTGCCCACGGTGGGGATCTCTGAACCCACCCGATACTGAGCCTGGCTGAGTATTGCTCCATATGCCAAAACCCACTGTGGAACTGCGCTAAATTGTCTTAGCTGGTGTCCGTCTAGGTAAGACATTGATGCCACTTCCTTATGACTTCATTTATTTCAAATTAAAAGGGAAAAAAAAAGCAATTGAGGTAAGTATTTGAGTCAGATTTTCAGTTTCTAATGTCAGGCTTTAAGAAATCAGTGAAGCAAGCTGATGACATCAGCTGAACTGAAGAACTCGAGCGTGGGGCAAGCATGACGTTTCTCTCCATAAACATAAAAATGCTATTTAAAAAACAGCATCCCAAACACGGAGAAAAAGCTTGTGAGGAAGACGCCTTATCCTGTCGCCTCAGAGAGGGTAGCAGGAGTAAGCACTGAATGACTTACTGAAAACAGAACTGATCGGCAAAGCAAAGTTAACTTTTACAGGTAAGAAGGTGTAGGGATGTGGACAAACTCAGGTAGGCCCTGCAAAGGAAATTAAACAGGAATGTGAATGTAAAACTGGAATTGCCCATATCCCACCTAAAAAAGATTTTGTTGCACAGAAACTGGGAATGACCAGCCTGTCTCCGCTGCAAAACGTCTATTAAAGGAAGAACATCAATATGTGAGCCAAAAATACATCATAAAGAGGGAAAACAAAGCAATCTCAACAATTGTAGCCATTTTAGTCCGTCCTCAATATTGAACTATGATTTGGAAACATTTATGAAGTCAAAAAATAATGGAAGACATAGAAGTCTGTACATACCCCCCAAAGTTATCTACCCTCAACCTAATCTCATACCATTCCTCAGTAAAACGAGCGGCCTTTTGCACAGTGGGGTGCGTTGGGTGTAATCTGCCTGCGCCTCAGTTAAGAGGTACCATACAGAAACCAGTTATTTACCTCAGTATTTTTGTCGTGGGCAGAAGCTGGCCAAGAGGAAGATGACCGTGGGCTGTGTTGAGATGGGACCCGTCAGGTAAAGATGGGTACCACCAGTTTTGAAGGCTCAGCACTTCAAATAATTTAATTATTTTATTAACCAGATAGGAGAATCCTAATGAAATCTGTGGATCTGGCAGAGTTAGTTGGTATTGTAAGGGTGATGGGAATACCGGAATATTATGTATGAGACTTAGATGACTTTGTGGGTTGAAATATTAGAACTGGATTAAATCTGATTGCACCAATTCCACATCATGCACCTGGAGACACCTAAGTGGAACTGTAGCTTTCACATGGGGACTTGTTATTTGGCTTTGACAGCGAAAGAGGAGGGCTATTAGCTCACAAGATGATTACGAGCTACCAGAGCAATAAGGCAGTAAGGAAGGAGATCAAACTTTATGACCTGAGAAGTTTATTCCTATTGCTCTGAGCCTCACCCACGATCACTCAGGCTTTCTTCTACAAGGCGCTGAAAGAGCCCCGTTTTTCCCCGCTGCCTGTGGCCCCGGTGGGAGCTGCCGTAACCCTCCCGCCCGGCAGCGGCAGAGCTCGGGGGCCGTTCACAGGGGGAGCCGGTCTCTTCTCCAGCGCCAGCTCAGGGCACTCGCACCTAACGCGGAGAACGGGAGACAACAAAATAAAACCACGCAAACCCTTGTACTGTCTCTGAAGCTTGGCCGAGTCTGTAAGCCATCCCTGCAGCTGGGCAGTGAAAGCGATGGGCTGCTCTTCCCAACCTGCCACCATCTCCAAAATCCTTCCCCGCTTTGCCACCGGCACCCCAGGGCTCAGGTGCGAAGGAGAGGGCTCGTTAACCGAAGCACTTTGAGTGTTCAAGTATCAAAGTGCAGCAAACTGAACTTTACACAGATTATTTTAACATGAAGCCTGTATCAGATTTCATTAGCGAAGCATTTCGTATGGGATAAAAAGTATTCTGTTCCCAGCAACGAGCCACGTTTTTCTTATTCGGACACTGATGGGGCCTGCAAACAGCTCCGGTGGTGGTAACGCCGTGCCTGGGAAGGCTGCGGCTCAGCAGCGATGGGAAAGGCTGCGATAACAGTGGTAGGATCAGTGTGCTTGTACCTCTCCCCTTCCCTGGACACACGTCTCCCCAAAGGAAAAGGGATTCCACTATATGTCCATGGGTGCACTTCGGTCAACTTTGATGCTCAGCTTTACCACCTGGTAAAAAAACACCTGGATTTTTGTTCGTGCATTTCTATTATTTTTTTGAAGTTTCTTATTCATTGAATGACTAAAAGGGATTTTACTGGAAAGGACTGCTGCACGGAGAGAGGAGGGGGATACAGCTAGAAGGACAACAAAAAATACTGTTTGCCACAGCACACCTGAAAGCCAAACTTCTATTACATCTTCAAGACTATTTCTCAAAGTATATTTCAGTCTTTCTCTATTTGAAATCCCTGAAAACACTTCCAGACCTGCTTGTCTTAATTACTTTTCTCAGACGGTCTATAAAACAGCAATCACTAACCAATGCTACAGGTAGGAAAACTGTGTGAGGGAGAAAAATCTAAAGCAAACAACGTACTTTTTAAGCTTACGAGAAAGAAGTCACTCCGTGGCCATCCATGGCCAGTCATTCTTCAATCAGTAATTTCTACTTAGCATTGGGAACTGCTGTTCTTTGCAGAGACTATCTGAGATTTTTTACAGGCTACACTAAAGTAAATGACAACAGGGGATTTTTTTTTCTCTCTTTCTGCCGAAGCAGCCAAACCGCCTCGCTGCAGTCGGCACGAGCGCAGTCAGCCTGCGCATTGCATGCCTGTGCGGAGTCTTCGCATGGGGGATGCGACCATGTGTGAAAGAGCAAACAGGAGGGGAGGAAAAGCTCCCCAGTGAATTTAACCTGAGATGAGGAACCAAATACTCTTTCCTTTTAATCCCTTCCAGTGACTTTGGTAGATATAAAAAAAATATATATACCTTTTCAGTTATCTTTATTTGCCTTCATTCTTACCAAATGTCCAGCTCTGGAAATACTTTCGAATTTCTTTAACTCCTCTCCAGCTTTTATTGCCCAGGTTTGGTACCTTCTGCAAACTGCAGTTTAGTGGGGGAGTTCAGACCAATTCATTCTGTCTTGTATTGTAATTGCACACAGCGATTAACCTCTTTCTTTGTAACTAAGTAAAAATACTTCTTGGTTTTCCTCTGTCTCAGTTTAGTCTTCTAGACAGAACTTCACTCTTCATCCCATAATTACTACCGCTTACAGGATAACAACCTACCAGTGAGGACCGTCACGGAAGTCCAAGTAAGGTTCTTTTTCTGGGATTTCTTGACTTGTTGTTTGGATTGCTGTAATCAGCACAAGGAACAGGATTTTTCTTGTTACACACACAATTTTCTCTTGAATTAATTAGAAGAGATAAGATAAGCTGCTCTGTGATTCAAATTAATTCTCCCTTCTCATCATATGCTCACGTACACTCGCCCAGTGCCACGGCTGTTGGCTAACGGGCAACCACCACACACCAGAAGGGGCTGGGTGTCACAAACGTCACATCACGGGCGCCAGTCCTGCAAAGGCTTGCAACGAGAATCCTATTAACTGTCGCAGAAATACCCAAGGTGTCTAAAAATTACGTCTTTGCAGGATCTGCTCTAATCGCCTGCTGGGCACCCACCTCAGCGTGTCCCTCCATCGGCAGCTCCTCCTGGGTCCTCTGCCTGGAGGCAGCACCACGGCCTCTGCCCACGCTGCGACCCGGTGCTGGCTGAACAGCCGCGTAAATCGAGTCGTGAGCAGCCACAGCAGGCTGTTACGGGGGAACCGCAGAGGCTGGGACAGGGGACCGCAAGGCACAGGGCTCGACACCCCTGGCTCTGCGCTTGGCTTACCTGGGAGCAGGCAAGCCGAGATGCATGGCGACCTTGGCCCCTCCTGAATGAATCTCGCTCCTGAGACACGTTGGCCTTTTGCGGTCTATGAAAATGTTTCCAATATATAATATTAATATTCCACCGGTTGAAATATGGAGCAGCTCAAAGTTCTCCCAGCCAATTACAATTCCTGCCATTAGTACAGCAAGCTATTAAAACCAAGTTAAAGAAGGAAGGTGGCTGCATTTACCACGCTGCTTTATTTCTCAGAAGCTTGGCATTTAGAAATAAACTAATCAGTTCCATTTGACAGCGAGCAAAGCACTATTTGCTGTGTTGTCTGAAAGCCTTGAGAAGGATTTGGATACATTTAAAGGTTTATTAGAATAGTGACAGGGTTTGCCTGTACGGAGTGAGGATGCTGGATGGCTGTGCTGAACTGATACTGATGTGTATTAAATCTAACGGTGATATAATGAGGGGCAGGAAGCTGGAAAGGTGAAAAGGTGAATGGCAAGAGACTTAAGCCTTCATTATAATGGCTCTTTTTTAAAAATTATTTTATTTTTTTAAAACTGGAGACTTCTGTCACTGTAAACTGAAAATTCAGTCGCTTTGCAGACTTTGCAGGGATTAAAGTTCTAGCATCTATTCTCCACAGCAAAGCACTATCTGGCAATACAGCAAATAAAAGAATACTGCAAACAAATGCTGCACAGAGAACTGAGCAATGATTCCAAGTGACTAACTTTCTACCTGCACCTCTTGCCTACCTCAAGAACTTCTCTTCTCAGTCCTCCAAAGCTAAAAGATCTGACATTTTCTACTTGTTCGAAAAGTCTTCTTAATTACACTGCAGTTTCTTCAGAGCAGCTGAATAGCAAGTCTACTCTACCATTAATTTTATCTGAAAGAATTATTTACACTCAGCCTGCACATGCTGGGGAGTTTTTGTTGATTTTTTCCTCGAAGCTTCATTACGCTGTGTTTACAGTTCACTCTCTTTTTCCTTTTTCATTTTTTTCAGCCTGGCGTTTTTCAAAACCACTGCCACATCTAGAGTACTCTGAAAGGATTTTGACTAAGAACAAACCCCTAAATTTTCTTTTAAGTGAGAATGAATCCTAACAACTCCCTGAGCTAGAAAGCTTTAAACCCAACAACGCTTTCCCATGCCTCACAGCAGCCGTATCTCCTCGAACAAAACCTTATTCAGTGCTGAGTAAACAATAATGCACTTCCCTCCTCTTAAATTTAAATTGTGGATTTATCATCTTACTTTCCTTGGACACAACTGCAAAAGAGGAATTATTTTTCAGAGCTGACAGTGGGAATGCGGAGCCCAGGAGGCAGAGAGCCCCAGAGACCTGACAGTCTGCTTGAACTGTGCCTGAAAAATGCGATTCATCTGAACGCTGCAGAGAGAAGGGGCAAAAAAAAAGGATGAGCCTAATTGGTTCTGACTATAAAAGTCAGATCTCAGTTTTCTCTAGAGATGCGCATTGCAGGAAACACTATTAGTGAACCTGGATCCCTTTTAAAAGGGCTAATTTAATCAAGCGCTACAATAATTTAAGAATATGACACTGTTAGGAGGTTTACATATAATACTTGACAGTAAAAACTATCAAATGTTTGTCATTAAATGACACCGAATGAATCATTTGGGAGAAAGAGGATATGCCTTAGCGGTAGCCAAAGGGAGCGGTCTCACATACAATAAAGCTTCAGAACAGACGATTTGTTGAGCACTAATTCAAACCCAGATCCTGTATGTTATGCAGAAAATGAAAACACGGGACAAAAGCTCAAAGAATAAAGGATGCCCACCATGAAGATATGGGAACAATTTATTACCAAGTGACGGATCAAGTGAGTTGGGTGTCAAAATACCCGCCTCGTGCTGCACACGATGCTAAATGTTTCTAAACGCGAGCTCTTGGCTGCAACGAGGAGCTTTTGTTGAGCAGCGTTCCCGGGCCGGCCGGCCGAGGCGCAGCCGGGAGGCTCCCACCTCGCTTGCGGCCGGCAGGTACAGAAACGGCGTCAGATGTTCCCTGTGTTCCTCTGCCCGCCTGTGGAGCTCTCAGATGGATCCTCCGAGGGCTTCAGGCTTCTCGTTTTTTTCAATCTCTCACCTTACATAAGCACTTCATTTATCAGAAAGAAAGGGGAAAAAAATCCATTCCGTGTTGAAATAGACTGCCACCTGCATGGCTTCCTAATGTAAGCAAATCCCAGTGGAGAGGTTTAGCACCAGACTTTTCTGCTGGACCAATAAATCACTCAGAAATATCGTTTAAACCCTACATGTGGTGTTAACTAGCAGGAGTAGCACGTTTTTTAAAAAGAAATTCCAACAATTCAAAAATTAATCCAATTTCCTGGAAGAACTCTGGTGGCCATTGTGTATTTCAGGGTTCAGATCAGTCATAGATACATTAGCAATATAATAATGACACCGTTACTGCATTTTAATAGAAGAAAAACTGGAATACACTGTACAGTGTGACACCAACACACAAGTTAAAAACGTTCCACAGACTTAATCCTTTTATAATTTTGTGTGTGATCATGCGTGCGTGCATGTACAAAGACACTGGAAATGCTGCTCTTGAAAGATTCGAGACTATTAACCTGTGCAGACATCGCGGCTGTCTCCTGCAGTGCCGGTATCCCATCCATTTATCAGCCTAGCTGTCTCACAAGGTAAAAATAAAATGGTCCTTTGAGTTTAACAGGCTGCAATCGACTTAGGAAGCATGGCTGGGCTCTGCTGTGCTGTACTCGGGCAAGTCTAAAATGTGGATTAGGAGAGCAGCACATAAAACAGCAAAACGCCCCAAATTCTTCCCTGGAAAACTTCCTCTCCAATTACTCATAAAAGAGAATAAGTGAGCTTTCAAACTATCTGTACCACTTCTCCATTTTATAGTTCGCTGCAATTTCTTTTAATTAACTTGCACAATTTAAATGGCCTGAATTCTAGAGCCAGTTCCCTTTAAAAGATGTCTTCTTGCAAACTTTCATTAGCTCCCGAGAAAAGACGGCACATGACTCGAAATGGCACGAAGGTGGATTTATTGGCAAGAGTGTCAGGTTTGCACTTAGCAAGGAATTGGCAGATAGCAGAAAATGGCTGGACAGGATTCAAACTCCAAGGACTCAGCACTGAAAAAGGATTTATTTGAATAGCAAAGTACAGCACTGTATTTACTTCAGTTAAAATTAATAAAAGCTTTTAACTAAAAACATGAAGAAATTAAACTTCCAGCAGAAAGCGACTGCACTGCTTCAAAGCTATGGTCACAGGGATATTTATCACTTTCCTCCCTCACCGCGTCAGTTATTGCTTCTGGCAATAGGAAGGTATATTGATCTCCTTGATAGGGTGTACGTTCAAAAGTCAGATTAAACCTGAAGCTGCACAAAACTACTTAGCATACAGGAAATAAAATGCTTTATTTTTGTCCTAAATCAACCGTAGAAAAAAGTAGTCTATTTATCGCATATGAAAGGCAAGCAGCCTGAAGTCCCAGAAAAAGCAGAGTAGACAAGCGGCTCGGCCATGGTCTACAACAACATAAACAACAGGGTTTTGTGCCAAAAGGAGCTCTTACTACTGAAGGATCACCAGCTGAAACCATAACTTTATTTGGGTTTTGGGGGATTTTTTTTGTCCCAGGTTTTGTGCTTTCTTTACAGATGTCCTAAAATTGCTTATGACAGTGCTTGAAGTACCAGCTACCATACTGAAGCCGTGTTTACACTTGTGACTCCACCTCTGGCGATGGACCAGGGGGAACAGCAACAGAAATGGTTTCTAAAAAGCCAAACACTGCTCTGCTCCCGGGCTGATGCTAAACCCTGTTTCGGGTGGGAGGCTGGCCCGGCTGACCTCTGGGGTCCTCTGCATCCAATGCTTTTGTGAAACATTCTGCGAAATAGTGTTCACAACTACTCAGTCTCAGGCTTTTGGCTAGTAGCAAAGACGGCAGGCACAGTGCTGACTTTGTTAAATCAGACATTTATAAATTGCATTCAGCCAGAACAGCTCACAGAGGATGCTGAAAAGGTAGGGTGGCTAGGAAGAGAAACAGCAAAAGCAAAAGTAAAAAAGCAAAACGAGAAAGAGGAAAAAGAGGGAAATGAAAGAAATAAGAATCTCAGCCACAATGTCTCTGAATTGCTGCTTTGTGCCATCACATCTGCGTCAGACACTTTTATGCAACTTCTGTGATTCTGTTCTATGATTCTAACTAGGTGATGGGACAGTCTAGTCTTTTACAACGGCACATAAAGACCCCAAATCACATTTAGCAGCTTCTTTTCCTTACAGCAACACGTCGCTTTTCCCCCCTGCTACTTACCAGTGTTGTATCTGCAGGAAACTGAGTGAGCCATTTTCCTATTTTGCTAAGTACAGGTGCAGCATTTGATTTCACTTTTAGGGACTAAAGCTAAAAGATGCTTTCCTCAGAAAACTGGAAGACCAGATTTCAAGCCTGGCAGCCAGCACGTGGTTCACCTAACTACAAGCGTGTAACCGAGACGCCAAAAGAAGACACTCACAAAGTCAGCTATGCCGTTTGGAAGAGCTCGTGCCCCAGGGAGCCGAGGGTGCTCCAGACTGATGTACCTCCAGTGGGACAGAGCCTGGGACCACGTAACCACAGGGGCTGGAAGGGAGAAGTTCAGACTAAGGCTACAGGACACTTCCGCCTATACAGACCATCAAAGGCCGGTCATGCTGAAGCTTGACTTTATATTCAATACGTTGTGCCAACCTTCAGCATCGCTACTTCCTTTGCATACTTCTTCCCCTTTCCTCCACTGAGTTATGCCGTAAGTCCCCTAGAAAGTGTTTGAGTACCTACACGTCTTGGACCATGATCTGGACTGGCACAACAGTAGAAATATTTAACAAAATTCAAGTCAAAGAGAAGGTATGGACATTTTTTAATTCTTACTTCCCTTGGCCACTCTAAATAATTCTGGGTAAGAACAAACAGTTTATACCTACCAGTAGAAAACCTATCATCTATAAATTTCATCTACAGCAGTGTAATTGTGCAGAGAAATCCACATATGGGACAGTTTCCTTACGTATCTCTTTCCAGCAGAATCTTTTTTTCACTGATTTCATCTGTTATTCTAGATTAAAATTTGAAGTTTCTGCAAAATAACTTCAGAATAATGTTTCTGGATTCAGCAGCAGAAATCATAATTCATCCCATCATTTCTAATGCTTACAGGGAAAAGTCAATAAAACGCGAAAAAAATGGAAGGGAGAAAGCCTCCTTTGTACTCCACAGCACCAGACCTATCATATTCTAGAACACTATCGGTACTACTACATCAACAAAATTGTCAAACAAAGCACAAGTAGAGAAGTATGCTACCGTCATTTTTCAGGATTTCTTGAAGGTTTGTCAGTAAGGTAGTAGAAATTCACTCAAGTCTGAAAACCAAGTTATGTTTACACTCAAATTTGCAGTTTCTACTTTGGAACTGCGGAACGGTCAGCCACTGAAGTCATACACTGAAGCCCAAATCACGCATGCTGCCCCACGTTCTGCATGTGTATGTAAGGCCACCAAGCCTATTTTGATTCCATGAACGTGTCTGCCTGTACAGAGAAAGGAAGTTAACACATTTTTTTTTCCTGAAACTTGCTTGCAGGCTCAGGTCTTCTTCAGTGTTCCTAACCAAGACAAATTATGGCAATTTAATAAAACATGAAGAAAATCCTACAATGTGACAGATCAGCTATAAAAGCACACACTGAAATGAGGACAACCTTTAAGCCATCAGAATTTTCTTCATGAGACCACATTTTTTCTGTGTCATACTCAGCACGCAGATTTTCATTTTTCAGAGCTGTAAGGAATTTGACAAGTAAACCTACTACAGTTAATAGCATTTTAATCTTTATGCATAATAATCACAAACCTACATTGTACAGGTTTGATAATAATAACCGACAGCTGAATTTGAGGTATACATTTCGTTCCAAAATAGATGCGCATGTAGGTGGATGTGTTGTAGAAATATAATACACTACATGGCTGAGCCTAGATAAGCTGGTGGTTCTCAAACGTCAGCATCATCTGCACAAAGTTAGGGTTGAAATCTGCTTTCTTAAATACCTGTTCATCCTTCTTATGACACTTTCTCTAAAGAGCTCAGTGAATAGTAGATAAAATAAGTATCTAATGACGTATGACAGAAACTCTGATGGAGCTAAACAGCAGAGATCTAAATTCTAATAAATAAATGAAGTAAAACATTTACTGCCAGCAACTATGTCAAGTTAGCCATAGGAAACTGTAGCTCTGCAGCTGGGGAAGGGAAATACTCTGCAAGCCAGAGAAGCGATGGAACTCCTCCAGCTTTGATTATTTATGGTGTGATGATGAAGAAACAACTTTCCATGTGAGGAACAGCTTTAAAGTTGAACAGTGAAGCTGAAGCACAGATTTAATGAAAAATCAGAGGGGAACAAAACTACAGCTACAAAAACAATAACATTCGTTTTAACAATTTAAAAATATAATTTATGTGCAAAACCAGATGTTACCTTGTCCAGCTTCAAGGTAAACAGCAAACTGCATTCATAACAACCCTTCCACTGAACAGCAAACATGCACTATTTAATGTTACTGTAAATAAGTCTCACTTCGTACCTCCATGTTATCAAAATGAACACAAATGCAAAACAAACACATTTTAAACAAAGGGCACATCTGTATTTAATGCAAAGTTATTTTCAAAAATCCCAACCTTTCATAATCTACCATAATCATAATAGCCTGAAACGTAAGAATGCTTTCAGGCTCAGAAAAAAGGCTTCTAATTTTAAACGTTTATGAGGACACTGAGAAGGGGCTTAGAACCATGCTTTAAAACATGTTTTCAGGGTTTAAATTGCTGAAAGCTGAGATCCCCTTTACCCATTTGGCCTGGACTAGAGAAAGGGAGAGAAGCACAAAAATACGATGGAAAGAATGTACATGAAAATTTCCATTAAAAAAAAAAATGCAACCCACTCCCTTATCCCAAACCTCCTTCCTCCCATCATCATTGCACCTCCCCCTCCTTTTACATGAAATGGAGCGACTCTTCTTGCCTGATAAGCACCACCAAAAAACTCATCTGCATCACTGGCTCTGATGCACCACCATTTTTGACAAACACTTTTTGAAAATATTTTTGAAGGACAACTCTGCCATCACTGGTGCTGTTCCTGAACAGGAGAGACTCCGTCTCAGAGCTGCATTCTTTTCAGCTCATTTTAAACTACACCAAGGGATGGGTGACTTTGCAATAAAGGTGATTTAATGTCCATTCTACATAATGAACACGGCCAAACCTTTTTAATGTTTTTTTGCCCAGCACTTAAAATGCACGCTTTATGCTGGGAATGAACCTCCCTTTAATATACTGTAACTACGTGAAGGAGGCACTGTTCTCACGTTTCTGTTTCAGGGAGAACACCAAGCTGTTTGATTTTGGAAGTTAAAGGATTAAGTTGGGGGGAAAAACCCCTTCTAAATGCAAACACTCTCTACTAACTTAAATATAGCCTCAGTTTGATATGAAACACTGACTTTGAAATTGGCTGTCCCTTTCCAAATATGCCATATATTCTTCTCCATCTACCTAGTGAAACATGAATATACTGTATGCATTAAAAGATGGGTGTGTCAAGAAGAACAAGTAGTATTTTTTAAGTAGTTCAGCATACAAAAGTAATACAGAAAAGCAAAGAAACCACCACAAATATGTATTTATAGCAACAGATAGTAGGAAGGAAGTTTTGAAAATCCACAGGGTTTCTTCCACCCTACCAAGCACCTGTACAGTCCTATGAGCATTTTCCTTTTGTCTTTTATTTTTCTTGGCTCCAGTCTTATAGTTCAACTCCAGGGCAAAGCACCATACAACAAGAAATTACATTCAAAACTATTAGCTCATCAAAATTGCCTTTACTGTTTAAAACCAAAACACATACACAAAATATTGCAACAGCTTCTGTAACGCCACTCAGAAAACCCAGCATTTTTAGATCTCATGTTCTCAACACCACAATTTTAAGAGGTGACCCAGGACATTGTAGGAATGATTCTTTTATCATTGCAATCCCTCAATTACAGTTTGACCACAAGAAGAAATAAACAGAGTAGTACTGTAGAGACAGTACTGGCACATTTTTCAGTTTGCCCTCTGATGTGCTCTGTCTCCTGTTGAACAGTGATACAGTGATTTCTTACACTGTCTCCATTATTGCTCCAAAAATAATTCAGAGGTACATAAGGCTTTAAGTAACAGCAGTTTAAACACCAGTTTCAAATGAAGTTCAATGGCTTCAATGACCTTTTCATCAAAATTGAGCTCCAGAACTCCATCTCCTTACAGCCTGAACTGACTTGCCCCCTTGGATATGTGCTGAAATGGTCACCTCCCATGGCTGCTCTGTAGCAGGGGGACACAGAACGCACTATTTCTGCACTACAGGCTGCTACAGCTTTGCATAAGGTAACTGTTACTGGCTCCTGATATTGGAGGGTTAAGGTGCTGCATGCAGTTCTTCTAGTACAGTAAATCTAGCAACACAAGTGAAAAAAACTCATTGCCTGTACCATAGACTTAGAAGTGAAGGAACAATTTCCCTTTAAAGCCACAGACTGGGTCAACTGCAGAGGTACAAAAGCTATACAGCAAGAGTGTTAAAGGGAGAGTGCTAACGGTGTTGGCAGCGGTAGTGCTGCTGTCACAGGAGGTGCAAGGAATATACTAAAAGTTCACTGTGAAACATGCAGTTTATTGCAGAATGTCAGACTTCCCAGAAGTAACCACCTCAGATTACTATTTTTAAAGCAAACTTGGTTTTTTTTCATAAAGCAGTCAAGCTTTGAGGGTTCCACCTTCATGGACGGCAACTAACTCATCTTCTGCCCAAAAGAGCTACAGGCAAAAAAACATACACGTAGATTTTTCACTTTTAAAATCCAGAGATCCTTGCTGTTACCAGGACAGAATATAACACCTAAAAGACCTGTCAATAACAAACCTGCAAGCAATGAACATGGTTGAAGACACTGGAATCAAGAAAACAAGAACTAAAAGCTCTTAAATCATAGATCACAAAGCTCCTGAATGCCGGCTGCATGTATGCACAATCAAATGATCCAGAGAAGTACATGGAAATATATATTTACCATAAAACCTGGAAGCACAGCTGGGACTGAAATTATACTTCCAGTCTGATTTGTCATTTCATTCAAGATTGAGATTACTTCATATAAACTGATTTATTTCTGTGTGTATAGTATAATTTAACTTGAAAATCTTTTTCCTTGATGTTAACCATTAGTATTGAGTATTTGCTGCTGCTAAGCTCCTTAAACATGAATTTTAAGTACAGTGATCGTCTTGCACATACCCATCTGGAATGATACTGGATAAATGCGTTTTCTATTTAACAAAATAAAGGTTAGCATAACTTAAAAAAAACCCCAACAAACCCACCAAACAAACCTCTGAAGTGATACATCTCTTGAGTTAGTTTAGCAACACAGCAAAAAAACATGAACAATTTGGTAAAGCAGTTGATATTTTTCATAGCATTCTAGAATCGAGCTTCAATGTTCACCATTACTAGAAAGTTCAATAATTCCTTGTTTTGATAATAAACTAAAGATTGTCCATAAAGTGGAAGGGTCTTCACAGTTATGATGACTCTGCCAATGATTACAAAGATCCTCTTTTCTGCCAAATAACTGTTTGCACAAAATGCAGTTATAGCCCGCTTTAGACCAAATTTCTATTTTTTTGCTTGGTGTACCAAAACCAACATTTTGCATTTCCTTGGCTGCTTCACCGCTTCCTGACTGAGTCAGTTCACTTTTAGATAATGTATCAACATTATTTTGATGGTGAAAGTATATCTGTCTTTTCAGTTTTGGAAAGGTATAAAACTCCTCCTCATGGGCACTGCATTTTGCTAAATGCCTTCTCTCATTGCGCTGTTTCCAGAAGTGGGTTGCATGTTTGATCAGGTCCCCCTTAGCTCCTCTATTTCCTTGCAAAACCCCTTCCTTTACTCTTCCCTGGATCTCTTCTCCATGAGAGCACAGTAAGTGAAATTTCATTTCACCAAAAGACTGCGCAATAAACTGGCATCGACCACATTTGATCTGTAATTTCACTTCTCCTGGGTTATGGAATAGGTCCTCAAAATTGCACTTATTTCCCCTGTTAAAAAAAAGGAAATAGAACTATTTCAGTATTAGCCATGCACAGAATAGAGATGGCAATTTCTCACCTTAAAAGTTCAAAGAAGAGATGACATTCATGAAACATTCTTTTAATTAAAAACAGGCACTGTTGCTACAGTATCTAATTTACTTGTAACACAAAAAAAGAGAAAATAATAATAAGGCTGATTAGGAAACAACTGAAACCAAATGTTGTTCGACAATGCTGAGTTTAAGAATTGCCTCCAGAATTAGCCTTGGTAGAAATAATCTTTTAACAACACTAACCTTCTAGTAAAAGGCTAATAATGGGTTTTTAAGTTCCTGATTCAGTGAGGGCAATCCAAATACTTCTCGCTCTGTGCTAGAAAAGTGAAAATGAATAATACCTGTAGCATACTACTAAGAGAAACTAACTTGTTTACACTGAATGATCTAAGGTCAATTTAAGGCAAAACCACGTCCCACCTCCCACTCCAAGATGGAAACAAAGGAACTTCAAAGTTTCTTTTTTTTTCTCCTAAAAGTTTGTAACACAGTTTTAAAAAGTTTAAAAACCTAATTTACCATTGGACAGCCCCTCTCATTGATTTAGGACAGCTCTGCAGTATAAAGGAAACAGATACACACAGACCTACGAAGTCCCTGGTTTAAATTAAGCCAGTCAAAAGGAAATCTCCACAGAAACCTTCTCACAATGTCTACAAAAAGGACCACATAATACTGTGTATTTATACACACTAGACAGATTACCCAACAAAACAGATAAACGGAATGATTCATTCTACAATGGCTAGTAAGGCTGAAAGAAAAGCGCTGGTGTTTCTTAGGTTCAATCCCTTAAAAACTTCTGATGCCCCAGAGAATGGAGCTATGCAAAGCAAAACATGTAAAATTGAACTGCAGTGTCATAGTGAGGCATCAGGTTAAAGCCCTCATCTTAATAAAGCATACGTCAATGAAAGTAAATGTGCAGTGGAACAAACAAAAAAACCAACATTTATACTGTGTCAAGAAATTTCACCTCAAAATCATAATGCAGAGATAAAAGAATGTTCTGTCCATCTTAATACGGTAAATGTTAACTTTTCTACTTGGCTAAGTGATCGCGAAAGCAACAGTAATCAACACGCAAGACAGATTAGCTCACAGCACTCCAGAGAAGGAAATGGGATAATGATATTTAATAGGGTAAACAAACTACAAGCTAATACTGAAATACGAATTGCTTTTCACTTACTGCAGTTGGTTCACTTATCTTCCAGGGAAAACCCCAAAATGGGTAGGACACAGAAGACGGTGCAGATTAACGGAAAAAGCATTAGCCATGAGAAATCAATGGACCAAAATAGCTCCACTGGCAGTATAATGGGTATTAGTAGAATATATGCAAAATTACTTTGGATATTCAAGTGTCAGTAATAATTTATATTCAATAAATCAGCTAAAATATACCGGATGGTCTAACGGATTGACTAGATTCCTTAACAAAATATTTAAACCATTAGGAATCTCACTTGGGGAGGGGAAGTAACAATTTTCATAATGGTGATGTTTACGAATTTCTACTGACAACCTGAAATCCCGTTTTCATTAGCATTTAATTAGTGAAAACACTCACCTCTCTGCTGCTTCTTCTGCCTCTTTTACATTTGTGTCTCTCTTCTTTAAAGCATCTTGCATCTGTTGATCGTTAGTAGAGGGCTCTGTGCTGATAACTACCCTGTGCACCTCTCTGAGGTGGCCAAAATACACTTTTGCATGGCCAAAAACTTTAGCACAGAATTCACAGCACACAAGCTTTTTGGGTTTGCCTTCGTTGTGATGAAGTTTCATATGTGTGCTCAGGCTTCCAGAATGAATATATGCTTTCCGGCAAATTCGACAACTGTAAGGCCGTTTGTTTGTATGTGTGTTCATGTGGTCCTGAAGATGGTGTTTAAACTGGAAGATATGGTTACAAACATGACATTTATGCGACGGCTTAGGTACAGTTGAAGATGCACTTCTACTTAAATCACTTGATTTAACTGATGTAGCATCACTATGCTTGTAACTTAAATATTTATTGGGATGTGAACTATTTAAAAAAGTATCTTGGTCTAAAAGGTCAGGAGACGGTGTCTCTACTATTGCTGCAGAAGTCAGTGGTGCAAAAGCCTGCACAACTAGCACTGGTTTTGGTCTAATACTACGGTATTTTTTCACTGCCTCTGCTTTTTTGTCTTCAGGTGGCTGAGGATCAACTTTTGCCCTCTCTCTTCCTTCTCTGAACTTATTAATGATGCATTTCCTTCGCTTGGTCTGAAAAGCCAATAAATCATCTGGGGCTCTTCTTTTCCTGCCTCTTCTTTTAGAGGCTGCACTGTTCAATTTTTTAAGACTGTCGACATCCACTTTATTGGACGGAGAGAAGGTATTTTCTCGAATGGTTTGTTTGGGGACTTGTACGAATGAGACAGCTAATCGCTTATCAGATGCTTTAGTAGGAACATGAAAGGTTTTTGCCAAAGCTGGTATTTTTTCACATTCAGATCTTAGTGAAGAAACAGATACATCCGTAACATTAGTATTCTGCTTAAATTTACAGAACACTGAATTTTTCATCCTTGAGTAAGGCAAAATAGGAAGTTTTCCTTTTGGTGCCGATGGAGTCATCTGTACTGTACTGCCAAAAACCGCTGGTGACAGGACAGCAACAGAATTTGCGGGTTTTTCCTTTAGTTTCTCAGATGTTATGAATGACTCTCTTGTGGTTTCAGATGCTGTCTTCACAGAGCGTAGACTTAGTTTCATGGGAGTAATTGTACTTGCCCTCTTGGATAAAGAGTCTGTAACTACAGATGGTCCAGAAACATTACCGTGAGAGATTTCAGTTTTGTTCACTATAGGAGATGCAGATTCCCCACAACTGCTTTTATTTACTAATGTGGCAACTGCGATTTCAGCTGAGTTGCGGTCTGTTAGCATCGCCTGCTCAGTTGAATCTGAACTAGAATGAGTTTCAGGACAGTCTTCAGTTAAAGGAGTCATGGGTGAAGTCTCTGATGAGATCGATGCTTTGGTAGGAATCTTGTTATGTGCACCCGAAACAGAGATTTTTGCCATTTTTTTGTCACTCAGCAATTTATTTCTCACAGATTGGTACCTAGGGATAGGCAGCTTTAGGTTTTCAGAACGGGCCACATTTGACTGCTGGACTTGCTGCGTTACGGCAGGGGCAACATACGGCAAGGCCAACAGAGAAAAAGTCCCCTCATGACCAGCCACCTGCATGACAGCATAGTTTTGAGTTGGTACCACCAGCGGTTTAGAACCTGTATTTTGCTCAGGCAAAGATGACTGAAGACAAGAAACCACTCCAGATGTTAACATTTTTGGTACCATTTTTGGAGCAATGGTCCTAAACTGACTTTTCTTCTGAAAACTTCGTATTATATCCGAAGGGGATTTGTGTTTATCTGTAACAATAACATAACAAAGATGTAATATAATATATAGTTGTGGGGTTTTTTTAAATTACTGTATCAAAAATAAAACTGCTTACAAAGGATACTATTACACACAAACTTATTAAAAATATTTTGGTGTTTAAATGCTACTAAATTAAGTTTAGAATTGCAAAAGTTTCATGGACAGAACAAAAACAGTCCCTGAAGCAATGTGCTTGAATATATATGTGCAAAAAAACCCCCGCCCTTAACCTAATCTTAAATGAATGTTTCATTCTAGGTTAGAAACTACATGGCATTTCAGAACAAATACACTTATAAGCCTCTTCTGCCCTGGAAAAGCTACACTAGCATGCTGCCAATATTCAGCTGGAAGAACTAACAGGGACAGGGTTTAAACTCCATGATGCAGAACTGCTCTGACTGTATCTCTCAACCAGTCATGCTATCTTTCAGAGTTTCTGTAACATTTAGAATTTGTGGGTTTTATCAGATAAAGACCAAAGCTTACCTGATGAAGTCTTTAAAAAATTACTGCTATAAAACATGCAAATAATGTGTAATAAAATCAAAGAGGACTTGAGAGAAGATGTACCACTGTTAAATATCCAATCACACATATTGCTTACATGCCTTTAATCCACAATAGAACTACTGTAGTAAGTCATTCAAATATTTTCTTGAAAGATGCCATTTATCAAGGTTATATCACAGTTCCTTCCTGTCTCTACTTGTGTTGGTAAATGTCACAAACATTTTTAGTAAAGAAGAACGTGAGAATAATTAAGTAAAACAAGTAAAAGGAAAAAGGTAAAATGTGTAAGATATAATCTGCATTGAGCAGCAGAGATATATGCTGACCTTTCAGACACTCCATAAAAAAGGATTTGATATATAGTTAATTGTACCACTACCATTTCATGTAACAGCCTCATTACCCACTCCCAAATTCAACTACTGATACTTCCAGTTCTCAAAAACTGGGATAGGTTTTCTGAAAAAAAATTCAAAATCCCCAACAATCTCAACCACTGAAAATTCAACTACAAAGATCCCAAGCAGAAAGGCAATTTGGGAAGGCAACGATGTAAGAAAAATTCGAGAGAGAAATCACATTTGAATAGAATATGCAAAAGGGACCTTGAACTATTGCAGTAAGGTAATTCCATAGGGAAGTTTCCATTCCTTACCATAAGCCTTGTATCACAAATGCATTTATACATGGTTATGGACTTGAACAGGTAACTCTCAATTACTACCAACACTGGAAACTCCAGTAGGTTTATCTTAATCTGGACGTTCTTTTCAGAGGTCACACACTTTGCAACATGCACTGAAAGTTACAGAGCTATCATATTTCATGACCAGAACTCCTGGACAGATATATGTGCATACTCATGGTATGCACATGTGCAGTAAATCTACTGCCTTCAGGACATGCTAGATTCACTAAGCAATCACATATAAACTGTACAGCTCATACATAGCAGGTCTGATGCTTCTCTAAACTCTCTGACCTACAGCAGGTTCATAGAGTAATAACTATGCAGGGCATAAACCTTTGATCTTTTTATTGCCATCTACAGCATCAAGCCCCAAATCTACTATGCACCTTCCTGATCCTCCAATGAAGTGAAACTACTGGGCACTACCATAACTTTTCTGGATATTCTGTGCGGACTGGACTACTGTACATATGGAAATCCTGCACAGATATCCCTATACACAGGGTTAAG
>JAVKLA010000073.1:28591416-28612549 GCA_034782735.1 Sagittarius serpentarius
TCCGGGGAGACCTTATAGCAGCCTTCCAGTACCTGAAGGGGGCCTACAAGAAAGCTGGGGAGGGACTTTTTAGAAGGCCAGGTAGTAATAGGACGAGCGGTAATGGCTTTAAACTGGAAGAGGGTAGATTTAGGCTAAAAATTAGGAAGAAATTCTTCACTGTGAGGGTGGTGAGACACTGGAACAGGTTGCCCAGGGAAGCTGCAGATGCCCCCTCCCTGTAAGTGTTCAAGGCCAGGTTGGACGAGGCTTTGAGCAACCTGGTCTAGTGGAAGGTGTCCCTGCCCCACCAGGGGGGTTGGAACTAGATGATCTTTAAGGTCCCTTCCAACCCAAACCATCTATGATTCTATGCTTGCCCTATACTGATGTTAAAGACTTCTTTCCAAATCAGAAGTTATTCAGCTTACCACCATGTTCAACATGAAGCAGTTTCCATTCTCTCTCATGTTTGGCTTGCACCTTTTATTTCAAAATCTCATTCATTTTTTTGCATAAACTTTTTAGGAAAGCCAGCACTTCAGCAGACTGCTACCTGTACTAATTTACACTCCAGGTTATAAGGCACCCGCTCTCCAACAAACGGTAGCAAATGATGGGAGTTCAGGAAAAGACAGAAGTTTTGCTGTGAACATGCCACTTCTACAAAAGTGCAGAAATGGCAGCCAAAGCACCACAAAAGAAAGGTTAATTTGAGTTTAGGAGGAAATATTTGTAGAAATAATGCATGACACCAGCTTTAAAAATAAGCATATGCTTCCCAAATACAGTGACCTGCCTACTGCAAAATTAGGCAGTAAAATGACTTTTTGTTTAAGTCTCTCCACCTATTTTCTCAGCATTCCACAAGAAAGTATCATTCTAGAAGCCAAGACCTTCATGAATATTAACCACAAAATGCTCTTTGAAACAAGGTCCGTTTAGATCAATATTCTTCTTATGCAGTTAACACAATACTAAGCATTGATACAACTGTTCGAGAAGCGATTTTTACACAAACGCTCTTTATCCAGCTAGCGTAATTTTATCATAAATATGTCTTCCAGGCAAGCTATGTTTGGTATCAGCCTTCAGTACAACTTTCTTTTTTTCCCCCAAGTTTGCATTAGACAGTTTAGTGCAGAAATATTCATTGCAGTGCTTCTGGTAAGCAAAGGATACTCAACTCTGTATTTCCCTCCATCCAACACAGCTGCTGTAGTTAAGCAGCTTAGCCAGTGTCTAAATATAGAGATGGCTAGGTGCAGACTAGCTGTCTGGTGGTCCTTCAGACTCAGTTAAAATTTTGCTTGTGGACTGGGAAAGCTAATTGGAAGAACTGGTGGAGGACTATTTAGCATCCCGGATCAGGAAAAAGCCACCAGTCAATTCAGAGACCGGAGGTCCTACTGACACCACCTAGAGAATGTGCAAGCATGATCAGTGACCAGAACTACTTTTGCCATTTATACTTGGTGAAAAGTTTCAACAACCTCCTTTGCACACAGAGATCGCTACAGTAATTCATGTCTTCACCACGCTGACAGTGAAGGACTTGAATATGCTCTGGCTGGCTGGCTATCAGAAGGCCACTAGGAAACTTAATATGCATCTTTCAGGGACATTTCACCTCTATTCCACACCTTCTTCCACATTATTTCTGTCTCTGATTCAAAGGACTCATTTTGACTTGTCAGTTGTGACCTGAGGAAAAGTCTTCATGCCTATGCAAATCCATGAAGTCTTGCATCTAAGAAAGGGAATTTTCAGTTAAGGGAGACTCTGCATTGGCATTTTTGAGGATGGGACAATTGGTTTTAGACAACATTCTTTCTACAAGTCACTCTACAGGTCCTCCACTGGAAGGCAGCAATTTTTATACTTCCTCCAAAATTTTCATTAAGAATAAAGGAAATGAATGAAAACATTAGATTTAATATCTGAATGACATGAAGCTCATTTTTAACTGCTGTGTTCTCTTCTTTCAAATAGGCATGGAATTGGGGCAACAGGTAGACACTTCTAAATAATTAAGCACAAGGTTAAATCAAATGCAATTCAATCCATTTTCTTTAAGTCTCTGTTAAAAGATTAATGGTTACCATGCAAGTATCAAATCACTCAAACTTGCAGGATGTCATAAGCTTTCATCCCTTCTAAATAACTTCAGAATTGTATAGGACTGGACAGTGATACACCAATTAAAAAAAATCAATGATGCATCAAAGTCTCTGATACAGCCATGGTGGCAAGAGGCCTCTGGAGGAAAGAAAGTCTTCCACAGGGCTGCTGTTCATTCATGGTTCCCCTTCCTTCCTAAGTCATTCAAGTCTGGTCTATTCCAGTCTGTTCTATGTTCTTTTTGTACCTCCTTCAGTTTGTTCTCTGTGTATGGCACGTAACATTGCCCAACTCAGACACTGTAGAAAGCATCAGAAGAAATTTAATTTTCCCCACTAATCTGGACTATTTTGAACGTTAAAATAAAACACCAAAATGCCAGGAACCACTGTGTAATAGCATTAATTTTTAAAATAATCCTTGTAGGACCACTTCACTTGTGTAAGTATGTATTTGATTTGTGTATGATTGGACAAGTGACAGAAAATAACACAAAAAAAAGGATCATCTTGATTTGAAGGGAAAGGCAGAATACAGATGAAGATTAATGAAATATTTTATTAAATGCATGTTTACGTTGCTGAGTCTTTTGCTGACTTTGAAAGGAAGAATATCTGTTCTACGGGAAAGAAAAAAATGCACAACTTTCTAACAGACAATACTAGATTTATTTCTGTCGATAATAGTAAATCATTCATTTTGCCAAATCTCCATACACACTATGTACCTGTGGATACTGTCTTTCCAGCACAAGTTTCTTGTTTTTGCTGACCCAGCATACTTTGTTGGACACAATGTTTCTCTGCAGGATTAGCATGCAAAAAAACACCACCTGCAAAAGTGCTTCAGTCAGTTATAAATAGATCCCAGGACAAAACAACCCCAAACGACCCCCCAAACCAACAAAAAAACAGAAAAAGACAATGTAAAATGTCAATGTAAAACTTTAACTTCCAGTTAATGCATTTAGAAACCTACTGCTTCTTGCTCTTTGCCATTTTTCTCTCCTCAAAAAATGTTTTAAAATCTAATACATTACACACCAAATGCAAGGTGATAGCTTAATAATTGAGTAAAGCTGGTTAATGTGGTAAACAGATGGGATGCTTTAGCTTCAGTATCATGGCAGACAGTCAACAGCACCAAAACAACTCAGAAAAATGAAGGTTCAGTAGCTTTAGTGAGGCTTTTAAATATGGGGGCTAAATTCTACGCTGATTTACGCTTTCTGTAATTCCACGTAAATCAACGGAACTGCAGATATCCTAAAAAATAGAATTTGGCCTTCTATGTTCAAAACTAGCTTTGCCACACACCTATACAAAATAAGGTAGGTAATGAAGCCTACAAATCAGGAGTGTCCAACTCTTTAAATTATAACAATTAATTTGCAGTTGCTTCTATCTTTGCCTAATAGTAACTATTTGGGTGGAATATTCTGTTCTGGGTATTTGCCTCAGATAATTTTCTAAAAATAATTTCAACAGAAAATGCCAGCCATCCCCAGGTACGTCTGCATTTAAAAAAAGAAAAAAAAAAAGACGACTCTAGTAACACATCTGTGCATTAGACGAAGACCTTTGTATTTGACACAGCAACATCTTTTGTCTGTGAAAAGCTGCACAAATTTAGCAAAGTTGTAAGCTCTTGGCATGTGTTCAACAGATACTTTAAAGCAGCTAATTTTTCCAGTGATTACATTCTATTGAATGTGCTCCTGCTTCAGACTGGGCTGGATTTTTCCTAAAACTATAGCTTTAGGTCCAAACACCCAAGCTGTAACAAGGAAACGGCCTCTCCTAATCTCTTAACTGCTGAGCTGACAGTGTGAAAGAGAAACTAGGATATATACAGGGCAAGCAGGAAAAGGACAAGAGAACTAGAAATGAGACTCGGAAAGTGTCTGGGCCAAAGAGTCCAGGCGGGATATGGGAATTAAATGCAGACTTAAGATGGGTAACGAACATTACTATTACACGTGATTTGGAAAGGAGACGCATTTAAGCCACAGGGACAGCCTCATACCTTGCATTTCTTACCTTTTTACTAATTGATTTTTTAAAGAGTAATACACTTGTCTATGTAGTAGACCTTTTATGCAATTTAAAATAGATTAGAAAAATAACCAATATAATGAAGTATTCTAATGAAAGAGTAGAAAATCATGGTACTTCATTCAAACAAACACTAAGATACAGAATGTACAAATATGCTTAGAAAATGTGTTCTGGTATACCACAGGAGGAACAAGATCAAAATAGTTTGTTAAAATTCTAAAAGGGAATATTAGACCTCTTTAAAGCTATATATAATTAATTCTGATTTGAGCAATGTGATTGGCTAGTTGTGCACTAAGCATTTTATCATTTAGAAAGGGTGTCTTTGCTGTAAAGTCTGTGCAAGTTTATTATCTTAATGGATTAGGATTATAGTGCATTTCAAGAAATTCTGTGAGCAGTGGGATGCTTCCCGGATTCCTTAAATAGTCTCCAAAAGACTCTTCTTAGCAGAAGAGAGCATCACAACAACAGAGTTACACAATAAATTGTTTTTTTTTTACATTAACTGAACTCCATTAAAGCAAATTTTCAACCTTAAAATTTCTAGTGATGCTTTTCAGTGTGGGAATAGGCTAAAACTATTTTTGGTGTAAACAGTCATTTTGGAGAGATAACTCATACAATAATCCAAGATCATGGGTATATAATTCACATTTAGGGAAGTTCTTCAGTTTCCTGTCTAATTCAGTCTTGTTTTTTCCCAAAACATCCTCATTGCACTATCAACCATATATTGATATATGCCAAAGTTTATACAGATCTGCTTTTCAGAAAATTAGTATCTAACATAACTTATGCAAAAAAAAACAAAAAAGGATGGAGAAAAAAATATTAATAACCTCTACTGTCAGGTAGCTCCACTTCCTCAATTTCCAGAACTGCTTTCCTCTGTTGTTTGAAAGTATAAATAGGAGTTGCTTCATTATCATGCTGTCATCTATCTGGAGTTCTGTAAGGTCCCCCACAACATCCTTCTCTCTAAACTGGGCAGATACAGATTTGACAGAGGAACTATTCAGTGGATAAGGAATTGGCTGGGTGGTTACATCCTGAGAGTACTGGTCAATGGCTCAATGTCCAGATGGAGGTCAGTGACAAGTGCTGTACCTCAGAGGTCTGTGCTGGGATGAGTACTGTTTAATATCTTCATCAATGATACTTGACAGTGGGATCAAGTGTACCATCAGCAAGTTTTCAGACAACAGACACCAAGCTGAGTGGTGCGGATGACACACCTGAGGGATGGGATGTCATTCAAGGGACCTGGACAAGCTCAAGAAGCGGGTTCATATGAACCTCATGAGGTTCAACAAGGCCAAGTGCAAGGTCCTGCACCTGGGTCGGGGCAATCCCCGGCATCAATACAGGCTGGGGGATGAAGGGCTTGAGAGCAGCCCTGCAGAGAAGGACTTGGGGGAACTGTTGGATGAAAAGCTGGACGTGAGTCGGCAGTGTGCGCTCGCAGCCCAGAAAGCCAACCATATCCTGGGCCGCACCAAAAGAAGTGTGGCAAGCAGGTCAAAGGAGGTGATTCTGCCTCTCTACTCCGCTCTGGTGAGACCCCACTTGGAGTGCTGTGTCCAGCTCTGGAGTCCTCAGCACAGGAAAGACATGGACCTGTTGGAGCCGGTCCAGAGGAGGGCCACAAAAATAACTAGAGGGATGGAACACTCCTCATACGAGGAAAGGCTGAGAGAGTTGGGATTGCTTAGCCTGGGGAAAAGAAGGCTCTGGTGAGACCTTACTGTGGCCTTTCAATACTTAACGGGGGCTTATAAGAAAGATGGGAACAGACTTCTTCAGAGAGCCTGCAGTGATAGGACAAGGGGTAATGGCTTTAAACTAAAAGAGGGTACATTTAGGCTAGATATAAGGAAGAAATTTTTTACGATCTGAGTGGTGAAATACTGGAACAGGTTGCCCACAGAGGTGGTAGATGTCCCATCCCTGCAAACGTTCAAGGCCAGGTTGGATAGGGCTCTGAGGAACCTGATCTAGTTCAAGATGTCCCTGCTCACTGCAGGAGAGGGTTAGACTAGATGATCTTTAAAGTTCCGTTCCAACCCAAACCATTCTATAATTCTATATAAGGTTTCTTTCTGCAATTAAGGCTTTTTTCTGCCAATACAATCTCACCAGCATCTTGGCTTCAGTATCTCTGTCCTCAGAGAAAAGTGTAACATAAAACAATACCCATGCAAAAGCAGATCTGTTAAAGAGAAGTTAACACATCAAGAAATCAATGCATCTAGATACTAGATTATCAGCATTAGCAACAGTAATAATCTAAAACATCATTTTGGATTTGTCATAGATTTAGATTTCATACATCTCTGTATTGTCCCAACACAAGTAACTTTTAAAATATGTATGAAATCCTATTTCTATAGGGAGTAACACGTGGCCAACAGCTTTGAGATAACCTTTTTGAGTTGTAATATCAAATGTATTAGCCACATGTGGGTAAATCAATATTTAAAGCAACATCTTATATAAAATGCAGGCAATGCAAGGCTTAACACAACCGCCTATAAAAAAAGCCATTTCTGTGCTACTGTACAAAGGAAGAAAGTCTTGGAAGCCTTTCCTAAAACTCAGAACATATATACATAAGAGATTTTTACACACTCTTTTGCAATGAATTTAAAATAAACTTATTAGCAGATCCACATGTTCTCTTAACACCTCTCAGGCAGTGTTTGTGAACTTTAAAAGCTTTCTATTTTTTTTGAAGGCACAGTCTTTCAAGTTATAAGCTACTCATTTCATATTAAGGTTAACATAATTAATAGGTTTTAAGCAGATCAAAATATTTTCATATTAAGAAATGAAAACTGACATAAAAAGAGCTAGACATAAAGCATCTGTAATTATTAACAACTTTTTCCACCTTTGCAGCTGGAGAAATCACACACAGATTTTTCTCACTATGGCAATACAAGAACTTGGGAATAAGGTTTATGCAGATAAATCTACGGGCTCAAGATGGTGCCTGGCCTCTGCAACCACACAAATCGTTACTAAAGATCAAAACACTGGTTCTTTTCTGTTTAAGCATGGAATTTCTCTCTGAGAGAGACTGTTAGACATATCATCAAAGACTGTATTTCAACTTCTGTATGCCTCTACTAGTTTCAGCAACCAACCATGTCAAACTTCATGTGGGCATTATCCAGAAACCATGCTGCTCCAACAGGACTCAGTTGAGTCAAATGGAAATTATTTTGGTATCACTGCAAATCTAGTGGTTTATCTTTGTTCGTTCTGCCCAGTCATTCTGTTCCATAGAGGATACCATCCCTGGAGATTTGCGAAGCAAGGCTTCAGTGATGCAGCCACTTGGGGGAACTAATTGTTCAGAAAATAGCTGAAGGGAGCTGATGGAAGTACTGGTCATAAACTCATAATTCATAAACCTTCAATGGCATTGCAAATATAAATTAGGTACTTTAGAAAGTGGGGACAAACAGAAGATTCAAAAGAAAAGACTGCAATTGGATTTTTAAAAATTATTTTCTGGGAGAACTGCCAGTTGACATTCCTTTTAGCGAGCTTCAAGAAAGATACAGACCTAAACAGTAATTCATCAACTGTAAAGTCAATGTCAGTGTAAAGTCCTTCTTAAAAGGTCTATCAAGATCACATCAACCTGGACAAAATCTTGATATGCCTAATGTAAGTGGTAATTAATAGACTTACTTTTTCTTTAAGTGCAGGAAACAATAATGACCAGGTCTGGTCAAGTAGAACCATTTTACGAATAAAGCATAAAATATTTTCTGGCTAGACTCTTGCTCCCCTTTCAAACAAGCTGAGAATAGAATCTATCTTCATCTTACCGAGAGTTCAACCCTCCTCCCTTCCGTCCATTGGACAGAAAACACGTACGTCTTGATTGCAGTAAAGGAATTATGCCTTACTCTCAAAATTTATTTTTTGTAAATACTGATGTGCAAATAGCACAACAGAAGAGCAAAACTGTTATTCCTTTTATAGACTATCAATTTTTTTGTGAAAATCAGAGCACTTTTTTCTGAAAAGAGTCTGTATGCAAGACAAAAACAATTAATTCACCACTTCAGCTCAATACAGCAAATATATTTTACTTGAGGCATTAAAAGTATCTGTATAGCGACTTCTGTAGTACAAACCTCAGAAAGTGTTCCCTCATTAAAGATGAACAGAGGATGGGAAGACTGTCAGTCTTGGCCTGGCCTATTTTGAGTCTTCCCCAAAGACAGAGGAAATCACTCCCCAAAGAAAGGGCCAGAATATAGAACACACTGTTAAACTTAGATGTTAGTTGGAAAGTATTTTCTGAGGGATTTTGTAAATAGCTCATTTCTTTTGAAAATTACCTAAGTGATCTAACTTTTGAACAGGGAATCTCTATCCAGGGTTTTTGTTTGCTCTAGCTGTCCCCCCTTTTCTTTCATCATGACCCAAAGTTCTTCAGAAAAGGATTCTATAGCTTTGAGATACGCAAAACATTACAACCTGTAGTAAATTCCACTAAAGATTAAAAAACCCCAAAGATTAGAGGATCTCCACAGTACTTCAAACAGATACGTATATTTTTTCAAAGACAGACACAATCCTGTAGAGTATAAGAAAACTAAAACGTCTTCAGAAAGACTATGGTCCTGGCTAGGAAGACGTAAGTTTTCAGAACACATAAAATTATCACTTGCTGCTGAACCTGAACATAGCTAGGCCTTTCTGGCAGTAGGATGTAGCAGAAAACAATGTTAATTACAGTATCTGAATGTTTTTCCTCCCCCTGTGCATAATTCCAATTATTTGCAAGGCTTATTGGCCTTGCTAAGCTTGCCCGTGTGCGCCACGGCATTGTTTAAAGGCAGCACTGGTTCTCAAAAGAAGGTACTGGATGTGCTGTAAAGGAATTGATTGAATACGCTGCTGATAAGCGATAATATTTCAGCAAACATTGGTAACAGGTGCCAACATACGAGGGAATTAAACCAGGAACGCAGTCAACAGGAATGTAGGCCAAAGACGGTATCTGTAACTTGCCGTGTGCCGAAATATCAGCACATTTCTAACGAAGTTCAGGCGTAGCTGGCGGGCGCCGGCAGACAAAGGAGCCCCTGGGCGCAGAGTCCAGCAGGGGGAGTCGGGCGCCCGTCACCGCTGCCTCCGGCCTCCGCCGCGGGCGGGCAAGCCGGGCTGCGGGCGGGCAGGCCGCACCGGGGCACATTCGCTTCCTTCTTTTAAGTGCCAGCTCAGTTTAGAGCTGCGACTCACGGCGACTACCCTACAGTATTTGCAAACAACAGAGAGGCTAAACTCCCTGTCTAATAATTTCGTAACGCTAAAATACGGCTTCCATTGGAAAATCTCCGAAGTCATGACATCTCTTACAGCACTGCACGCAACCTCTGAACAACTTCATGATGAGTTATTATTTCAAAATATTCTACCTTCGCAAACTTTTCAGTCAATTCAATGTTTTGTATAAACTTGAGAACATCTTAAGCAAGGCAGCTCAGCCTTCCTGTTAAAAGTAATTACTTCTATTAAACTGTTTAGTATCTTCTGTAACTGCAGTACAATTTTTGTGTAAGATATTTTAAAAAACAAAACACCTATTTTCCTGATTTTGTGTTAATCTAGCTAATGCCCCAAATAACACGTCCATGTTACCAAAAACATCAGCATTTATAACAGGTGTTCTTCTTTTGGTCAACATCTGAAAACGAAGCCCTGTTACCAACATAATTTTCCCATGCCAAGCAGCACCCTGAAATCTTTGTCAAACTTTCTTGCTTTCATCATTGCTCAGCTGGTCACACAAACCATGTGCATAAATAAAGATGTAAGCATCTGCTGTATGGCAAATGGTCTCAGGGGCAGATGTTTTTATCCTTGCATTCATGTCACTGGCTTGGATACATTATTTGAACAGATGTACACAATCTGAAAGTGTTGTGTCCCACAGTGAAATGTCTCCAACTGCTTTCTATCAAAGTACATAAATGCTATTTGCACCTGCATTTATGTTAATGATATAAAGGCAGCAGGGGTTCCAGCAAAGTGAGAGTTGGTGCTAAGAAACACATTTGCATGGCTAATTGAAGTTTGAGATCTCCCAGCATCAAATGACCATACTAACACAGATACAAAATGTACTCAACTATACAATGACTTTTTAAAAAACTGTATGGTTTTTTTTAAAAATTAAAATAAACATACTCGAGGAGCAAAACTATAATTTCAGCCTGTGATATACTTTTCCAATGTATACTTTAAAAAAACAAAAAAGTATTAAATTCCTAGATAAACCAGGGCAGCCTTATATTTTGCACAATAATTGGATAAGATACACCATTATTTCATGTTACAGTCATCTAACAAAAATGATTTATAAATCTGACAATGCCAAAGGTATTTCAGTTCTCTAAGGCACACTGGTATTTTATGTCATTATGGAGCACTACAGAAAAACCTAGCAGTTGCTCAACAACAAATACTAACATGAGTGTGAATGACAGAATATGATGCTTCAATGATAATTTCACAATTCCTAGGAAAAAATGAAAATCTTAGAAGTTAAATATTTATCATTATTCAGAAAAGTGCATCTGTTTGAACATGGAGTTACAATTGCTTGTTATATAATCACTTTTCTTATCAAATATTTTCAATTGGGAAAAACACCGATGCCCTGAAGGAGTATGCATCAGAATACAGAACTCCTGCTATCACATGACAAACAGTGGCAGAGAAGGGTTTATGCTGTCACTCAAAGAACTTGCACTAACCATTACTTCCATACTCAACTGAAAAAATAACAAGCACTTTCAAAGTATAGAAAGACTGACAAAAATGCCATACTGAATGTAACTGATGGATAGGTTCCATTTCTATCATCATTTCTTTTCAAACCTTTTATTTGTAAGAAATGTATCAATGTTATAGCTGTACATAAATCATTATAAATTGCTAATAGCCTCATCATTTTCAAAGTGCCATAACACATTTAAGAAAAAAAAGTGATGCTTGATACGAGGACAAAAAAGAGCGATAGTAAAAGAATATAAAAAAATAGACTGAGACTAGTCTATTTGTAAAATATCAAGATTTCACACCGATATAGCTCTTGGTCAGAATCTGGTTATGATTTCTAACATGAACCCTCACTTCCAAAGTCTACAACATGGCTCTTATAATTCACTCTGGGTGCAAGTTGATAACAGGTTACTAACTGGAATGGATTTTTGTTTAGGAAAAAAAGTCTTCAAAAAAATCTCAAAGGAAACGATTCATCAGTTTCAAGTTTGCAAACAGCTTCACAGCCTATATTCTCCTCCTGTTATTCAGAAATGACTTTAACATAAAGATAACACATACAATTTTGACTACAACAGTGGTCAAATTCCTGTTATTTAAATAAAAAATTAAATGAAGGCTTTTAAGTATTATAATTAAGTATCTCAGTCATAAGCATATGGATGTAGAGCATACCGCAGGGTGGATAGCTTTACACAACAGTAAGTACTGTCTCCCTTGAAAGAACAGTCTCATTAGACACAGAACTCATCAATTAAGATAAATTTGCATTACATCCTTCTGGAATAGCTTCCTCAGAATTATCACAGTATCATAAAAAAACCTCAGTCTTCACAAAACAGGTGAAGTACAAACTTACATGACAGTAAAAGCTCAAGGCTTCAAGTTAAGTAATATATAGTGCTTTTCTTAATTAACATAAGTACTAACAATGGAAACTTAACTGACAACTTGCAATGGTTCTGAAAGGTCCATTAGAGCTTATGTCATATCTATCAAACATTCACTCACATTTAAGAAGTATCATTAAAAATGACATTCAAGTTAAAAATCATATTTAAACATTAGCATTGTGACACAGATCAAAAGGGAAAAGAAATTAAAGTTATGGCTGCGCATTTTGAGGCTCAGTAATACACAGTTGCAGCACAAATACCCTCGCTAATAATGGAGGGAAAAATTGAAGATGCTAACACTACTGAAAATTAAAGCTAAAGATGACTTCTGAAGAGACAAAACATAGAAGAAATACAGTTAAACACAAGAAACATTACTAAGGACAGGAATGCTAGAGAAAAGGCACTTAAAATCTAAAAATTTAAGTTTATATTTATTTAGAAAATATTTATTTTCTTGTTTGTGCTAGTCTTGCAGCGTAAATTGCAAATAGATTCTACCCCCAGTTATACGGGGATCAAATATGACAATGATTTTCAAATAAATGAGGATTAAAAAAATTGTAATAAACTCTGAACACTTAATTCTGCTGAATCAAACAAGAAGCAAGATTTATATATTTCAAGTTTCAACTATAGGTGTTTACAGTAATTAGCAATGTCCTAAAGAAGAAAAAAATCTTGGCTATTGCAATTGTTTAAAGTGATAAATGCTGCAGTATAATGGCTTCTTTTTTTTTTTAACCATATCAGGGTAGAATAGTAGACACGAGTTACACAATGATTTATTAATGATGATGATATTCCTTCCACATTTTGAATCACAAGCACCTAATTTCTCAGAAAAAGTACAGAATGTATACTATACCTGCAGAAAAAGTTAACGGATTCTGCATTATGCCCTTTAATAGTTACGACAACGTTCCTGGAAAGAAGAAATACAGATACTTAGAAATTCGGATAATTTTTCATAAACTAAAAAAAATAAAAATAAAATAGGACAACGGCAACAGTTTTCTAAAATTATGTTTCAGAATGGATCCCAATATGCCCATACCTCATGCAAAATGCCACCAGAATTTTAAACCAAGTGTTTCTCTGGATCACACATGCCCTTATATGCACTCTCCATATTTCAACACTGGGTACAACTAACTTAGGCTTCTTGTAATTGAAAACCCCCATTAAAGCCAGAAAAGAGGACATGTCATGAATTCCAATGTGACAATGCATTCTGAAGAATCAGACAATGTAGGGTTAAGCAAACATTTCCCTTCAAACATCTGACTGCATGGATCCTATATGACTGACTGATAAGCAGGATCTTCCACGGATGCTACAATGAAGATACTAGCTTGCATTTGTGAAGCAAACATTACACTGCCACCTCTCCTGAATTTGACATTGGTACTTACCGCAAAATTTGATGCACAGTGTTTGACATAAAATAGCATTACATCAAGTGGCCACCCAGTACCTTAAGAGTTGGCTCTTTCTTTCCAGTGCAGTCAGTGTGTTACTTAAGCTTTGGTCAAGTGTGATTCAACAGTCAAGTAAGAAAGACACAGTACAATATAATGACAATATAAAATTGTTATTATACACTTAGATTTTCTTTATCATAAAATGGTCTAGCTTTTGGAACAGTTGCATAATAGTCTGGTTTGGCTGAACACCATTAACATGTTAAAAGTCACACAGGGTATAAAACTTGTTCGCCTGATGCAGTTGAAGGCTTTGGGAAGGTAACAGACAAGTCCATTAACCAACACAAGTGGAACTCCAACTACTTGGGGGCTTACTTAGGTCTCAGCTTTCATCCCAGTGCATATCTATAACACTTCCCATGAGCAGAGCCAGCTGTGTGGATGCAGAGTTTGCTTACTTTCCTGGCCAATTTAACAGCTGGTAGAATCTTACATAAAGAACATTCCAGACACGTGCTCAAGGGCCCCCTTCTGAGCACATGAAGTACCAAAAGATTGTCTTTGGATAAATACAAAAATAGTTGGGACAAATTCTGATGCAATTACCAACAAAAAATGTCTTGAATATGTTTCTTTACTATCATGCAAAGGACTCTTAAAAAGCAAAGGAGAGGTTCCAGGAAGGAGACGGTTCTACGGGCAGCAGTAAAGTATAAAACAGACAAAACCAATTCCATTTCCAGGAAGTTCAATACCAAAGCATAAAAGACAATTGAGTGTAGCTGGTGTGAGGAGACCTCTCACACAGTAAACAGGGGAGGCTCTTTGGTACCTGTATCTTCTGTGCTGAGCCATATGTACTAAGAAGCTCTTGTATGTCAAGCAGCACCTCCTGGCACAGGTTTGCAGATGCGCATCAGCAGATCCCAGGCTGCCTCAAAGATCCTCTGTCCGTGGTACTTAAGCAGTCAACCCCTGATCTGCCAGACCCAGTGTACAAACAGATGTCAGCTCATCTACCTGTAGTTTCACGTCACGGTAACTTACAGACAACGCCCTCTTAACCTACAAAAATGGAACAGACCACGTTGATGTAATTTTGGAATGGCAAACCACTTCTAGGAACCAGCGTGGATTTTCAACTTGTCACTCACTGCCCAAGACATCCTTTTTTAAGGCCATATTGCTCAACATGGTCTTTTTTCAGAAACAAAGTCAGAAGTTTTTCTTCCACTTTAGGATTTCCAACACTTGAAAACATACTGATGTAGTTACAGCAATGCACATTCTTGTGAAAAACAATGTAAGACATGATGTTCAAATGAAGGTTCTCAAAATTATTCTGAAGTCACATTTTTATAGGTTTTCATGGTTCCTCCCAGTTGCAGGGAGCATTAAATCATTTAAAAGGGTGCCCCACTTACACTTACTACTTCCTCTTAGAATTACAGCAAACAAACCAGACTTCAGGATACAGATCAATAATTCTTAGGATACCATGTGGAAACACAAGCTCCACATCTTCTTCCAAGCATTCACAAACCGTAACACTAGGACATAAAATTGGACCATATAAATCCAAACATTCTGTACAATCATCTTTGATTTGGATTCAACCCTAACTACAGTAAGATAATGGTCTTGATCTAGAAAATCCAGTGCTTATTTGGCAGACTAGTACATTGGTCAGCTACAGTCAATAAAAAAAAAAAAGTATTATTTCTCAAATGAACTTTTCATCTTCTAGCCATTCATGAATTTTTTTTTAATTGTTGTTATACCGCAGAAGCTGTCACTGCCCTTTATTTTTGCAGATATTTAATCAGGTAACCTTCCTTCTTGGAAAAACTGAACAGTTCAAGATTTTGAAGTCAGGGCAAGCTGCTTCTTATCATCCCTTCAAATTTTTCTATCCATCGTTATATGTATGACTGTATTAAAGTATGTTTTCTTTACATGCTTTACATGTTTACAAAGCAAACCACATAACTTCGTGTGACTGTCCTGTCTGCATTTGACACTATTTTCGAATTTATCAACAGTGATACTGTCTTTTTGATCACTGCCTAGTGCTAGTCTTGGAAGCAGTCTCACCACAACTTTAGAAGTATGATTCATGTTCCCTTCTCATTGACAGTTTCTGACATCTGTCAGCCAACTTGTTTATCAGGTACTTAATATCTACATGTATTTATGTTTAGGACATGCATCAAACTGCAGTCTTATAAAAGAGTTCTGAAATTCTGAATCAGTGCACAGTACAGAAGCTGAAGGATTTAACATCTATACCTGCCCTCAGCAGAACTGATTTTCTTTTTCATTTGGCTATAAATCTGGCTTGGCTACTTCCCATAAAAACCATGCTGATGTTCAAAAAAGAGCCAACCTTAGAAATAAAATAAATAACTAAATTTTGTACCTGTTTTACACATTTATGTCCAGAACAAACTTTAGGTTGGACACCACTAATAATTCAGGACGTCTCACTGCTTTTATTGAATACAGAGGAGGCAAACGTTCTTACTGTCTGTCTTCCTTGGTTATATTTGAGCCCAATACTGGTTCTTTACAAATACAGAAGATGATACTGATTATTTCTATCTGGCATTATCATCAATTTTTCTCCACATAAAAGCCTGTCCCAATGATAAAACTTCTAAAATTCTCCGTAATCTTAAAATCTGTTTTGCTCAGTTTGTAAGTCTACCATAGGACAATAAATAAAATCATTCAAGTCACAGTATGCCAGAACTCAAAATAGTTCTCTTGAAATCTGCTGCTGACTGGTCAGAGATGAAAAGAAATCTATTACAAGAATTTCAAGTGGAGTGAAGTTGGACAGAATTAAAAAGTAAAATTTATCTTAATGCCACAAAATAAGCTCTATCATGTCTATACTACTCCCTGTGTTACCACAGAATGAAGGGATAAAGGAATTTTCAACTAGAAGGAAAAATATCAAATAAACTGGAAAAAACCTACACTGTAAATTGGTCTTTAACAATCAAAGGAAGCAGAGCATATACATGTAATAATTTAAAAGCAATTTTCACAGAAAGATACCCATAGGTCTTTTATATGAAACTGGTGTCCTGATAGACAGACTGAATCTGAGTATCAGGTGAACCCAATTAACCTAATTTGATGCTTGTCCATACTAAGACATTTATTTTAGATGTTACACGAAATCCTTTAGGATACTACACAGAAAACGATAAATAGGCTGTAAAGGTTATGACATTAATTTTACTGTCATTCTCATGCTTTAAGCAGGCATCAAAACTAAGAATCTCATCCTCTGGGAAGGAAGAACTATCTGAAAGTAATTATAGTACTCATTATCATAACAGTATTAAACTAAACCACTATGACCCTAACTGAATTTATTTTTGGTACTTTTTGTTAAAAGAACAAAGCTTCTCAATGATGACTGCACCTTCTAATGCAGTGAACATTAGTTCAGGTACTGGAAGAAAGCATTAAATCAAATCTTATAATTTCATATTAAGCTTAATTATGAATTTTCATTTAAAACTAGGCATGTAAAGAAGTGTTAGTTAAATATTATTATGTAATTTCATTTCAGAAGGAAAACATTCAGCTAAAAAGAAAAATTAAATACTTAGTACAGTTTAGAAAAGACTTTCTCCTAACAGAAGCCCATGAAATGTCAATTTATATTTCAAAAGCAATTTTATTCACTTCATTTTTCACACCTGTTCTTTCACATAATGTGCCATCTTGTAAATGACAGTGCCATGCAACCAATATTTCCCAAAATTTAGAAACTTTTCAACAGAAACCAAGTTCCCCAAAAAGCACAAATAAATTGTATCAGCATATTTTCCAGGAAAGTTAGCAAAATCTGTTGGTATTTAAAGGATGAAATTAATGATTAAATCATCGAAGCTATGCAAAAATGCTGAGGAAGGTAAAAATGACAGACATAAAGATTGACTAGTGCAACACACAAAAGCATTTGTTCAAGCAAGTCTATTTGCCAAAAGCCTGCAGTGCTTGGCTACTTTATGAAATCAAGCACAAGGCATTAAGCCAATTTGTTTTAAAAATAAAAAAAACCCTCCAGAACCCCAAACCCCAATAACCAAGCAACAGACATTTTTGCACTTCTGAAAACCTGCAATAATATTCTGCATTTCACTATCCAAATCTTTAGTTGCAGGAATCTGATTTATTCTTATTCAAAATTTTCTACTTTAAATCGTATTTTCACACTAGGATTTCATCCTACATTAGTAGACCCTCATCCTCCTATTCTATATCCAAAGAGACAGCATGTAGTCACAAACAACAGCTTTCTTAGAAGAGAAATTACACTCTGCTTATGCTTCCATACTTAGGTAATTAATCAGGGAGAAATGTGTGTCCATGGCAGAATTCTTTTTGGCTGAGCCCATTAGGTGACTTCAGCAGACAGGCAAAAAGAAACCAAAGCCTCATTGCATCTGGTCACTTTTCCCAGTACAAACCCAGCAGAACCTAAAACCCAGGCTATTTTTAAATTTTTGGTCATCCTATGAGATGGACCAGTCCAAGCGCATTTCCTGAACTTCAAGCCTTACATGCACTGATGCCACAGTGGCAATCGTGGACAAAAATTCTTCCCTTCATACTCTGTTAGGTGATGTATAGAATGGTTGGCTGGCATGCCTACACTATGCCCATCTGTCAGAGTGGAACTGTGCCTACACGACAGGTTCTGTGCTACTTTCAATAACATGTTGCTGATAATAAAAGCTTATTTATGAAACAACACAGGGCAACTTCAATGTTCAGTTTAAAATAAAAAGCAAATGAAAAGCGATTGCTTTTCTTGAGGAGATAAATCTTTTGAAATCATCTTCTAAGGTTTTTCAATTGTATGAATAAAGACTGGCACATACACTGCAAGAAATGAGGATGTTCCACACATTTTCTACTACTGTAGACAGCCCAGCATACAGTCTCAGTAATTCTGATTTTACAGCTACAACTATCTCCAAGAGAGCAAATTCAAGGACCTGAGAAAATTTATAAAACATAAGTTTCTAAAAAAGGACTCCTGGGAGAAAAGAAGGCTAAAGAAGGAGCAATATCAATTCTTCATTTTATGAAATGTATGTGTATTAAATAAATTGTAGCTGAATAGTTTTTATGACTGTAACTCACTCCAACTATTTTCCATTTGAGAAAACAACTCCATTCTGAAGAACAGAAAAAGAAGAGCAAGGAACAGCACAGTTACTATTATGCCTAATATTAGACTATTCACAGAATACCAAAAAAATAACACTTTTTTCCAAATTTCCAATTTAACAGGACAGATTGTCATTTTATGCTTTCCTTCGTAAATACCTTCTCAGTAGTACTGCTTTGAATGCTACAAACTGGAGTCCTGTAAAGTTCCACACCTGTATTAGACACCTTTACCATTATTCTGTATTAAAAGGTCAAAGCTGCTGATTTTAAAATAGTCTTGGATCTTACTGTTGTGAAAGTAACTGTAAATGATTCATCAGCACACATTGCTACATTTTGTTCTTGATTCTTATGGCAGCTGGAAACAATAGTTCTGGAAAACACAAATCACTCATTTTCATAAGATACTACATGAAATCGATGCTGTCAACAGTTCTTACAATTTAAATTTAGATTAATTTAGTATTTAAAAAAAAATCAAGAAACAGAAACATCTAGCACTATTACTTGGCAATGACTACTCTAGAATTCACTTTAAAACTCAAACTGTGCAATTGCTTCTACTCCTGGTTCCCCCGCCCCTTGTAATCCTAGTCCTAAACTAAGCATTAATTTATTGTTTGAGTCCAAACTGCTAAGAAGTTTTGCCAGGATTCTCAGTAATGCAGTTTCATAAGACAGTATCTACATATCTTACAATTCTGTTAGTAATATGTAACGTCATTCATAGTGGAAACCATTACAGTTTTCTGTTTGCGATGCCTGATTAAATTGTGAGACTTTTTGACTTTGCTGTTGTTCATAATTAATGACTGTTTTGGTCTAAATAAGGACAGAATACGTAATTTATCTTTCACTACATATCTGCTGCAGTACATTAGCTTTCTTTTCAAATAAATGGTATCACAAATGCTAAACAGCGATTTCATTGTGGTTATAATAGAACTTCTATAGCTTTAGACAAACATCTGCAATTGTATACAGAGGTACTCACATAATCACTCAGGTTGGCAGGGACTGTGCTAGGTTAGCTTTCTTTTCAAATAAACGGTATCACAAATGCTAAACAGCGATTTCATTGTGGTTATAATAGAACTTCTATAGCTTTAGACAAACATCTGCAATTGTATACAGAGGTACTCACATAATCACTCAGGTTGGCAGGGACTGTGCTAGGTTATCCCATCCAACCTCTCTGCCTAACGCAGGGTCAACACTGGGCTTAGGGCTTTGTCCAAATGGGTCTTGAAAACCTCTAACCTCACCAAATGCCTTTCAGAAATCAAATTATATTTACCACTTGACAACAAAGGATAGCCTGGAAATCACAGTAACATTGGGTCTACGTACATAGGACAGATAGTTCCAGCAATTCCTGCTGCAATGCGCTTACCACACTTCAGAACTAGCTAAAAAGGTACTCAAAAAAACCTTCTCGTATTTCATGCTATGCTGAAGGATTAAAGAGAATTTGACTGAGCGGCAGAGAACAAAGATATTTTATAAAAAATTGCCATATATACTTTTTATTTAATTGCTCCTGCACTACAGATAAACAGGTTATTTCGAAGAGTAGAATGAGGTTAACGTACAACAAAGGTACCAGCCAAAATAATTAAAGATGACTAAAGGAAAGACCCAAAAAAAAATCACTTGTACATTACTTGCTTTTTTCCATCTTCCTCAACTTTGACATTTGAGGAATAAGCTATTACTGGTAGCGTAACAACAATTTTCCAGTGAAAATGAAGTCTTAAGATTCTGTTAATTATCAATTTAGACTATGAAAACAACCAGCCAGGACTGCAATGCTGAAAGGAGAGCAAGTGTTCTGTTTTCTTAATTTGGCAGTCCCAACATATTTTAGAGATATTTGATACCTCAGAACTTACACACATATAGTCAAAATATATTTGAATGTCCCAGATAACACAGCCCTAAAAATTCCATTAATAATTTAAGGATTAAGACAAGAGTATGACACATTCACCTGTACAATTCGACTGACTAAAGTTTGAAACGTGGCACTTCAGTCTTTGCCAAATCATAGCTGGCCCTTAAATTACGTAGCGACTAAACAAGAAACAATTAATCCCTAATCACCTCTTCCAATTTGACTATGGTATTTTGGGTTATTTGCACACTAACCTGAATCCCCCAGGTGATGAAAATAAGATAAAACTTACTGTGTCACTCAGGAAGTATTTGGACAGGGTTTTTATTATTTTAATAAAGTCTGGGCACGTCATTAATGTTCTACTTTGAAGAAAGGTAACCAACAGCTGACAAAAAGCAAAAAAAACCACTCCAAACTTTGCAAGGTGAACTGCCTTTGCAATTCTGATTCAAATAATGGAATTATTTCTGACTTTACAGCTACAAACTTAAGCGTAGTACTAAATTTTGACATGGCACTAAATAAGTAAAGTGAGCATCATCTATAGTTGTTTTTATAAGAATTTCCATTACAGAGTTTCTTAAAAAGTCAGCTAGACAGCTTTCAGTCAGAAAGCTACATTCTGACATTTATGTTTGTGCAGCGATATCCCCCATACAAAAAATACACTGTATTTTAAAAAGTAACTTCAATGTATCTTATCACACACACAAGCAAAACAAGCATTCAAGAACTGGGGGCGGG
>JAVKLA010000073.1:28612649-28638616 GCA_034782735.1 Sagittarius serpentarius
CCCCCCCCCCCCCCCCCCCCCCCCCCCCCCCCCCCCCCCCCCCCCCCCCCCCCCCCCCCCCCCCCCCCCCCCGACAAGGAGCTTACTATTACATGTCATAACGGACAAAGTTAGAAGGTAAAACTACCCCTGTGCCTGATCAAGCAATAAATGAGCTAAGCCAAGATAGTATGGAATCCCAGGATGTTAAAATTCAAACTGCCTATCGACTAATGACTTTTAAGAGAAAGTCCTCCCCCAAAAGGGCTCACCTGTAACACATATTTCTAAGGCAGAAGTTAGAGAAACAAGGAAGAGAAAAAGGGTATTAGTGGCAAAAAATAAAAAGTAACACTTCCTAATGCCTAAGACCAGTCAAAGCATACTAGATTCCAAGGATTAATTTCTCTCAACTAAAAAAGCTCTTAATAAGAATTACACACTGAAATACTTAGTTTCATACTTTGAAGGAAAAGGCCTATTCAGCTGAACTACAGAAGAATTCCCTTGAGAATGTGTAACTGTTGTGAAGCACAGCTGGTCCTTGCAGATTGCCCTGTACTAAAAAATATACCAGATAACTCATCAGATGGTATTCTAAGAACTGTTTTGACTGGTTTTGTGCTATATACAAACTTTGGCTCTAACATTGGTAACCTCAACTGTGTTTCAGGGCTAAGGACCATTTTTCTGGATAACTGAGTGCCCAGTACACTTTAAGAACACATATACTTTTAAAACCAGCAATGTAAGTATAATAGTTGGATTTTCTTAATGATGCTGAACATTAAAAACATTGCCCCACTATGAATTATATCCTGTTTCCCAAACACGATCTTACTTACCAGAGAGGAATATGTACTTTACAGATCACACTTTAAAAAACCCTGAAAATCTAATGAACTGGTGTAAGCAACTTAAATCCTATATGACTTCCACTTTACTGCCTCCTAAGCATATAATAAACTGTTCTACATTGGAAGAATCATCAAACATTAAGTTTACAAATTAGAACATAATCTCACTGAAACACCCTAATAAAACTCAGTTCCAAGTTAAATGCAAAAATTAAAAGGTCACATTTTATGTAAGTTCTGTGACAGTAAGTAGCTTAAGTGTTAAAGAATATTGGATAAAACTCATATTTGTAGATAAGAAGAACTCCCAACACACAACCAATGTAGTAAAAATTATCTTGCAAAATTAAGGGCAGTTCAACTTCCACAGCCAAAGAAGTGGACTACAGTTGTAAAACCCCTGTGAAAACTGCAGCAAGAGAAGCAATGCCCAGCTGTGTGCTGAGCACGTGCAGAGGATGCAGCATCCTCCCTCCCTGCTGCTGCACCCGAACTATTTCATACAGACTCCAGCAGAGAAGTTCAGCTGTTTGCCCACATTCTTTGCTCGAACAGTCATATTCCTCTCATTTTCTGGGAAAGGACTGTCACTGCTTCAATGGATCCTCCTGCATGGAATGCCCCAATTCCCTGGATGGGAGCTCCCAGAGGTCTGACCCAACTGACAAAGCAATTGCTGGGCCAAAGTGACTGATCTATCATTTATTTCAAGTACAATCAGAACATAACAATATATTTTCTAGTCAATCTGGTATAAACACATTTCTTAGCGCCAACTGTAAAGTTTAGACAGACAAATATATTCCACAGGCTTATCTAGATTTGGTGACATTGCTCGACTGATTAGCATCCAGAAGCAACATAAAATAGCGGCTGTTGTCCAAACTGGTACGCCATTCACCATGCAGTATACACGACCACATTTGCAAGACAAAGTGTATATCCATATTCTGTGATTTACTTAAATGATACCTTTTTTGCAGGATTTATTACTGTCAGCACAATATTACTGGTGAAACATACCTTATTACAAAAACCTTCACACAGATAAACGTACAAAAAAGAATAAATCAGCCTAACCTGTCCGAGTTCACTGCTTTCACTCACTTATCTTGTGGTGGTGTTTCCATTGTGCAAACAGTCCTTGCCAATGTAATTTTCATTTTTGTATCCACCACCCTGTTTGTTGTTTGAAAAATGTTGAAGGCATAGAGCTTCAAAGACTATCGGACATACTTAATGAATTGTCCTCAAAACATGTTCATGGAGAAAAAATGTGAAATAAACATGTCAAAATTATTCCTGGCCACTATCCAGGAACCAGCTGTGGTGCACAGACTATGCTAACCCTGGGAACATTCTTCTTTCTCTATGGGCCTCCAGCTTTGCCTTCTGTTCCTAAGGATATTTGTATTCCTAATTCATTCAGTTAAATCTCAAACTAAGCAAGACCAAACTGAATTAGTACTTCAAGAGAAAAACAATTAAGCATGACCAAGCTTTTAAAGTAACTACGTTTTTGTGGTTTGACACACAGTATCTTTTCATTAATTTCCCATAAAAATCATGCCATGGGACACCTATACTGCTTGAGTCAAGTCTTCAAATTCTAACACTGAAGTTCTGCTCACTTAGGGTAATTGAATAACCAAACATCTATTTTTTTGAATAGTGGCACTAATTCCTACATTATGGCTAAATTCAAACTTTGGTAGTCATATTCAGTGTCTCTAAATTTCAGTAGAGTTTTAACTATTTGAGACACTGCTCAAGCCTGCACAGAGCTAAGAAAGGCAAAGCTCACCTGAAGTTGCGACTAGCAAGGGATAGGAAAGGTGACAAGACTTCTGCAAGCACACTGGCAACAAAAGAAAGGCTAAGGAAAGTGTGGGCCTAAAGCTTAATGGAGAAGGGGATGAGGTGACAGAAGACATGGAAAAGGCTGAGGTACTAACGTAACATTACCAACAGCAGATGAAGATGCGGTTCAGTAACAGAACACAACTGGACGTGCAGAAATCCACAGGATCAGACGGACGTACCCAATAGTGCTGAGGGAGCTGGTCAGTGTCACTGCAAGGATGCACTCTATCGTCTTTTAAAAGTCATGGCATCAAGGGAGATTCCCAAAGACTGGAAAATGGCACATAACACACCCATCTTCAAGACAGGCAAGAAAGTGCATCTGGGGAACTACAGGCCCGTAGCCCTAATTTCAGTCCACTGAAAGGTTATGGAGGAAAGCCTCCCTGAAGCCATTTTCAGCCATGTGAGGGACAGGGAGGAGGCTGGGAAGAGACAGCACAGGTTTATCAAGGGTGAATCATACCCAACTAACCTAACTATTTTCTGTGATGAGATGACTAGTCCTGTGAATGAAATGAGGGCAGTGGGTGTTGTTCATCTTAACTTTGACAAGGTCTTTGACATGGTCTTCCACAGTATCCTCACAGCCAAATTGGTGAGACATGTATTGGAAAGTGGATGATAAGGTGCATGGAAAACCAGCCAGACTGTCAGGCTAAAGGGTGGCGGTGATCAGTGGTATAAAGTTCAACTGGCAACCAGTTACCAGTGGTATGCCTCTGGGGTCAGTCCTGGAGCCAACACTGTTTAACGCCTTTATGAGTGACCTGGATAATGCAACAGACTGCACTCCTAGCATGTGTGCAACTGATTTGAAATTGGGAGCTGGAGGGCAGGGCCTCTAGTCAGAAGGACCTAGACAGGCTGGAAGAAACAGCTATCAGGAATCTGTGAAACTCAACAAGGGCGAAGGCAAATGGAGGTGCCTTCCCATGGAGTAACCCCACGCAGCAGTACAAGGTAGGGTCTGACTCACCCATTCCGATCAGCATTAATTATGCAATTCTTCTTTAAATCTTCACTGATGGCACACTACCATCTGCCTTTTCAGGGTGCTCATATTATACTTTCTAAATTTGAGCACATTAGTTCCCCTTCTCCTCCAGCCTTCTAGAATTTCTCTACTGTTCCACGATTTGTTAAAACTCAAAATTAATATTTCATATAGCTTCTAAGCCTTTTTTTTAGTATCTGTAGGTGTCAGTGCAGCAGATTTTAAAACATTTAATGTTAATAGTTGCTGGTACAGTGATAATACGTTCTTTCCATCACTAATGATGGAGGAGGTGAGATGTAAAAGCATAATCAAGCCTCTTTCTGAATACAGAACATAATATTTATTGAATATTTATGCCTTTTTCTACACAGCAGAAATTTATCATCCTTGCTCGTTATTGGACTTCGATCATTACCAAGCTTTTGTATCCTTCAAGAACACCCTCTATATTTGAAGAGCTCTATTGTACTCTACTGCCCACAGATTTTTATTAATATCTTTACCTCAACTGTCTCCAAGCCATATAGTGCTTGCCATCATCAGCTCCCCATTCTTTAAACTGTATTGCTAACTTCACTTCCCTTCTTACCTTGTTTTAACCATACTGAGAGTATCTAAATGAGCAAGCAATTGTCAAGTTAGTCAGATTCTTGTGCTCAAGTATTCCTTGTTTTTCAAGTTTGCTCTTCTTTTAAAGATTAAAGTAGGAGATATGTGCATGCAGAACCTGTTCTTGGCTCCTAACACACAAAGTTAGGTCACAGTTCCTAACAAATCTACACTATTTATTCTACATGCATCAGAAAGAAAACCTGTACAGAATTAACCAGGATAATGTGGGGTTTATTTGTCAGAAAACTGTCACATATATATATGTATTAACAACTGTTTTAGAAGCTTTAGAAATTGATCAGTGGCTACCTGATTTATTAGCACAAACTCCCCATACATGCAACAGGCTGAATTCTCCTAATTTTGCTTTATTCAATACAGAATGAGTTTTAAGGAACTAATCATGTTTCTAGGATCTGAATTACATTTATAAAAAGCCTCCAATATATTTTGTCAGTTGAAACACTGGCGCAGTACCACTCTACTTGTCTTCTGAATTGTGAGAACTGTTAAAGTAGGCAACAGAATGTTTAATATACAAGACAACAGAAAAGTCTATAAGGTTTTGTTGCGACATTTTAATTTTCACAGAGGTTGTCCAGTAAATGCTCATTAAAAATGTTTTAACATACAAGTTATATTGGTTTCATTACAAAGCTGTGAATTTTTTTTTTTTAATTTATCATTTTGCTTTATCTCAAAAAATTAGCACTAAATAGCAGAAATATACAAGTCTGGACAAAGAACACAATATCCTGTAAGATTTAGGTAAGAATTTTAGTATGGGAAGAACATTAGCAAATGCATTTCTGTAAAAATAAAAATCAATGTTTCCCTTGCAGCAAAGCAGAAAACCCTGCATATTATTTCTATCATATTCACTTTCTCTCTGTAGTTCATTTGCCTTTCACTAATACTGAAATAACTTAAGATCTGTGTTGTAAACATGATATTTTTTACATGTGCACTGGGTGCATGCCAACAACCTGCATCTTCTTCGCATCAAACATTCGTTCATCCAGCCCAACTACTTTTTTAGAGCACTGGAAGGGAGGAAGGGAGAGAAAAAATAAGGGTGATAACCGCCAGAGACATTGCCTACTTTTCTTCTACAGATATTTCTGATCTTCGTGAATTCACTTACTGCATGCAGGCCTCATGATCCATAGCATGTAAATGTCAACGATCATGCTACAAGTTTGAACTGAACCTTAAAAAAAAGAAACATGCAATGGCAATGACAAAAGAGTTCCATTCAAACCCACAGTCCTTTGATTAACCTGAAAAAATAGGTATTTCCATTGATGACAGTTATCTTTAAAGATAAACAGGTAACTTTTTTCAGTATTTCAGGCTACATACACACACAATGTACAAGCATTTGAAAAACTGTCCACTGCAATAGCTATAACACCTACTGTATTTCAGGATGATGAAAATCCACAAACTGAAAACCAAATTCATTTTATACAGATGTAACAATGAGCTTTAAGTTTCTGAAATGCTAAGTTTTAGAAAGGATTTTTAAAAGAAGCCTCCAGTAAGTAACAAATTTAGACAATATATGTACATTTAGCAGATCACACAGAAAGCATAAAACTACTTTGGGCATCAGACCAGATGGCAAGAACAGAACTCTTTCTACACAGGAGAAACACATGTATAACAAAGATGCAGTGTATCCCCATTTCCTAACCCCTTTCAAATTGTAAAGTATCTTTTAAAGTTCTCTATTTTCATGACTATTCATCTAAAACCATACAATTAAAAAGCCTTAAAAATAAGGACAGAACTTCAAAAAAAATTCTAGGGGGTACCTCATCTCAAATGTTAAAAATGTCATGATGCTTCATTTTCTCTTGGCACAGAAAAAATGCCAGCATGTCTATCACTATACTTAATCCACTTTTCTTCATTTGCTAAATAGTAATCTCTAAATGTGGTAAACTGGGCAGTAAAACAACATTAGCTAAGCCTGTCAGGCATCTTTAGTTCCTTATTTATATATGGGGCACAGAAAATGTTTTAACTAGTCAGTAAGAGCTGCAAATAAGCTATTTCCATCACTGAACTTGCATGCTTTCTGTAAGTGATCAAAAATAACAAGACACCTGGAATCTTGCTTGTTACACTACTGTAAACATCAATAAATTGCAGACAGCAAGGGTGTTTACAGGGGTTTTTTTGCTTCAAAAATGACTGCCTATTTAGTAAAAATCCAGTGAGTAAGTATAAGCTGGATGCATGCTTTGTGAACTTTGAAAAGAGATACTTTCAAAAACATATGAACCATCCAGAAACAAAAAATGGAACTGTTAAATATTAGGTGTAAGTGGGAAAATTATCACCCCAGTATGCCAACAATGCCACCTGAAATTCATTAACAAATATGAACACACGCACTGGTTTCAATTATTTCAGATAAACAACAAACTATTTTTTCTTAATGGCTGTGATTCAGAAATCAAAAGAGTTTGTGCAGACCACCAGGTCCAAGACAACAATCCACCAACTAACTTATTACAGTGGTAGAGATTCTCATCTAATCTGAAATGACTATTTTCAGTGCCAAGTCTTTAATGCACAGTTGCTTTTGTCAGCTGAGTATTATCTAATTTTAAGCTACAGAAACCATGCCCATTTCAGTTTTTAAACGAAAGATGCCAGTTTTACCCAGGATACCTGTTTTTTCTCCTTACAAGCAGTGCTCAAACCAAGAAACTGAGTGCGCAGTGTAACAGAAGAGAGATTTTTGTCTCAAGTAGCAATGATACAGTCTGAAAAACTGTTATATTCCCTTTTCTTCCTCATACACATTTTTGACAAACTAAGAAATTTGTTTCCATAAACATTTAACATTTTCAAGCTTTTATGCCAAACATTTTCATTTTCGGGCAACAACAGGCAGGAGAGTATTTAATTCTTCTAACATTTGGGTCATAAAAACCTTATTTCCTACCAAGAACAGGAACCCATGGCTGCATTGCCTAATTTTTCAACATTCTATCGTACTATATGTTGCCAGTATTTTATAATAAGAAACATTTTCAGGGGGAAAATACAGTGATGATTTAACACACGCTTCCAAAGTGACAGAGGGAAGCTGAAGAAAGAACTGGTCAGGAATGTGAAAGCCAATGCCAGCCTTAGCTGTAGGAGCTGGTGAATTTTAAGACCCTGAGAAAAGCATCAAGACTAATAGCAAAATTGCAATCCTGGACTTGAGGAAACATTTCTGTTTGTTCAGAAAGCTAGTTGGTGTGACCCTTTTGAAAGGACCACCCTGAAACATAAGGGAGCCCTGGAGAACCGGTTGATATTCAAGGTCAATCTCTTCAAAGTACAAGAACGGTCCAGCATTTTGACATGCAGCAGGCGTGGAAGAAGTCAACACACATGAACAGAGTACTCCTAACCGAGATCCAAGACAAAAGAAGCATACGCAAGGTGGAAGAGGAAGAAGCTAACAGGAAGAATACAGAAACATTGCCTAGGGGCACGTACGCAGAATTAGCAAACCAAAGATCATTTGGAATTGCAACTAGCCAGGGATGTGAAAGGCCAAGAAAGGCTTCCATAGGTATACAAGAGCAAGCTGAGGGAACTGAATACTCCCATCTGTTCTGCACTTACAGGGCTCTGCTCATGTGTGGGTTCCCCACAGACATACATGAGTTCAGCAGTAGGAAGAGAAAGCTAAGGTGGGAATCTTACTGCTGTCTTCACCTACCTAAAATAGGAGGGTGTATGGAAGATAAGGGCAGACTGTCCTTCAGCCTGCACAAGAGAAGGACAGGAGGCTACAGACAAGTTGTCATGTGGGAAATCAAGATACTAGAAAAAAAATTCACAGTGGAAGTGGTCAAACACTGGAAAAGGGTGTCCAGAGCCCATGTAGTATCCATCCATGGAGATGATCAAGACTCAGCTAAACAAGACCTTGGACAACCTCACCTAACTATGAAGGTAGCCCTGTTCTGAGCTGGGCATTTGAGCGGATGACCTCCAGTGGTCCTTTCCAAAATAAATTTTTCTATGATTTTATAATGTGTACCCACAAGACCACATTACTTTTGGCACATCCTTTTTCAACTTACTAATTTTGCTTTCCAACGTATGTGTCTGTTAAATAATGAACCTTTCAAAATAAATGATGATTCAAAGTAACTTTGATATTACTGATTTCTAAAACCTCTTACTGTGCTACCACATTATCTTCACACCTTCTCCCCCATTGTCACTGGGATCTCTGCTCCGTGTTTCACCTCTCTTTCTCCCTAAAGCATCAATATAGAACTCTAGGAATGAAAATACGTAAATAAATTAAAGAATAAATAATAGCAAAAATACGTACATCAAGCCAGTAAGCATTACTAAATACACAGGAAGCAGACAGATGGAATTAAAATGCAGTACGTACATAGTCAGTGTACAAAGGACTGCTGTAATTTAAAGATCTTATGCATGCTTAATACTTATCTAAGAATGAAGACTACAGCCAATTCCTATAAAAACATCAGTGTTAATGTATTTACATATAAATATATATGTATGTAATGTGTGTGTAAATACAAAGAACCAAACATGAAATGTAGACTACAAAAAAGCTGATGCGCAACACAAATCTATTTTGAAGTCAATGTTGCAGTACTCTCATATAAGTAGCCCACCAAATCCAGTGTCTAGAAAAAAGATCCTGAAAGACAATTGCACAAAGAGCATGTGTTCTGAGATTCTCCCATCAGTGGATACACAGCATCTCCTGAAGCAGGACAAATCCAAGAAAACTCAATCATTCTTTTTGCGCACCAGTGGTAAATAACATAATTCTACTGGAGTGCTAATCAACATTTTAGCAGTACTTAATACTTTGTTATATATAGTTCAAGTCACTCAAGAAAGCCAGGGGTATAAAAAATGCCCTTAAAAATCTAGTCAAGATCTAGTTCTGTGACTAAACTTCAGTTTGTGAACATTGAAAGTGAGAAACCACTGCACTTAAAAACAAAGTGTCCGCAGTTCTATGAAACGCGCTATTACACCTGATGTGTGTTAAATTTGTTTACACATTTCTTTTTATAGCTGGTTTCAAGCTGAGGCACTTAATCTTTCCTTAGATAAGCGAAATGAATTAATTACTATCAAATTCTAGACATATTTATGCTTTTTGTCATAACAGTAATTTACATGTCTTCTCAAAAAGAGAACTTGCAGAACTCTGAATATAAAAATACAGCTGACTACATTGTCTGAAAGCTTAAAAGCTCACCTAATTCAAATTATTCCTTAATTGTATAGTAGCTTGTTAAAGCCAAACAGCTTCTTTCTCTTCACTAAATACGCTTGAGATTAGGTCTAGTTCTTCCCTGCATCACAGCTACACACATCACCTTGCCTCCAGTACATTAGAGACATCTAAATCCAAACATTTTAAAGTTAAACCACTGGAAGATCAACACATACACAAGATCAACAGCACCAGCTTACATCCTGTAAGATGCCTTCTCCACAAAAAGCAGGAGGTAATTTGCATAGGACTCTGAAACCACATATTTTTCATAGAAGAAAATTCATTAGCAGTCGGGTATTTTCCACTGCAAAGGTGAAATTTATAATGGAGAGTCAGGTCACTTACATTCTAAGCACTTTACAAAGTAAATTCAAAACAGGTTACCTTTAATTACAATATAACATGTAATTCCTCACTGCCTTCATCTGAGCAGGAGCAAAATTAGAGAAAGGAAAGACGATCTATACATCTTGTTAGACAGAAAGCAGGCTTCAGTACAGTTGTACTCACTTTCAGCTAACTCTAAATTCATCAGTGTTTTCATAATACAAAGTCAAAAGTAAGCTGATCTGAAAAAAGCTTTAATCAAAGCACTACCCTGCTGCACTTTGTTGCACAGGAAGCTAAGAATGCTTGTAACGTGTTTAACGCATACCCAAGTGTACGTGTTTAGGTAAGCCCCCTTCATACAATGTTTCCTACAAAATCTCAGATACCTGGACATCACATGCAGGCCATGATTAAAATGAGAAAGGAACAGTCTAATTTCAAGGTATCAGCAGAATCTTCTTCTGTCTGTTCAGTTATCCTCACTTGGTGCTTCATAGGTTTGTTGGGGTTTTTTTCCACTACTACTGTACAAATACTTTATACCAGGACCGGATTTCTGTGTGTTGAATAATCTCAGTAAGAACCTCTGGGTTCAACAACAAAAATAGGCATATCTGACAGCCATGTTCCCAATTATATGATAGAGTACGCAATTAAGAACTGGGCAGCATACTGACTGCATTCCAATTATAACTAAGCCATCAAATTCAAGACTACTTCCTGTTAAAAATTAAAAAGACATTTTCATTAAAGTATATTCTTCCTATCCTTCACTAGCATAGCAGCACAGTTAACAACATGCACACCAACTCCTCTAACTTCTATTTATATAGTACAGCACAGGCATTGGTACGCATGAGAATTAAACTAAGAAAAGGGCTTGAACTGCTACAACTTATTACCTACAAACTGCTACAACTTATTACCTACATAACGTTTTCTTCCAAGTATAATCCCACTGAGCTCAAACACAGTTATGCATTCACAAGATTTCAGTCAGTTACTAGGAAGACTTTTGAGTATCTGAGTTGCAAGCACAATATCACAGCTAAACAAAATAGAATTACTTGCAGCCTGAGAATTTCACAAAGCAGCCAATTAAATGCACGAGGTAATAAAATCAGGATTATGACAAAAAAATTATTTGTAACAGGATAATAAGCTAATGAGATCACTGTTGAATGAAATATCAAAATTTGGGCTACTTCTTGAACCAATGGTGCACAGAAACTCCAGCTACTTTCTCTGACATTGTCAGTAACAAAAAAACCCACCCACCAATGTCAATACATCAGCACATTACAACTCCTCACATCCTAAAAAAAACCCTGCCATCACCATCTTACATCTTTCTTGGAACTGTGAGAAAACAGCATAAAGGTCAGGGACAGCAAACTTCACTTGCATTCTTACAGGTGGCTCCTCCAGATTAAAGCTGAAGAGCAGCTGAGCGGTGGCACGTAGGACCTTTCAGTGCCTTTGCAGAACAGAACACTTCAGTTCCCACACCTCTGAAGCCAACATTTTTCAGCAGTATGCAGTCATTTCTATTTAAAAACAAAATAATACCTTCTGTTTACTGCTTATACACCACAAACTGAAAATCAGAAGTAGTACAGGATAACTAAACTACATGGGAAAGACAGAATTGAGTAATATCCTCTCATTTTTTGTAAGAGATGCAGCTACTGCAAAGAATTCAAAAGAAAAAAAAATCCTGAAGGCTCAACTAAGTAGTTCTACATTCAAGCAAGCTTAAAATGATTTGCCAATTATATGGTCACAAGTAAGAAGCTACAGTTGGAAACTGCCTTTTTTTGTATTATAACCTATTTTCCAAATGTATTAAGAAAAAATAATCTTTAATGTGAACTCACAGTCATTCAACCAAGATTCAGCAAATTCTAAACCCACACACTTGATTTGTCATCTATTTGGCTGCTAAATTTGACTCTGAAAGAGTGATGTGTTACCTTATTATTATTTTTAAAAAGATTTCTCTTGGGATTGCACAGCAAAGGAATGAGTATGTAGCCTATCTTACACAGGAAGGAGAGATTTTTATCCTTAAAAACAGGAGGTTCGCCCACATGATCACCTGGGACAAACTTGGCCAGTGCAAGCAGGCTAGAAGGTTATAGGAGCCTGGGAATGTTTAACATCAAGAAAGTAATTACAGCCCAGCAAGATCAGAAGGAATTACACAGGAAATGTGAACAGTAACCCTTTCATGCCAAAAAAATCATGAAAAAGTGAGCTCTCGGCTGCCAAACTACAAGGCTGTACAAACCAATTGCAAAATGTAGGAATGGAAAAAACACTATATATTACTAGGCTATAAATTCCCAATGATGTGATAAAGCTATACTTCCAAGAAAAGAACAAAACCGCTGGTCTTCCTTCTTGCCATGTATATGCAGTATAATTAAAGCCCAGAAGAAGCATGAAAACATTTCAAACACCACGTAAGAATAGTCAGCTGTCTCTTCTGAATTTTTTCTTTGAATTTATGCTGACCAAACAGTCTCCTCCCTAGAAGGTGGTCAAACATCTTGTTCTTATTTAGTCATGCAAAACTTCCAAAATAAATACTACATTATACAAGCAAGAATGCTAAATCTCTCTATTATCTATTCCATAAAAATGAATCTCCCAAATTCTGAAACAAACCCCATAGCTCAACAGAATGGGCTCAAGCTACCCTATGTATTTGTTGGTGAAGCAATTTCTATTCTCCAGGGACACAAGGGAATTTGAGTAATCTGACTGTAGTTCAATCTAGTTACAAAGCCTTCAAGTGCCATTTTGGAAAGTGAACAGTGATCATACATGCATGCTCTTCATACAGACCTGGGAACCATTTTAATGAAGCAAAAGACATTTTTTAAGCTCCCCACTAATGAAAACTGTATTCCTTTATATCTACCAACAGACAATGCTGCAAAGTATTAGCATATAACCCAGATCAGACAAGAGATGAGCAATAAAGCAATCAAACACTAGTGTTTTTATTAAATTGTTGATTAAAACTATGATGAATATATTCTCATTTAGTAAACAAAAATAACAAGCTCCCCTAAAATGAGCATTAGTGTATACCTGATCTACCAAAAAATGAGATAGAAAGATACTTTTATGATTAAAAAAATCAATAAATTATCTTATTTATTTAAACAACACGCTTCCTTAGGTGTTCTTAAAATTACAAATCAGAACAGCGTCATCACACATGGCATTTGCAGTGCATCTCCATATCAGCACTTCAGCTTCTTTTTTCCCACCTTGTCACTCAGGTGTTCCCCTCTACCTTCCTTTACTACCAAAGTCTTCCTTTTCTCATCTGTTCTGTGGGATTCTATTTTGTTTCCTTTTCCTTGCCTTCACATCTAAGATGGGCCTTTGCCATCCCTAATGCCGCATGCACAACCAACTCCTGCATGACTGAAGTCTACTCAGCTACCTGCTCAGGAAAATTGCTAAACAAATAAAATTGAGGAAAAAGAAAAGAAAAGAAAATACCAAAAGAAGCACATGAGAATTTCAAGCATGGGCATGCAAACAGGGCAGACACGGTGCCGTAAAGAAGTAGCAACCAAGAAGGCCAAAAAGGCATTGCTGACATTATGGCCTCCACAAATAACTGTAACTCCCATTCTTCAGGAGATAAAACTGAAATATGAAACAATTATATTTTCTATTATTTTACTGAGATGGAGGCTGAGAAGAGACAAGCATCATGACCTCATTCTGGAGACAAAGGGAAAGTTCATTCTTCTCCTGCACTAAACTTAATCCCACTTCTAAGGGTTGGTGATTTGCAAAAACAAACTGAACTAACTCTCCCAGTCAATACACGTTCTTCTGAGATTAAAGTCACTTCTCCTAAATTTGTCTGTCTCCACAGCAGATTAAATATTCAGCAGTACAATATCCATACAAGATGTTAGCCAAAAAACCTGCAATAGATGAGCCACTAAATTTTCAATGGCTATAAGCTCGACACAAATCTATCTGCAGCATATAACAACGTCTGTTCATTGGTCAGAAAAATATTTCAGTATTGTTGCAAGATATTCTGTCTTCAAAGGACTTGTACATGTAAAGCAAAAATACTTCCACGATACTGCTCCTGCTTCTTCAGCGAGCTACAACAGTTCCAATGTACATAAAACCACAGCCTTTCTTTCAGCAAGGTGAACTGACTGGTCTGAAGTCTGTTAGAAGCCATGAGCTAGAAAGAACTCTTAGATGCAAATGAATTGATAGCAACGCCACTGGGAAGTGTTTCTTGTACCTCCCAAGCGTAGGCAACACATCAAAAGCCGAGTACTCCTTTCAGTACATAAATTTGTAACCCATTCATCTGCTGGACCCTGAAGTAGCACTGTGGCTCACAATAATGTGCATCGCCAATATAAGATCCCTTTGCAAATCAGCGTTTTCCATCTCACCACATCTGCTCTTTACAGAACCTCTTTAGAATCTGTATCTGAAATCTAGTAATGTAACAGTACTAGTAATGTTTTTTAATGGAAAGGTTACTAGCATTCATCTTATTTCCAGAAAGAAATACAATTAACTTTAAAAACCTGAAAGAATCTCACATTCTGGGCCTTTGAACCCACTTTATAATGAAAAAGTGAATTCCAAAGATACTATTTTTAAAAATTATTAAGTTTCTAAATAAAATTATTTGTCATACAACTAGATTTCAACAGAAATTTAAAAATTCCTCTTTTGGGGGCATCTACAATCAGTCAACTTAACACGTGTTAATATTCCTACACAGTCTCTTCCTAATTGCAAGTATATACACTAAACATTTTCTTCTTCCCAATGTAAAGCAGCTTTCTAAATATAATTGCCAAAGACTGAATTATGAGATAACGACACCATTCACAGACGAGTACTGGAGAGAGACGCTGATAAAGAAAACCTGAAACTCTTCTTTGTAAATATCCACCAAGAAAGTATTTTAAGACCTGGGATCCTTAGCCTGTCCTATTTCCCTGATAAGACAGGGCAGTTGCAACAGTATATAGGTACAGCCACTATCCAAATGATGATTCTTCTTTTACTTTTTGTTTTCTAGGGGGAAGATGCTTTGCAAATTATTAGATACCACCATCAAAACATTACTCTGATTCCTTGGCTTGCATTTTTGATGTTCCAATAAAAGCCCATTACTCCACAATTTCTGTGATCAACACTTTATAGTTCTTGATTTTTTTTGCTTTTTTTCTGAAATGAACTGCTTCCTGAAACAGGAATAGACATATGCAGAACAAACCAATTCTATAGCCAGGAGTTTCCATCAACTTAGCAGTATTCTTAGTCTAAGGAATTTTTCTGCTTCTCAAAAGTTGATCAGTTAAACTTTCAAAGATACCTGCATTTCTGTAAGTGCAGTTTGATTTTAAAATCAAAAAAGAAAAAGTTTGCTCTAATTTAATCTTGAATACGAAGATAAGCTTTTTGTGTCTCAAAACTGAAAACAAATTTCAATTTCCAATGAATATCAATATTGTATACCAAGTGTTCGAAGATTTTTAGATGCAAAACACCTTCAAAAAGGTTTCAAAATTTCTACAATGAATTAGATCAATTACACCTTAATAAGAGTCACAGAATGGTTTGGGTTGGAAGGGACCTTAAAGATCATCTAGTTCCAACCCCCCTGCCATGGGCAGGGACACCTTCCACTAGATGAGGTTGTTCAAAGCCCCATCCAGCCTGGCCTTGAACACTTCCAGGGAGGGGGCATCTACTACAGCCTTTCTGGGCAACATCATCTCAAACCAGGTCTCCTTGTAATACACAGCTATCTTCACAGCATGCTAGTACACAAATGTAGGTTTAATACTTGCATGAAACCATGAAAAAAATCACAAACGAGTATGATCCTTGCAGACCTTGATCTAGCCTAAATGGAATCTACAGCTTCACGCTTCTTTTAAAGTGAAATCTTACCAAGTATAAGAAACCTTACAAATACTTATAACTAAATGACCTAGCATAAAGTCTTTAAATATAGAATGCATAATTAATCAGTTTTTCTAACATTTTTTATGTGGTCACAAAGTCTTTCAGACACTGCAGTAAACAAAGGAATTTGACAGTCAGGTGAAAAATGCCTGGAAGAAATTAAATACAGGACAGACATAAATGATGCTAATCAAACACACCAAACTGTTACAGTTTCAGCATCTCACCTTAAGCAAAAGAACATGCCCTAAACTGGTCAGAAGTGCAAAATCCTGCACTGGACTGGACTTACTGTCTGAATAACCCTCACAGCAGCTGTTGATCAAACCTGTCTTCCTTTACATTAAGGATCACTCAGTCCTCTTGGAGCAGCTCCGACCACAATTATTTCCAGGCCTGTCACTTTCAAGCAGCTGAAATTAGCTACCTAACCAAGAAAGTCACCATGCTACAGCTAACAGGCAAGCTAGTTTGTCCTGTTTTCTTGTAGCGATGCATTTACATTGTTCATCAGCAAAAAATATGGGAAGATTTGTTCTCAAATCTGAACAGCATATTCCAATCATGACATTGTAAGCCCTGAGAAGAACAGAGCACATACATCACATATCTTACACGTATAATGCTTTTGACAGCTCACCACATTGTATCGTTTTTTTTTAAAAAAAGTCAAAACTTTTTCATTATATTCTGATTAAGTGCAAAATAAGACACATTCCTATTTCAAATCCCATCTCTCCAGAAAATGATAAGAGCTACTACAATCACCACTAGGATATGAGGACCCAAAGCAGGAGGCAACATGGTTTCCTAAAACACTAATACAAGATTAGGAGCATCATCTCAAGGAAAAGCAGAAGATTTATTACTATCCTCCCCTTCAGATTATTGTGTAACACTTTTTCATCACAGAAAAAAAAAAATCCCTCAGGCTCCAAAAAGTGTTAAGTACATCATTATACATATAAGACAACAGAGAACTGGCACAACTTTCAATTATAACAACCTGCAATCAGAATTACTGCAATTTACATAACATTTATGTTTTTGTAATCTATAAACTATACTGTGGCAATATATATTCTTGAAGTGCAAGTAGGTGATGAGTGAAAAAAAAAAAGTGAGAAAGATAAACCAACAAGCATTCTACTAAGAAATTACACAAGGCATTTTCAGAAATGGCCCCTTAATCAAGGCAAAGGTAAAATACTTCTAGCCTTAAAAAAAAAAAAAAAGCCACTAACTTTTGAAGCATTCTGCTCATTACAAAAGTGAAAAGAAATAAACTAAAGCAACAAAATTCTCCAGGATCCCACATACATCTGGCACCCAGCTGCTTATGCAAAGACTTGCAACATGTAGTGGTGGCTTTTAAATGCGTATTTTTCAAATGGCGACAATCCCCAAATAATGAAGATTACTTTTTAGATGTTCCAACCCTAAATAATGTTTAAAAGCTGACCATTATTTTACACTTATCATCCCTGACAGAGTACCTCTCAGTTACCAAACTTTTTCTGCCTTGACAGGGGAAGTCCATTTTTAAGATTCATACAGGGAAAATGTTTCAGTATAAATCATGGCTATTCTAAGCCAGGAAAATGTCCCGCAGGTCACTAAGCTACCATCTTTCAGGCAAGTCCTCCATAATTAAAGTATCAATTATACTTTCACAGGCATATTTTATTTTATAAATAAACTCTGTTTCCACAATTTGAGCTGTGGGAAAGAATGCCTGCATCAACGCACCAACCCTTGCAGCATGCCAACTCTAAATATTAGAATATGGATTCTAGTAAGGAAAAAACAGGAGGAAGATTTCTCCCTCACCCCCCAAACTCCCACAAGCCTTCTGAACCTTTTTATTCCTGTCACGGCACCTCCCTGACATCTGCTCTTTGCTGCTCTAGAGCCGAATACAACAAATTTAAGTCAATCTGTTGCTAAACACACCAAAAGTAAAAACTGCAGCCTCCATTAAATGGAGTGAAAAGGACATTTCAGTGTGAATAAGCAAAAGCTGATTCTGTAGTCTTTTCCTGCTGAACACTGCTTTTGCTGCTTTTATCACAGTTTTGTGTTTGAGTTCGACAGAGACTGAAAGCAAACATAGTTTCTAGGACTTGAACCACGCCAAGAGAAAAGACTGGCAGAGCGACAAGCATGCTCATTTAATTAAGATACCCCCACTGCTATTTTCTATGACTTTTTACGACTTTTTACATACTTGCTGGAAGTTGGCTGGAAGACACACAAGGCCAGTGTTGGCCCATCTCACCTTGCTTAAATATTCCATCGCTCTAGGTACAGAACAAACTTGTGTACTGACTTTTATTAAACTACTGCAGGAACACCTACTTAATGCATGAGCCCAGGCAACAGAAAAATCAAAGCTGAAGAGAACAGTGTCTCATTAGCAGCAAGTCACAAAAACAATTGCCCTACATAATTTCTCTCCAAGTTGATGAGGACCCTGATGCTATTCCCCAAAACTTCTCCCCCAATGTCCCCACTTACAAGAAAAACAAAGTAAATCAGTGGACACTACCAAGAGAACTAGACACGGTACCTAGCGGGTATTTCACCTAGATGTAACAACCTAACCCAGGGATAGAGAGCAAACATATTAGTGAGATGTTATAACCATTTCTGCTGTAAACAAACCGGGGACAAACTTAATTCCTTTACTTCCACCATCAAGACATAGTTTTTAGATGAGCTTTATTAAAAATCATGATGGAAAAAATAATCTTATAAATGACAAAAAGCTGAGGGATTATATTCTTGCAGGAAAAAAGGTAACCTGAGCCTGTGTAAATATTCTTGCACTCTGTATTATCCGATTTCTATTAGAGTTTTCCTAAATTAAAATTATCCTTAGACTGCAGAGCTCACTGTCTTATCAATTTATTAAGAAATATATCCTTTCTCAAGTTTCCTTTCTCCGTTTGCCACCCTAATTTCACAGAATGTCCCCTTACTCTTACAGCATGAACCAACAGAACAAAAGCTCTTGAATTACTTTTCTCAAACCATTCATCATTCTGTGTACTTGTGTTATACTCCATCATATTCATTGCCTTTCAAAGGCTAAACAATCTTTTTTTTTTCAATTGCTCTTTATACAAGCAAATTTCCATCCCTGTAGATCACTCTTTTAGCCTTTTCTCTGAATCTCCTCTCCTCTACACCTTCCTTTTTAGAGAAGGCATCCAACACCACATACACTGTGATGGCATGCTATATGACAGCAAGATACTGGTTTTTACCATAGCATTTTATTTCCCCTTGCTATTCTCCATCACACTTTATTTACTCTGATTGCAAGTACAAACACAGATATTGTAAGTTAACAAGATTCTTAACACACAGCCCCCTACTTTGAATATGTGACACTATGAACATGTGAAGACTTACCATTTCAGGCCAGTACTCTTTGCTTTTTTGTCCTTCAGCATAATTTCTTCCTCATATCTCACCCATTACAGTCCACAAATTTTTGTCATATGCCCATCAGGATATCTTCCCAGAAAGAAAATCACTGGTTTACAAGACACAGTAAAAACACTAAGCAAAAGTAACTACCCTAAACTGAAGGTAAGTGGACTTTTCACCTTTAGGCCTTCAATGAGGCATGAAGTATGCTCCAGCGCAAGAACAAGTCTGTTAATGTAATACAGCAGACCTGCCCTTTGAAAAATTAAGACTTTAACAGAAAACATAACACGTATATATGGAAGACAAGAACACTCTACATCCCACTTACCCTAGAAGAACTACGGAACACATGTAACATCCCTAAACTAACTTACTAAAATATCATAAAATATGACAGATACTATATTGACCCTTAAGGGGTATGTATCCAGCCAAAATTAGACAAAAGTTTCCAAGAAAAAGGTGCATTTGAAGATCTGAAATCACAACTGCCTATTGTTATTTTTCTCTGGAAGCTAAAAAACCAAGAGAATCAAAAGTCTAAGATTTTTTTTCTCAATCATGAACAGTATTTTAAAGTTTGTTTAATAGTGCCATTTAGGGAAAAACATAATAGAGTGAGTGACCCAGCTCTCTGTTCTTAAACACTTTGCTAAAAGAACAAACTATTTGTGAAAATAACAAAAACCAGCTGAAGGCATTTGGGTGGTCTCTGTTTCAGTCCTGTACTACAAAACAGTCCCTTCTTTCTAAACCCAATACCAATTTGTTTTCCTTCTTCAGTAAAGCCTCAAAATGTGTGAATGACAAAAGCAATAAAACACACTGAACATCCATATTATTAATTTAGGACATTTTACTAGTAGACTGATAACTTCAAAGTGCTTGATTCGTCATACACAGAGTACATTTATATACACAACAGAACTATGCAGGTTTTTATAGACTTAACAGTATTTTGGGGGTTCATACACTTTTACCTTTAGGACAGTGCATATCATTAACAGTGACTGATGTTGGACTGAATGCCAATATTTAACTTTACTGCCTTGCTTCCTAAAAACGTGGCCCCACCTTATTTCTTCACCAGCTTTTCTGTTTTGACTGAGCTGAGCAAGACAAAGAACTGTCAGAAGCTCACATCTTGGTGCATGTTACACTACTTCATTGAAACAGTAGCCTGATATAAATCTGAGATTACATGCACTCCCAGAAAACTGGCAGACTGGTTAAGTTCACTTAGGGAGGCTAACCAGTCAAGAGCGGCCAAAAAACCACCAAAATTAAGTTTCGTATCATCACTATTTAAAAATCAATGATATGCAGAAGACTGAAGTGTACTCAAAACTACACAAATAAATTACAGGAACATTCCTATTTTCTATGGCTCATCCAAAAGAACCACAAACATTTACATAAGAAAAGTAAAGTAGCAAAGAAGCGTGGGTACAACAGAAATTACATCGGTCTAAGCTGTAATTTGTCACCATGCATCATTTTCAGAATGTTGCCCCTAGGGAAAGGGCCTCAGAAGAGAGAAAGAGTCCCTTGCACTTATCCCTTACAAAAGATGAATAACGCACCAAAAACTAAGACAACAGACGTTTAAGGGTTTGTTTGGTTTGGTTTCTGTTTTTGGGTCAGGTAAAACCATTAAATACTTCCTACAGACATTTCAGCCTTTGGTTACTGGTAACACAGGCCTTCATGCGGAAGACTGAGTATGGAAACATTGCTCTGACTGATCTGCCAGCCAAACTCAAACAAACAGGAAAAATTCTCCATCAACTATAACTTAGAATATCCCAAACCAAGTTCACCCAAGCAAGCCACAATAATACTCCTACCTCCCTGCCTCCCCAGCGACTTGCTGTGACAGAGGCATTTCAGCAGGGCTGGGATAGTCCAGCTCTGAAGCTCACCTCAGCGCATGACCCCTTCTTGGCATCAACCATGATACTTTTTCTAAACCAACAATCTTGGGCTTGAGACTTTCTGAAAGACAATAAGGGGCTAAGCCACAGAATAAAACTACAGGACGCGTACACAGAACAATATCCTAAAGCAGACTCTAAAAGTAAAAATCTCACTTTAAAAAATATAGAAGTTCATTACTCAATAATGCATAATTTTACTCTTTATATGATCCTATAGGAAAAAAACTCATCATTCTGAAAAAGAAGAAAAAAGGTGGGTTTTTTTCTTAAAAAGCTTAACCACAAATAAAGTGACCACAATGCATTACAACTCTGGAAGATGCATCGAGCTACATATTATGTTCTTTCCTTTCCATTTGTGCAATAGTTGAAAATATGCTGACAGCTCAATACTAAGCCTGTTCTGGTATCAGGACACTAGCTAGCCTCCCTTCAGGCAAGGCTTTCAGTACTGTATGCCCTTCAAAAAGATGCAAGAAAGAACGAATGATAAAAAGAATAGTTCACAGTTTAAATGAGGAAACAGTTCTTTCCTGAAATGGTAAAATACTCAAGTAACAAACCAAAGATAGTCTTTCCTTAATTTATGCACTTTCACATCCTTGTTTAATACACAGTCTGACCACAGTTAGGTTTATGGTGTTTTGATTACATTTTTTATATTAATTGGAAAGAATTATCAGATTAAGATGTATTGCTCCACAAACCATGATAACATTTCCTACAACATTTAATTATGCTATAAATACCCGTGAAATCAGTCCTTTAAAAAAAATAATGCTTGAATACTACTTACACTAGGTTTAATCAGCTTATTAAGGACAAACCAATACCTGCAAATATAGTACCGTAATAAGCCAAAGACACACTTAATTAGAAAATATCACATGAAGAATAGGATGGTTTCCACCCGGTTGTTCTGCATTTTTTCATTAAAAGTGACAAGCCCAATACTAAGAGCAAGCACAAATGCCATTTTAAGCTGACAGTAAGAATCTCTTTGTCACACCAGCAAGAGAAAGCATGGAATCAAAAAATTACCACAACTTTTTATTTTCAAAATAAATTTAAAAAAAAAGTAAAGATCTACATCATATATATTATTTTTAATCATTACATTGTGAAGAAGTTTGCATTTCATTCAACTTTGGTAACAACAATATGCAAATACACTTCATGAGAAAGTGCTCAACTACTATTCAAGCATTGCTGTTCTCTTATCTGCCAGTGTTAGTCTTGTAAAAATACATAGATCTTTTTAAGTAAAAACCTGTTCTGGATGTCTGTAAGTGAATTATAATGATAACATGAAGCATTAAGTCTAAGCAAATAAGGAAAAAATCTTAACTTGACTGCAGATGAGGATGAGCACTGATACATCTTTTACTGCTGCTGAACCACTAATATCTTTCATGGAAGTTCTGAAAACAATTAGTTTAACTGCAGTACACTCCCACTGTAGTACACCCTCAGTGACAAAGAATTGAAAACAAACCAGCCAACCAGCAGCAACTCAAACACAGAGACAAAAACTGTAAGAAAGGAAGTACATCAGATGGCAACTGAATCTTTTTCTTCCTTGATCACATTTAACCAGAACGCTGGAAACAAGATTCTGTAACACTTTGTGGTAACTTCTCAATCCAGTTTTACAAAAGAAAAAGCATACAAACCTTAGGGAAAGCACACATTGAAAAACTTCCATTAAAGGATGCAAAAGTAAAATGCATCAGCTACCTAAGGCTGTCTGCATCTACTCATGTAACCTGTGCTAAACATGTAGCAGCTTACCACAATCAAAAGCAGGTAAGCTACCTACATCTACCACTGGCAAGAACCCTAGCTTACTGTATGTCGGTTTTTTTGTTCGGACCAACATAGAATCAAAAATTAAAATATTCTGCAAGGATATTAACCATATTCTTTCAACATACCCACCTTATACATCCTGATGCTGCTATGGCCAATAAAATATTTCATCCATCTTAATTCCTATTTCAAGGAAAACAAAAAACAGAAAATCCCAATATCTGAGGAAATGTATTTAGCAAAGGATAGAAAACCACATTATGTAAAAAACAGAGGTATACATTTTAGAAAGTGGTAAATAAACAAGAATTCTACTAACACATGTTTACCTTCAATACAATGGCATCTCCTCTGAGGCTTACCATACATTAAGATTACTTCAGATTAGAAATTGCAAAAATAAATATTTGAATAAATATGGCTAAAATAACTGATAAAGTTCACATATTCCTGATTTTACCAAGTACTTTTAAAACTGTGAGTTTCTATAATTGTAACTGCATTAATATTTTCAGCCAATTTCAGATCAAAGTTGTACTTTCACCATTTGACCATTTCACTTTCACTGGACAACATCTACCTCATTAGGTGCAAATAAATCCATGAAACCACCATGAGTTTCACACAGACATTTAAAACATTAAGCCGCTTCCATAAATTAACTTATTACCTCTGCAAATAAAAATCCTCGAAAACACCCCAAGTGACAGATGAAGAACACTCCTTCCGTCTAATGCAGCATAATCACTGAACCTGTATATCAAAAACAGATATGTATGACAACCAGTACATATATCTAAACTTTCACGTGAGAAAGTCAGAAATACTTCATCGTATGCTGTCACTGTCATTGCTATTTCTGATATTCCCACAAATGAGATGTAGGGGATATGCAGGAAACTAGTACTTCCTTCATGAATGCTTTGACAAATATTTTAATTACAAAATTTTAGTTACCCAACAATCTATTACTTTAACAGCCCCCCCAAAAGTTAAAAACATTTGACCCACACCATAGTGCTAGTTTTCTTCTGATCCTCCAGTTATCATTACCCAATAATATTTTTTAAACACAAAGAACATTGTATCAGATCATCACAAAAAAATATTTTAAACATACACCATAACTGTCATAAGCTTTTTTCCTTCCTTTTCCTTTCTGATTTTTGACAAACTTCAAGTCTGAAAAAATCCAATTCTTCTAGCTACTGAAGCAGAAAAAAATATGCACTCATCCCTGAAATATGTATTCTGCTTTGCATAAAAATAACTTAAAAAAAATTAACTTAAACTAGTACTAAAAATAACTAGCTACAATAAGGTCAGACAAAAAAAAAAAAAGGAAAAAAACAAGCAGCTCAGTATTTTGGTTGCTGAATGGCCCTGTGAAAAAAAACAAAAAACTGCACACAGAAACTACTGTGATCTAAGGGAGCCGTGCATTTACCTTGTTATCCTCCTCCCTCCTTTTTATTATGGAATAATAATATGAAAGATCATTTTTAATGGCATATTACAGGTTCAAATAAATCAGTACAAGCAAATTCAAGACCTTAATTTCTACACTAAGCCAGCTAACCCACACAGTATTTAAGGGCTAGACTGTTGACTGAGGCTTCAACACACACAATAAAAAGCTTCAACAAGATATAGGTGACATGGAGAAAAAGAAAGGAACTGAGCACAAGGCAGTACGAATTAAAGAGCAAAAAACTGCCAAAAAAAGGTAAGATGTATCACATCAATTTAATTCAGGCATAGAACTAGGTAAGTCTTCTAATAAAGCATGACTTTTGGACAAAATAAATTTAAACAAGCCAACCTCTCACATTGTTTCAAATCTGCCACGCTGCAGACATTACTGCAGTCTTTCCAAAACTCGCTTATGCTGCTTTCAAACACTTCCCTCCCTATTTTACCAATGCCAGCCACATCAGATCACTTAGAACTCGGGATATACTCTTTATTTCATTATTACCAATACAAAAAGTTCTAATGGATTCATAAGCCAGCAGGCCTCAACACCATTTCTGCACAAACACTACACCCATTCAATCGCATCCATTTCTGCAGCTGCAGAACAAACGAAAATGCTTCAGCTCTCGGGTTCCTTCCATAACCGAAGGAGCCCGAGAAGACCGCACATCCTATTTGTACTTTTATGGAAGCAGCAGCGAGGTTTATGAAACAACGCTCAGGTCTAAGAGTCAAGAGCTCGGCGCGCAGCTCTGACTCACGCTAGCAGGGGGATTTCACACGAGCCAAACGCTTCCACGTCTCAGCGTCACAAAACACGAGGGCATTTACTGCCATCCCTCCTAAATGCGACATTTTATGGCCACGTGGACTAAAAAAAAGTGTAAGTGAACCGTAGAAGTAACTTTCGTGACTTGTAGAAGCCAGTAATATATAGCCTTTCCGCAGACCTTTATTATAACATCACAGCTGGTAACTGCAGTCACACCCTCTCGCTTCTTCCGCGTTTGCAAGGGCAGACACCACCTGAAACAGGACTCTCGGCGGGCCCGCGAGCGGGGCTCCCGCCTCACGGCCCCGCGGGCCGCGCACCGCCGCTCTCGGGCGCCGGCGGTGGGAGGCGAGCCGGCCCCGCACGCACCTCGGCGAGCGCTCCCTCCGCCGGCACGGCTGAACTGCGGGCCCGGGACCCGCTTTCCCGTGACTGGGAGAGTCAAGGGCCTCGGGGGCGCGGGGCGCCAGCGGCAGAGGCCCGGCGAGGGACCCCTCGGGCTCGCCGGGAGCCGGGCAGGGGAAGGCGCCCTCCTCCGCACGGCGCTGCCGCCGGGAGCCGCTGCCCCGCCGCCTCCTACTTGCCGGCCGCCAGCGGGGCGGCCTCCCGGGCCCGCGCC
>JAVKLA010000073.1:28643977-28697370 GCA_034782735.1 Sagittarius serpentarius
TTAGCAACAACTGAAAACATCAGGGTGTTATCAACATTCTTCTCCTACTAAACCCAAAACACAGCACTGTACCAGCTGCTAGGAAGACAATTAACTCTATCCCAGCTGAAACCAGGACAACCAGGTAGAGAATGGTTTAGGTTAGTTTTGGTTTAGATAGTTAAGTTTGGGGTACTACAGCAGCCTTTGAGAATATGAGTTTTTAAAGATGATTAAGGTATTTAAATTCACTGCGCTATAGCACAGACTCAGAGTTTGGGGAACTTGGACAACACCAAACACAAGCTTTGAAAAACCTCTAAGTACCAGACTTCTCCTGCTTCCCACAGATTAGGCCTCCTGCTGGCTATTTGTACCTGTTAAATACATAAGACGGTTAGGTTTTAATGTCTGCACCTCAGTTCCCCTAGCTTTGAAACAGCAGTGATAATTCTGACTTAAATATTGTAAAGATACATTAATAAATATGAGGAAAACTCTTTGAAGTTGAAAAATATAATGAGGTTTAAGTATATTCCTTTTTGTCATCATTAACCTGTCAAACCTTTAAATGCTGAAACACTGCTCTTGGGGAAAAAAAAGGAGAAATGCCAATTAAGATAATAAAGAAGCCAAGATCCAGATCAACTAAGCAGAAAAAGCAAGTAAAATAAATATGAGGGAAAACATCCAAGGAACAGAGCAGATCTAAAAAGATATGGCTCAGAAAAATGAGAAGAAAATCTGAAACAAATGTGTGTCTCAAATGGATCAATGGTGCCCTGCAAGTTCTTGTTTCTTCTCCTCTGACTGTAAGAGGAGCCTGCGGCAAGTACCTCAAACAGATGAATCCCAGGTCTTCAGAGTTCAAGTACCTCCAGTGTTAGGGGATGGCCAAATGGAGGTTTTCAGATAACAATTTTGATCTTATCTTAAAACTGACTGCACAGGAAGACTGAGACTGGGCAGAGGTCCGTAAGTGAAGTAGATGATAGACTTCAGTCTGCTGAAGTGGGAGAAGACAGACTTGCAGGAGTAGGTAGAAGGAGGAAGGATCAAATGTAGGAACAAGAAGAATAGTCTTGCAGACAAGAACGCATCCCGTTCCAAATCCTGGAATGGGTCCAAGATGCTTAATTTTCGTATTTCCTCTTACAATAACATGTATTTGCAGGCTAAAGGTCAAAACCATACAACTCCATTTGCACAGAAGATGAGAATCCATCACTGCTAGTGGTCAGCCCAGTAGCCAAAACAACACAGGTCTGTATGGTGGATCACCCACCTCGCCATAAAGAGAAAGCAAATACACCGTAATTGCTCACTTAGAGAACCTTTTGTTCTGTTTTAAAAAAAAAGGTAGACACACATAACTGAGATTTGTATCATCATGCTTAAGTGCACAAAAGCCAAAATAATGCTGGTTGGCATTTCCTGACTTCTCAGGATGTGATTTCTCAACCTCCTAATACTCTTTCAACATAGCTTTTTTGTTGTGATATGCAGAAGGCCAGAATTTATATCCATGATTATTGCTTCACAGAAGAGAGTAGGAACATATTTTAAGTATTTATTATCCTTCTTTTGAGGTGACACTTTCAAAAGCTTCTGAAAAATCATAAAGTAAGAAAAATCTGTCTTTGAGCTGATTTTTTACCAGCTTAGGATGACTGATTTTTCACCAGCTTAGGATGACTGATTTTTCAAAGACAGCAATAGATTTCAGCAACATGAAAGGCTTGACTGGTGATGTCAAATAAAAATTATTTTTAAAAAAACAAGCTGCTTGTTCTAAAGTTTTCATTTTATGCCCAACAAGTTCATCCCTGTCCTTCAAGGTAATAAAGTACTGTGACTAGCCAAGAACACATAGTTCTTGTCTCTTTTTTTGTTTTTCTGAATGAGAAGCCAAGGAAACCCGCACAACTGAGAGGAAACCTGCAGGCTTGCAAGCAGGAAGAAGCAAACTCACTTCTCAGCATCACAAAATATTTTTTTACTGCTGCTGTGGACTAAAAAGCCTCTGCAAAGAACTATAGCAATGGGAAGAAAAAAAAAAGCAGAACTTACTGGAAAAGGAAAGATAAGAGATACAAGTACATAAATGAAATAATTTTAAAATGGGAGGATGGAAAAAATTAAATACTTAAAAACATGGGAAAAATAAGCTTTCACGAACAGAATGAAGAGGGGAAAGGGAAACTGAAAATAAGCACAACATTAAATGGGAAGGACAGAAATGAATGATTCAGAAGTAGTGAAGAGACTGTTTCATATTCATTTGGAAAGAAATTTCCATAAAGGTTGGACAACTTAGAAGTAACAAAAAGTTTATAAAAATAGCTGTTCCTAAAAAGCAGTTAAGGAAACATTTGAAAAATGTGCAGAGTTGTAAGTCCATCAGCCAGCCCAGCTGCCTCGCATCCTAGGGGATGAAAGGTATTTACTACAAAACTTCCTGTAGCACTGTCAATGAAGCCTGAAAAGAGGGACAAATACTAGAAGACTGAAAAAATTCAAATATGGCCTCTTTTTCCAAAGAAAGCATAGAATGCGCTTTGTAACTGCAATCCAGGAAATATATACACTATATATCTTATTCTAGAAATGCTGTGTAGCAATAGAGGATGCTGTGCTTCAGAGACTGAAGGATTAAATTTTGCTTAGAATTTTGAGTTAGTTCATGAAGCCGTTACGCTGATGATGAAGAGATGCTTCATAAAAATAAACCCTTGAACGAAGATTACAGCTCACAGAGAGACCTTTCAAGGCAGTGACTAGAGCAGGAACCTTGCACAGATAGCCCTCCTTTTAACACCCGGTGATCTGTGGCAAGGATGCACTCCTTGCTTTCTAGATGGTTTATTACACATTCTCATAAAAATCTGCATTTGTGTGTGGTTTTGCAATATGTCTGCGCTGTAATGCAAGGAAATGCCTCTCTGTGTTTCAGTTTCATAATGCAGAAGACTTGCTCGTTGGGTCTTCACTTCTTGCAGATGATTGTCCCAGGATACAGTTTGCACAAGATGTCCTGGGAGTGCAAAGGTGGCATACATGCAGCACTGTCTAGCAGAGCTGCAGACTTGAGGGTGAGGGAGTTGCTCTTGAATCACAAGATAGGCCAGTGGTTTTAATGAAAATTGCAATCATCTCCTGTGTTGCTTCTGGACTTGTTCTACATCATCCTATAGGTCTCTGTAAAATGTGTGGGAATGGGATGCGTGGGAGACCGGACTGCGACGCATTTTCTTCATTTTAACCTCGAGAAATTTAAAATAGTTCTTAAATACCTCTTAAGGCAGTTCTTACTTATTATTTCCTTTCTTTCATTTTAAAGAAATAATTTGAATACTTTATCTGTACGATACCCAGGGAGCAAGAACACTGTATTCTCCTTTTCTCGTTAGGCACTGAGGCGAGGAAGCCTTAATGTTATTGCAAGGTTTCTCGGAGGACCCCAGCCAATCTGTTCTGCCCAGACTGTTAAATAAGATGGAGGCTCCTCTTAGAGGCAAACCAGATAGGAAAAGGATACTGGTATGGAAAAGCTGAGCGTCACCGAACTATTGGCAGTCTTCTCTGGAAAGTTGTTTTTTTTTTTTCTTGTCTGCTCTGTATAATATGTATTTAAAGTTGTGTTTGTTGTTGTTTTCTTTTAGCATTACTGGCAATCTGTAATTTCTATATCCCTTGTCTTCAGTGTACTTCACTACACAAGAGAGTTATAAATACATCTGAATTTATTTGGTCAACTTCTGTGTTTATACAGTTCCCACTGAAGCAAGGTCACTGAACGAGAGAATTAACTCTCCGGCTGGTTCTCAAACCCCTGTAGCATCATGCTGTCATTCTTGGCACGTGAAGTGTGACCTCTTGTCCCACAGTGGCCAGGCATATTACCAAGAGGTTTATCATAATCACTTGCTCGACATTTAATTAGTAATATTTTTTTCACAGTAGTACATCTACGTGGCAGTTTTATTTTTCATTTCCATGAATAACTTGATGGCCTACAGATAGAAGTGAGAAATCAAAGGTCCTCATAAATGCTTGCATGTCTGGAAAAATGTAACATGGAATAAAAACCTGAAAATTATAATCAGATTTTATGTACTCCTATTCCCCAACTGAATTAAAAAATCATGGGAACCAGCTTCGGTCACTATGAAGTATCATGTGCTGAAACCTCATCACATCGACACATCACCAGCTAAGTTTAGAGTAAACTTCTGGATGCAATCAAGTGACCCATGGCCTTGGCAAAGGTCTGACTTGAAGTCTCATGGGGAAATAATTTCTGGCTCTTAATTTAAGACAAGGCCAAAGGAATTAAGCCCTGCAAGTCCTACAGTTTAAACCCAGAAATCCTGTTCTGATTTGAATAGTGAGCTTCTCTGTTTCTAGCAGCTATGTGTGCAAGAGTTAGTGAGGCACAGATCTCCTGCTATTTTGCCCTTAATGTGGAAAAATCAATCACCCTTTTTAAACAGCAGACTTCAGATAAAACATGCAGTGCCTTGGTGGTTGTGAAAAGGCTCTCTTTTTCTAAGACTTTGATAAAAGGAGGAAGTTAAACAGAATTTTAGCCTTTTTTGTGAGTACATTTGAAGTGACTGAGGACCTGACTTCCATTTGCCTCAAAGCTTCTGCATTAAGCTTGAAGAACCTTAAATGGGCATAAGCTGTAATTAGGCCCAAGTCCTCCGTCTCTCCTAGCTTAAGGTATGTAACAACTCTGAATCATTAATGTCTATAGATGCAGCTCCAGGGAAGAACCTCTGATGTCCAGAGATTCAGCTCTAGGGAATAGTGACAGCCTGGCAGCAGCCCAGAAATACAATTAAACAAAAGCCTGTCCTCTGAAACCCCCAGATAATCAGTACATTTAAAAGCATTCCAAATTTATTATTATTATTCTTCATACTTGCTCTTTTCAGGATTAATATCATACATATATATGAAACCAACTAGTATAGTTTTTAATCGATGTTGAAGCAGCCTAATAATTTTCATAGATTATTATCTGGGTATTTTACATGGTTGACACATTCACTATTGTTTTATTTTTCATATGTATTATTTGTACATAGGTATAGTGAAAAGGTATTAGTGAATAAGGTCCACCAAGAAAAAGCTTGAGCTGTACTTTAAATGAGCAAAGACAGTTTACATGTTTTACTTATTGACAGAGCAAGTGCCTAATTTCAGGTGTGTGTGTGAAAATAATCTAATGCTCATATAGCAGTACATTGTGATCCTCACATAGAAAAGTTATACAAACACAAAAGTTGATTTTATCTTTAAAATCACAGTATGTTCTTAAAAGGATAGCATAAGGCAATAAAAGAAGTTGTTCCAATAGTCTTAAAATTCCTGAACCTTCATTTCCTATACATTTGTCCACCTCAGTCTCATTCAGGACCATTCTGATGCTCTCAGTTTTGCAAGGGGCATCAGTACTACGTCTAGCATGCTCTGAGGTTGCTGGCTCATGAGCCAGCTGCTGCCACCTAAAATATGTCACAATTTATGTCCAGTAATCCCCCACAACAGCACTATTTTAGCTCGCTGTTCTCCCCTACCTGCTTATTGCCACAAACCCAATAAGAACGTAATTTTCTTTGAGACTCTACCTCTTTCAGATGTAGGCGAAGTTTCTCGGTGGACTCCTATGCTACCGTCAGGGCACTGACAGGCAGAAAAAAAAACCCAGATGAAAAGCAGTATTGCAAATGTCTCATTTCCTTAAGCAGCCAAGTTAAGAAAAGAAGCTTATAAGGCCTGTGACAGTCCAGCTCTTGGCCATGAGCAGTCTAGCAGTGAGAGGAAGGAAAAGACCGGTAATACTGAGCTGTGATTCTTCAGTGCAAATCCTGTGCCAAGACATCTGTGTCCTGAATAGAAAGAAATGGGACCATTTTGGTAATTTGTCTCCTGGGTTAAGGGCAAAATATGTCACAAGAAGGATGCAGGATATCCTAGGGAATTCTTACCAATTATAGTCCACATAGTAACGAGAACACAAATGAAGGGAGATTTAATATACTCACTGAATTACTTAGCAGATGTAAGACAGAAGAAAGGAGATGCCTGCTGGTCCCAGGAACCTCGTGATATCTCTGGTACAGAGGACAGCAAAGGAGTAAGACAGATCCTCGTCATTGTGCAGTAGATGCACCCAAGGTGCGAGAAGGATCCATTCAGTCTGAAAGCTACTGGGATTGTTTCCATGCTGAGGGCTTGCTGGGGTGTGAAGTCTCCCACGGCTGCTTCTCCCCACACCGGGTTCCAGAGCAGCAGGGCCAGTCAGGAAGTAAGTGAGGAGGGCACTTCTATTTGCACAAGCAATCCAGCTAGAATTTCCAGCTTGTGGAGAAAAGCCAAAGAAAGATGTTCACTTAATAATGACAAGTATACGATATACAATGTATATAATGATAATATACAGTACATGTTATATCACATCGTATTATATTATATCAATAACGATATTAATATATGGTAATAATATAATAATATATAAAAACATATTAACTGTAGCTAAATTTCTCTGTAGAAACATAAGGATTATGAGAAATGGACAAGAATGGAGTGCTGAGAAGATCCAAAAGCTGATGTATTTCAATCATAAGGTGTACAGAAGCAGCCTTCTTTCGGTTAGCATGCAAGGAAGGAGCACAGAAAAGCAGTGTCAGTCAAGAACTACACTTAATGTGTAAAGCAATCTTACCGACAGCATTCAATGGGCTGCCAGTTCATTTGGCTCACTGTATTTCTTCTATTGATTATGCTTTCAGATGCATTCAGATGTTTACCTGGCTTCAAAGAGCAAGTGGAAAAATTCTTGGTAGAAAAATCCACAGAGGGCTAGTACATGCAAGAAAATGAGCTCTGTGTTAGGTAGCCCCAGGGCCGCAAATTATGGAAGGTGGGAGAGTATCCCAAAGAAGCACTGAAATACGCTTTTCTTGTACTAGTTTGCCCTATGTATCTGCTAGGAGATAGGACACTGGAACAGATGAAGCTTTGGTCAGAAGACCATTTTATTAGTCCATTTTTTCATACTCAAGCTACCGAGATTTAAAGTTGAATGTTTCATACTGTAGTCAAAGGAATAATTCAGTAAAGCTCTCTTTGGTAACGATGATAACATATACTCTGCTGTCTATTTCCTTTAAAAAAAAGCAACAACTATCTTTTAATTCATGAGCATGCATATTCCATAATTTAAGCTACATGAAACTGAGAGTCACAGCATCTTATCTAGAGATGAAATGTGATGGATACAAGTCACACATCTGGAGGAGAGGCTGAGTATGAGGGAGTTAAAGTTTCATTTACAGCTGGAAGGAAGAAGGAGAAAATATAAGTTTTGCTCTTGCCAGGTTTTCCCAAATGTCACACAAAAAGGTCATTTAAAGCATCACTAATTAATTGATATTGACACTCAGTAGAAAATTTTCAAGCTTTTAAGACAGAAGGGTGGTCCTAGATAGATTAAATGGGTGAATCTGAGAAGAAAACAAAGGTTCTATATATGTGAATGGCTTAATATTTTTATGAATTATATGCTATCAGACTTGAAAATGTAGTCAGAATTATACTGAAACAGAAAAACCTCATAAAACTAGGAACAGCAGGTAAAAGCTGAAGTTTAGTCACTGTCACTAATGATTCTAGATCTGATGCTTTCATGCATAGTGTACTAAGCCAAATGAAGGTGCACAATGAAAAATGTCACTGAATTGAGAATGTTAATTTTTCAGGAGATGTTGAGTTGGTGGTTGTCTTTTTTATATCTTTAGCTAGGAACACATACCAAATCATGTTCTATGTTATGTATAAATAACTACATCCTTCCCCCATGCAGAGAGATCACGTCTCTGAATTTGCATTGGTAAAATTCAAGATGCCAGAATATACACAATACAAAACCAGAATATGGGAGAAGGGTTGTTTTGATTTTTAACATAAAAGCTTTTCTCTCTACAGAATAGAGAATGAAACAAAGTGATTGTAGGGGTACTCCTAATTGGAACAGGCTGAAGAATAAAATGTACAAAATTAGAAGTCACTTTTACTAAACAATGGGCAGAAAAGATGCAAAAAGTGGGTATGCCATGGGGGACATGTCTACTTGGGGTTGTTCCATTGGATTAGTTTATTCATTCAGTAAAAGTGCAGTAATTAAACTATATTAAACAGAAGTGCACCCGTACCACCTTTTTTTTTTTCTACAGTCAAGGTGCTTTTCTTGTTAATCACACGGTCTCTACAGCTCTACTTCTATATGAATAAATCCTTCAGTATTCCATAAAGCTATTCCATAGTGGTTTTTCTAATGGCAAGTTCTAGGATGCCTACCAGAAACTACAGGAATTTGGAGACTGGACTTAAAACTAAGAACTCCCATGATTCTTCCACTGGCATCTAATGATTTTGCCAGTGCCGCTTTTGACCTTCTGACAGGCAGCGTTGGGGATGCTGCTGAGTGCCATGAGCATGTCTGTCAGAGTACACATGCACTGGCAGGCGTGCAGGCAGACACATTTGGCAGTGCAGTTTCACAGGGCTTCTGAGGACATGGGAATATCCTTAGTGGAGAAGGAGCAGGAAGGTGAAGACTCAAGAGCTATTTTTCTGGAATCGCTGGATGTGATATGAGACGTGCTTGTGGACTCAGCCAGCTAACAGGGCTCCTGGGATAGGTGGTGAAGCAAAACTCAGATGACTGGGGGTCATAGCAGAAAGACAGAGGGCATTTCCTAGAAGTCTGTGTCCTAAAAGTCACTTAAGAGTTGCAGCACCAGAGCAGCAGTGTGAAAGTTGTCCACAGTGCAGAATAAATAAGTTGCTCTTGCTCTTTGGGAAGCAGGGTAGCCCCACTTACTGCCTGCTAGTAGTTAACCAGGTTGGGGCTGGCAGATCAGCTTCTGGGCTTGTTGCCATGGAAGATTGAGATGTTTCTTTGAGCAGTGCTGTTCTACCAGGTGTATACACAGGAGGAACTGGCATCTCTTCAGAAAGCAGAGGGGAGATATTTGTGTCCGCTGATTTTTGGGAGCACCTTTTCTGCTCCATTTGCCCTGACAGTGACTTCTAGGTGTTCATGTTCAGTGACTCCTAGATGAAACTAAACGTACTACTTCTGAAGGATACGACTGAGCCCAGGACCTCTGCAGCAGCCCATACAGGTGCATGGTAGGACATTAATGATTACTGCCTGGCACCTATGGCTAAATTTGCCTCAGACAGCAGTAGAAGTTAAAAAAAAGAAAAGGAGTTCCCATCTAGCTGGCACAGATGGCACTTACAAACATTAAAATGCTGCCAACCTTTTCAAGAGCTAAAAAAGAGTAGAAAACTTGCTTAGTGATATTCTAGGTGAGCAAGGTAACATAAGAAAAGGCAGAAACTTCCTGGATGAGGCTTTTGGAAAAGAAACATAACTATACAGGCTGGCAGAGGCAGCGGCAACAGAAGCTGCTCTCTAGTAGGCTGGACAATTTAGACAACTTCTCTGTAATCTTCCTTTCTCCCCGCGTCTACTCTTGGTTTTACATCCTTATTCAGCTGTAAATAAGAACCTTTAGTTTCACTGCTTCCACTTAAATGGATGAAAAAAGTCCTGATCCCAATCCCACATATGTAAAACAAGATTAACTCGGTTGACTTTAATGGCATCTGTTGGGACGTACGTTACTGAAATTCATCAACAATTAGATCACTTGGCTTAAGTCAAATGTATAAATAACAAAGGTATTTCCAATGCTTTCTCTGTAAGGTGATTTCATTTGGCCGTCCTTGGAGTCAGTCTTTGCCCTGAGTTCAAAAAGACCTGGATTTCACCCAGAGGTGTTCCATCAGCATAAATCTGGCTTACATGATACCAGAATAAGCTCTACCGGCTTCTAGTGAACCATGCGAGCATCCCTTCAATTGCAAGTTTGAGCCTTTCAGTACACCTGTCCAGTACTTTGCTAAGATTGAAAGGGAACACATTTCCCCAGTGGTGGGAAAACAAGAGAAGAGAAAAATATTTGCAATTCAAAAAGAACAAAATGGAAAAGAATTGCTTACAAACCCCCCCACACATCCTTGCATAAATATCCTTTGTCTGGGGGTCAGGGCTAACTTGTACTGTATTCTTTGATGTGGGATTTTATTTTCCTACCACTGCAGACTTTTTCAAAGCAACAACTTTACTATTTACTGCACAACACAGCCATTTTTAGAAAGAATTGCCACAAAATGTAATTTTGTTAAAAGAACTTTCCTGTGAGACCCACAAACTTCTAAGTCTCCTTACCAATAGTACATATTTCTATAAAATATAAGCTATATTTCATTTTTCAGAATTAATAATATCAAGTTATTACATAATTCTTTACCTCAGTAGACATCAATGCTCCATCCTTTTCCTGTATGTTATGGGAGGGAACAAGATGTTCTTTGATTCTGCATTACCTTGTCTTTATGTATTATACTTACCATGCAAAATAGATGCAGGCTACTATCAGGTGCTTGAGCAGCTTTCTATGTACAGTTTGCAACTGGTTTGCCCAAATACCTGTGTACGAAGCAATGCGTGGGAGAATCATGGCCCCGCACTCAACTGAAGACACACCTGGACTGAGGGCCATACCCCTATATGATATAAGTCAACATCATTCTATTCTTAATGGAGCCAATTTTCTGTAGATAAGGATGTGGCCATAGGGGTCCTCAAACTGGTAAAGCTGAGAAATTGCAGGTGGAAACTAGAACGGGAAAAAGAGTTTAATGTCCAACTTTGTATTTGATTATATTGAAAACTAGTTGTCTCTCTTTATTAAATGTGATTCTAAAATAGTGTTTGCTGTGTCCCTTTTTTCCTACTCGTGAGCATCCTCTGTCCTGAATCCTGGGCTAGAAATCTGTCTCTCCATAGAAAGTTTTGCATGAGACATGTTTACTTAGTCTTGTAGCAAATCTGCCATAGTCTCTGCACATGGGACAAAATGTACTTCTTCTTAGTCTTTGTTTTGGCTATGAAGAAAAAAAGAAATTATGCATTTAGACACACAACATCCTTTTTGACCCTCATCTAACTGGAATCCCTGCTTATTCAATAACCTCATACATGTGCATACAGCTTCTAATGGGTAAATTTATACCACTGCCATATTGAGCAGCACTGCATTACTCGGATGAATAGCTATGCCAATTCACAGCAGCTGAAAGGACAGCCTTTGAGGTCGAGTATTTTCAGTGTCTGCCTGTCTGGGATGCCCAGAACTATAGTTTTTCTAATCTGCTTTTCAGATTGAAGTATGGGCAGGCCACTGAATGTAAGAAAGTCCTCTAATTTTGTTCTTCAGCACTGTTGTATCCAAACTAGTGACAAAACACAGAGGACTAGATCTAAGTCAGATACCCCTGCCTTTAGCTAATTAAAGCTGTAGTGTAGATAGGCCTTGCAAAGGGTAGAAGGGACTCCAGCATCTTGTCTTCTTTCATCTCATTTTGTGCAGCTGTCCTCACCACCTTTTTTTTTTTTGGAGATAAATACAAGCAAATATATGTGCATATTATCCACAATGTTATTTTATGTAACTCAAGATTTACCTGCTGTTTATATACTATATATAAGCACAAGGAGAATTTTCTAGCAGAAAATTTAAGATGACAACTGAAAAGCTACTTCTAGGAGAAGTACATATTTTCAAAGAGGTGAAAGCCCTGTCCGCTGAGGAGCAAAGCTCTAAGCAATGTATGTCATTTTCTCCCAGACCCTTTTCCTGTTGTACTCCCTTCTCTGCCTTTACTCATGCTGCTGCACTATAAAAAAAGAGGGCTGTAGGGTAGACCTCGGAGCCACAGTTTCTATCAGCCTCTTCCTTCCTTATTCTCAGTAGCAGAAGCTACTGCAAGGTTACTTTGCAATCAAGAAAAGACGTTTGTACAATGCCCCAACTCTGCAGCTTTCAACTGTTCCTCATTTTTCCAGATTAGTGCCTTAATTAAGTCCAAATGTTTTTGATTTTCTCCCTTATGGTCCCTACTCTGAAACCCGATGCTGGCCATGGACACTGTCCTCTTGTGACCTTTTCTCTTCCTGTTCCTGCTGCTGACTGGCTTTTAAATTGTGAGCAATAGTAAAAGGATGACGGTTGCACACTTTCTCAGTCTCTGCACACACTTACGGGGCTGTTCGCTGTGTTACTGAAGTCGGAACCAGTCAGGAATCTACTTTGCTTTTTTCCCTTCTCTACAAGGCAGAAGTGAGGCAGAAGAGAACAGATTTTTAGCTGGTGGATAAAGCAGTTCATACCATCCACCTGAGTCACTCTCGGTATAAGCTCTTAATACAGTGCAGCAGTAATTTATCGCATCACATAAAATGTATAAACCAAGTTTCTTGAGATGGGCCATTGATTTCAAGGTGATTATTTTTAGGCAGTTATCTTGCAAGTTGGGCCTGCAATTTCACACAAATTATTTTAGCAAATCACGTGGCTGCCCATGAGGGCAGGAAGAGAGCTCAAAACGTTTAGCCCAGAGGAAAGATTTCGGTAAAACAGAACAGCAGAAGTTTTAACTGATTCATTTCGAAGTTAACTTGTAACAATGAAGGGCAAATTTTGCTGATACAGTAAGTCAACAGAGCTGCACTGAGGACAACAAAGAAAAATTAAATCAGGGAAGAATCTGTCCCAAGAACTTTAGGAAAGAAAAGCTAAAGGAAATAAAAAAGGGCTTGGTGCTTTTCTTATGGCATGAGCAGCCCCAGTTACTGGAATTACAATGATGTAAAATTGGTTTATATAGCAGAAAAATCAAATCATATGTCAATTGGAATTGCATGACTGATGATAAACATAAAAATTAAGCATGAAAACCATGGTCAGTGGAGAAACTGTTACAATATGAAAAAGATGGCAGTAGTATCTTGAAGGACATTTGCATGACATTACAAATGAGTTATTTTTTATATCTGCAGGAAATAAAAGAGAACTTCTAACACTTTTATAAGTATATTTTATCTTAATACAGACAAACAACATGTCCTGCCTCTCAAATAAAACTTTGTATCACTAACCTCATTTCTCAATATGAGGTGTAATAAGATTTGTAGAAATCATGAAGACGTGTCCATAAAAATTGCAAGTACCAGAAGATGAATGATGTACAGGAAGGGTAATTGTTTGGTTTTTTGCCATGCAGAGTTTGTTCACTGTTCCCCTCAGGGAGACAGATGTGCAGACAGTATGCACCGAATGAAATTAGTACCCCTTCCTTTTTGACACCTTTAAAATTATTAGAATTAAAACTACACTTTGCTAAGTGAAATGTTTCAATTTAATCAAACTGTGCTGTCATGACCATACTTACATTAAGAGTTTAAGAGCCCTACTTTGCCCTCAGCTAATCCCTCACACATGAGGTTTTCATGGTTAAATTGTCTCCTGTGTAAGTAATCAAGTACATATGAACTCTGCTGCTAGGGAAATTGAGCACAAGTCAAAATCTCTAAGAATGAATCGCTAAGAAGAATGTGGTTAAGGAAAAGATGAGGAGCTGGCTTCAGTCATCAGGTCCTCCTGATTCTCTTTCTTACCTTGCAACTTACTCCAGTGAAAATCTTAAAGATGAGCAAAATCTGCCCCTGTACCATGAGTTTACATTCAAGCCGTGTGCTCCTGCTGCCAGCCTGCATTCTTCTAATCCTTCTCCTCTTTATATTTTGAAGGGCAAACACCTGTCATCTTAAAATTTTGAATGTGCTTACTGTTAATCTAATCTCGAAATACTCTTTTTTTTCAAGTACCTGTTGAATATCATCTATCTAGGAATGATAGCACAGATAGGGATAGAAACAGTGATCTAGTTCATCCTTCCTAATTTTATTTACCACAGTCAGAATAGGTTTGACCATGTAAAAGGAGTTACATAGTCTCGACCAATGCTAAGAATTAGTGTCCCTCAAAACAGTCTGTGGAGCTGTATTCTGTGCAGACAACATAGGGAAAATAATGCTGGTCCATGGAATAAGGTGCAAGACCTGAAGGACAGCATCACTGTGTAAGAGTTTCCAAGTGGCAGGAAAGTGTGCCTAGCAGGAATGAAAAGGGCAATAACAGAACTTCCAGTTCAGAGGACTTTTTTTTTTTGTAGGATCACTGGAAAATGTTGTCGAAAAAGCAGGGACCTGAAAGCGAGTGGGACAGTTCCAGATTTTAAGGAGGACAGATGTATACTAGCCAAAGCAGGACCATTATGAATTTTAACACTAAAAATCCACAGAAAGGAAGTGATAAACAAGTAAGATTTAGGCCTCTATGTAATGAACTCCCCCCCCCAAAGGCAGCATGTGAACAAATTGCAAAATTGAATGATAAATGGAGCACAGTTCCATGAAACTGAATATACAGCTAGATAGTCAAGAGATTATGTAGCCTACCGCTTTACCCACTAATAGGAAAAGCTGGTTTTAGGTGAATTTTGACAGTTGTCTGTCTCACCTGTTCCTAAAAACCTCCAGCGATGGAAATTCTGTGATTTCCCTACTCACAAACAATCTAATCTAGCTCTCTACTACTTTACCACTAGAAAGTTTTACCTAATGGTGAAGTTAAAAATTTTGCTATAATCTAAGCCGGTGGTTTTGCAAAAAAGAATTAATTTTTTTCATGGGACCTTTTATCTGTTTGAGAATATTTATCGTGTATAGCTTCTTTTCCCTCTATCTTCTCTCTGTGTTGTGTAGTCTGTGCAAGCATGTTTCTCTCAGGCTTTCCTCCCAGCTCGTGTTTCCTACCCTTAATCATTCATGTTGGTCTCCGTTAGATTGTTCTGAACTAGGTTCCATGCTTTTTGAAGGGCATTGTTAAAACTGGGTATGATGCTCCAGCTGATGCCCTAGCAATGCTCATGAGAGCCAGTGAAAACCTTCCCGTGCCTTGTAACTTATACTCCTGTTTATACAGTCCAGTATTCAGTCTGCCTTTTTGAAATGGCATGACTGGGTTGAGTCCTGCTCAGCTCATGGTCCTCTTACAACTCCAGAGTTCTTTTTGAAGAGCTGACAGGTAGCCAGGTGCCCCCACAGCCCATACTTGTTCAGGTGATCATTCTTGCACAAGTGTAGCTCTTTAAACTTGACCCTATTCATTTTCATTCTGGTTTTTGCAGGTCATTTCTTCAATAAATTTCTTCAAGATGATTTTGAATTCTAATCCCGTTGTGCAGTCCCTCTGCAGTCCCACCAGCTCCATGTCATCTGCAAACTTATCAAATATACTGCGTTATTCAGGTCCTCAGGAAAGACATCAAGCAGAAAATGATCCAGAACAGATTCCTGTGGAAGCTCTCCAGAAATATACCTGTACTGTAACAGAGAACTGCTCATAGATTTTTTTTCTGAATAGTTTTCTAACCGAGGTTTTGTGCCATCCACATATGGAGTTTATCAAGCAGGTGCAACTGAAAGCACCTAACCTTGTCGATGAATTCCTTAACCTATTCTCTGTTCTAAGCCCTGCAATTGTTAGTCTTAATTGTGCTAGACAGCTGGTTAGCACTGATCATTTGAGTGAAAACTGATGCAAAATTATCTACTTCAGCCTTCTTGGCTTTATAACTTTCCTTCATTTTTAAGTAGAAACAATCACTTTCCTTGGATTCACCCTCATTACTGATGAACTTGTTGCCTCATGTCTCGTGCTCTTTGCATTTAATCTTGGATGAGAAAAAAACAGAATCAGAAAAGCCAAAGCACAGATTTTGGTCCTACATGATCGGGCTACTTTTTTTCACTGCCCTGAGTAATCTGACTTGGTTTCATTTTACTTCCTTCAGGCAGATATTATGAATGATCATAGCTTAACCAGTTTGGTCTCTTTTTACACTGTCTATAGTTTTTCTGATGTGGAATAATGTATACTACTGTCCTTAGAAACATTTCTTTGAGGGATTTACAGCTGTCTAATACTTATGTTCACTTAGCTACCAGCCGTCTAGTAGTTTATTGAAGCCTCCGCACTTCTAGTCCCTCACCTTTTTTTGCTCTTCTTCGTTTCCTTTCCAAGGATCATATACCCTGTGACTCCAAGGTTACTGTTACACGTTATCTTTCACCTTCACACTTGCACCAAATTCTTTAGTGCTTAGCATCAAATCTGGAAAAGTCTGCTTTCTGACTCCTTCCTCCGCTTTTTTTAAACAATTGCCAGTAATTCCAGGAACTTGCTGGACATCAGCATTCTGTTGCATTCTTTCACCAATGAATACCTGGATTGTTAAAATCCCTCATTAATATAAAATCCTTCTTTGCCTGATTCTGCTTTTTGGACAGAAAAAGCCTCAGGTCTTCCTTGTTTGATGTTTTGCAATCCCCGCAATCAAAACCCTCGTATTCTTTTCCCCTTTTACCTTCTCAGAGATTGTAACTTTCTTCACGTTCTGGATCTCCCAGCACACATATGTACCCTTGAATGCAAAGCAGTATATCTCATTCTGTCTAATCTTGCCTGTCCTTCCTGAGCAAGCTAATGCTTTGTTTGTTAATAACCTGCCACCACCATAGTCATGCCACCACCTCAGCACAATTTGTGAGTGTACTGCTGAAAGTGGTACCCATTAATGGGTTAAAAAAATCTTAGTGCCATTAAGAAGAATCATTTGTTGCAAAGTCCAAGGATTTAAAAACCTGAAAAAGAATCAGGGGAAGTCCTCTGGGGGAAAAAGGAAACTCTCAGAAGCACAGGACAGAGCAGAGAGAGTGCAGCATGACAAGAGTTCACAGCCCTCACCTTGAGGCAGGAGCTGAAATGGGACCGGGTAAGTGCTCTGAGAGATCTGAGAAACCACGAGTGGCTCTGCTTATTGGACACTGCAGCAGGGAAAGACAGAAGCATTCACTTATGTAGAGAGAACCAAAAAAAATGAAATAAGTATGTTAAAAAGGGAGTATTTTCCACTACCTACAAGGGGAGAAATCTTTGGAGACATGGCTTGTGCCAAATATTTTCCTATGCTTGATGCATCAGCAGGATTCTGGCAGGTGTCCTTAGGAAAACGGAGCACATGTTTGTGCACATTCTGCACCTCCTCTGGGAGACACTCTTTCTGCAGATGGCTGTTTGGGTTGTGTTTGACACCCACAGTATTTCACAGGAAAATACAGGGAAAAAGCAATGATGGCAGTGAGGGTACTAAAGTAATAGGTGATATTTTTACCTGGGGAGAACAACGGAAGAGCATGACCAGAAGCTCTGAGCATCCAGAGCCAGAGCTTTACCTAAATACCAATAGCAGAAGTAACACATCTGGGAGAAACACTAGGCAGGATGCAGGTAGGCCACTCGGAGTCCATCCCCGACACATTTGCTCCAGTAGACAAGAAGGGTAAAGACTGAATTCTCCAGCTGTCCCTGGCAGGCAGGGGAGGTGCTGGCTGCTCGAGCCATCCAACCCCAAACCCGCAGGGTGCTCCTGGGCAGAGATGTCCTATGTCTGTGGCCACAGTGACTCACGGGGGGCAGCCCATGGGGGGCCAGCTTATCAGGAGCTGTGGCAGCTTGCAGAGCAGCTGGATATTACTAGGCAGTGGCTTTGGTTGGAGCGCGGTTCTGCTGTGGCATGTGCAAAGCCAGAGACCAGCAACTTGCACATAAGAAGTATGAGTAGAAATGGTGTTGCTGCACTCGCATAGAGAAGGAGCTTCAGCCTGAAATCACAGGTGATAAATAACTGTGCTCTGTAGAAAGCTGAGGCTGTGTTGGCTGACCATAAGCCATTATCTTAGGACCTAGTAAACTTCCTATAGGGATCTGAAACTTATTTTTACGGCTACAGGTATCTGATTTAAAATCAAATGCAAAGCTGGGAAAGATTTATAGCTGCAAATACATTTTCTATACCACAAAAATGCAGAGCAAAAACCAGAAGTAAATTTCTCCTAGGTCAATCTGATAAAGCAAAACAGTGCAGCCTTGGGTAAAATGATTGGCAGAAGCTCAAGTAGATATTAGGCAGAGCACCACTATACTTTTTTTACAATCTTCTCTAAGTAATCACAACTGATCTTTGTTGGTGACAAGGTACTTGGCTAGGTAGACCTCTGGTCTGGCAGTTATTTTGTTCCTCTGAACTACTCGTGAGAACAGGGTGTCCAGAAAGTAGTGAAATCCATGAGCCATGGTGTAGGTGGTACAGCTTATTTCCTTGCCCTGCTAAGATGGAGTTCTTGTTGTTTGGAATTATTTCATTTAAAGGCACCGAGTAGTGATTCCAAAGGCACCACAAAAAATGTGCTTAAAAGGATACGTGAAAGTCAACCAAGGGACTGAAAAATCTAAGAGAAGGGCCAGGGATGTTTTATATTGGCCTTAAATAAACAGTGCCATTGTGGGAAGTTAAATATGGTAGCATCTGCCAAAAATACTATTCAAGCAAAAGAGCCTATGTTGGTAGCAAAAGAAATATCACCCCCTCTCTCCTCCCTTGGCATGAAGCAGGCGTAGGTTTGTTTATGTTGGCTATATAAACTTTGTTGCTCTGAGAGAATTATTCTCAATTCCTGAAATAGCCTCATTTGAAGATATCAGAATTAAAAAGACGATCTCGTGTAGCAACTTTGTTTCAGTGCAGCTGAGTTTTCTCCATTATCAGGCATTACACTTAAGCTGATGTAGGGATTTGGATGTGTGACTGATGAAGAACTAGGACTGAATCAGTCATATTTTTCAAGAGAGTCTCGTACAGGCAGTGACCCCAGGAGTGTGAGAAATTTGAGTCCCAGAACACAGTATAAGCAAAACAAAAAGGTTTACAATCAACCTGAGAATATGAGACCTGTGGAGCACGATTTGTCCCTCAACTGAGTAAACACAGTAGCTGCATTTTACAGCTCCGAATTCAAGAGGTCATTCCTGGCTGAAAATGTACCAGCATGTGCTTAATGTCCATTGAAAACCACTGTAATTTGAGCCTTAGCCAGTCCAATAGGCAGGTCATGGAGGAAAAATATTTTCAAAACACACAGAGATTTACATGCAGAAAGACAACGCTCGTGTGTCTAGAGAACCACAAAAGGCAGAAGAGGTACAAAGACTTTGCCTAATGCAACTGCATCTGAACAATGACTGGGAATCTGCTTCTTACATAAAGCAAAATTGCACAAACCACAATTTCTTCTCTCTGGGAACTAAGAGAGCAGTTGAGCAAACCTCCTGCATGCAGCCAAGTTAGCCATTTTCTGCAAGAAGAACATTACATTTAATCCAGCAGGGAGGTCCCCATTCAGGTCTTTTCCAAATGCTGCCTTCAGCTTAATGTTTAATGATTCAAGCTGCCCTCATACCTTTGTGAATATAATATGAAAGGGCTGGAAAAAGAACTATTTGCCTCTAAGATTCATTACCATCAGATAAAACTATGATATTTATGTGGTGTATGATACTAAAGAAAATTACTCTACTGGGGCATAGCTCAGTGCTGGCAGGAATCATGAAAGAGACTCTTAATTTCTGGAACTGCTGTGACAGACTGAAGAAATTTGTTATTTTAGTATCATAATAAACAATATATACATTTAAATTTTATTCCACAAAAGACCATATACTAACATTCAATTAATAAGACGTTTTGTTTTGTTTTGTTTTGTCCAAGGATTTTATTCAGGTTATGCCTTGGGCAAGAACAATGAGAACTTAAGATTTAAACTTTTATGTTAAGTTACTCAGGAGCTGAGTAGACTGAGTGCATGTGGAGAAAAATGCAAAGGGTCTTCTTTTCTCCACTTAATCATGCTGGTTACATTTTTCTATTGTTCTGACTTAGAGATATGCAGGAAGCAAACAGTATTTATAGCATAAAGTAAATTTCACTTGCCATCCTTTATGCTTTCAAATGGAAGATGTTGTGAAAATGCCACAGGCTGAGATTTTTATTCATGTAAATATGTATCGTTATGTTTCAAGTGTTTTTCATGCCAGGAGAGTATAAAGAATTGAATTTGACAGTTAATTTCTAATCACCTCCTTTATCATCCATTGCAGTGCAGTAATAAATCCTACTTTGCCTCTCCCTGGGACTCTTTTCATTCTGGTCACTGCGTTTCCACGGCTGTTGTTTTCATACCTCAGACTCCTTTTCTAGGCTCTGATGTGTGCCTCAGGATCCATCATCAGAACTCCACTGTCTTGCAAAGCCCACAAGCGCCTAACATTTAGAAATATTACATTAAAGAAGGGAAGGAGGTTTATAATTGGATTTCTCTCTATGTATTTAGTACATTCGGTGATGTATATCCTTTTAGCATGTCATCTTCTGGCATGATTCACATGAGAAAATGGTTAGCAATTAATAAGTTGGTGAGACCTTATCTGGAACACTGTGTCCAGCAATAGCCCCCTGGGCCAAAGATGACCTGGGAACAAGGGCAGCAAAGAGGTACTGCGACGACAGGGAATGGAAAACCCACTTTGCATAAGGAGGCCAGAAGAGCCTGACTTATTTAGTGTAGCAGAACAAAAGCTGATATGGAATGTCATTGCTCTCTATAAATACACCAGGAGGTTAAACGTCAAGGAAGGAAAAGATCTTTTGAAGGCAAAGTACAGTGTTGGCACAAGGACAAATGGGTATAAACTGCCCATGAATGCATTTTAACTGGGACCTGAAAGATGTTATGTAGCCAGCTGAGCAATCAACACTGGAGAGAGCAGACTTCCAATGCAAGTATGGGGGCACAAGAGGGGTCGTAAGATGGAGTGTGAACAGCCGATGAAAGGCATTGTGTGATGTGGCCTGGGGCTAGCGGGGGACTGGGCTCGGAGACACAGGGGGTCCCTTCCAGCCCTCTGTTCCTTTGTTTTAATTTTCCTCAAAGGTATTTGGAGATTCTGCATGGTGATGTCTCACAGCTGGTAAAGGATATGGCTCAGAGAAGAAAAAGAAATAAGCAACATGTCTTAGCTCACCAGACGTATGTTATTACTTTATTCCCAATTCACAGGAAATGAACAATCATTTAGTACTGACAGGTACATACTGGAACTTACTATCTTTCTTTTAAACCTTAAGATAATGTACTACAGAAGTTTAGCATTAACCTTAAAGTAGACTTCACATTTTTGCCAAGGTTACTGTGCTATCTTGTGAAACCTTTTGGGGAAAACAGAAGAAGAAGCAGGCAGCGGGCAGAAACTATATAAACTGTTGCCAGCACAGCTGAAATGTTAGCAAGGTTAAAAAAAAAAATCATCCAAAGCTCTCCTGCCCATAGAGATACCTTAGTGAAACGTCTCTTGGGAGCTGCAGAAGGTTAGGTATGTCTGACTTTAATTGGGGTGTAACCCAAATTACCTTCTTAATAGACAATTAGACAACACAAAAGTAATGGTAAAAGCAGCAAGTGTCTCGCTGAATCAAAGGACCACAGTTTGTTAAATGCATGAAATGGAGTGGGTTACAGCTATATAAAGGTAGGTCATTACAGGTCTAAGACAAGGTCAATATATTTTGCATTTGTTTACTGGGATGATTCCATTTGGCTTTTTACAGAACTTTTTAGTGTTCACCTCTGAAAAGGTGAAGGTTAGGTATGATATCAACTAAAGAAAAAGTCAGGCCAGTACTTTCTAATGTTGCTAGAAAGTTCAGCATACTTTTCTTTAAAAACAGAGAAGGCTGGGCTCTCAAAAGTGGGCAAGTATCCAGCTCCATCAGCAGCCAGTTTGTCTAAAGGAAGAATCTGAATGGCACCTGAAACCCAGCAGGCTGCTGCTCAGAGTGCCACCGTCCCACTTGCTCCTTCTCTGCTGAGCAAGTAAATGACAGAAGTGACATAGAAAAGTCTTGGTTTCCCCACCCAGCTCTTGAACTGGCAAGTCAGGATGGTTTCTAAATAGCAAACAGAAACAGAAGCACTCAGGTTGAAAAGGTCTTCTGGAGACCACCTTGCCTGGCCTGCTCTTCAAAGCAGGGTTAAATTGTCCAGCTGAGTTTTGAGTATCTCTAAGGACAGAGTTATCACAGTTTCTCTGGGCAACCTGGCCATTGTTCAGCTATTCTCACTGGGATTTTTTCTCCCGTGTCCAACTGGAATTTCCCATTCTGATGTTTGTCTTAACCTCTTATCTGTCTGCTGTGCAGCTTCAGGAAGAGTCAGTCCCATCTTCTCTGCAACCACGCCTTAAGTAATTGTAGACAACAGTGAGATTTCTCCTTATCCTTCTCTTCCCCAGGCTCAGCAAAGCCAGTTCTCTCAACCTCACCTTACGTGCCTTGTGCTCCAGCCCCTTGAACATCTTGCTGGCTGTCTTCTAGCCTATCTACCATTTATCAGTATCTCCCTTGTACCAGGGGACCCCAAACTGGACACATTATCTCGTACAAGGTCTCATGAGTGTCAAGGGGAGGAGAATAGTCACTTTCTTTGATCTGCTTTACTCTTCCTAATACAGCCCCATATGCAGATGGACCTTTGTTGCTACAGGGCACACTGCTGATGTGTTCAACATGTTGTTCACCAGGACTGCCAGCTTCTTTCCCGGCGAGCCACCACCAAGCCAGCTGACTCCAGCCTGTTCTGCTGCATGGGGTTAATTCTGCCCAGGTGCAGGACTCGCATTTTCCTTTGTTGAACTTCAGGCTTTTCCTCATAGCCCATTCCTCCAGCTCGTCAAGGTCCTGAACAGCAGCTCTGCCCTCCAGCATATTGACCACTCTCCCCAGTGCGATATCATCTGCAAATTTGCTGAGAGTGCATTATAGATTATTGTCCAATTAACTAAGGAAGACATTAAACAGTGTCAGCCCCACTGTTAAATCCAGAAAGCTACTCAACTGGGTACCGGTTAGACTGTGACCATTGGCTGCTATCTTTGAGCTTGATGATTCAGCACAATTTGCTGTTGAACAATATAATTTCTTTTTCATTCTGAATTTAAGTTCTGGGATTACTCTACCACCTTTTCCAACACCTTCCCTCCGACACTATCTCACTATATATCACTTCCAGTATATTGCTAACATGATCGGTTTTCATTCTTGAGGCAGGATCAGCTAGCCAAGACTTTTAGATCTCTTTCACCAAGACTCAGAAGCTGCCCTGACAATCATCCTGATCTTACTTGGTTCATGAATCTGTGCAAACACCTTTAAAAGGAAGGCAAAGCAGAGGCCCCAGCCCTTCCTTTACTAATTCATTTTAGGCGAGCCAGACTTAAAAGATACAAGTAGGAAATCTAACTTCACTTTTCACTTTCCATCTGTGTATTTTTCCCCTGTGTGTACTTACATTTGTTTCACTAGAATCTATAAAGTCTATTTTCCTCTTTTTATGTTGTGCTAGGAAGGTTATAAATGGACTAGCACCCTTTTTTAAGCTTATGCACATTCTCATTTTCTTTTCAGATTTTTAAATGGATATTCACGTGGCTTTGGCCAAACTGAAGTCTTACAAGTAACTGTAAGGCTGAACTACCTGCAGGTAATTTTTAGTACCCTCAGAGGAACACAGTTAACTTCAACTCATCTCCAGTCTGAGTTGGTGCTTTTTGAAGTAGGTCTTCATGGGGTGAACAGGAAGACTATGAGGGTTTTATTATAGTTGGCTTCCTTTACTGCATTAGCGTTTATATTTTCCCAGTAGAAATCCCCAAATTGAAAATATAGAGGTGTCAGCTAGCACCACTTTAGTTAAGGTTGTGTCAACATTTCCTATAAACGTTGTTTTTCTAGGGTTTATAACTAGACCGTAAAAATGTGCTCAGCACAGAAACTTGGCATAGAAGAGTTCAGCCTGGGAGAGAATTTTCACAATTAAAAAATAAAAAGTCTGTTCAGCTGTTTTTAACTAATATCCATGTAATTAAATGGAAATTAGTTGATTTAAAGATGCATTTTTATGCAGTACAATTCAAAGCAAGTTTTTATTTAAAAGAATAAATTCATCAAGGGATTATTCCATTAATGTTGTCTTGTTGCACTTGGTAATTTTGAAAAAGTCAAAATTACTGAGCTATTGCACAGTAGGAAATAGTGACTACATCTGCAAATGCTAGTTTGTATAAAGCTTTTTGCTACACATAAGGAAATATTTGTAATAGGCGGGGCTAATAGTGCATAATATGAAGTTTGCGCAGTATTTCCTATTATAAAACCACATTCTGAGACTTTGTGAAACTTTAACCATTTGGGCTGATATTTTATATTCCAGGTGTATGCCTAAGGCTGAATTTTTGGAAAAATTTTTGTCAAAACAGTTTAGCAGATTCTGGGAACAAAAATTGAGAAAACATTTTGTTTTGTTCATATTACAAAATATGCTAACAAACTGCTTTTCAAAAAGGTCTAATTTCTCAAGGGTTTGTAGCAGTGACTCAAAATGCAGGAGTGGAGGCAAAGTGGTCTTTTCAGTTGTGAAACGCCTGTTACCTTTTTTATAGGAGGCTCTTATTTAGGTCCAGTTAGAAACTTCTGAAATAACACCTACTTTGCCCATGCTAAGTAGAGACATTATTATTTTAGGAACTAATATCTCCATACATCCCATCTTTAAGACACACATGCAGGTTTCTCAGGGCTGCTGGATTGGTGCAGAGAAGATGCTGTTCATCCACGCAGAGTGACTGCACATGTTCTTTCCCCTCGCAGCTCCTGCCTGGGCCCAAGCTAATCTGTGCACCTTCTTCACCCCGGGCTGAATGACTCCATCCAAAGTCAAAGAAAGTGGATTTCTCTAGTAATGGTTGCTCCAGGTAAAAGTTAGGGATGGGAGCTCTCAGAAACATCCTTGCCACCATTGAGGCAGTGTAAACAAGGAATTCTTCAGAGCAACTGGAAAGGAGGCAAAAACTTGACTAAAAGAAAAACACAAATAGATAGTGGGACCAAGAAGTAGAAACTAATTAGAAATGGGAATTCACTGACTAAAGATGGAGGCAGGTGACAGTGGTGGGGTCTGGACTGCTCAGTTAAGAAGACTGAGGCTGAGAGCCAGGATCTGGGACTGTGGTGGATGTTGTGAGAGAACTGTGCAAGAAACAAACACCCTTTCTTGAGAAGTCCTTTGTTCTCTCTGACATTTCCTTTACGCAACATCACTGTCATCTTCCCCAAGACTTTTCTTTCAGATGTCAAAGCCTGTCCCCTGCCCTGACTCAGTGGTGAAAGGGTGTGGAGAGAACCATGCTGATACACAGTCCTGCATTTGGCTTATGCCCTACCTATCTTATGAACTGTGCTCCATGTGCAGCGTCCAAGGGCATGGTGTTGAGAGTAGAGACAACCATACCCTAAATGAGTTGGCTTCACCCTAAACCTGGATGCATCATGTTTAGTATGTAGCACTTAGCAAGCAAGGTTTACCTTGCTTTCCCTGAGATGGGAGCAGATCCTACTGCGTGAAATACTTCCCTTCCATTCTCTCTAACTGCTGCAGAGGTCTCTTGAAAGAAGTGTCCCTAAAGAAATCTCTCAGCTCTAATCCTAGGTTGAGGGTTAGAGCAGTTCAGATCCAGCTGGCATCCTTGAGACATAGCTTATATCTCCAATGGTCAGGCAAGGCCAAAGTCTTAGACACACATCTGAATTTCAGAGAATGAGTTGTGGACTTTGAGTATGGAGCCAAGCACTGCTCCAGACTCTAGCAAGTCCTGAATGGTGACTGGTAGAGCCTGTGTTGATAATTCCAAGAATTCATCGTCTGGATGGCTTTCTCCTTCTCTGTTGTAATACTTTAAAGACATCAAAACTACATGCTGGTGTACTGTTAATGTCACTTTTTTACATATGCAATTGATGTGACTGAAGTAAAGATGTTCAGCCACCACTGGGGAAGAGCAGCTCCACACAGCTATGAAGAGGAAAGTATGGTCTTCTGAGTAGAAACAGCAGATGAGTGCTCACAGGGCAGCTTCCTAGAAAGTTCAAGGTGATGCTATGGATAGTCTGAGAGTCCTTGTTCCAGACGAAACACAAAAACTTGGTGTCCTAAATGTCTTTCTTCCGAGCAAATAGCAGAACAATGGCAGAGCAAAAGATCTAAGAGAAACCCTCTTGGGCGTTGAGCACTCTGAGTTGGAAATACTGTATATCCCAATTAAATACTGCCAGGCTGTTTGAACTGCTGTATTTTAGTAAGCAAGCAGTATATCACAGCAACACCTGAGGGTGCTGCTTTGATCACAGCCTGTCAGCATTTCCGCTGTGAACTTTGTTTATTAGAGGTTCGCTGCAAAAAATCTCTTTATGCTGAAATTTCAGTGCAAAGCCTGTGCCAGTCACCAGTTAAGAGAGTCAGGAGGATAGAAGCTCGCATAATAGTGTCATGCTCCTATGTAGGATTTTCTTTTTAAATCTGAGGCTTTTTTTCTTTTCTGAAAACTAAAGTTTCTGTATCATCTCCAAAGTGCATTAATCCTTACTGCATACCGAAGAAGAAAATCAAACATCTGAATTATTAAGAGAAGTGCTTGAATGGCTGAAAAACTTCTCATCAAATTTTCATCCATTCCTTTTGTACAGTTTTCAGGACACAAACGAAGCATTCCTCATCCTATCTTCCTGCTGGACTCCGAGTTGGTTAAACCACATCTAACTGGCATAAAAGATGGGGTGGTGAGAGAAGAGAAAGGAAGTGTCACATCCTCCCTTGTGAATAGCTAACATGCCCACAGCCATGCTGAGCCGAATGCTTAAATCCTTCATCTGCCTGCTTTGGAGCAGGGGCCTGGGATTGGTCCCTCTGCTGCGAACCGTGATGAGTGGGACTCACTGCCCAGATCTCTCCCAGGCTCCCCTGCCGAAGCCGCTCTGCTTTGTGTGAGCTGATTAAATATTCAGAGGATGGGAGTGAAAAGGGCTCTGCAGCTTGGGGTGGGGGTGCTCATCTGGGAGGCCAGCTCCTAGTCCCCGTGCCAATGAATATTTAATCGCATTGTACAAAGTGGAAGAGTTTCAAAAGGAATCTCTGAAATCTGTAGCTTGGCAGCTCGGGTATTTAACTGAGAAGAATCCTGGGTCGGAGCCCCTTTTCAGTATTATGCAGGAGAAGGGATTTGGAAGTAAAACCCTGAAAAGTGCTCTGTCCACTACGGTCTTCTGGACTTAGCTTTAGGGTCAGTGTGTGAGAGCTGGCTTAGGTACTCAGCTCAGTGGAAGGAGCGATGTCCTTCCCGCCCTGAATTAGCCACGCAGCGTGTGTCCCGCGGGCCACGCGTGCTTCGCTGGCCTCTGAGCACTGTGGTCCCTGCCAGGCGACGTGCAAGGGAAGCAAGGCACCCGCATTGCACAGGTTGTGGCGGGGAGCTAAAACTTCACCACTGCAGTACTTCTGCCGCTCACTTCCTCTGTGACTTTTGCCTTGGGGCTGTCACTTACCAATGTCATTTTTCACCTGCCTGACACCAGCATTTAGCTATTGCCTTCGACAGCGGTGAGGTTGCGTGCTTGCTGCAGGTGAGGCGCTGCCTGCTGAGAAGACAGAGTCTGACTTGGTCCTCTCAGATCAGGATGGAAACAGTGTTGGTGAGCTTGTACTGCTGTATTCTTGGTCTGTGCTTGCCCTTAGGAAAAGAGGAGACTTTAGAGAGCCCAGCACCTTCCATTGCTGCAATATTCATGGAAAAATGAAGGAGTCTAATTGTAGATGTGTGGCCTCCTCTTTTGTGATCACAGCAACCTTCCCTATGTACTTTTATAACGGCACAGGAAAAAGTAACTGTGTTGTTATAGACTGGGTCAATTTGTATCTACACCTGTGTCTATATAACCTATAGATACAAATATACATGCAAGTAATATATACATACAAGTGTATACATTAATCTGTATCAATAAAACTGTGGTGTTTGCACAGTCTGGAAGTGATCATGCCTCGGTATTAACAAAGCTGTCCTCCCCAGCTCCCTGCCAAATATTGCCATAGCTTATCGTATCTCTTCAGCAATCAAACAAGTTCATTACGGATGAAACCCCAGCCTGGATTCAGAGAAATGCTTACAGCTGTGCTTAACTTTCGATGAGTGAAATTCCATCCCTATTTAGTAACACACTTGATTTCGGCAAGACCCAGCTGCTGAACCAGGACTGCCACCCCTGGATGCGCTAGTCCTTCTCTGAAGCAGCCTGGGCATGTCAGTATTACTTGCAGGTTATTGTTTTTTTATGGGAGCTTGATGAAAAGTGGACTAGTTACTCTGTGTCACATCCTGTGCTGTGGGAGATAGAAGCAGCAAGGACTGAATAAAGGACCCCAAAGGGGCTCCCTCCGTCCTGCTGCCAGAGCCGGCAGCGCCGTGCCCTGCCCTGCCCTGCCCTGCCCTGCCCTGCCTGCAGCACCAACCCTTCAGGCCATGCTCCCTCTGTAGCCCGGGTGTGCATCGACCAGAGCTACAGGTGGGCCCCTGCACGCCCCGGGGGGGCTGCACTCCTGTCCCACCTCAGTGAAGCGCCTGCCCTCCATCCCTTCCCACGGGGCTGCTGCTCCCCCGCAAGAAACACGACACTCGGGGAACATTCTCATCTGCTTTCCCCCCTCTTCTGCCGGGTCACAACCTCAGTGTGAGAAACCGCCCCGGCTTTCGAGTGAAATCGGACCCCGTGCTCCTGGTGAAGGTGACCAGATGTCACGGTTTCACCAGCAGCGCCGGGACTCGTCAGGCCACCGAAACACCCTGCCCTGCCAGTCCGCCTGTGCAGATGGCCAACTTGGAAATCCCGCCCCAGCGCCGTCGCGTGGGAGATGCCGATCGGCCAAATCTGCTGCTGTCAGCAAAAGACAAAACCTCTCGCAAGCCATGCGGCTGGCGATAAAAGGGAGCGGGCGCGGGAGCGGCCCCGCGGAGGCCCCTCAGGAACAATGGCAATCCTTTCGGGAGCCGGCGACAGAAGGCCGGACAAAGGCGCGCGCTGCCCCCAAACTCCAGCTGCTGCCTCAGCACAAAACGGGGGGGTGCAAATTTGGTTTCTTTCATCTAAATCCTCTTAGGCATTGCGAATGCGGAGAGCGGGCGTGCAGCCTCGCGTGTCGCGCTCCCTCCCTCTGCCATCAGCGCGCGCAACCTCGAGGGCCGGGCGACGATTTATTGCGGGTTTATTTGACTTTATCGGAACGAGGCGCTTTCCGTGGTGGGAGCGGAGTGGGGAAACAGGCTGCAGAGAGGCACGGAGAGTATCGACCTGAGAAATTGTGCCTGCCCTGTGCTGTTTTGCCTGGAAGAGGCTGAACTTTTCATGTTCTGAAAAGCCAGATGAGCAGAACAAGTCATTAGTCACCCAGGTATTTACAGTGTTTTTCCTATTTCCTTTCTCCCATGGCCTCTGTGGTCAGCAGTATAAAATTCCAAGGCACTCCCACCTAAACACAAGTTTCCTGTTTATGCTCTCAGTGGCTTTTATGTTTAGCTGTTAAAACCCGTTGTCTAAAGTACCATAAAACAATATGAACAGAGCCTGCAGGTGAGCAAGGGCAGCAGGGGGGAAAGCAAAGCCACGACCAGGCTGCAGGGAGGTTGGTCTGGACGGCGAAGCAGGGCCGGGGGGAACAAAGGAACAAAGATTGCCGGCAGCCAGCCTGCTGCCCCAGTGCCGCCGGACGCGCTGGCACCGCCGCCGTTCTGCGGCGGTGACCTCGGCCGAAGAGCTGGGGTCGCTGATCTTCCTCATCTCAAATCAGCTGTAAGCACCTGATATTAAAAATTAAATGTCTGAATGGGTAGTATAACTTAATCAAGGTTTGTGGTATTAAATATTGTAGAGTTATGACAGTTCATTTAAGGATTTTCATTACAGTAACCATTCATGCTGCTCTTGTTTGGTCTCTGTCAGCATTTACACCATGCAAGTTCATCTTTTAATGTCGGTAACATCTGCTTCATCCTGAAACCTAGGATAAAAGTTGTCGGCAAGAGCAACACTGAGATTCTCTGGAGCTGCAGGAAGGGAGAAGCTCCAGCTGATCATCAAACTTATGCCTGGAGCCACTGCAAATTTCTGCTCTGCCACAGGCTTTTGTGCACCTTGGTGAGACTGCACAAACATTTTCAAGTCAGGCTGACATTAAGAACATCCAATTTAAGTTATTTTGTGTTCACATGAGGTCAAAATTGCTGAAGACACAAAACTTGGTAGCAGTCACACTACAGATTTAGATAGTTCTTCCCAGAGCCTTTAGGTAACTTACCTGTATCTATATCTACATATCTATATATCTATATATAGATATAGATATAGATATAGATATATAACAAGGTGATATTACACATTGGTCAACTCATTTTTATCCCCCCTCAAATATGCCAACTGTTCAATATAACATTCTCATTGGCTTTCATTACCATAGAAATAAATATGAATAATCATAAAAATACAAAATAAACCTTAACCTATCAGAAAATTCATAATTAAAACTAACATGATTTCTGTGACAAACTTTTATTCACACCAGTGTGATGTAAGGGCCTTTGTCAATATTGTCTTTGCATTTTTGGTTGATTTGGTTTAGCCAGACACTTACAGCTATTTAAATATAGTTTTGTGTATTTAATTATATCATACATGATGTCATTTTTTACTACAGACACCCTTGACATTTAATTTATTTCAGCCAGTAATTAGTAAAGAATAATTAAGCTTTCGCTACTATAACTGCTTTTCATGATCCTTATATCCTGTAGAGCAAGATACAGCAGCAGCAGCAAAGTTTGTGTTTCAGATACTATGATCTATTTGCTTTCAGGTCTGCTTCAATTCTACAGAGTTTCTGTATACAAGGGAAGGACTGGGACAAAACAACATGTCAGAGAACCTGTGCTTTCCCTTACAGAGATTAGCATGAGTGAAGAATAGTTCCGCTGTGTTGAAAATCACAACATACACAGGGAGACTATTTTATGTGTATATGTAATTTATATAAATACTTATTATGTATATATATCATAGATACTAATATATATTTTTTCAGAGAGACTACAAGGGTTCTAAAAGGTGTAAAAGGGCTTCATATGCAATATATGTAGCATCTTTTAGATGGCTCTGTTTGTACTGATAACTCTCTCAAGCGATATGTCGCTTCACATACATTTTTTTAAACACAGTTATTGGACATAGATGGTATTAGTCCCAAACATCATCAGATTTTCTGTGTATGATGCACAGTGGAGCATTGGCCACTGTTCCTTTGTTGATGTTGAAGGTTTGATTTTTTTAATATTCTGAGCCTAAAATTCAGGCCCCTCAGCAGCTGCCTCATGGGAATGACGTGCTACCTGAAGCATGGTGTGGACTGAATAAGCATTTGTACATGGGGTGTAGCAGGTGGGCTCCCGGAGCAAGTTTTCAAGTGTGTGTTTCATCTGTAAGGCATTGGTTTCACCTCTTCCAGATCCACTCCCCAAGTCAAAAGGAAGCACAGGAAGCGGGGACAACTAGGAGACTGGCTTTGGAAGGTGGCTCCTGGTCCAGACTAAGACACTGATGTAGACGCACCAGTGTTCAAGTCTGGACCTTACTGTCACGGTTCCTTTGGATCCTCCATTTAAGTACACAGACTTCACAATAGCGTGTTTCTAAATCTCATCTTTTGATAACCTCTTCATAGCCCTGATAAAATGAGCTCCTTCCCTGTCTTCCCCGCAGCAGTTTACATACAATCCTCCTGGTCCTCAGCTGACAGCACTCTCTCCCACTGCAGAGAGAGGAAAAAACTCTGTTTGAAAGCACCTCTCTTTGGCCTGGCTGTCAGTGGAAAATGAACATAGTCTGCAGACCAAGCTAATTTGTAGATGTGATGAAACATTACAATAAAAGAGAGGTGAATAAAAAAAAGACGGGAAATCTTTGAAAAAGTCAACCAAAAGGAAATACTTTAATGTAGTCTTGATTCAGCAAATCACTTTGGTTTCATGCTCCACAGCCCCGAGAAGCCGTCAGCACCTGGACTCTGTGTAGGCAGAAGGTAGACAGGGAAATGACTCACTGGTGCAGGAATACAGAGGGGAAGCCACTGAGCATCGCCTGTGGGAACCTTTGAAGGGAAAAGAAAGTGTCTCAGCTCACAGAAGGTTACAAACCTTCATGCTTGTTGCAATGTGCACATCTGACCAACAGCACCACTCTAAGAGCAGCTGAGAAAGTATGAAGGGAAAAAAACTCCTTTAAGAAAACCAAACTGAAACCTATATTTAATTCTACAGGCCATAAAGCTTTTGCCTGTGCTGAGGCAAAAGCAGACCTGGCAGAGTGTGATCTTTGCCTTGCTGCTAGTTCTCAAGTGAAAGCAAACAGGAGTTTCCAGCAGAGTGCATTTTGTTTCCTCTACAAGTGACAGGGCTGCTCTGTAGCAAGTGAGGACCCTTCCTGTGGCCGTCTTCCACCGTTACCAGTGACGATATATGAGTATGTCCTTCATTTCTCAGGCTTTTAGAGAGTACAACCTTCCCTTTCTCCTGTCACAGAAGTTCTAGTGCCAATAAAAATATAAACCAGGAGTAACAAATTTGTTGTTCCTTTGGCAGGTCACTCAACAGCTGCGCTCATAAAAGCTGGAGGGCTCTTGGCGACCCTGAGGGAGCTGGGTGGTCTCCAGGCTGGCAGCACAGAGGGGCGAGTTGGGGCACAGGAGGAAAGACTGTGCGAGCTTGCTTCTTGAATGCTCACGCAAGTGGCAATGATGGGGATCCCGTTCCCCGTGGTGGTGCTGCCGCCGCCTTTGGTGGCTCTTGCAGGTAGGGCTGTGTCCGCCAAGCTGCGGCTCCAGAGCAGAATTATCTCAAGTGACTTGAGGCTGCCCTGGCAGCGTCCCACCTGGGTGATGGTGTCCCTGCTGTGTCTGTGCTCCCCACCTGTGCCACCCGCATTTCTAGGAGCATCTCCTACCAGTCTCTGCACTGCCGGGGGGCTGCGGTGCCCCATGCAGCAGGCAGAGTAGAGGGAGAGCAGCATCTTCTCTCTAGCCCGTGTTCCCTGTCAAGTTAGAGGTCCCTCCAGATGAGAGGTTTGTGGGGGTAGGCAGGAGGAAGGTGAGGGGCAACTCTTAAAAATCGGCCCAGCTAATGCTGCAGTTGAGACAGCCCCTGCACCCACGGAGGGGATGGTGTTTCCCTTGTGCCCAGGCACCTTTATAAAGAGAACATTCATCCCCTTCCTCCCTGCACTGCATGATAATCCACAGCAACCCAAGAGATTTCCTTTCTCTTCTCTTGCTCACCACAGAGTTGCTCCTCACAGCACAACAGCTGGAAATTCAACTTTAAAACAAAAACATTGTTTTCTGTTCCACTCACATTCAAAAATGGAATACCAACATGGGTCTGGACACAAATCTGTTCTTCTCTGGAGATGCTTGAGCTGGGCCCATTTTAAACTGCAAAAAATAAAATGAGTAAATATGTGTTCCCTGCGTCATGTAGACATACTACTCTTATCCCCCTGAATTTCACACATCTCTTATTAAAAGAGGAAAACAGAATTTCCACTGTTTGCTGTGATTATGGCTATGATTTTTGCATTTTGACTCAACTGACATCATGGGTGGTCCATCTCATACACGAAGCTTGAGTTGTTCTACCCGGAGCTACAGCTGAGTGGATCTTCTGTAATGAGACACGAAGCCAGGTGGACACAGATACGGATCCCAGGCCAAGTTTGGCTCAAGTTTGCAGAATGTCACAAGCCTTTCAGCAGACATGGACCAATTTCTGCTTCCAGGTGGGAGTCAGACAAGACTCTGGCTTTGTCTGTTTTTCTGAAAATCCCAAAACAAAGCACAGCTCAGCAGTTTGAGAGAAGTTTGGCTTCGTCCTGATGAATTTAATAGGGAACAAATCCACGCAAACCGAAACTGCACAAAATAGCTTCAAGAACCCCCGAAGCTAGGACTGCTGAGATTAATTTACTGTCCCAGATTACTTCCCTAGTGTAAGTACACAGTGATTTCTCCCGGCCGGCTCTCATGAAGTCAATCGTTTTGTAATACATTCCATTGCTAGAGTCACTTTCCATTATCCATGGGCGGCTTCTCCATTGGCAGTGTTGTGGCTGAAACCAGGACAGGCAGATAAGCTGCATCCCGGGCCTGAGCCAGCTGAGCCAGCTCCACGCAGCTCAGCTGAGCCGGGGCTCTTAGCTCAGCCCCGGGCCCGCACAGCTCCAGGTGACCACGGAGCAGACGCTGGAGCTGTCTGCTTCAATCTGCTGTGAAGTCGGGAGAAACTTTCAGAGGATTGGGAAGGGGGAAGGGAGGGTGACAGAAAGCAGTAACAGGGCTGGGAACAAATAGTTATAAGTCTTTGAAAAACAGTCAGATGTGAGATGTGTATGTTGAGAATTCACTCTTCACTCAATTCACTGTTGGCTGCATTTTTTTAACAGGAAGGAAAAGATCTCTTAGGAGCGCATTATTCTTGGTGCTTGTGAGCCCCAAGGCACAGGGGAGGTATTGCAGAGCTGTACCTCCCTGTGGGTACCAGCCAGCCGCATCCTGCCCGGGGGAGGATGCTGCCTGCTCTCATGCCCCTAGGCAGACATTGCACCACTCCTCCAGCCTTTGCTGGGTGTTGGCGGGCCGCAGCCACAGACTCCGCTCCTGCGTGGTCCTTGCCTGCAGCTCACCCTTCCAGGCAGCGTTCAGCCGCTGATACTGCCCACACAGCTCCATGTACAGCCTCAGCCAACTTCCTCTGCTTCTACTGGAGCTCACCACCCAGATCTGCTGGCCTGGGATTTTGGCTGTCTTGCACATGTTGCCTAATTTGCAAAAATGCAGCAACCTGGGGTCTGAGCTATCACTTGTAGTTCAAGTATTCCCAGAGCAAAGAATTAATCCAACAGGGGTGAACCTTGCTCAAATGAGCAATTTCTACTTAGTCTCTTTCTGCTGAAGAGGGGAGGAAGAAAATGAAATGCAAAAAACATCTGTTGCCCAAGTTCACGCTGGTGCTGTACAGCTCTAATGTATACAGTCTTGCCTTTATAGATGACGCCACATACACTACGTATATACATTTATATACACACAGCCACATGTTGCCTGACAAGTTATCTGTGGGATGGTGTCTTGGAGCTCTGTGAAGTCAAGAAGGAATGCAACTACCTAGATTTGGGGGGAAATCCAGAGAAGAGGTTTTGTTGTTAGCTAATCCAAAGGAAAAAGTGTTAACAAATACTTGGAGTGTATGCAGTGAGGGTTAAAACAAAAGTCAACACAGAAAAAAAGAGGAGCTCAACCTGTCAAAAACATATAAAATAGGTCCATTTAATCAACAGTCTTTTTATTTACAAGCATGTAAACTGGTGTTCATGATGCTCTGCACCTCCTAGCCTCAAGTCCCCTTGTTTTCAGAGAGTTTGTGTGGCAAGGGAGCTGTCTGTAGCAGCACAGCATGGACGTATCTGCCATGACTGTCACAAGCAGCCTTACCCCTGTCATCCAACAATAACAGTATAGTATTTTCTTCCCTCTGGACTTTTATATCACACAAGATTTCCCAAAGGTGCGTAACTGCTCTAAAAGGTGTCAACTCCCTGCTAGCCAGTTTTCAGATGAGACAGACACGTGAAGTTGCCTGGGCTAGGCCACCTTCTCTCGTTCTGTATTTTACTGAGCATACAGAAGCCCTGAATTGTTCCCCACTGAATTCAGAGCTGAAATTGCAGGTCTGCACAGAGGTCCATTTTAGGGCCTGATCTGGCACTTGCTGTCTCTCAGTGATGGACAGCTGCTGACACTGGCTCCTTCTCAAACCCAACTGTGTGGTAAAACAGAAAGGCCGCTCCAGTTAGTTCAAAACAGAGAGAACAACGTGCCGTGAGCAGTGATCTGCAGATACCTTTGGCTCCTCCAGGTGCCACTGAAAGGAGCTCTCTCCTTCCAGCACTCTGCAGTTTCGTATCCTCAGGGCTGTCACTCTAGAGCTGGGGGAGGGGGGATGGTGGGCAGAGGAAGGGTTGGGACATGCCCTACAGTCAGGCACACATCGGTAGGTGTGAGCCTCATGAGGGCTTTCTCTGGTCAGTGCTCCAGGCTTCACTCCACAAAGTTGCAAGAGACTTCAGTAGAAATTCTGAAATCATCTGTGAGAAGCACAGTTCTGATCAAAAATACCCGGGAGAAGACAGAGAAGGTAGCCTGGAGCTCTGTACCGGTTTCACCAGCAGGTCCTGGGAGCATGTCCTGCAAAGTGCTATTGAGCTACATGGCTCTTCTGCTTTCTGTGCGGGGTTGGAGGGACACCAAATCCTAAGAACAAGGGTGAGCCAAAAGTGCCTCCAAATCACAGCAGCAAACATCATCCTACTACTCCAACTCCTAGTTGAATGGTCACACAACAGAAAGCTGTAAATCTTGAGTAACTTCATGCGGCTGAGAGCGCATGACTGATGTCAGATTTTTTGAACAGAAAGGCTGAAATCACCTCAAGCTGAAAACTGCATTAAGGATCAGAGAAGCAGAATCCCCATTCTCTCATCCCAACCAGGTCTCTCCTTGATACATGGTTCCCAAAGCATCAAGAGGAAGAGGTTGCACCAGTAACAACCAGCCCAAGGTGTGTGGGATGAGAAGAAAAAGAGTCTCAGACACATATTGCTGGAGATTTGGCAGTGCCTCGTATCAAGCAGAGTGAAAATTTCAGACATCAGCAGTTTGGTCTAAAACCACTGTTTTACACGTGGGTTTTACAAACCCAAGCTTGTACAACAGATGTCACAAAATGTCCCCAGATGTGTCTAAGAGACAATTCACAGGCGGCTCCTGCCTTCCTACACATTTTATGGATTTAATCCATAACCCAAGAGTTTGATCTCAGGCATGTAAATGTTTGAACTAAATGCTTGATTTGGACGTGGCTCCCCATCCTGTCTTATTTCTGCTTGGGTTTTTTGGGAATACAAACCTTCAGACTGTGGATGTGTCATCTATTTTGTTTCTGCTGACTTTGGCATGTGAATGTATCCTGCTTGTAAAGATGACAAGGCCAGCCCCCGCTGTGGCCAGCTGGATGTATCTCATAAGGGACTACCTCCTGTTGGAGTAAATTGTTTTTTTTCTCGAACAGAAGCCAGAAGACTTCTATAACAAATGGCCCGAAATATTGGAATGCCTGAAATTCCAAAGAAAACAGGTTGTCAGCACTACCTGTTGGGTCTGGGGAGTGGTGGCCTGCTGAATTAGCCCTCCGTAATTATAGAGGACCCAGAACTTTGTACTGCAGGTTCATACTAACTGTTGGTGATAAATTTGCCAAAGCCCACAAAAAGTAACTAAAATAAAATAAACTCTCTGCTATTTTGTATGCATGGATTTGCTGCAAGGTGCTGGATCTGCATAGATGCCTTGCAGAATAAAGAGCACACTGGGAACCAGAGAACTGTTGCTTTGGGTATGGTAAATGACACCTATGTCTGAGCAGTCCTGCACAAACCCTATGTGCCCAGAGATAGCAATGGCCATACTGAATAAATTTATTAGTGTTATTTCTAAATGCACAGCTATTGTTTTATCTTATCAAAGCTCACGTTGTGCATTCTACACTTGGGTGTTTGATACCTCTGCCCATACGGACTGTGCCGCTACATTTCAGGGCAAACACAGCCCTGCTCTGAATGAGGTTCTGGGGAGGCAGTAGTATAGTCATTTCACATGATAAGGGGGACAAGCCACTTCAACCAAGGATGTGGGAAGAAGTGGGAAAAGGCTGATTCTGGTACTGCTGATTCTCAGAAGACTCATATTCACAGAGGGAATCTGCATGATCATCTCAGGGGGGTGCCCACGTGCTGTAACCCAGCTGGCGAGTACTGCCCAAAACCCCACAGAGGTATGTGGGGCAGGAGCAGCTACCCAGCTATGCATCCCTGACCATGTCACAGCTATAGTTAGGCCTGTCCTGTATAAATTTATGGGGCACTGAAGGTGGAGAAAGCTGTTCTGCCTTAGTGTGACTTCCAGGAGTCTGGAAAGGGAGCTAGCGTAGCTACTGTATCCTAGATCTACACCATAGTTCACTGTGCCTTAACCTCCCCAAGCTGAAAGCAGTATAGGCACCCATCAAATCAACAGAGCAGTCAATATTTTCACATCTTCTCCTCTTTTAATTTTTTTGTGCTAGGTACAAAATATACTTGGCCCCCGAGGGTAATGGCCTGGAGAAGAGGCAGATGCTTAAGCCCGTATGCAAATCAAACCCATCATCACTCTGTTGCATGATGGCTACATTACCAGCTAGAGGAGCTCAAGGAAGGTCTGAGAGAGTATGAAAGATCCAGGTGAAATTTTACTTATCACATATTTGAATAATCATTTCTACAGCAACGTGATTCACTTTTCATTCTTTGTAAATTCCTCCATGATGTACTCCTAGGAGTCCACTATCTGTTCCAAAATCTGTTGTATCCTCTTTTTAATGATGCATTCTTGTAATTTGGACCAGCTTATTCAAGTTCAGGCTGCTGCAACCCAACTCTTAGAAATATGTTCTGCATTCATTTGGGAAGAAAAAAATGCTGAAATCAAACGCACAAAATGAACAGGGCCCGGTGGTCCAATGCTGTGTTTGGAATAAGATGTTACTCAACCTAAAAGCAACCAAACAGAACCCTAAATGTTTTTGTTTGATGTTAAGTGAGAAGGTACCTGCCAGAGTTGCATGTGTTTAAACATGTGCCCATACACTGAATTAGTCCTGCCGCTTTCTAGATCCCACCTCCTCTTTGTCCTCACATTTCCTCTCCCTGGAAAGGAGGGGTTCAGTCCTATGGACTGGGATCCTGGAAGGCCGGACAAACAAGCCTTTCTTATCTGCCATTTTGCCTCTAAATTCCCTTTCTGCATTGAAGACCCATTGTGAATACAGACATATGTTTTTAAAGGGACACAGTTTTGTCTTGCTGATCGCAATGTAATTAGAAAGCTATTTGGCACGTACAGGAACTTCTGTACTAATTTGGCACTGTCCCATCCTGCTACTGGCAGCATTGGTTTTGCTCCCTGCTGGCGATTCTCCTAGATGTCTTACAGCTCCTGGAAACATCAGCCATGCCTATTCAGGGAATAAGTCTGGCAGGATGCTGACACCTTGTGCAGCGCGTCCAGCAGCAAAGTGGCTGTGTGATGCTGGCTCATTATCAGACTCCACCACTGTATCTTCTGATGGGGTATGGCATTATCGAGGCAGGTGCATGGTTTGCATTATGAAAGCCAGCATGATATTTGCCATTGACTCAGCTTCAATTACAGAGTTTTATCTGAGTTATGCTTCAAAATGGGGTCCTATGCCAATTCTTCCTTAGCTTTTTGCTGAAGAACTTAAAGGAGAAAGTAAGCATTTTCCCCTTAGTCATCACTTGATTTAATAAGAAAGGACACATTCAGCTCTTGAGTTATGGTGTTTCAGATTTCAGAGGTCTCAGATATCCTTGTTGATGATCCACGGGGACATGGGTCCTCCTAATCTAACACACTGTCTCCAGCAATCTCCTGTCACTTACACCAGTAATGAAAAAACATGTATTGCTGGTTCCTGTGTGGCAATTCTGAAAGAGAAGAGCTAATAACCTTTACACAAGAATGTTCTTATCATCATAACTCAGCCAATGACTACTTTCTTCCCGCTATTTGGGTATTTTAGCTGTCCCACTAAATCAGAAACTGCATGCCCTCCAAGCAAGCGCACGTTCAAAACATCAAATAATCCAGCATGGTGAAGACTTCACTGGCTCTTCTGCAGGACTGAGCCCTCCTTCTTGGGGCTATTGATCTTCATTCTCAGCAGTCCTTTGAAATACAGCCTCCCTCGTTGTTTGCTGCGTTAGTTGAGCTTGTTCCAGAGCCTTTTCACTGCCTTCTTCAAAGAACTTTAGAATAGGGAGACGTAAAGCTACTTTCTCCTTCCTAGTGCTTCCTTCTGTTTTCTCAGACTGTGCTTGGTGTGAGCGGCTTGTTCATACCTCCTCGCGCCTGTTGAAACACTCCTCGCAACTCCCGTCCGCTCCAGAACCTGCTCTCAGTATTGCTGACGCTAACTGCTCGCATACTGTGACCTATCAAACCAAACACGTGCAGATTTCATTAGGTTGTCTTCTTTTTGCTTTTTTGAAACTTCAGGAATCAGATTTTCAGGTTTGTTTCTACATGTATGAAAGCAAACAATTAACTTTCTTCTTTTAATGAAGACTTTGATTTTGACACAATATTACCACCACTGGGACAAACCACAACAAACAACACTAGGATGAGGTTCACAATAAATGAGGAGGGTCGCACAGCAGAGTATACCTCCTGGTGCCCCCCCGGCTTAAACTGAACCCAACCCACTATGCCAGGCCAGGCCCGTGCTGCCTCCAAGAGAAAACATTTTTGCCCTTAACATCATTTGCAGCCATTGTAACTAGTGCAGCTGCAAACATTACTTGTATAAAAGGCTGGTGCTTTTCTAATCCTGCAGAATCCAGTAAAAACTTTCATCAGTGAATTCTACAGGTTTGCCCTACCCTACTTATTCATGGTTCTCCTTATCTGCTTTAAACGTGTTGCCTTGTAAATGCAAGCATCCCCTTTTCCTTGTTTTCTGGGACAGGCAGAACAAGAGTGTCTGACTGGCAAAGATGTTGATCCTCTGTGCTCATGAAAATGTGGGAGGAATTAGGTCCTTCCTGCAGATTTGACTGCGTTCTCCAGAACGTAAGCTTTCATTTAAAAAGCTAATGAAGTGTTTAGCCCTTCTGGTTGCAAAGATAACCATGCTTCAGTTTGCGTTTTGCAGTGGTTATCTTGTTGCATCAAAGCCAGAGAAACTGCAACGAAACCACAGAGTTATGAGCTTCCTCTATTTATCTTAAATGGGAGCTAACTGTAAAACGATGCATCAGGGATGTTGGTGCACAACAGACCTAGAGACAGCGAAAAACTGCTGAAGAGAGGCCATCTGAGAGGCTGATCCAGCCTGGATGGGGCTTCCTATGTGGTTCTGCCACCTCCTGCCTCCTCCCCACTCCTTATTGCTCACTGGCATCGCTCTCCTCCAGCTTCATCCCTCAGCCCTTCCTTGCATGGTTCCTTCCTGAGTCCTGACTGACACCATTTCACTTTTCCATATGGGTTTATGAACCCAAACCGTAAGTATGACAATAATTAATAAATATGAGAGGCAAGATAGGCCATGATCCTGGTTGGAAAATGACAGAGGGGGAAACTTTGGCAGAAGCAATTGGAAATATTCTGAAAAGGAGCAGCAAAGCCAATGCTAATGAGGAGTCTGAGTGCTCAGACACACCTTATGCCAACCCAAATCTTTCCAGGCTCCCAGCTCTTGGTGCATTACCAGATGGACTGGCCAGCTCCTAGATGCAAGTGACCAACTTCATCATCCTCAGCACATCTACTCACTTGGGAAATGTGAATTATTCAAATATTCTTTTATCACATTCACATTTTACATGTGGCATCTAAAGAAATCACATGCGGTAACGAGGCTGATGAGCCACCCCTCTGTGTGCACATGTGGCTACACGTGCAGCCACATCTGCGCGTCAGAGTCGGTATGTTCTTATTCTCTTAATGCATCCCCCCACTTCAGCATCTCAGGCACATTTTTTTGCTTCTGCTGCTTAGTACCTTCACTGAGCTGTTCACAATAATGCTCAGTTCTTTTCCCCAGAGATTACAGTTAATTCAGAAACCATCAGTGTGTCAGAGTAGTTTAAATTATTTCTTTCAAATGCATTACCTTTTAGTTCAAGTTCATCTGCCATCACGTTAGGACAACCACTGGTGGTATTAGAGTTGTCTGGTGTTTCAAACAATCCTTTGGAGCTTTTCCTTTCTGATCAAGCTTTTATCAGCAGCATATTTTGACATTTCATTGTTCATCTAATTCTTAGTGTTATTAGGAAATGCAGTACTTAGCAAATCCACTGAAACTATGATCACGGTCTTAAGACATAGGAAATAATTCTGAAAATCTCTAAAAAACCTAATGGGTACATTCCTTATCTGAAAGTCCATATTCGTCTCCTATCTGCTGTAAACAGATCCTCACAGGAACTGAAGGAAATCAGTGTAATATATGTACAACATAGTCACCTGCTCATGGATAGATAAAAAATAGTCCTTATAGACATCCTTAGGGCACTTCACGCTTAATATTTTTCAGCCTCAGTTTCAGACACTTATTCCCACTGCCAGCTTGTCTCTTCAGCAGTTGTTAATCCAGGACAAGATTTTACCTCACCTTCTTGTTACCGGACTTCTTTCATAGTCTCATGGGCAGAATCCTATTGAAAGCTTTTCAACATTCTAAATAAATTATATCCATCATCTTGCCTTAATGTACTATATTTTTAACTTAGAGAATTCTAGGAGTTTAGGAGAAGCACAATTTACTTCTATGTATGTCACACCAATATGTCCTTATCAAATTACAGAGATTCTTGTGCTTTATTACTCTGATGATTTTCTCAATTTTCTACGCACTGAAGTATTTGATTCAAAAATTATCCTTAGCTCCTCTTTTAAATGTTGGCTCCATATTGAGCACTTCTACTTGAATATGTGGCTCAGCTTCTGCTTCATGTGAGGGAAAATTCTCTAAGCTTTTTAATCACAAACTGCCTTCAGATACTACAGCAACCTAGTCAGCTCTCGGAATTGACTGCAGCGGAGAAAGCAGCATAGCTTGAAATGACAGCTTTCAACAATTTTTTTTTAAAGATCATTTATGGATAACTATCTTACTACAAATGTACTCCACATTTTTAACAAATCTTGTTATATTATATAATAATTCACTGGGTGTTATGCGCAAGCTGCTGTGGCACAGTCGTTTTTGTGAATGGCTTTATTGGGAATATTATTGCAAACTGAGGAAAACAAAAGTCTGTGGGAACTTTAACTCTACCAGCTAGACTACTGTACTTAGCTATGAGGACTAATATTAACCCAGTTACAGAAACAGTTATTTGAATAATGAATGAGCTATTACTGCATGCTGTAGGCTGTGAGGTTTAAAAAGAAAAGCTGAAAGTGTTCACTCAGAGCAGTGGAGGAAAAATACGGAAAAAGGAAATCTGGCATTTTCTTTTGTCAAATATTTAATTTGTCTTTTAGGTTAGTTTCAGAAAGGTATTGATCAACATCTGGGGATAATGATCTTCCCAAAGACTATGATGAAAACCAGTCTGCATGAGAAATGGCACCTTTGAGAGGCTGGAATACAAATTAGCCCCTGGACACAAAAGTCCTAATTTTTTCTTCCCTGCAGAAATGGACCCTCTTCCCTCTCCCTCGCTTTTATCCCACACAACAAAAAGCAATTTTTTATCAGACCTCCGGGAATGCCGCAGTTGGGCGGTGCCAAGGCAATTGCTGGGCAGTCCTGACCCCGAGCCGGGCTCTGGGTTCCCACTGCCTAGAAGGATGCCCAACGGCACCGCAGCGCCCCGGCAGAGAAAACGGCACAGAGGACCCAGAGTTATCCGCCCCCCCCCCGAGCCTCAGGTACTCCCTCCAGGCCGTGGCCAGTCACTTCTGGTTGCGCTCTCCTCAGAGTGATCACCCCGGCCATCCTGGCTCTTTCTGGAGCTGCCCACAGGCTGTATTTATTACTTAGCCCCATAAACTCCTCCGCGTGCAGTTTACAAAAGAGGAACAATATAGTCTGCACGGTTTCCCGCCATGCACAAGTAAGCTCTCGCTGGAAGGTGGTGGACACTGGTGTGTCCTCCCACTGGGAGACGCGGTTGTTTGTGTGTTTTGTGCAGAGTGACAGTACCTACCCGGGGAGGCGGGGGGGAGCACCCTGCCCCCAGCTGCTGCCTGGGTGCAGGGTGGTGACAGGAGAGGAGGAAGACCTGCATCAGCTCGGCTCACGGCCTGATCTACAGGAGGAACATGAAGGAGGTCTCCTACCTTGTGGCCTGCAACCTGCTCAAGGGCACCTCTGCTGCTGAAACAGTTCTGCTTTGTGCAAAAGTTTTAAATCATCACAGAGACAGGGTGAGGAGGACCCACTAGCCCTCTGGTCAGAAACCTTCCTGAGGCCTCAGTCCCATCGATCTTTCAATGGAAGAAGCTGAGAGTCCCCTTGAGTACTTTACTGACGTTTCTTTGGGTATTTCTCCGATGTCTGGTCCTTTCAGAAGGAGAAAAGATTTAGCGTTGGGTCTCCCGTGTCCCAGACAAAGGCCAAGGGGAGGTAGAAGACAAAGGAAGATGAAACGACACCTCTCCTTCTGGCTCCTTCCTTCCTTCCTTCCTTCCTTCCTTCCTTCCTTCTCCCTACCTTCTTGCCAAAAAAATAGAAAGAAACAAAGTGAAACTATTTGAGTGCCTCAAGCTGAAGTCACCAATAGTTTCAGGACATTCAAAACCACATTTCTGCGTAAATTTTCTTTTCCTACAAAGTTTTCACCAGTTTCTCTCTCACTCCAGGTTTTTTTTTCTGACTGGTTATGGCACATTTAGAGCCCAGCAATGAGTCCATTTTTAACACTGCTCAGCCTTGGGTTATTGGGAACAACTTTCCTCCTCTGTAGGGCTGCCCATGAGCTGTCCAGAGATATTTCAAGCTCCTTGCAATCTCATTTGCACCCTGCCTGCCTTTTACTTTTTGACATCTCTCCAATCATGTAATTAATGCACATTTTAATTGTCCCTTTTTCTAGAAGAGTATTTTGATTTAACCCAACTGGTAAATTTTTGCCCAAGTGAAAATTAACCATTTACTCCCATTTGTTATTTTTTATTAGGCTGAATTCATGCACAGCAGTTTTGCACTGATAAAACTGTTGGCTAGGAAGAAACTTTTCATAACTTAAAGTGGCATTATACTGTGATTTATCCCCTCCTTACCCACATGGTAATAAGCTATCCTGTTCACTTCCCAATGAATTCACTGAATGCCTTGAAGGCAGCCTGTTGCCAACACACTGGAAAAAAAGCCTTTTCTCTTCTTTTTCCAATTTTTTTTGTAATTATTGTTATTTCTAGGGCTACTTTTGCTGCAAACACACCCTACAATAATTTCATATTTACTGTATTTTTTAATATGCGACTGTTTATATTTCTTCTTGTGGATAGACAAAGGAGGGCTTTCCGCCTTCTAAAGGATACCTAGATGGCTCCAACAACCTGTTCAGTCTTTCTGCTTAGCCATCTGGCAGAGGGAGCTGCAGGGACCCAGGCCTGGACTGTGTGTTCGTACTCTGCCAAATACGCTGCCTGCTCTTCTCACAGCAGGAATCACCCTGCCCATGTCCCGGGGCCAACTTGAGCTTCATATTTATACTCTCATCACTCATTCATGTGATGAGGCCGAGATAAGCATTCACCAAACAGGATGTGTTAGAGAGCAGCCCTAGCTCAGATGAAACGTGCCATAGAGAGCAGAGGAGCTGCATTGCACATCGCTGGGAAGACCTCATTGCTTTGAAACTTCTGGCTTTAATACACATTTTTATTGGCTTTGCTTGCCAGGGTTTTTTTCTCCTGTCTTGACTCATCTTGCCACCCAGAAAAGAATCCAGAGTTTGTACAGTGACACAAAAGTCATTTGAAGTAAGACTAGATTAATTTCTATACTGCAGTCATTCCAAGAAACAGCATAGCTAATATTATGCCTGAGGGTAAAACATATTTGGACTGCTTTCATATTTTAATGAAAAGTATATTCCACTGAGTATTAACACTAAACAACATTACCTAGAGATATGTTAATAATAGTTTTGTAGCTTACTGGAAGATTAAGATTTGACAGTTCCCACAGAAGCACAGCATTCTATGTAAATTCCTCTTAAACCTTGACAACAGTACTACGGAACTGATAATCTATTTATTTTTAAAATGTCAGCAGGGTATGACCACTGAGATGAAACATCTCATTTTCAAGAACATCTTCAGGGATGATGGCAAATTACAGGCACTCACAGCGATGCACTTGGCATTAAAGAATACAGTGTATGATCAAATATGACAAGTAGAGGACTTGGGGTTTTTCATAAACAGAACAATAAATTTGCTTAAAAGGTAGATAAATTGTGATAGAATGTAATATTCTGTACTATGATGTTCTAATCCAATGGCTCTGAATAACTAAAGAATTCTATTTGGTTTTTATTTCAAAGAATTTAAACTCTGCTATCTTCAGAGCTCTCAGTCTGTGTTAGTTATCAAACAGGGCCTGGTATTGCACTAGACAAAGAAATAATAACCTAATAAACAGCAAAACGGTTTTATGCAACTGGATTTTTTTCACTCCTCCCTCCCAGGGCAACTGTCATAGAATTTCCTGCTACTACTTTATATAAGACACTGCTGTGGGTTTTATGTTTTCTCTCTTATATAAAGTACTTTTTTTTTAAACATTTTATCATTCATTCTTCTTTAAGATTTTTTTTTTCACATTATAAAATCTCAGACTTTCCACTGTGTTACAAAAATGACCCTGTGATCAAAACATACCAATGACACACATGAAGTTTCACTTGCTGAAATAAAACCACAGATGCTTTAATAAAAAATCCACTTTCCATCAGAGCAGCAATACTCTGGGAATTACCCTATCAGTAAATATGCATCCAAAGATCACAGAAGATACGGAAACATTTTAAGGGCTCGGTGTAAGATTTTCCTCGTCAAGAATGGCACGCTGTACTTCTTTATTCCTTTTGGCAATACTGGCTTTGTAGAAAGATGCCTTTTTCCAAAAAACTAGATACAAAGAAAGAAGTGCTCAGTGCTGCATGGCTCCCAGATATAGACACTGTCAAATGTTTTGAAGGCTTTAGAGTCAGACCCTCACCTGCTATAGGTCAGCATGGCCCCACTGACTTCAGTGCCAGTTCGTATTAGTTGGGAGTTCAGCTTTCATGTCTTTAATGAAGTTTCTGTACGGTTACAGATTAGAAATATTTTTAGTTTTATTGAGTGCATGAATGCTTCCAAAGTGCCTGAGGTTGAAACACAAGTGTGTTGTCTACAGACAGACGTTTCCCCCTGTTTGGCCACTGCAGTGACCACTGACAGACAGACCACTGCAGGGCTGCAGGGACGCAGTAGTTTTGCTTTCTCGAGACGCACTGATCTGAGAGGATCTAAGCCTCGTAGTCAGGGCCAGGGTGTTGCTTGCCTTGCTCCCTGCATTCGCATTTCCCCGCGCTCGCTCAGGCGTAGCTCTTCTGTGGGTGTGCAGGACCAGGGCACACCAGCTGGGACCGACAGCGCAGGACCAGGGCCCACGGACCGGCACCTACAGCGGCCCTGTCTGTAGCACAAGGATGACCCGACAACACATGTAAGACGTAGTAAAGCTGTGCTTACACCAAGTGACACAACCAGCGGTTCTGCAGAAGCTCCTGAATGCTCAAGTGTCGCTCCTTCAATGGGAAACTATTTTTCATTTCTAAACGAACACGGGCTGCTCTGAGGGAATGGCAGGTGCTGACTGCAGAGTGCCTGAGCCCAGCGCAGCGCCGGGTACCTGCCACCGCCGCACCACGGCCTGCCTCCCGCCTCCGTTCATTTACCGTACACTGCTAGACACCCAGACAACCCAAAATTAAAGTCATCCCAGCCCTCAGCTGTGGCATAAATGACTCAAATGCTGGAACAAAAGTCCAGGAAAGGATCAGATCCATCAGACTGATGGGATACTTTGTGCTGCTTTACTAGAGGAAACCTTTCTTCAGTCTCCCCAGGACTTCCTTCAGTAGGGGAGCTATTTAGTAGTAAAAGCTGCTTCTTTACCATCTCCATTCCCAGTCCCAAAACAGGGGTGATGATTAAGGCAAAAAGGTCTTGAGAATGTATTTATAATCCCTCCAACATCTTGCCCCTGCCACAGGCCTTGGGATACTCAAAGCAGCAGCAAGACAGTCTCGGGATTACTTTTACATACATCAAGAATGGCAGCAGTCCATTATTTTCCTCCTCATCCTGAGCTACACTGGATGCACCTTGGCTATTGCTGAGCTTTGGTCTGCAGCCTGTGGAGTCCTGGTCTGGCATGAACTCCTGCTGTTTTCCCTGTCAGGAAGACTGAGATGATCATCTTCAATAACCCTTGCAGACAGTGGGTTAAAATCGTGGTTCGTGACTATTCTGTGTTTCATGCCCACCCCACAGCTAGGTGAACCTTGTATTCTCTGCCCAGTTCTCACTTTCTGTCATGTCCACAGAGCACCAGTGGCTGAGAAAATAGTTTGCCAGGGCTTCTGCCTTCATTTCAAAGCAAAGGACTGACTGGGATAGTGCATATGCACCTGGGAGCACAGCAGGGTCACAGAGAGGGCTGATGCCTCCGGCAGGCACCTGCAACAATTGCCTTGTTCTCCAGCTATTGCCCATGATCCTCCAGCCCGCAGCTTGCACCCCCAACAGAGAAATTTGGGTACTCAGCAGAGCTGAAACCCACATGACCGTCTGCTGCAGCTGCATCCCACATCCTCCAGCAGTTCGGTGGGCTGGGCTTTAAGGCTGAGTCCTGAACATGCAGGTGAAGGAAATACTTTCAGGACAAGCATGTCAAAAATTGGATCAGAAATCTACATCCCAAACAGGGTAAAATCCAAGAAGACAGATTTCCATTCCAGCCTAGACTGGAGGGAAACCCATAAGAAAGAGAATAAATCTGGTCAAAGATTAGAAAGATGACTGATATGCAAAAAGAGAGGAACAGAGCTAATCTTAGTACTACCAAAGGAAAACTGAGTTTGATCTCACACAGCTTGAGGCAAAAGAGCAACAGTTCTTCAGCAACATAAAACACAAGGAAAATAGAAGTGAGGCGCTATGGATCCAGACTGTGCCTCAGTTTCTCACAAGGGTGATGAGGTCAATCATGAGAGGAAAAGACAGACGATGGGAACAAGAGCTGGAAATCATGGTGGAAACAAACACAACGAGTTCAATGCACTTGGTTCAGAGAAACTGGATGATCTCATCCCTGCGTTCTGAAAAAAACTGGCACAAAAAATGGCAAGACAGGGTGCTTCAGAAGGAAAACAAAGTGCTCAGATCAAGTCTAGACTCATTAGTCTGTCTCAGCGGTATTCAGGGTTTAAAACAGATTCTGAAGAAAATCGTAATTAAAGACATGAATGTGAAGGGAAAATGTGATAAAACACAACAGGAGTGATTTTAAGGTAGCTTCTGCCAGATTGCCTTTAAAAAGACATTAAATTTATCTAATAAAGAAAATGTTCCAGTCAAACTCCCTGGACTTCAGTAGGATATTTTGCTATAGGTCATATGGAAATCCGTTCTTTAAACTGGAAAAGCTGGGGTCAATTGGGAAAGTGAAAGGTGAGTAAGAAGCTGGCTTAGAGATAGGAGCGTGGAAGGAAAAGGAGGCAATGAGTAATCCTGCAAGAAGTATGTAGCTGGAGGGAGGTTACTAGGCGAGACTCCAAAGTCTTAATATTTTGATAATGACCTTGTCAAAACCATTAGAACTGTGCTGATAAATTAGCTGGTGACCTAATGTTAAGGAACATCATGAATATAGAGGAATAGCAGAATACTGTACAAAAAAGCAGTAAATGGCCCTTGGGGCTAGAGTAAAGGAAAGGGATGAAATCCTAAAATAGGCTTGTGCTCTTGGGAACAAAAGGCCTTCATACAGACCCAGTGCTAGCTTCAAACTAAGGAATTTGCTCAGGCATGCCAGCCCAACAGAAGAGTTATCTAATTCTCATTGATTGGAGTGGGAAGGAGTCTCCAAAACACCCTTAAATTATGCAACATAAAGCAGATAGACATCAAATAGTCCTTTTCCTGGGCAAAATTCACGTTGCATGGGAAAATCAAGAAGAGGTAACATTTGACACTCCGCTCCAGGGTGAATGGGTGCCCTATCAGCAGCATCTTCATAAAAACCTTCTGTGAATCACAGCCTCAGACACAGGACTGGCATAGCCACCGGAGTTCCCTGTGCTGGCAGGTACCCTGCTACTGGCTACCGATTACCCAAACAGGACAGCCTGTCATCACTCGCCAGCTGGGCACCAGGCAGCATAGGGTCATGGGAGACTTGAGTGTGTCCAGACTGCAAGGACTGTCGTATCACAAGTTTCTTGACAGTCATGCTCAGGAACAGGGGCTCTGGAGCAGGTTCAGTAATGACAGATGGTCAACCTCAAGGGACAAGTTTTGGAGCAGAGCACTCCCAGATCCCTCAGTAAGAAATAGCAGTAGCTGTTGTTTTCCCCTATATGTGGACATGGCAACCTTCATTGCTTGGCACTTGGTTTTGGTCAGTTTTCACGTGCCGTGGAGGGCATGGGCACAGGTGACTTCGCAGAGCAGTTTCTCTTGAGGCCCCGCAAAGCCTGAAGGAGAAGCACTAGCCAAAATGCAAGCAGAAGCAGACTCTGAATTTGTTCCATTGCCATATTGCTCTGCCACCACAGAGGCAAGCAACTGAATCCAGATCTAAGCATACATGTTTGCAAAATAACAAATGCATTTCCCAGAGCTAGAGGTACTTTGCATAAACTGAATGGAGGCAGTTTGGATTAACTTGGCTATAGGTCCAACACAGAGCCAAAATTTGGGTCTTCTCACACAGTAGGCTAGAGGAAAAGGAGCCTTCTTTTAGCTTGCTGAATAGCTACTGAAGACTATTTTCAATAATCTTTACAGAGCATCTGTAATGATTACATCTGATTCTATAAGCAGTGGATAAAGATCTCTGAAGGACTGAAAAGGTAAATATTCTAAATATCAGGTTCGAGCAAGATGTGCAGAGGGCCAGTTCTGCATGTGAATAAACTATTAAGGTATTTGTAAAAAGCCAGAAAATAACCTGCCCCAAAATCTCTCAGGTCAGAAAAATAAATTTAGTGGCTATTTTTCAGCTTTGAAGGAAAGGGCGTCATAGCTTTATCCAATTTCCACATGTTAAGACCTGAAAATTACAGTCAAATATGACTTTGCAGGCATTACTGCTGCAATACCAGGACTTGTCTATAAAAAAACGCACAGAAAGAGTTTGTCTGAAGAACATGAATTCTGATGACATGGTATCAGCAAGGAGCTTGGTAAAGACCCCAAACACATCTATAATACATGGGCTGAAATCATCGTTTAAATTTATTGTTCAATTACAGCTTCAGGCTCTTGGAGTTCACTTCTGCCAAGAAATATATATGACATTAAATTATGGAATATTTTGTTAAATATTTTAATGCATTTGAGTACTTGTAGCATTTTATTTAAGCATGTTATTCAGAGAACAAAAAACCTTGCTCTTTCCTAATTAAAGGTGTGAGTCAGCAAGACCAATAAAATGCTTACTCCAGTGTTGCAGAAAACTCTGAAGAGGGAGAGAAATCCTATTAGAAACTCCCCTATTATCCTGGCAATGCTTGCCTGAGTGACATCTCAATGTATTTTTGCTGAGTTAAGCCTTACAAGGCCCATCCACTTAGGGCACAAGATTTCATTTCACCATTAATTTATTTGATTTGTCAAGAGATGAATAGGCATGTGAGATGTTAGTCAAAATTTCAGAGCACATTGTGAGGCCCTGTCAGCTAGGCAAAGGCTGTTATTAGCAGGAGTGTAGATGCTATTTGAAGGGTGGAGGGCCACAAAAATTCAGGTGGGACTGGCCACCTTTTGTGGGAAGGGCCATGCAGACAGTGGGCAGCACCTTCCTGCTGCTTTGACCAATGAACCCTGTAGAAAAAGTCATCAAAAAAAGGATACGAGAAGATATCTTAATTTCCAAAGAATATTCAGGCAGGGTTTGAGGTGTTTTACTTCTTGTGATCACACCTGCAAGACACACTTGACCATGTAGCTCTGGAGAAGTATGAGGAGTAGCAGACTAACAGTTTGATCACTCACTTATAAGGTTGGACCCACACCTGAAGAGCTCAGCAGCTGGAGGCTTGGCCAACTACATCTCGACTAGGCAGGCATGCTCCTTGGTGCACTCACCATCTATCATCCAGAGCACTGAGATCCAGTTTTCTTTTACCTTTACCTTTCTTTGGAGACCACAGCAGACAAAGAGTACATCCAGGTCTCACCCCCATATGGTTTTAGGATTTCAACAGGCTGTGTAGCTAGATGTGAGAGGTAGGAAGTGCCCTTGATCCTGTAGTTTAGATGGAGCTCTGTGGAGCTGCAAAGCCAATGCACAGGATTACAGAAGGAGATTCACCTTTTTTCTAGCTCCTTTAATTGCTGGATGGATCAATCATTAAAGCAGCTTGGACGGGATTTTCAAATGTTAATGATTTGCGAGCATCCAACTTTCTCCATTGCATTCAAGGACCATTAAAGAGGCTGTCTCTGATCTAAGCTCTGTGAAATAGGAATCCAGTATTTAAACCAGGATCCCCTCTCAGCTGCAAATTTTTAATAAAATTTTTAAATGGCAACATTACTGTCATTAGTAATGAAGTAGATACAATTATTGCTAAGTGAGCAGTCGATACATATTAATAGCATCTCATTCAAACATGCAGGAAAATTGCATTAGTTCCAGAATGTATCCTGCAGGGAACAATCTCTCACTGCCACAGGGCCAGATTCCCATGTTGTTCAAACCCATACAGCTAGGGGAACAATTCTACTAACTTCTGATAGGTTTGAGAGAAAAACATTTTCAACAGCCTCCCCCAAACCAAGGCTCGTGACTGAGGGGTAAATCCGCAGTGGAGTATGGCCACTGTGATGCTCTGCACCCTGCTTCCACTCCACAGCCTCCCTGATACTCCATGTAACCTGTCACCCTAAGTTAGTCAACTGGGTACACTTCAAAGCAGGAGATGATAGCCAGAAGCCCTTCAGGCAATGACAGCATCTGAAACCAGATTTCTCCTTCCTGGAAGGTCCTCCAACCACTAAAACACCAGGTAAAACCAGGTGTCATGGGGCAACATGGCCACCTGGTTCTCAAGCCCTGCCCAGCTGGGTGCTGAGCCTCAGGAGAAGGCTCCCACCTCTGGGCCATGCCTGGGCAGAGACTAGTGACAGGAAGCTCTGAGCCAGCTCTAACTCCTAGAGAGCAGCGGCACCGCTGCTATTTTCTATTGCCTTGTTCTAGGTAGCTCCCTCAGAAGCACCCAGAGTTTTCTGAGGACCTAACTCTCCCACACACCCTCTAGCCTGCAAGCAGGCTAGATCTAACTCTTGCTTCTGCATCTTATTCCTAGTCCCAACCACATTATTTTAAAGTAGTGCCTGAATTGGAGGCACCTGAAATGGCTTTTTTGGATGGCGCCATAATGCATCACTAGGCTCCTGTAGTGGGTTGATCCTGGCTGGACGCCAGGTGCCCACCAAAGCCGCTCTCTCACTCCCCCTCCTTGACTGGACAGGAGAGGGAGAACATAACAAAGGACTTGTGGGTCGAGATAAGGACAGGGAGAGATCACTTAACCAATTACCGTCACGGGCAAAACAGACTCGATTTGGG
>JAVKLA010000073.1:28704537-28726204 GCA_034782735.1 Sagittarius serpentarius
AGAGGCGCTACCACCGTCGCTGATGGGCTCGGCCTTGGCCAGCGGCGGGTCTGTCTTAAAGCCGGCTGGCATTGGCTATATCGAACACAGGGCAAGCTTCTAGCAACTTTTAAAGAAGCCACCCCTGTGCCCCCCCCTGCTACCAAAACCTTGCCACGTAAACCCATTACAATGATGCTGGAGGGAGCCCAGACTTCTTAAGAACAACTCTCTGCCTGTGTAGGGCATTGCTGGGAGAAGTGCTGCAGTTCTGCCCCAGGGAGACGAAGGTACCAGTTGCATCACAGGATTATAAACAGGTGTCCCTGCCCATGGCAGGGCAGTTGGAACTAGATGATCTTTAAGGTCCCTTCCAACCCAAACCATTCTATGATTCTACAAAATCCCTTAAATCACTGATTTTTCATAGGAAAATATGAATAAAATACAAAAGGTACATGCATATGCTTGCACGTTAGACAATACTCTGCCTCCTTGTGTTGTGCTACACTGTTTCGTAGTAAAGTTAACAGTCTGGTTTTATACAACACAGCATAAGGTTGATTTACTTTTTCTGCAACCTTAAATTCATAGAAATGTGACATTCAGTAATACCGATTTCTCACTGTTACATATACTGTAATGTCAGTACCAGAACAGCTCAGTGTGTCTTTATCAGCATGGGCCAACATTTTCAATCCTAAATGCAGCAATATGAGTAAAACCAGTTTTTATGTGTAAAAACAGAGGTGCAGAGAGCAAAATACCTCTCCTGGGAGTCACCCGGAGTGGAGACGTCCAGCAGTACAAGGACTCAGGAAGTTTTAAGACTCTCCAGACTCCCAGTTGAGGGTCTCTTTCAAGCCAGATGGATGTAAGTAGACTACAGATGCCAGCAAACGTTAACTATTCTTTTAAGCTTAAGTTCTGTTTTTTTGGTAAGCTGCAAGGTGACCTGCCGATAACCACTGTCTTGCTCACGTATGGTCCTGTAGATAACTAACGGCCCCAGCCCCTGCCCCTGCGTGCAGAAAGCAGAAACAGCCCCTCTGTGCTACATCTATAGAGGAAGATAACAGCAATGGCTGGTGGGAGCATGTCAGAGGCAGCAGAAGATGCCACAGGAATGATAAAAGTGGGGGATACAACAGCCAAAGGCCAAAGCACTTTGGTGCATGGCAGGAGCTGGGAGGAGACCCCCCCAGCTGTCCTGCATGGCAGAGTGTGATCCCTACGGTCTCCCCTTCCTCAGCACTAAACTCAGCTCAGCATGGATTATGCCGTGTGGCACTTACCTGGCTTGGGGTTTGTTAGAAGAGGAAAGCCCTCCCAATCCTTTCTGAGGTCATGAAGCTCTACTGACTTACAAAGTGTTGTCAGCAGGATTTGGTTATTTGTAATCCCAAACTAAAAAGAATTGATCTAGACCCTACTAAATGTTTTGAATAACTTATATCTGCTCTTGTTGTAAGAGAAAGATTTAGTGAAAATAGTAAAATAGAGACACAGCCTAAAATACATTATAGCCTGGCTAAAATGGCCAATGAAGGTTTTTGGATTTGACCATTCATGTTCTTAGAAGTTACGGTAATAATGTGACTCAGGCCAAGAGGTCAATAGGAGGGGAGAGGAGAGCAGAGCAGAGGATGCAAAGAATAAGCATTTGTGCACAGGTGGACAGCGCAAATGATAAGATCTCTGAGAGTGCAATTAGTAAGGTAAAAGTGGATGACCTCAGAATTAAAACATAAACTGGAACACTGACATTTGGGAAATAAAGACCCCCATGATTATTAGGTGGCAAATATGGAACAGCTTGTCCCGTATCTTAAGAAACAATATACAAGTCAGATGAGTGGAGTCCTTTGGTTCAGCCTTTGTGTACTGCCACACATGCTTTAGGGCTCAGCAACTTAGAAAGTACCTAAGAAGTCTTCCTTCAGCTTTTTTTTTTTTTCCCCTAATGAGTCTTCAAAATATAGTCCAGTATATTTTTCACTCAGTGTTTTGATATCAGGGTGTTGTACACAGTTTAAGAAACTGAACAAAAAGAAGAAATTTAGTAATTCATACTATTCCTATGCTTTTTAGGAGCTTGGCAAAAATGCTATGGAATATATGCTTTTTAAGACTCCTAGCTTGGCCAAAGCAAAACCAAGGAGGTAGCTCATGAAGACGCTCTAAAAAGCTTCATTCTCACTACAGCATGTGTGTTAAATGGTCTATAGTACTCAGTAATGTACTTTCTGGTTTCCTTCCAGGCCTCTTCATTGCTATCTCCACTTGCTGCAGAAATCGAGTACATGTGTACGTGGGAGGCATGGAGTAGCATGGATTTATCATGGAAAAACAGAGCACTTCTTATTGGAGGCACACTGCTAATACCTCTGAAAGGCTACAGGGCCTGTTGGAGCGGACTTAAATCATGCACTAGTATTTATTTCAGCTCAAAGTTATGCATGCAAAATAGCCATAAAAAGGGTGGCTCGATGGATCTTTCCTGCCCTGGACATGGACTGTCCCTCCCAGGTGACCTGCTCTGGCACAGACAGGAGGCGCACGACCCTTCCCATCCCTGTCCTCCTCCCTTCTCTTCTCCCAGGGAAAGAACCACGAGGGAAAGCTTTCAGCTGCAAACCCGCTGGCCGTATCCTTCCAGATGCGTGAGCCTCTGGTGGGCGGCCAGCGGCCCAGCAATGCCCGGCCAGAGCCATCCTGCTCCTCAGCTTGGACTCCCCGCGCAGGGACGCCACCCCCAGTGCCGGGGTCCCTCTGGCAGCCCCCTGCCCCAGCAGCGTCACTGCTGCTGCTTCGGGACATTTAGCTGAACCTCAGGTGTTTGCTGCTCTTGCCTCGCGCCGCTGCCTGAAACAGTTGTTACGTCTCAGCCCAGATGCTTCATTTCAGAGGCGAACGGCACGATTCCTGTATACATTTCTCAGTTTGTCAAGCACTTAAGTGCCTTTCATCTTGAAGTATCCTAAATGATAATATGCACTTACATAGCTCAAGCTCCTCTAATGAATGAGGTTCTTCATAAACACTCTGTAATTAGGCCTCACAACAGCCCGACGAGCTGGGAACAACTCTTTGTGGTGGTGCGGAGGGATGAGCTGAGGCTGCACGGAGGCAGGCAGGGTTCAGGCTACCAGCTAGACATGCGTGCAATAGCCCAGCGGCCACCAGGTGCTGGGGTCTGCACTGAGGATGGTCCCCCTTATGTCCAGAAGGAAGGAGCATAGAAACCACAGTCTTTTTCCCAGGAATTGCTTTCCAGATGAACAGGGACAATGAAAACTGAAAGGTTTCTGCTTCCTTGCCCGCTCCCTGCCAAGAGCTCGTGGTGGCCCAGCCCAGCCCCTTGCCCCAGCACCGGTGCTGCAGGTGGTGGGATGGGGACCCTGGATCGGTCATCGCAGCCTCCTGAGAAATTCATGTCTGTTTTAGCTGGAGAGGGACAAGAGACTTACAGGCAAGCAACTGGCTTCAGACATGCATTCTTGAAGGAAATGAAAAAGGAAAATGTCGATATAGTCAAGTGGGCATTTCCCATCAGAAAACATTCCAGCCAAAGAGAAAAAAAAAGCCCTAAGCAGGTCTGCCCGCAGATTTCTCTTGCTCTGGCTCTTTTTCTACCTTTCTCAGCACTGCTGTCATCTGTCACTGGCAGCTCTACTGTGGGAATTTCCTTTCTCTTTGATTTTTTTGTAGCACTTTCAGCACTGTGACAATCAGGAATTGTATGTATCACAATTGTAGCTTTTAGCTAAAGGACCTCTTCTGCAAGGTCTTTCATTGTGTCTTCCATAGTCTCTCTTCCAAAGATATAATGAAAACTACTTGCTTGAGTCAAAGGAATTGGCACAGCTCAGATGCATGCAGCTGCTACTTCTCCTCTAGCGGCGTCTTACACAACTTCCAGATACTGAACTACCTTTTGCATGTGATCTTCCTACCTCCTTGCTTCTGCCACTTGCTTTTTACTAACCCGTAGGATTCAGGTCTCCTGCTGAAATACACACAGACCTGATGATAATGTTGTTGCCTTCTTCCCGTGATGACCACGAAGAAATAAACTTACCCATTTTCCATTTTTCAAAGCCCTGAAGTTACCCACCCCAGCAGTACAGCAGGACTGTGTTTTGCCTTGCCAATGCAGCAGCAAAATGAAGACACCAGTGGGGCGTTGCGGGAAACCTGTCCCCATGCTTTTCCCAACTCTGTTGTGTCTTTGCTGGTGCTGCCGAGGTGCCTTTTTGGTGGCCTGCTCCTGCCTGCCCTCCTGCCCTATGGGGATGGTCCTCCCTTGCCATTTGGGAGCTCCTTGCTGCAGTTTTTGAGTTTGCTCTTTTGTTCTCCTGCCAGCTCCCCCCTTCATCTCCTTCCCTCTGTGCTGAGGGTTTTCCTGCCCTCTCAGCCCGGCTCCCTGCCGAGCTGTTCAGCTCAGCAAGCCCTGTGCCTGCCTCCATCCCCACCAGTAAGGGACACCAGCCCTGTCCCCCCGCCCCCAGTGCACTCTCACCAGCAAAGTTACACGAATGCTTTTCTTTGCCTCCTTTTTCCCCCCCTCCCTCTCTCTTGAGGTGGGGTCTGTCTTTCCTTATACCAGATAGTGTGAGCAGAGAGAAACCAGACTCAAGGCAAAATTCCTATTAACTTCAGTGGGGGCAGGATTTCACCTCAAGTGTTTCATGTTCTGGGCACTGGACAACAACATGAAAGGACTCCACACTTGTAAAACCTGAGCCGCCGCAGCCATTCAAGCCAAGCAAATGCAGATGCAGTTCCTGGTGCCCCCTCCAAGCCCCTCGCCATGGCCACGCATGCTCCTTCCAAGACCTGTGAAGGTCGTTAATCTCTCCTCTTAGCTGTTTATTGTCGCCATGTTGGCAGCTATTGCTGAGCGCATAGTTACCTCTGCATAGCCTGAACTGGGCTCTGACTTTTACTGCTACCGCTCAGCAGTACTTCGAGCCTTGTTGTCTTTTAAGTGTGCTCCCCTTCTGTCCAGCCTTCCACATCTTGTTTGTGTTATTGCTACTGATGGGGCTTTAGAAGCCTCTTTGCCTGCTTGAGTCCTGCCGGCTAGTCCCTGTTGCTCCTCTGGCTTCCTGGGACACTCATTTCTCCAGCACTCCTGGTGTCAAATCAGCTAATTCCTGAGATCTTGCTGTCTTCCTTGTTCTCCTGTGTGCTTGCCAGCTGCCTTCTGCTGATCTGTCTTCAGTTTTATCTCCACTGCTGCCCTGAGAATCAGCTATATGCCCCATGTCTCACCGCAGACCACGCTGCTGCCTTTTGCCTGACGGCTGGTCTTCCGCTCGGTCACTGTCCTGTAGCGGCTTTACCCTTAGCTCCCTTTATTGCTGTGAGCCGCTGGTCTATCCCAGCATCGTCGTGCCTGTGGCTGCCGACAGCCTGTCTGTCAGCTTACCCCGGGGTCTTGATTTTCCTGTTCATCAGTCTCTTGCTGAGCTGGTGTTTAGTCCCTGGGAGAGTTGCTGCAAAAGCACAGCATTTCCAAGTAGACATCTCTTCTCGTCTGTGCAGTTTTTGCTCCTGGCTCTTTACTGTCATTTCTGCCTTTCACTTGTTTTGTAGGTACCCAGGGGAAGAGGTCTTGTGCTCAGATTCCCATGGTACTGAATCATTTGAATTTTGCTGCAGTGCATTACAGCCTACTGTCTGAGAAATTTTACCTTGTGTTTCACAATCTCAATTCTTGCTTGAATGCCCTCCACATAGCCCGTTTTTTTAGAAAGAGAAGTAACAATTTAATATGGCCATGTAGTTCCTGTCTTTAAAATGGAACAAGTCAGTTCTGATTCTGTTTAGGGGCTGGTACTTTCCTGGCCTGATCACTCAGTGCTCGCACTGTTTGATGTACATCAGCTGAGCATCCCAGTCTGGCTGGCAGAAATACTCACTGGCTTGCCGGCATGTCCATCTCCTGATGACCGTCTGCTGGGACTACTGCTCTGCCTATTGCCATGATCATGCCTGGTCTCTTACCAGGCAGCAGGGGTAGTTTCTTTGGCACTGTCCCTTTACAAGTGGCCAGGAGCTGCCTTATCTCTATAGCACCCGGAGTTCTTCAGTGCTTTCTTAGATGCTTAGACATTTCCAGTGCCATCATGTGTTAAATACTGTTTATTTTCCTCAAATAAGTGAAGTTTGGATGCTCTTGTAAGGGCAGTACCTTATTTTCCACTGTAGTACTAAAAGAAAATTCTTGTAGTTGCTTGGTGTAATTACATGTGTCATCAGGACCTCTCTGGGATACTAGTGATGCTCAAAAACTCAAAGCTGAACTAATGGACCCAAAGAAAATAGAGGAAAGAAACTCTTCTCTCGGTCTTGCTCTCTTGTTGGGTATGCTGGAACTCTGCTAGCAAATGCCCAGGGCTGCTGGATTTTGCTCTGCCTTATTCATGTTTGTCCTCCTGAGGCAGCAGGCTGGAGCTCTGGTTGTCCCATGGGGACTGAGGCTGGTGGTTCACTGAGGAGGCCCCCAAGGTCTCCCTGTGCCTGTTCCTGAGCTTTCCAGAGTGAGGAAAGACAGCTGCCTGTCTGCACAAATGGCCGGATTTCTTCTTTTGGTTGGGGCTTGTCAATCAACGTTCTTCAGAAATCAACAGACGTCAGACGCAGAGGATTAGCATTGGGCTAATTTTGCCCTAATATTCTCCTTCCGACCTTTGTACTGAGGTTGCAGAGTGCAGCCACACGTTCCTGCCCGCTTCCTCTGGCACGTGGCTCCGTCTGCGATACCCGTGCCGTGCCTGGGAGTCGCGGGTGCGGGTCAGTTCATGCTGCAGCACCTCTCTGCCTGGCCTGATGCCCAGGGATGTTTCTGCCAAGCTTTACTTGCCAGGAGCTGCGTCCGGCATTCGTAGGTGGCTGAATGGCTCAGCTGTCTCGGAAAGCCAGGACCCACGACTGTGCCGCAACTGGTGCACACTATTCCGTACACCATTAGGTAGCATTTCCTCAGCCATTAATAATTCTTCTCAATATTCAGTTTAACTGCTTTCGGCCCGTGCCAGATGCTTTGGTTACCTGACGGTTTTCTCCCAGCCAGAGGCAGACCCACTCTGAGCTGGGATTAGAGGATGAATGATGCCTGTTTTTGCAGGCCTGCCTGTCCTTCATCACTGTCTCGCAAAAACAAATGGTCTGCAGCTTGGCAGTCGTGGGTGCAGCCTCTGGAGCAGGGCAGGGGAGACTATTTCTAGCTTCAGCCACGTCTCGGGGCTGTGGTCCCCCAGGGGCTTTTTCCAGGAGGACTGCTTTGATATTGCCCAGTGATCCACTCAGCCTCCCTCCTCCAGCAGAAGCAGTGGGTGATCCTGGAGACAACAGCTCCGGCTTTAGATGTCCCAACAGCCACCTGCATCTCCTTACTGGCCATGGAATGGGTTTGTGGTATGACCCAGCTCTTGGTGGCTTTTCTCCACCTAATCTTGCTGCTCAGCAGTGCCCCGTTCACCCGGTTGTACCCACAACCAGAACTGACGTTTTTTCTGACAGTGCAGGAAAGGACAGAGAGCTTTCTCTGGTGTCCCACATCTGCTCTGCCCTCATGTCCATTTTTTTCCCAGGACAGTTTAGTAGTCCTCACTATTTTGAGGCATTTATCTATTGTTTAGAATTGTTTCTTTCACTGATCACTCCTGCAAGCTGGAAGCACGTCTCACAAATGAACCTATTAAATGGGGAATCTTTAACGTCTCCAAATTCATAAAGGATGCCGGATTTCTCATCTGCATAGTATAAATCTCTTTCTTCCTCTTGGGCAGTCTCACCTGCCTGGAATAAGCTATTCATCCAACACTGTTATCCACTGATTCTGTGGTTTGGGCATTATTCTTTGCTGAAGTCTCACTCACTTCTTGTCATTTCGTGTGTGTGTTGAGAGAAAGAGAAAGAAAGTAAATAAAAAAGCTTTACCTTCAATTTCTCCCTTTCATGACTACGGCCAGGCCTCTGTACAAGCAGTCAGGTTTTGCTCCCACTTGTCCCCTACTCAAAGTATCTTTTGCCTGGAAATCCAGCACTGATACATCCCAACTCTCTACCTGCTTTAACTACTCCTGGAGTCTGTTTGTTAATCCCACAACCTGCTAACAGCACGTACCAAGTGTTGGGGCCAAAGCTGGGAAAATAAAGGCGATGATATACAAAGATGTTGCACCTGTGGCAACCACCGAGCCATGTGCACACAGATTGACCTTTCACTGCCTTCTCCAAAATACTCTGCCTTGCAGGCTGTTTTCCTCCCCCAGCTTCCGTGCAGGTTCATATATCCAGAGTCTAGCTTGAGACCTCCTACCAGCATGACCTCCTACCTTGAAATCACTCATTTTATTAAAACATTCCTTCAAGGTAGCCTGGGTCTGTTTCACAAACAGGGAACCAAAAGTTCCAGAAGTTCAACTCTTTTCTCAGAGAGAAAAACAGGAAGAAGCTTTGAGTAAAAGCAAGTGATAAGAAAAAGGTAAAGAATATTCTATTCCTGTATAACGATATAAGAACAGAGAAGAGAAAGCTTTAGATGGTCTGGTGCAATGGCAGATTAGAAAGTCAGACATTTCTGATTTCTAATTCATCCCAAGCTAAAAGCAAAAGCAAATGTCATAGTATAATTTTTTAAATATAAAACAAGGATAACAACATTTCCTTGGGGGGCAGGCAGGGTAGGAGGGGAATTCTGGGACATCATGAAATTTGGACTTTGTAAATATAAAGCATTTTATAGAGTAAGGGTTATTTCCACTAGGCTCTTCTGTTTGTTCCATCTAGGCAACCTGCTTGCAGGTCCCACTCCAAATGTATTGCATGTCTTGTATCAGGGCAGAATCTGGCTGGTATCTTGAACAAATAGAGTTCTGCCTGTCTTCTGTATTGAGGAGAAACCACAACTTCTTAGAAGCGGATTTTGGAAAAGTAAATAAATAAGGAAGGAAGAAATTGCGGCCTCTAAAGGAGTTTTGAAGTTTCAGTGAAGGAGAAGGCTGGATACCAAGATTCTTTAATTTTAATTATGCATTTTTCTAAGTAGCAGGAAAAAAATTAGAAAAATAAAGAATTAAAAAACACTATCAATAGCATAAAGAAAGAAATGAGCTTGAGACTGAAGGATTTGTGTCAACATCTGGACCTGGGGCTTGAAAACTAGGTGGCTGAGGTCATTCCATTTTATAAACCCAGCTTATGAACAGTATACACAGCCTATGAACAAGTGCAAAGCCTGGAGTCACATAAACAGTGTATTTCATTCCTGGACATTGAAATAACAAAAAGGGCAGAGTCAAAGGGCTCCTCTCAGCATATGCGCTTTAAATATATGTGGAGGGCCCATGTGACATTGAAATAAAAACAGTGGGAATATGGAAAATGAGACTAAGCAATATTTACATTACTCTTTCTTTTTTACTGGGGTGAAGGGTTAAATTTGGTTAACGATAGGCTGATTTGGTCAAGAATATGGGCTCCAGCACCTTTCCAAAGCTCTCTGAACAAATAAAATTAATAACATGTTTTCATAGGATCAATTTCTCATTGTAATCTGAAGCCATTTCTCCCAGAAAACACATGTTTACTTGTTAAAGCAAGTAAGAACACACTTGCTTCACAGTGCAAACTGAAATAAAAAATTTAAATGGACTGCTCCTTCTCTCCCATGCATCTTCCCATCCCAGCCAGGAGGTCAGAGCTACCCACTAGTGCACAGGGATTAATGGCGACAGCTGTGTATTTCACCTAACGACTATATTAGCAAGAAGCCTGCTCTGGTCTCAGTATGACAATGGAGAGCTGCATCTCCAGCCATATGTTGGCCTCATGCTTTTTGGTTGAAATTAGCAATCACGGTAAGTTTAAAGGCAGCTCTACAGGCAGAAAGCTCTCCACTGTCTAGAAAAAACAGGCCCGTGTCTCTCAAAACCAGGGATGTTTCTGAGACAGCTGAGTATGAACACACCAGCGTAGTGCTCTGCGACAGCCGAAAAGACAAGCAGCTTGTAGGAGTTATTAGGAGAGAAACAGCAAGCTGACCAGAAACCAGTGTGCCGCTGCGGCTGTCCTCGGTGCTCCTGCTTCTTAAATGCTGCATGCGGGTCTGCTTATCTTGTTTCAGACAGTACACAGTAGAATTGCAAAGAATAAAGGGTGTATGATGAGGATCAGAGGTCTGGAATAGCATTTGTACGGGGAAGCTGCAGTGGCTAGGACTTTCAGTTTCAGAAATGAGGTTGTAATGGAAATCTATGAAATTATGAATGGTTTGCAGAAAAAAAGAAAAAGGGACAATTAGACACTATCTGTCACAATAGAATTGGCAGCTGCCAATGTGCTTATCCAACAGTGGGTTTAAAGCAATCAAAACCAAGTCCTTTTTCTTGCAGTTCATAATTAATATCTGAAATCTATTGTCACAGGATATAGCTGAAAGTATAGCTGAGTGCAAAAAAGTGATTTGTGATTTGTAATTAAACACTATCATAGAGGATATGTCCATCTATGGATGATGAGCCCAATGCTCCAGACTGAACTTCCTATTGTAAAATTCCTTAAAATACTGATTGTTATAAAATGGGAGGGTACCGAGGAGGCTCATTCTGTAGTTGCCCCTTTCTCCATGGGGCGCTAACATGTCTCTTAAACACACTAGGGACAGGACCAGGGGCTGAAGAGGCTGGGTCTGATCCAGTTTGCTAGGTTCTCTGTTCTCAAGGCAGTGACGAGCAGGTGGCCACTCAGTATGCCACCATGCGAACATCTTCATGGTGGAAATGTGAACAGACAGACTACAGCCATCATGAGCTTGGAGTTGAGAGGAAGGAGTGTAGAGGAAGACCACACCACCAGATCGGATTGATGGGGATGTAAACACTACCCTTCACGCAGGATTTTGTTCAAACTCAGATGAATTCACTCTTGTCTGAAGTTGAGTGAACTGCGATGATGATACATCTTTTTGGTAGATACTTATTACCTTCACCTAGCTGATGACCCAAACTTTTTCAAAGAACATGCCAATGATTTGCACGATTCATACCACAAAGCATCTGTTTAAGTTTGTTTCACCAAAAATTGCCACAAGGCGATCTTTAGCTGAGATGGCCTTTAAAATAAAAACTTGCCCACTTAGACTTCAAAGCTGTTTGTCAACTTTGAAAATAATAACTGGAAGCTCTTTTCCCTCCTCTGACCCATGTTTGGTTTTGTTGCATAAAATAATTTGTAAACCAGTGCTGTCTTTCTGTGAGGTGGGACCATGGTTCAGATAGCGGTTCTGTGAGAAATAATCTCAGAAATCATGGACCAGAAAGCAAACAAGAGATCATACATATGTGATGGATGAAAATGTGTTACTAAATTGTGATAGCTTTCAGTCCTGGTAGAGGCACTCAACGGTTAGCCAACACAATTTTCAAGGTGTTCGTCTGGTCCTGCAGACGTTACAGAGAGAGCCAACCTCTGCAGGATAAATTAATCTAGTTTACATACGCCACCCCTAAACAGGGCCAAAGATAAAGTAGAAGAATTGAATGACTCAGGGAACTGTTAAGAAGAGAGAAAACCTTTCACATATTGAGGACTGGTAGCAATCAAAGGCTGTTCTCAGCTGATGGCTGTGCTCATTTGATGGTACACGCAAATTGCAACCAGCGTAGCCCGGGTGGCTTTCCTTTGGGTGTCTGGATAAAACCAAGGATTTGTTAGGCCACAAAAGCCACAAGGCTTTATCCTGATGACACTGGTTCTTTGGGCTGAAGCTGATGCACTGCTTGTGGGACACGGAGGAAAAGGCTGGGCTCCCACTGCAGCCGCTCGGTGGACAGGCAGAAAAATCTGTCCCTCAGCACGCTCGTTCCAGCTCAGTTTTACGTGACCACTAAGTCTAGCAAGGGGAAAGCCTTAGGTAGAGCAAGAAATATTGTCCAGTTCGTTTTCTTCAAAATGTCAGACTATTTCCTGAACTCATACATTGAAAGAAAAATTTCCAAGAAAGCTGATGAGATTTTTTTATAGAATTTGTCACCTGAGACATGTATTTTCATTCTTTGAATTTTGCCAGTCATTTCAAGGGTTTCAGCACTGAGAAAAACATTTTGTCTCCATAACCACAAACAAATAACATCACAACAAAGGAGATACCTCTTCCAATTTCAGACTCAGTCCAACAAATTATCAGAGCAAATCCTTTATAAGGTTTCTGAGGGATTTGTTTTTGCTGCCATGAAAGTATTTTCTTACTTAGATTCACAGGTCCAACATTTCTGCTAATGTTGCATTTCAGACACTATCTGCCAGGTGGATGCTTCTGCTATCTTTTTCCTTCAGGAATGGAAGTTGGTGACAATAGGCACTTTAGCTATCTGTGCTTTTTTTAAAAAGGTACCACTACAGAAACATCTGTCCTGCTTTTCCAGTGTAAAGGTGAACATACTCTTAATGTATGCCTCTACTATTTTCACAAAATGTATAGGCCTTCCCTGGCCAGAAAAAAACCTAATGAAACAAAGTCTTAGCCTGCATCCAGGAGGGAGGTTGTACATCACTGTAACTCCATTTAGAGTTCTGTAAGTGTGCAGTGTACAGTTTTGGCTCAATTTTTCAAAATTTGAATCACATTTTTTTATTTGCCTATTTTTCTCCCCAAACCCTTGTTATGACGGCTTGCATATTTTAATATGAAGATTTATTTCCTTCCCATTTCTTAATGTTCCCCAGAGACAGCAAAACAGCTTGACTATCAGTTAACATAAATATTAAAATGTAATCCAAATATTTAATTGAATTGATTGTGTCAGTGACTTAATCACCTAATTGCTGTGATTCTATTTCTGTGATACAGATTGTCAGTGAGTTTGGAAGATCGGTTACATTGCTGGAGACTGGAAATAATCTCCTTCCAAATTACATAAATAGTTGAACAACACAGGCAAAATATGCCCTGAATGTACATCCAATGCAAACTTTGGCTTAAACAAGTCAGAACACCGTGTCTGTTTTTCTTTAAATTGATTTTTATAGAATACTAGGTGTCTATTTGAGTTATATTTTAAGATGATGGCATTATTAATATAATGCTTTTGCATGTATATGCTCAAAACCACATTCATGATTTTTTTTTTCCTAAGCATAGTCTTATATTGCTTGGATTAAAGATATGGGAGCAAATGGCTCATTTTTAAACACATGCAATCGATATCACGATCTTCCACCATCTGCAGTGCAGAAACGGAGAGAACCTGGAGGGCTGAGGCTTTCCAAAAGGAAATATCATAAGATGAAAGTGAATTAATCTTTGGAAACTACTTCTCATATCTTCATCTTAAAGATGGATTCTAGATAAAATCTCATCAGCCTTTCTATTTTTATTTAAATACAGCATGTTCTTTAATGGTTAATAACAGTATCACTCGGAATCTATATGTTATTATATGTTATCTGCTCTAAATGGTTTTTATAATTGCCGGTTGGTGAGTGTATATCAAACCTGGCAAACTCGGTTCATGCTCACTCAGTTCCTCAGTTCAGCTGGGGATGAAAAGAAAGCCAAAACACGTTCTTGAAACCAGAGGAGAAAACCTGAGGTGTGGCACAGAGCAAGAGCAGGGAGTAGATGTGCTTCATAAAAAGGTGCTTTGCCTGCTCTTCTAATAGTATTCACCTTTTAACACACTAACATCTTCGGAAATGGTAATTTTGTGGCAAATCCAAGGATGTAAACTTACCCAAGTTTTGTTCCAGTACTAGTAGGAGGAGAAAGCCTTGTGCTAACGCCAGGAGGTCTCTTGGAAACTTTGGGTGGGGACTCCGGGTAGGCAACCGCTGCAGAGGAGGAGGAGGTTTGTGGCTGCGTGGCGGAGGCACTGCTTCCCCATCGCCCGCCGAGGGCTGCGGCTGAGGAAGGACACCTGGCCTCGGGGACTGTAACGTTATAAATTCCCAACAAGCCCAAGGGGAGGGCATAGCAAATTCAGTCTCTGAACGTGAAACCCGATGACTTTAACAGCTCTGCTGTTTATGGGACCTTTTCTTACGTGACTGATGATAGGAAATCAAAGGTCGGCCGTGGCTGTGGGGCCCCCCAAGTGGAAGGCAGCCCAGCTCTCTGCATGGCCCTGGGCTGCCGGGAGCCGTGTCTAAAGCGATGCCTGGGCCCCTGCTGTGGCACGAGAAGCGAAGGGGAAAGAAGACACGGACCTGTTGGAGCGGGTCCAGAGGAGGGCCACGAAGGTGATCAGGGGGCTGAAGCACCTCTCTTATGAGGACAGGCTGAGAGAGCTGGGGTTGTCCAGCCTGGAGAAGAGAAGACACCGGGGAGACCTTACAGCAGCCTTCCAGCACCTAAAGGGGGCCTACAGGAAAGCTGGGGAGGGACACTTTAACAGGCAGTGTAGTGATAGGACGAGGGGTAATGGTTTTAAACTGAAAGAGGGCAGATTTAGATTAGATATAAGGAAGAAATTCTTCGCTAAGAGGGTGGTGAGGCACTGGACCAGGTTGCCCAGATTGGTTGTGGATGCCCCATCCCTGGAAGTGTTCGAGACCAGGCTGGATGGGGCTTTGAGCAACCTGGTCTAGTGGAAGGTGTCCCTGCCCCACCAGGAGGGTTGGAACTAGATGATCTTTAAGGTCTCTTCCAGCCCAAACCATTCTATGATTCTATGATTCTATGACTGGTTCTATGATTCTGTGATTCTATGATGAGTCCAGCCCTGACAGGGGCCATGAGAGGCAATGCTGACACTCTGGGAAATGAAGGTAGAAGTGTAAGTGAAACAGGCATTGGTCCTCACCACCAGAGAAGGGCGGGGGTTTGGTTCTGAACCATGAAAAGCCATCCAGGAGCTCAGCAGAGGTCTGCTCGCACAGGAGCAGCGGGAGCAGTGGGAGTGCTACCTGGAGAAGTGCAATGGACAACACTTCTGAAACGTCACCTTTTGAATTAAACTCACTGCAGCGTTCAAAACTTCATGAAACATTTTAGGCTTTGACACACCTGGATTTTATGGTGACCTTAAAAGAGCGAGGCTGGAGCGACGTGTCGGGCGGGTGGATACTTTGCGGGCTTCTCTATGCAGGCCCGCTCCGTTGCTAAGAACCTAAACAATTATACCTTGGATACGGCCAAACAGATATTGCATTGTTCTCACTTTTTGTAAAATAAATTCATTGCCAGACTGAGACCTTGTGTGCCAAGTTTCAGACTGGAGTGCATTTTATGGCTGGGTTATAAACCCGTGGAAGAAGAGGTTTGTAACATAAATGCTGACACAGCCAAAGCTATAACAGAGTGAACGGTATTGCAATGATATCTTATTTACCTCTAGCAAGGAGCATATAAGGAAAACTAAATAATATATTCCTGCTGCTACACATCATTTAATCAGTAAAACTTATCCCTGATTTTATTTGGTAGGTTAAAACTACAAAGTTCGTGCATTGATTAAGGAAGAATAGCAATAGCCTGTATATTCCTGTGCATCACAAGATTTACGTATTTGCACATGATAAAGCACTCCTGTATTTACTTAAAATTTATTAAACACTATTTTACAGAAAGAGACAATTGAGAAAGAACAGAAAAGCATAGCACAGAGTAAGCAAAACTGCAGTAGCTTATTGCAAATTACTACAACCATTACAAAAGAAATGTGTAGGTGACTGCTGTATATGATTGAGTACCCAAATATTAGCTGGTGCTGCTTTTTTTCCAGGTATGAATAATTTACAGCAGAAACCCCAGAAATACTCTGCAGTAGCATGACATCTGCTTAGTTGAACAGGAAAGCATTGCATTGAGCTAGCAAGTTAAAAACAGGAGGACAGTCATTCATAGATAATCTGAAGAAAGCAGTCTGGAAATTACAGCTACTGACTGCCAGTCTCGGCCACTAACTACATACATACTACACAAACAGCGCAACTGTTAGGGATGTACATGGTGCAGAATTTGCTCCACCAAGTTACCTCTAGGTTGGTCCTGTACAAGAACCAGTGCCTATGCTTTGCCATTTCTGTACTGTGACCTCTCTGATGTCCATTACTGGGTCTGGAAACATGGGCTTCGCAAGCTGCACTACAAAATAAACCTACTAATTCTGAGAAGTGGTTTTTCGGGCACTGCTGTCACTTCTGGATGAAATATGTTCAGCCTTCTGGAGCAGACAAATAAGTCTACCCATGCAATGTGTAATGTTTTCTTTTGTCATTTATAAAACTGAAATGTCTGAAATAATATTTCAGGAGAAGATTTTGCTATCCGTGCTCCAGTGTGCCTTGGCAGTCCCCACGCAGTGAATAGTTTCTCCAACTTCAGTGGAATGCTTCTTGGATGGAAGATAGGGCTCACGGTGAATTTAGCTGGGCTGCTGCTGCTGCAGGAATTCAAGGGCATGCTCTTACACATTATACAGGAAAAATTACACAAATGTCCAATGACAAGTGTATATTGTCAACATTGTATCCAAGAAAAACCATTGTATACATTAAAGAATGCGTCTTTTTGGCACCTGCTGAAATAGGAACAGTCAAGAATTTGTGGTCTGGGCTCTTTTTAAGTCTTTACACGATGAGACTGAGCAACAGTTTCTGAGCATTTTTGCAGCGCTTCCCTGTGTCGGTCCCCTTCCCTGCTCCCCTCGCCAACAATTCTGTACAGCTTGCTGAGCGTCCGCACGAGCTCAACTGTTACTGGTAAATCTTACACTTCTCTGCTCAGGCACAGGAATCAAACTGAAAAACTCAGACTGATTTTCTTTTTTGTAACTTGTTTATTTCTCTGCCTACAAAGAAAACGCAGTCTTTGCTCTGTAATTTTATGTCCGCCTCTTTTTCCACCAAGGTTGGTTTGGTATTTCCTTTACAAACGTCAATTGTTGGCATTAAAAACTTGGCCCTTTCAACTCTACTGGACTAAAACTTGGCAAATAAATTGTCAGCTAGCATTAAATTGTCTACTAAAATTTCTTTCTTTTTATGAGTAATGTATGACCAGTCTTTATCCCTGCAGTCCCCACTACACTTCTAGGTCCCCTGAAGGTGAATCACTGGAAGCAACTGGCTTGAAAATGCTGTTGACTCCCCTTACAAACAAACTGGAGACTGCAGAGCCCAAGCTCTGTACCAAAAGGCAGTTATCATTCTGCCTGTCTATCTGTCTGTCTGCAGGCAGCCTTTCTTATACTTCTCCATATCAGGCAAAAGTCTCTCGGCAGAAGCTACAAGGTAGAGAGTCCTTACCAAAGTCGGACGGGCAGAGAAGGAAGAAGGCATGTAGTAAATCGCTCCTTGGTCACCTCAGTGCTCTGGCAGGCTATTCCTTGTTAGAAAAGCGACATACCATAGAGGAGTTGCTACTTGAGTATTTTACAGGAGGCTGCACCAACTAACTATGCCTAAAAATAGTGGGACTGTGGCGGGGGGAAGCCCAGAGGAAGCGCCACAAAAGCAAAGCCCAGGAGGGTGCTCACCCTAACCGAGCAATAGCTTGCAGCGAGGGGAAGGAACAAGAGAAAGGGGCTGTGTTGTGGGGCTGGGTGAGCTGAGAAGCAGGAAAAGACCTTTACTGCTGCCTGTGCAGAGCACACGGGCTGTCAGTGCAAGAAGTCACTGGGCTGGGCAGTGCCAGCCCTGCGCCACCCCTGCCCTGCCTGCTGCGAGTGCCAGGGCTGGAGCACCATTTTACTGGCAATCCTTTTAAACCCTCTAGCCAAGCCCTCTAAACCCTCTAGCCAAGCCCTCGTCGCTGCTAGTCAAGTCCTGCTGGAAGGATCTCGCTTTTTATTTGCCTCTTCTGTCTGGAGAAACAAGCAGCAGGAGTTCTGCCAGCCTGGCTTAGCATCCCCCTGTTTGAGGTGGGACCTGAACCCTGTATTTTAGCAGACATCCCCCAGAAACTGTATTCGGCCTTGCTGCTGGCGGTCGAGGGCTAGCAGCGCAGACTCAGCAGCGTTTGTGTCCCTGGATTATTTGCTTTGAAGCAACAGTCATATCGTGAAGAAGACTGAGTAACTGTAATACAGGAATGTATTTTAACAGGATGTGCATCAGACTCAAGAGGTACAAAAAATTTTAATATTATTCTCTTTCCTCATATTTCTCCCTCCTGTGAAATAACAGCAGAAAATGGCAATAAGATACAGGAGCATTACAGGAGATGTGACTGGGACACGGCTCTTCCAAGAGAACACCCATCGGAATCTAGTGCAGGGAGAACAGTATTTTGCAAATATGTGAACTCGGCTCTAGGCAATTGCTGGACAGATCTAAATGCACAAGTGAAGCAGAATATGTTGCTCTTTCACTGCTGCAGGAAAAATTGAGTCACAAAAGTAGACCCACTTTAACAAACACAGAGCCTACCTCAAAGCGTTCAGCCTACAGTACAGCCCAGCGCTCAGTGGTGATCACCGGCTTTCCTAAAAGCCTGCAGCCATTTGGGGGGTTTCTGAAAAGCCTGAGGGAGTGCCGAGGAATTAACAGAGACCCTCACCTCAACCTATGCATGACATACCTACGCAAGGCATACAGTCATGTGTAACTTCTCAAATCAGGAAGTTTATAAATTATTGATGAAAATTATCAACAAAAATGATATTATTTGAGATTATGAAATTAAGTTACCTACAAAAAACGCTTAATTTCAGTGCAAGTGTGTTTAATTTTATTGCCCATGACTACTGAATTCCTAATATACTGGTTGCTAAAGGGTCATGGCCATTAAACTACTTTGCCAATTGTATGGTAAGGACCATCTGGTTAAGCCTCCATCCAATTTGAACACTGAAAACTCTAAAATGCCCCTGAAAACAGAAAAAAAATATGTTTAGCTTTATCTTTAGCCCATTTCAATAGTGACTATCCTGTGAAATAATAGCCATGCTATGTAGCTATCTTGTGAAATATTTTTCCAGTTTCAAGCCCATCACTGCGTTTTGTTTGGGATGCAACTGTTTCCTTCCACCACAGAAGCCATCAGAAGAAGAGATTTGTGCTCGTCTTTCATGAACCTTTCACGCAAAAATAACTTTGATATTAGGAAGAATTTTGCCTAAAAAGCATCTTATATAAATATTTATTACGAGGTTTTGTCTCTTTCTCTGAAGCTTTGGGGACTCTTGCTGCTTGGCTGAAGACACTAGAGTGAGTGGGCCATTAATCAGATCGAAATCATAACTCCTGCGGTCCTGTAGAATGAATTCAAGGGAAAAGGCAATTTGCCTTCCAACCCCACTCAGCTGTAGCAAGCGGTCCTGATACAACACCTCAAAGATGCAATTTGTAACTTAATATAAAGCGTAGCCAGGTCCACTTTAATGCTGATGAGAGGCAGTCCTGACCTGCCCTCACCACCAGCTGACTTCCCGCTATGTGTGGTGTCTCAAAGTGCGGGTTGACACTCACCCAGCCTTCCTCCTGAGACAGTACATCAGAGCGGCATCCCAGCAGCACGGGGAGCTCCCTTAACGCGGACAAACCCTCTGCCAGCCAGCCCCGCTGCCATGGCCAAGTGCAGCCCGTTTGCCCAGAGCCAGCTGGTAACTAAAACCTGACCCTAGGAAGGAGGGGGAAAAAAACCCACAAAACAGGAAAAATAAACTAAGTGCTTGTTTGTCTGACAACCATGGGTAGAACAGGGTGGAGCTGCTCAAAGCTGCATAGTTAAGGATGGTAACGTTTAGTTCTCTTCCTTAGAAAGCCATGGGAAGGCAAGCGCAGGTCCCATCCTTGCCATCTGTGACCCCCACCACCTCACAGAGGCTATGCAGTTTGTGGGAGCTGGATTCACTTTGGAGGAGTGGGGAGAACAGGGGAAAGACGTCCTGACCATGGTCCGGTCATGAGATTCCCAGGAGTTGTAGCAGAGACTACCTGATTCCTGGCAAACGGCAGACACAGGTAATGGCAGTTTTTAAAGGAAGGCCGGCCTCTTCCGCAGCTACACGTTTTGAAAGGGAGGAAGACATTCAGAGGACTGTGGTTTAAATTCTGGATAGCCGCTCCATTTTTGGTCTGTTAGCCATGGTTCCTGGTCTGCTAGCACTGAAAGGCCGCTTGGGTTTATGGTGCACCTTAAGCTCTCCCTGATTGACATGGGAAAAACTGTTCAAAGCCTAGTATGCCAGGATGGATGACATTATTTTTCTGAACCCAGTTGCAGGGTATTCTCTTGGGATAGGTGGCATAGCGTCTGACTCATCTGCTCGTAGGGAGCGCTGCTAAGTGACCACAAGTTAAATAAACTTGAATTCCTCAGTCATGACTGAGGGATAATGAGGAAAGTTCCCTCCTGCTCTGCAAGTAGCTTCTGCAGGTGTTGGACATCTGGAACTCCCTTAGCTCCCAAGATCTATTAACCACAGGGAAGAGAACAGATTGAGCAGATTATCGTGGTTTTGGATGACACAAGAAACCCAGAGACCTTTCTGATGAACAAACACTGCTTGTAAGTGCTAGCTACAATTGTTGTTCCCATGTTAAATGGCTTTTCTCTAGTAGTTACCACAAAGTCTTTGGTTTTCATGAGGAGTGTATGAGCTGAACAAGTTACCTGGTCAGGGCAGTCCACATAAAATACCCAAATAAATTCTCAGGCATGTGAGTCATTTATTTTATCATATGTCAGGGAAAGAGAATATATGTATAAAGCCACATAATTCTTTAAAGATAGCTTGTGCTGAAATTCAACAAAGCATGTTATTTTTAGTAGTTGCAGATCATAAGTGGACATTTTACAGAGAAACCTACAAAAGTTAGTTGTACTTTCTGGTAGTAATTACCTCCCACAAATATGACTCACTTCTGCAGTTTAAATGCAATGGGTTTGTGTCCCAAAATCAACAGTTTTATAAATAAATCTCTGAATCACAGACTGAATGCCTGAAGTGTTTAAATATTTTTTACTGGCCTGGGAAGTAGTTTGCATTTAAGGCTTTTACTTCATAACAAACTCCCAGTGAGCAGTACTGATACCAAAAGGGAGTAAATACAGACAAAATAGGAAGGCTGCAGTGAGCTCTCTAGCAGAACAGCATAAACCAAGTTTTCTCAGTCTGTAGTGCTTCTGCCAACGTGCGGTGGGATTGCCAAGTTCGACGTGCATTAGGGCCCAGGATGGAACCGGTTTTCCTGTTTCACAGCACCCCCCGTGTGGAAAGTGTACCTGGAGCTGAGGTCGCCGAGCAGAACCGGGGTCGGGGGGGGGACACGGGACACAGGCACACGACCCGCGCACCGTTTCAGCTCTCCTGGGGAGGCAATGCAGGTCACCCCCATAAAGAAATGCCGGCCATCTCCCTGAAGAACGATAACGACAGAAGAGGCCTCTCCTCCGAAAGCCAACTCACTACGAGGCTGAAGAAGAGGGCGGCTTCACCTTGAGAGGATGGGATTTTACGTTGTGAAAAGGGTCGCTCTGCGTTTGTTTTTTAAACGACGCGAGGCGCCCAGGGGTTTTTCGCCCGTCCGAGCGCAGGCGAAGGCTCCCAGCTTCGCCTCCCGAGGCTGAGCACCGGAGCCCGCCCGCCGGAGGGCTGCAGGCTGCCGCCCTGCCGCAGGCGGGGTCCCGCCGGGCCCCGGTACGGAGGCCCGGGGGGGTCAGTCCCGGTCATTCCCCACCACCCCCACCCCCGCCCCGCGCCGTTAAGCCCGTCGGCGGGCGGTTAATCCC
>JAVKLA010000073.1:28726524-28742702 GCA_034782735.1 Sagittarius serpentarius
AGCCGTGCCTCCTTCGGGAGGGGTGTACGGGCGAGTGGGAAAGGGGCGGGGGTGGGGGGGTGGGGGGGGAAGGGGCGAGGGAGGAAAACAATCAATCAAACAAACAGAAATAAATAAATAAATAAATAAATAAATAACCAAACCAAACAAACGAAAAGAGTAATCTTACCTGTAGAGCTTTACCCGAAGGAAAATAAGTTCTCCCAGAAAAAGCATGAATTTTTGTTAGATCCTTGTGGGGATTCCTCTAGTTTCACTGCACATTAAACTGAGATTTTCGAGGAAAGGAGAGGAAAGGAGAGGAAAGGGAAAAAACAATCACTCCACCAGCAGATATTGCTGTACCACGACGGCTTTCTTGACTAGAGGTGACCTAAATAATACTAATCTGATCAGATATAAAAGCAGAAATATTTATACATGTACACATGTAAAAAAGTCCTGATTTACACACTGTTAAGTTTGCAAAAACCACCCAGAAGACAAGAAATGCACATATGCAGTTGAAACCCATACACCTTCTATCTTTAGTTAATTACAAACCGTCAGTTAAAATCACTGGGATGGCTGGTGAGAAGTTATATACCGTAAGTGACAGCACAGAACATGCAGTCCTTTTTATTTATATTTAATTAGAGAAAAAAAATAAAAAGGAAAAGGCAAGAGAACAGAAAGCTAAAGAAACAGGAGCTGAATAAAAGAAAGAAGGAAAGGAGCAGGCACATTTCAAATATCATCCTGTAGCAATTAATCAAAGATTTCTAAAAAGTTCAAGCACAGACTCTGCAGCCTTATCTTGGTTTCTAAGTCTCAGTGTGATCCACAAAACGGCCCACTTACGAGGAAATGTATTCACCTCTTGGCTGACTCACCCTCAGACGTTTGCCTTTCTCCCCTATTGATATTTCATCTACTATAAAATCTCTACTGCTTTGTCAAACCCACCTTTGCGGGACACACAGATCACTGCCGTTTCTGCTGCGTGACCACTCAGAGACCTGCTGTACTGGCCACCGAAAGCAGCAAATCCTCCACCTGTGACTTTTTAGAATATTTTATTTGGAACAGGATGGGGAAATTATATTCTGTCAGCTTACCTCCAGCAATTGGAGTCTGATAACTTTGTCAGGCTTGGTTATATTCATTTACATTTATTCTATCTAGAAATAGATGTTCCTCTGATATTATGCAGGCAAAGATTAGAACAAAGCACATCATTACGTGTATTGTGACGCTCCGTTTTTGCTGACTGTGCACAATATAATTTAATCAATTGCATAAAAACCCTACAGTGATTCCCTGTGAGCTGCAGACTCCGCGTGTGTTGCCAGCTACTGCAACACTCACTTTCCACAAGCTACCAGCCCTGGTGCAGCGGGCAGGCACACGCTGTCTGAGATTATCTGAATTGATGCAACTCAAAAAACCCCAAGGCCTCCTGATTCTCCTACTTAGAGTTTTACATTATCATTTTATATAAATTGTGCCTTGAAGAAAATGAATAAAGAATAATGAGGATAAGGTGGCATCATCAATATAGCAGATTTTTTTTCAGAAAGAGTCAGAAAGGGGGGGTGAGGTAATAGGAATGAGGTGGAAAGTGTGAGATCAAGAGCTTCAACTAACAACAAGAACAAAAAGGAAACAACACAGGAGGGAGATAAGCATGAACGTGCTGGTTGATCACAGGATTACTGCAGCCTACCAGTCGGTGCGGTCCTGAGAAAAGACAAACATGGTCATAGGATGCAAACCATGATCACAGGATACAAAAAAGTGTTGGCAGAGCACAGGAAGAATTCAGGCCCTTGTCCAAGGCATTGGTGACACCTCTCCTGACATCTTTGAATAACTGGGTCGCTCACATTCAGAAAAGGCAAAGTCAAATTGGGATAGGTGCAGAGGAAAGCTACAAGGTTAAGCAGTTTATTTTATGAGTAAACTACCTTATGAGACTAAAAAACCCTGCTAAATAAAGCCAGACAGGAGATATGATGGCTCTCTTTTAAGTCTCTCTTATTGATGCTATTGATGCTAAAGGAAAAAAAAAGGGCACGGATCTAGAAATACTGTAGCAATGAAACACATTTGCAGAACTAAATGTGTTTGAAAACCCACGTTGGCTTTTCTGAACAGCGCTTGAGAGCTGTGCAGGCACAGCAGCCTTCCCAGAGCCAAGTCAGAGGTCTTGGACTGGTTAGCTGGGCCTAGAGATGGAGCGTACAGCAAAAAGAGCTGGCAGATTACTGGTGTCTGCTGTGCCCAAACCTACCTATTCCTGCTTATTTCTGCCCCTTCGTCAGCCTTACAAAGAGTCTGAAGCCATGGGAGTACTTTAATAGCCTACGAACGCTGCCCATCTGCTGCTGAGTCCCTCTCTCAGAGAGAAGCAAGTTTCTCTTGAATAGCCCTGGGAAAGACTATTTATCCTCTTGCATCACGGGTCTACGAGGTGGAGGTAAAGCGTGCCTAAAATATAAACACCCCAAGGCTTAGCCCTGCAGGGAACAGAGCCCAGATACAGCCTTCCCTGCTGCTCTTGCAGAGCGTAGCTGCTCTGCCATCCCCCCCAAGAACCAGCGAGTCGCTAAAGGTCACATTTCTCGTTGGGGACAGGCAGTTCCTGTGCAGGTTGTGCCCTAGGCATAACCGCAGCGCAGCACCCTCTGTCCTCGCCCGCTCTCACCTCCCTGCAGAGAGGCCAGGCAGAACTGGGTTCCTATTTTTGCTCTTGCTACAGAACGCCTGAAAAGGAAGAAAATTTTCTTCACGGTGAAAAGAGATTTGAAAGAGAAGGAATGTTCCCCGACTCGACTGAGCTCGGTGACTCTTGTGGTATGCTCCCTATACATGTTCAGACACTTAATGCAGATGCTCCAAGTCTTTCCCGTGGCATATCTGCCCCTCCAATGTGCTGTGTAGACGCTGGTCTTCTGCTTGGGTTCACAGCCGTGAAATGCTTCAAGCGGTGAGTGTGCTGTTCCAGCTCTGGCTGCAGTGACGGAGGGGACAGCTACGTAACCGATGGAGGCAGGAGGCTGGCACATCACCCTGAGAACGCAATCTGAAGCAGCGAAGAAAATGGAGTCTGATTAATGCATCCGCAGTGCAAAAAATGGACAGTGATTGTCCTTTGTTTCTCTATTTGTGACTTTGCAATGTGGATTTGATTACAGCGGTCTGAACTCAGCAGATTTCCTCCCTGCGAACAGTGGAAAACATTGATGCTCTATTTACAAAGAATTTCTGGGAAGCCTGTTGCACATACATATCAACAACTACTTGCTTGGATGGTTTTTATTTAATAGGGTTTCGAAAAGCATATGGAGAAAATTTCTGCTGTGGTGCATTTAACTTAGAAATGTGCCGTGCCTGGAGGAATAAGCTCTTAGGAGTTACAGTGCTTTTGTGTCTGGATAAAGTGTGCTGGTATAGCGACGTGTATTTGGGCTCTCGTCTTATCGTAACCTCTGGGGCCTGTGGCTGGATTGTACCTTGCTGGAGAGACCAGCCTGCATGTAGGCAAGGCTCTGTGTAGAGGTTGCATTTCCTAAAATTTTTTGCTCAAGGCCTTGAGTTTCATAACACTTTTTATGACGTTTGCTCTTTGGAACAGTATCTACAATACGTTAATTTTCCTTTTACTCCAAGCTCCAGCAATCACCCTAAAATGGCGTTACATAACATAGCACATCTGGCCTGGAAAGGGACAGTTCAGATGTTCTGTATTTGGGTTGCGATCATTATTTTAATGTAGGTCTAGTGAGGGGATTTGAAGATAGATAATGTCTCTAAAATTTGAAAAATTCTACCGTGTCCTTTTATGGTATTTGTTTTAACTGACCTTTCTTTATTTCCAGATCACAGGAGAAGCCCTTCAGAGCTGACACGCAGGAGCAATACGGAGTAAAAGCAAGGTGTGCCTAGAGTCTGCAGGGACCCAATATACCCTGCACTCGTGCTTGAACGAGTGGGAATTGCAGCCCTCGAACCCCATAGCATTTGGTTACACTTGAACTTCTGATTATTCGCTCCCTTACAAATAGTTTCTGAATTCCCTAGTGTTCAGCAGCAAGCCTGAACACACAAAAAGCAGGTCACTGTTATTCAGACATTTTTGGTTTCAAAATAACCCAGTATCTGATGCAATTCACTTTAAATAGTACATCCTCAAATCATTGTTTTAAAAGCTTCCTCAAAAATTGTTAAGGGACTTTTCTGTTTCCCTATCGAAATTTACAGCGGTCTTTTCAGCAAGGAAGAAACTCATCAGGGTCCCAAATCTAAAAAGTCTTTACACAGACAGTTAACCAAAATAAAGTTAAAGATACATGCTAAGTCTTTGCAGGAATCGGACTCAGCTAACCATAAAAGAGAAGTTATAAAATCTGACTATGCCATCCAAAGCACAGAGCAAACCAAAAAAGTGAGACCATTTAGTAACTTATCTCAATTTAATCAAGTTGCAAGTACATGAAGTACTCATTTCTCAGCCAGCACTGTGATTTTTCAGGAGGGAGGCAAACCTTCACGATAATTCCAAACAGGTCTCACAAGTTATTTAAAAGTGCATATCCATTTTTTATAGCTGAAGTATGTCTCTTGTTTCGCTTTCAATGAAACTCATGTTTGCAATTTTTATAGGCTTAAAAAGCATCATTCAGCCTGGTTAAAGAGCTTACTTTCACAGTGCAGACTGAAAAACACAGCGCAGTCATGACACAGCAGGTAAATATGAAGGACAAATGCATACATGCTATGTGTGAGGCAACAGATCTCACATTGGGAAACAAGAGGAGGAACTGAAAGAGAAAAGACTGGGAAGTAGGCAGAAGAGGAAAAGAGACAAGAATAAGCACTAACAACCTGAGTCAACATTAACAAGAAAAAGACTCCCTGAAGGGAAGAGGTCCCTTTCTCATGACTTCTCTGTTTATTGATTCAAATGGAAGAAGATAGATACCACATTGCAGACCTGTTTTCTGATTAGCAAACAAACTAAAAACTATAATTAAAACATCTGATTTAAAGAATGCATGAAAAGCAACCTTACTGTTTTGACTGTGACCTGTTTAGTCTGCTTTGAGCTTTTTAGAAGCTCAATATCAGAGGTTGTGGAACAGATGGAAAAAAAATAATGCCAGCACATTTTCTCCCCTAAAGCTAAATAATAGGACACGCAGTAGGTAGATACCACAGAAATGATAGACTAAACGTTGATTTAGCTTCTAGAACTTGCAAGCACCATACACCTTGCGATTTTTAATTGCTGAAAATCAGTCTTGTATCTTTAGTCTGAAAAAAAAACCCAAACAAAACTTCCTAGGTGATTTTAGGATGCAGTAATGTGTTAAACTTGCACATCAAAAACATCCCAGTTCACATTGTTCATCCTTCTGTATCTTACATAGGAGGGATGCTTTCAGCACGCAGTAAATCGGTTGCATATCCAATGTCATTAACCTTAACATAGTCTTCAACAAGGTTTTGAAGCTCTGCAGTGTCCCTGGTCATGCTCACAGCTGGCAGCAATCACGACTAAGTTGCATACATACTCCCACCGGATTTTCTAGGTCCAACGAAGCCACAAGAACATATGTGTTTGCACTGATCCCACGCTTAAGCTCACCGTAGGAAAAGCTGCTCAGGCTTGCTCTAAGCCTGCAGTTAAATGGAAGGAGACAGATAACCTCTAGGGCCTGACCCAATGTCCGCCAGCTTCTCGGGGAGTCTTGGCACTGATGGCATTAGCCCGTCAGTCAGGCCCCTTGCTGTTCAGTGTACAGTACACCCAGCTCTAAGAGCTGTTCCCAAACCAGGAGCAGTATGTCTTATTTAAAACCTGTTGGTTTGTGAACTTATCTCCAAATACTCCCATGGGAATACAAGGAAGTGTCAAAACTCAATATCTTAAATTATTGACATACCGAGTAACCTGCGAAGAAAAATAAACACATTTGCTCTCTTACCATGAAAACAAAAGATTGGCACTGCTTCTGTAAACAACAGTAAGGCCGGTTTTTTACCAGTAGTAATGCAGGTTCTACACCTTTTTTTTTCTTAGAAGATTTTACTGATGACAGAATAAAACTAATAGGGGGAGGATACATGGACAATGAAGAGCAGAAGGGATTTTTACTTTGGTAGAGCACTGAGGAAGCTTCAGAACCAGAGCCTCTGATTATGGCACATCAATAATATCCCTGTTTGGTGGCAATGGGCTGGATATTAAAACCAGACTTAATGGAGAATGGAGCTAAGACGCAGTGCTATGTACAGATAATATCGATTGATCTCCACTGACCAAGATCCCAAGATTATGTCCTCTTTACACATTGTCGATATTTTTGTTAATATGGTTAAAAATGTCAGTACCCAAACAGCATTTGGTAATGCCTTCTAGAAAAACACCTAGGAAGAAGTCAGTGAGTCAGAGGGTCATGTTTTTGTTTTTACAGCAATGCTAAAGACAAAATTCATTTATAAGAGAGAGAATAAAGTCTACACTTTGACGTTTTTTCTATATCAGGGAATTTTACTGGTAAAACAGGGAAGAAAAATAACTTTACACATTCCACCAGCTAAGCCCCACTAAAGTTAAAATTGCTGAGAGGTTAAATATGTACATATTTCTGCTGCCTTTCAGCATTTTTACTGGTGGATCAATCAAGTGTTCCTCAGTGAGCTAATTCTGTCCCTGCTTTGGAGCAGGCTCGGAGTAGATGGATTTTTTTTTTTTTTGCACGTCCATGTGCTAAATTTGAACAAAGTTCTACTGCCTATGTATCAGCTGAGATTTTCCACAGAAAGCAGACAAGACATCCCAACAAGAGGCTGACTTCTCTGCCAAATTTGAAGCAAGGAATTTAGAACTTCTCTATATGGTCAAAATAAGGTATTTTTTCTTAATTGCTTTAGAGATACTGATGAGCAATTTGCTGAACTTCTCACTCTTTCTCTACTGCATCCCTCTCAAAAAAGTCAGATAGCAGGAGATACTCAGAAAAGAAAGCTCCTGCCTAATCAGTTAAAATTTAAACGAACAGCTGAAATTATAGCCAACTAAGACCTGCCTCGTATAATGGAAATGTCAGACGTCCTTAATTATAGGTCACCACCAGTTCTGCCTACAACAGAGTAATTTTATTTTCATCCACAGAAATGAATGGAGTTTAGGGGGGAAAAAATTTCCACCTATTAAATTTAAATCCAGGCTGCTCCTTCACTACGGCTCTGCTTCAGGCCAGTGGAGCAGCTACAGAATTCCCACCCCGCTTGTTTGCTGTGGTTACACAGTCCTGTGTTATTTCCACTATCTCACACACAGAGCCAGAAGAACTTGGAAGATGAAAAGACTTTTGCTTTCAAATATTTTCCTTATAAAAGCAGAAAGCTAAGTGTAATTCTATTAATGCATTATTATTTTGGAGGGACTGCTGAAGTCAGGAAATTCCAAGTCAATGCTATATTATATTCATTGTGCAGATGTACCACTTTCTATTCCTCTTTTCCTTGTTAAATATAACCTGTTGCGGTGCATTTTTTATTACAGAATGTGCAGTGGGACGGTTTCTGCAGCAGTGCTGGAATCACCACCCAGGGAAGATTAGTTACATCTGAAAGTGGATGGACGAAAATGAAGTGTAAAGAACGGCTGAAAGCAAGGCAGTGTGTGCCAGAAAAATGAAGATCATACTCCATTGGACTCTCACTTCGATAGATTCAAGATACTGCTCATTTTCAGAGAATCTTCTGGGAGGTCTCCCTCATGTCCCGCTACAGGTAGCTTAGTTGATTTTTTGGTAGCACTGTGTATCAAAAAATTCATACCTAAAATTCTGGGGATGGTTATTAGTTCAAATAGTTGGAAATTCTCTTGTTCTTTATCTGTGCTTCACTAGTTTGGAGCACTTCATTCTAAAACACTTTGGAATATAAAGTAAGGATATTTTAAGTGAGCGAGAAAACAAAACAAAACGCACCAAAAAACCCCAAACCAAAACAAAAAACCCAAACCAAAACAAAAAACCCCTCTAAAACCCAAACAAAGTCCAGCCCAAGAGTTCTCAAGCCACCGACACTTAAAGCCCAACCTTTCCTTCACAGTCATATCTCAGCATTCTGCCTCAAGGCTCTTCCTAATTGAGGAACCTTAATTACTGGCTGATGCTTTGGGAGGTCTTCCAACCTGACCTTGCATCTTTGTTCTGCTGATCAGGGTGCTGAGGGGTGCTTTCGAGGGGTGCTTTCTCCGGGCTGAGCCCAGCCGGGGCCGCGAGCTGTCCCGGGGAGGGCTGGAGCAGGGGCGGGCAGGCTGCATCGGGCAGGGCCTGACCTAAACCCCTCCGCGCCCTGGTCCACTCTTGAAGCTGTTGGCGGCCAATTGCAAATCAGGAGAGTTTTCAGAAACCTCTGGGTTACGGCTCTTCTAACCAAGCAGGAATTAAACACTAGAAAGCAGGTTCTTTGCTTGCCATTTCAAGCCTGTGTTTAGCCAGCACTTTGCCAAAAAAGTTCTTTTGCTGGAACTTCTCACCCCAAAGCGCATTTTTGCTTCTCCTCTTGTTGCTTCTTTCTGCCTTTTCACGAGCAGCTTTGCAGGCTGTATGCCAGCGACACCCACGTCCACCCATCCCTCCTTCCATCTGCACAGCCGACTCCAGACAATATTGCCTACCGTTAAGTTTTGGGCCATGGATTTGTTTCAGCTGTGTCACTTGGAGAAAGGACCATAACTGTTTCTTACTTTTCACTGCCCTTAGATGAATGAAGGGCGACTACAGGCTGATTACTCTCAATAAGTTGAAGTACTCACATAGTGATAGAAATTGTTACAAAATACTAAATACACTAAAAAAATAATCAGATGCCAAGTACATCAGTTTAAGCAAGGAGTAATTTAAGCACCACCAGCTGTGTGTAGAAAAGATACAGACAGCACCGATGCTGGCAAATCTTATAGTACTGCCCACTCCAGACAGCCCTGTAGGGACTTGCTACTGACTAATCAGTCACCCCAAAAATCCTTCTCCAGTAGGAGTCCTGCAGATGAAATCAACAGGGGTGAAGCTGGGTATGGCCTGCAATTGCAGTTCTGGGGTGCCATGGGTCATGGGTCTCTCCTTGTATTTTTCCTGGGTATTCAAAAGAAGAGGCTATGAAAGCATGCCAGCCCTCCTGTTTCCTTCGATAACTTCCTCAGATCCTCAGCTGTAATTAGGACTCCCGAGGGAGAGCTTGTATTCACTTAATGCTGACTTGACTCAGCAGAATGTGGTGAGGCACCAGCCAAAAACCTCCTTGTGTTCCTCTCAGAGAGCGCTGCTTTCCGGGGAACAGCCGCCTCTGCCTCTTCCTTAAGTGCCTGCTGTAGATTCCCACCCTGGGAGCAGTTGGATAAGCAGCGCTGTCAGGCGAGGAGGGAACACGCTCCCAGTGATGGATGCACCGCCAGCAAGCAGAGTGGCTGACAACTGGTCAGATGGACTCTGTTTAGGAAACACGTGGTTAGAGCAGCACTGAAAATTTCATAATGGAAAACGGTAACAAGGAGATTACCTTTAGACTTGTGGAATGGGATCTAATCCTTAATGGGAGAGGCACGGAGACATACCTGACACTCTCTTCAACGTGTATCTTAACCCCTAAGATGTCTTAACATATATCATAATCAACATCTCTTAATCTTTGTGTGTTTTGTTATTATAACTGCACTTAACTATGTCATTATTATTATTAAATGACTGCTCTTTATTATTTTCTGCATAACACTAAGCCAGTAATTTCTTAAACTTCTTGACTCTTTTTAGACAGGAAGGTTATACTCACTTAGCATCTAACAGGGGAGTTTAGCTTTCATCCGATACTGCTTTGCATCTTGCTTCAATATGTTCTGATTAAATACAGCAAGCTGAAATATTCTTTCTAATACTGGAATCATGTTTTTCTTATAAAAGGATCCCAGATGGCCAGATAACAGAAAAGAGGTCTCTTACATTGAAATGAGTAGTAACTTAAAAATTGGAGATTACCAGTCCCTAAAATCAAATGGCATCTTCTAATGGGAAAGATAGAAAAAAGACTGCTACATCATCATCCTGAAACTTTATTCTCAGTCTCCAGATCAATGTCCTGATATTAATGAATCCCTATGTTTTCTTTTTGAGACTGCATCTGTAACTAGGAGGTAGGAAGGGCTCTACATAGCCTGGTGATGGATTCCAGTCCAAGGTGCACTGGATCCTCTTGAGGAAGCATGAGCCTTCCCATGACCTCAGGAAGTGATGGATCTCTGTAAGGAAACAGCATGCTTACCTTTCATAAACTATCCAGGAAAATACAGGGAAAGCCATATGGCATCTCCTAAAATTAGGTCTCACTTAACATAGTACCTAATTGTAAGGCCACAGAGCCTACATCTGTTGGAACTGGGTGTAGCATGAAATGTCAAATGCAGATTTAGATCCAAGTAGGACTGCAAAAGGGAAATTAAGTGGTTTTGACATTCTTTTAATTGAGGAAGGAAGAGCTTCCTGATCGAGTTTGTTGAGATTCTGATGGGGAAGAGCAAAAGGTTTGGAGAAATCCTAATCTTTTCCCAGCAGGAAACTGGAATAAAAAGAACTTGGAGCTTTTCTGTTACCCTCTCACCCATGCTACTCTCTTGCAGAGATGCAGATATATACCCCTAGCTGGTAGTTCTTATTATAGTAGATGCTGTTGGAACAAGAAAGTCCAAATGAATCCTCAAATGCTCTTCTTGGTTAAGGAATTTCCCATGTTGTGATTTTGGCTAGTTTCTCAAAGCATTTGGGAAGCCAACTCTGATGAATAAAATATGTCTGACATGATGTATGAGCTTCCACATATGACATGTCATACGAACCAAAATCAAACATAAGCATCTGCCTGTCTTCCATGGAAATGCCAAGATTGTCTTCAGAGTGGGGTTTGCATAACCTGCACGACTAGGATTTGGAAACTATTTTGAACAAGGAGGAAAGACATATTAATACATTGCCAAGTGACACATCTTCTCAAGGCACAGGAAGAGATGGGGTAACGTAGCTAACATAACATGGGATAAAAATTAAAACTCTATGACTGAAAAGGGAAGCATTAAGATTTCCATTCTGTAATGTTGCCATCCATGCTGGATATAGCTGGAGCAGCTGAAAACAACACTGATCATACCACTGGAAATTATAACCTCTTCAGCCACTTCAAATAAATGGGAGAAGACTGAATCTGCAGCAGCATAGTACTTTTAATTTGAACTACCACTGTTTTCAGTTTGCTAATACATGGGGATTTGAACGGCAGCCTCAGCTGTGGTGGTAGTAATCTCTCAGGCAGGGATGGGGCAGGCAGATGCGGGTATAACCAAGGGATCAGGAATCTAGGCCAAGCCCATGACTTTGTGACCTTCCTAATCTTTAAAAATAGCTTTATGTATGTGTGTATACAAACAGATGCAATACAGTAACAGATATATACCATAAATGTTACCTAAAATTGCATACTTTTTAGTATTCTGAAAGGTAAGAAAAGCTAGTGAAGAAAGGCACCCTGAGCTCTCGTGCAGTAAGACATGAGAGACAGCATCGAGTAGCAAGCAAGAAAAAGAACACACAGATGAATTGACATAAAATATTTCTGTTTCAGTTTAGCCGTGGGTTTCGCTCTGGTAAATTTGGTGATCCCTGGCTGGCTGGGTACTCTGTCTAGTATTTTCTTCTATGCATGAAGAACGGCCTGTTGGCCGAGTTTGGCATTTCAGTCTAGGTAGTCACAGCAATGGACAGGTCTGTCTCTTTGCTTTTTTTCCTTCAGTCTTGCCCAAGTCAACAGAAAGGGTTATCTGTCACTGTGCCACAGGAAAAACAGCCTGTGAAAACAGCACCAAAACGGTTTGCTTAGGATTCATACCAGTATGCATCAGTTTGAGGAGAATGGAGACCCAAGCAATGCATATGTCCTTAAAATGCAGTTTCAGAGGCTGTAAAACTAATGTAGTGCATTACTATTCAAGAGAAATTGTGACTGTGATTTAGTCTGACTCAGATTAAGAGTAGACTGTAGTTAAAATGTCTTGAATTAGACTCTGAAAAATAGCTGTGCCTAAGCTACCTTTCATAGGGGAAATTAACAGCAGTTGCAAACACATTTTTTCAGACCTTCTGGAATAAACATTTAAACAAGCAACAATGTTAAGATAAAAAAATCATAGAACCTATAAATACTATTTAGGAGCAGAGCACTCTTTATGAAGCAATCACCAACTAAAGATAAAGCAGTCTAAGGTGAAGCATGCAAGTAAGTATAGTCCTGGATTCATGGTGAAGAATGCTATTGTAGTGAGGAGCTTTTCCATTTTGCAAATTAATCTTACACCTAAAATTAGCAGTGAATCCCATGAAGTTCTTGACATTATTTAGAATGAATGGCATGGCACCAAAGTACTATTATTAACAACAATTACGCAAACTTCTTCTGTCCTCTTCTTCAAGATGCTGCAATGCTGAATCTAAATACAAGCATACCTGGCTGCAGGAAGAAACTTTGAGCTTTTGAATTCTACATCTTTGCAGAATAAGGTTTTCACAGTCATCCTCTCTATGCTAAGACTGCCCAAATGTTTTAAAAACATTTGGCCGGATTACAAGTATTTAAAAAAAAAAAAGAAAAAATTTTTTCATGCCATAACAAATGGTTTTGTTGCCTTTGGTGTTGTGTGATATATGGTACATTATGCGAGAATCCACAGAGCTGGTATGGCCTTATCAGGGAAGAGTGTCTAAAGACACTCAGCAAAAAAGACACCAGTTGCAGGTGAGGCAACAAATTCTAGGACTTTTCACCGTACAAAACTGGGAGTAAAAATCAGAGCAGACAGGTGAAGTCATGTCCATAAACCCCAACAACCTCATGACAGGAAAACACGTCACTGACTGGACTGATGTCAAGAATAAAAGATGAGGTGGGATTCATCTCACTTAACTTTAGATGCCTGTGAGTTGTACCACACTCTACTGACTAGATCCCCACTAACTACAGAGGCAATCTGGAGGAACTAGCCCAGAAGTAAAACTCTACATAAGGCAGCTAAGTCGCCCGCATGATCACCTACTGTGGTTACGAAACAGGAATTAGTCATCGCCTGCAAGAGATCAGCTGCTTCAATGAAGCAACTACCAGCAGCTACCGAAATAGGTAATGAGTCTTTAAATAGAAATAAAATTACCTAAAACACATCAATTTTTAATTTCATTACTCCAGATAGCTTTGGTATTTGCAAAATACTGGTCAGACAAGATCCTGCAGGCATTTAAATACAAACAAAGCTCTCCATTAGCGCTTTCAGCTTCTAGCTAATCCTAGTTACTTAGGATTTTTCAGTTAAATTCTCCGTGCACGTGAAGGTCTGCTTCTGGTCATCCCTACAGCTGCCTAGCTCTTCACTCTACCTAACCACCTGCAGGTCTTCAAGCTTGGCTTTTCTCTGCCTGGCTGCTCTGCAGAAACTGATTTGGGCCGTTCAGAACATGCCCTGCGTGTATGAAATATTGGGTGTAATCCATCTTTGATACGAAATCCCAGTAGTCACTGAGTTCCTCCAGGATGTTAAAAACCAAGGTTCGATTCTATCCTCTAAAGAAATCTGAATCATCATCATTTGCCAATGATGCCAATTCACCTTCCTAAAGACAACAATTCAGGTGGTCTTCATGCATACTGATGAATGTTGTTTCTATAAAATACTTAAAATTTTCATTGAACTAGCGAAAAATTATAACCTAATGGCCAGAACATTTATCTAAGTGGTGAGAGGAGTAGAGAGTATTTCAAAGTACTTCTCTTAAGATGACATAGGAGCTCTTGTCCTTCCAGTACTTACACAGTCAGTCAGCATCAGTAACAGAAAATGAGAGTTCTTCAGAATACCTAAAGCTCAGTGATTTAGGGTACTGCGCACCACAGACATCTCTGTTCAAACCTTCCCAGTAAGAAAAGGGAACCTAATAAAGGGAATTTTCAAAGCGTTTGGTTCATGGAAACCCCTGGACCACCTGATCTGCTTGTAACAATTGCTCTAATCCAAGATTTTAATACTTGGGTAAAAAAGACATTTTCTATTTGATCCCACATAAAAACTTCTTAGGCTTTTATTTCCAGGAGGGAAAAAAGAAAAGTTTATTGTTTGGATGGATCCAAACTAGGCTTTCCTTGTTTCATCTTGCAACCAAAAATTCCTGATATGCACAGCCTTACGTGAGAATCATAATCCCTTTCCAGTTCTTTATCAACAGATGATCATTCTTGCACTGAACTGCTGTTCCCTGCTCCAGTAAACTAAAATCCGATATAATTACACTAGATTTTACACAGCTCTATAGTGCCAACAAATTTGGCCTGTGCATCTGAGTTTCAGACATACTGTTGTCCATGTTAATGCCGTATGTTTGTATCTACCAGAGAGACCCTTACATTGCCAAACAGGAGAATCAGACCAACTATGCCGAGTACACCAAAGCTTCAGTTCACATCTCAGAAAATAACCATTATAGTATCTCTGTTTCTCCTTATGGCATTGACCGATGAATTGTTGAGGTCTCTTAAGCAAAATTAGACTTTTAATTGTATTTGTTTGTTTGTTTTCGTAGACTCTCATATTCCTTTTTTCTGGTTTTCTTTATATTAATTCTGTATATTCAGAATACACACTGCAAGCTCCAAAACTATACCAGCTCCAAAACAACAGCTTTCCTTTATGTATTAACAAACATTTCCTGCAGAAGTATTATGTACTTTGCAGTGAGAAAAAAACCAAAAGACAAATGAGAGATAACAAATGAATAACATCTAACATTAGAATGTGTTCCAGCAATTAAAAAAACAAATATAAATGAGCAGAATATACAATGCAATAATTAAGAAATCAATTTAAAGTTGGGATTTAAAAAGCTGAGTGAGCCAGCTGTACAGATATCATAACAAGAGAATAACTCCAAACGAGAGCCAAATGAGCAATCACGCAAAACTGAGACAGCAAACAGCAAGAGAGTAGAACTAAATCAGAAACAGAGTGTAAGTTACAGAAGGAAACAAACATGAACCATATGGGAAAATATTCACAATACATTAGTGTTTAATTAGATAATATAACGGATAAGAACACTTATGCAGAGTCATCATAAACAAAGATGAATGGAAAATGTGCTACTAATAAAACCGGGTAATCTAACTGCACTACAACTGTAATTTGATCAGCGACAAGTTCAGATGTAATTTAAAACAAAAAAGAATATTTTGATACAGTATTTTGCTACTGCATCTAGTAGTAGAAAATAAGTAGACATTCTGAAGTTCCAGGTACTTTGAAAACAAACAAAAACCCCACAACTGTTCACAATCCCACACTTGCACCCAAATTTGCATGCCAATTCCATTTTGAACATGCAAGATTTGCCTTTTGGATGAAGAATGTAGAATGACCTTTTCAAATTTTTTCCTTTTCTAACATCACTTCTTGCTTGTGTGAAGGCTCTGAAACAGAAATCACATCTAAAGTTAAAATTAGCATAAGAATGGAATTGTAGGTCCTGGTTATGTTTTCGCACATTTATTTTATACAGCATACCAACCTGACATACGTATCAGCACAGGTTAATTACTTTTGAGAGAAAAACAATAAGCAACAAGTAGGGCAAAAGCAGAGCAAGAGAAACAAAATGGTTTTGAAGGCCTCTGTGATCTTCACAAACACTTTTTCTTAACAAGGAAGACTTTTGAAAAGTCAATTGCATATATGCAAGTCATTATAGCTATATATAGCTATGTACACATTGATGCTTTATGGCAGTTTACATCCTTATACTTAAATCTTTCAAGCAAGTACAGCTTTCTCAAGTCGTGCAAGACACGACAATTTATTAGGAATCACAGCTTCAACCTTTAAAGGAACAAATAAATTCATGGTAAAGTACAGAAATCGAAAAACAGTGTAAGCTGAGGAAAGTGAAAAAAGGGAAATTTCTCTTGATAAATATTTATAAACTCCGCTTTAAGTGAATGTGCAAATTTCAAGTGGCTTTACCATTTTTTGAGACTGTAACATACCAGGGTACACCTTCAAAACTTATTAGATTCACTTGGAAGCAAAAACAGAAATTGAAAGA
>JAVKLA010000073.1:28747747-28804121 GCA_034782735.1 Sagittarius serpentarius
CCCGCCCCGGGTCCCGCCGGGGCGGTGGGGAAGGGAGGGCTGCTCCCGGGCGGCGGGGGCGGGCGGCGAAGTTTCTTCCCTTCCCTCTGGCTTCGGAGGTACCTGTTTGTCTAATAATGGGTGGTAACGGTTTGGCCGGGGGCCCCCGCTCCGCTCTCCGTGCGTGTGTGACCAACTGCTGCAGTCTATATAAGGAATTACATTTACATTTCAGACTTAAGGGCTGCTGTGGGGTTGGTGGTTTTTTGTTGGGTTTTTTTTTTTTCTCCTCCCCCCCCCTTGGTACGTGTGTGACTTTAAGATGCGTTTGGAAGGTACACGGCGGGGGGAATAAATGCTCGTAACACCCACTCTCTACTTATTTTCTGGAAAATGGAGAAGTAGTTCGGTTCTCGTAGCGACTCTTCGCAATAGGATGTAAAGCAGGAGATTTTGTAACCTTCCTTGGCAATTTTAGGTTTTATGTGGCATTTCCTGTGAAGGGTCACAGATAGGAAGGCTTTCGCCAGCGATCCGAGATGTTTTCGTACGCAGTGAACGGTCTCCGAAATAGATCAGAGTGACAATCGGTGCTTCTCCTCTCTAATCCTGACTGTTTGAGGCGTTACATGGTGATAAATAACGGCCTTTCCAGGGGCTAACGAGTTGATTTGACTGCTTTGAACTTAGGAGGGGTTTCTTATTTTTGCCGTGCATATTTTCTAGCAAGTATTTTTGTTTGCACGCTCATGTTATTAATTCCTCATCCTAGTGTAAATATTTATATTTAGCTCATGATTTGGCTGTGCTAAAGGTAAGTTTGGAAAGTGCTTTTCCCTTTACCTTATTAAAAATGCTGATGATCAGAAAAAGGGGCTTTTCTTGTTGCTGACGACATGTGTGTGACATGTGAGTCTGAACCACCCAGTGTCTGTGCAGGAGCTGTAAACATGTTTACCTGAACAGGAAAGAAAATGGATTTTTCTCTTAAAGATCCAACGATATGAATATCATACTCTTAAAGCATATCAACAGATGACTTGAGAGAGAAATTTTCTGAAAACCTAGCTTTTGAGATCAACAGGGAAAAGAGATTCTTGATCGCTGCAGCAAATGGCAACTTGTGCAGGTAGAAAAAAAAGATGGTGTTTAGTTTTCTCCTGCATGCATGTCAGCCCCCTCCTGTCTGCTGCTTTCGTTCTCAAGGGAGGGATTTATTTACCACGCTTGCTGTCAGTGTTTTTCCTTTGTGCTTAATATTAGAAAACCAGATTTGAGGCTGTTTAGCACAAAACGTTTTGTCTGCAGCATGTATCACTCCCAGAAAACAAAGGTGTATAAGATGTGGTATCATTCCAGGTATCTTTCATCTTCATCACTTTTGGACCTCATCACTGCACCTGTTTTGTTATAAAAAGCCTCTGATAAACTAGTTTATCAACTAGTTCTGCAATGTAGAATGTAGTATCTCTTATTTTAGGCTGGTTTTGGTTCCTTTTTTTGAGGAATTAAAACCAACTTAAGTCATTGTGCATTGAAGCATCAGGATCGGTTAGATAATAGATTCTGGATAATAGAGATTTCTCAGCAGTGGGTTTATGTTTGACTTGCAAATGTTTACTAAAGAAAATGGCTGGAAAAATCTTAACCCTTTAACCTTTAAAATAAATAAGTATGAGACTTATTTTTTTTCTAAGTGTCTAAATGCACTTTGCTCTTATAGGTGAATATCTTCTGCTGATGAGAGATCAGTGTACAGGAGATGCTTCAGCAACTGGCTTGTTTATAGTATATGCCAAATCAATTCTATGCTGTTCCAGTCGCCTTTTTCCCCCCTTTCCCACAGAATGTGAGATTATTAGAGAGAGATTGCACTTGACATCCAGTATACCAGTTAATAATAGTGAGCTGTGGTATCGAGTTATGCTGTAAACTTTCCTTAAGTTTATCAACAGATAAACAGAACACAGCTATTCTTGTACTGTAAACTTTTTGATTTTTTTTTTTTTTTCCCCCCCTCGCTTTTCCTCTCTGTGTCTGGGAGCCAGAACTTACAGCTGCCATCCTGATGCATTAACTGTAGCTGGGAAGACAGTCTTACCTTATTAACTCTAGAGCTGGTTCCTTTTCTGCCTTGTTTATTGGCCCCCACAGGAGATCTGCCAAAGAGCCGATTGGCGCTGCCATTAAAGCCTCCACTTACAAGAAAATCTGTCACTTCATACCTGATGAAAACTGTCCTGTGTCATTGTCCTTACTTCTGGCCAGTACATGAAAATGTCTACTACAGCAAAGGAGTTGGCGACATGTTGGGACAATAGCACCATTCTGATAACATGAAAACATAGCGCTGGTTGGGAGTCTCTCTTCCTATCTACCTTTTCCCCTTCTCCCCCTCTTTTGATAAAGAAATGAGGAGGAGAAAAGAGGGATGTGATTTTTGCCAGTCATCTGCATTGCCACACTATGCGAATCCTGTGTGGACTTTAAATAGATTCAGTATCAGCAAAGGTTTTCTTATTCTGAGTTGTCTTGCAGGATCAGGATTAGTTGCTTTCTTAGCATCACTCATATATATTATGGGATTGTCTTAATTCTTATTAAACAGCAAAATTAAAAGTAACACATCTTGTTCTTCAGCAATGCTGTGAGACAAGTAAAACAAGCAAAATATTTAAAACTTCCCTTACTAGAGGGTTAAAAAGATACCAGTCTTTTATATTGGTGTTCTGAAAATAACACAGGTATGCCTTCTGTTCTTCAGATGCATGTTTAGTGGTAAAAAGAAGAATGTATGAAACTGAGTAAATTCTGCATGCTGTCAGGTATGTATGAGGCAGGCTTTTTTTTTACCCCCTGGTAACAGTAAGTTCATTTCTAAAAGGTTGTGTAGATTGACTGTTAGAGTGCTATTTCAGTTGCTTTACAGTTGGATTTCTTCTCTTTTTATTTTTATTAGATAATCATTTCATATAAAGTTTTGTTACAAAGCTAAGGACTGTAAGAAGATCATAAATGCCTTTGAATAAGGCAAAAGCATGGTGTGTTTCTGTTAGCTCCAAGGTGTTAACTACTGGCAGGATGTCAGGTGTTAGTGACATTTGGGATACAACATGCCTTGTCGTGCCTTTCTTCTCTTGCCCCTCTCCCTTTCTTTTTCACTAGGTATCATGTTTTCACTCCAGCATTAATTTAAATTTGCAATTTGGGAATTGAGGAATGTAGCCCGAGTTAAAATTCCAGGCACGGTGAACAGGTCTACATGGACAACTGAATTAACTGTTTAGAGTCCAGGAAAATCTTCTCTCATATAAACAAGTGTAATGCTAAATACTGAAATATAATGGGAATACACCTGAAAATGTTATTATCCCTTCATTTTTCTCTCAGTAATCAGTGCTTGTTATTTTAACAGTTGTAAAGCAGGGTGTTTTAAGATAATTAGCTACCTGAGGCAGAGTTTTTTAAGGTGATTAGTTGCCTGAAACAGTTTTCCTTGCTTGTTAGGATTCTGGTAAACATGCTGCTGAAACAGTTGATGAAAAGTAGCAAGTAGGTGAAACTTTCCCTCTGACACGGGCTTCCCTATCACAGAAGTCACTCAGATGAAATTTTTTAGTTAAACCTCTGACGATTAGACTTCTGTGAAGTCAGCCCAAATTTTCTGTTGAACGTTTCCTATTGTATCAGATATCCCTCCGCACTGAGTCTTTCTGTTGACTTTGGGCTTTATTACAGGTCCCGTTAACAGCAGTGTTGCTGATTTCAGTTAGGCCCTCACTCTCTGTCAGCGAGCTCCTCCGTCGGCAGTGCAGGGGGAAGGGAAGGGGTTCTGCAGCCGTCCGCTGCCTCCTTCCCCGCTGGGACTCAGGTGGTGGTATTAACCTGTCATTTCTTCTTATAGGAGTTTTACGTCGGGGACGGTGGGAGTAAACTAGAGTAAAAATATCAGTGCAGTGCCTTTCTTCATGTGGAAACATCTGTTTTAACAGGGTTTAAAATGCCAGCAAGGGATGGCAGATGTTTTTAACATGCATGGGACTCTATTACTATATTAAGGAAATAAAACCAACTTCTGTGAAGCTTGGGTTGTGGGTTTTTTACTTGTTTGCTTTTTAACTGATTTTTTGAGCAACTGCACTCTATTGCAGGGAAACTGCTGGAACTACAGTATCTAGCCAAATGGCTCTTAAGAATCCCTACTTCTAAATTCAGTCATTACTGTTTACCAAAAATATAAGCTCAGTGCTTTCACCTCATTAGCTGTTTGTAGTCATTTAAGAAACTCTAACTAATTGATATTGCAAGCTGATGAGAATATGGTGTGCTTTGTTGACCATAAATCCAATATTTAACGGTACATACTGCATCTCTGGAGACCATAAAGGTTCTACTCGTGATAGATTTCACACAAATACACAAAACAAGAGCTTGAAAAATGGAAATAATTCTGGTTTTATGCAGGTTTTCATACTAACTTTCATACCAGTTTTCAAAGTACAGTTTGAGATGAACTTTCAAGTGCTTAATATCAGTATTCCTGAAGTTCTGGTCATACTTATCTACGTTTTTCGAAAGGGCTCACCAGGTGGGATCTTCTCCATTATGGGCAAGTAAGCAGGACCTGGCTTGTATCTGTAGTCTCAGAAACTTTGGTGCTTCATTCTGGCAGCTATAATAGGCCTGTTATTTTTGAGAACTGAATTCTCAAGTGACTTGCCCAAGGTCACACAGGAAGTCCATAGCAAGACTGAGTCTCAATCCATTTTTAATCCTTGGGACTACCCTTGCATTTGGCTTGATCTAGAGCCTTAAAGAGAAAGAACAGATTTATCTCTTAGCAGTTACTGTTCCTTTCAGTTTAAGTATTTAAACTCTTTCATATTTATTGTCTTGAAATACTTGTACTTTTAGCAAACAAGTGGCAATATGCAAAACTCAACTTTCTCTTTAGTCATTTTTAGATGGTATTAAGACAGTATCTTCACTGGTGATGTTTCCTGTCTGTGTAGTCAATGTTTATGTAATGATGTGCCAGAGAAGTAAAATCTTGTATTCTGGTGTTTTTGTATTCCCCAATTTTAAGTTCAATGATGTGTAGGTAGACAAAAGTAAAACACAGCAGGAGGGAACTGGCTTAAGACCTACACTGTTAACATCAACATCCCTACTCCAATGTGTGGGGTGTTTAGAAGACTGTTTTCTTAGAGATTAACATCTGGGAAGAGATGATTTAATAGGATATTGGTTTTGTTGGAATAGTAGTGACTAAAGAAGAGTCTCAGCATGTGGCTGGTATTCTGATATTTGAAAATGATCACTAGGTAAATAAAAAAAGCATAACTCCTCCTTAAAACAAAAATTCCCCAGAAATGCGTTCCCCAGAAATAAGTGTTAGGCCTGGAAAGTCTCCTTGACTGGGACGAACACATGCCAAGTCTAGGTTTTACTACCACTACTGTTTGTCACAGGGGGCTGCCGCTGCTAAGGCGGAGCCAGTGGGACGTAGCTACGGGTGCAGGTGCGTGCTGCTCCTGCCTGGGGGGCCTGGGCAGCGGGAGGCAAGGTGGGCATGGAGAGCAGTCTGATATCTTCGTTAGTGAAGGTGTGTGGTTAGCTCTAGTCATGAGGCAGTGCGATAGATCGGTTGTGACAGGGACTCTTTCTTGTTCAGGGAAATGCTGTCTGAAATCTTTAAAAAAAAAAAAAAAAAAAAGATCAACAAAACCCCAAGTACACCATGGAGAGCAGAGGGGTGCATGCATGAGTGGGCAGGGGTGCATGGGCGAGGCAAAGAGCATGTGTGGGAAGGAAGGAGGACAGAATAGGGAAGGGAGTAGTCTGCTTCTCACTGAACATCTGATACCTTATTTCTGATGCACGGTGGTGGCCTTCCAGGGAGCGATGAATCTGGCTCCTGGCTGGCTGCAGGAGAAGATCACAGTGGGAAATAGCTTTGACCTCAGTAGAGTAGGTGATGCCTGAACACTGGAATTGTTGGGGGATTCTGTAGGGGCCTTTGTGTGTGTAGTTTTTCGTAATGCTTTCTGCTTCCATGTTATGTTGGCAAGTTTTTTAAACCTCTCGCAAAGCCATTGCCTCTGCTATTTCTTGTTGAGTCAATTTCTTGAGCTTTATCTAATGCACAGGTATTTCTCAGTGTTGGTTTGCTTTTCTGGCTGTCTAATTCCTAGCGTCTTATTTTGAAGTTATTGGAAAGAGTAACAGAAGTTTGAGATTTTTAAAAACTGTTCACAGTTGCAGCTTTTTAATCGTTGCTTGCCCTCTTCTTTTAAAGACAGACTAGGGTTATTTTCAGTTTTCCTTTTGTGTTGAGCTGCAGTTTGTTTATTTAATAATCTATTTGTCCTTTTCTTGCATAGATAAATAGTATTCCTGTGTGACAGTCAAGGAAAATGGGAAGCCTAGTCAAGAAGAGTGAGACTTGATGAATAAAATAGTGACTAAAGTTAAATGCAGCATAGCGTTATAAACGTATTTCGGTACTCCTGAGAAAAATACTACTCCCATCACCACAGTATGTAAGCACCTTTCAGGCAGTAAAAATATATGTACTGAGTTCTCTTCCTGTATCTGGGCCTGTACATCTGATTCCTTGTGTGAATGCCTGGCAGCTTACATTCACGTGTTAGGAGGATAGGTGGTGGTAGAGCAGAAAGAAGAAACTTGTTAAGTTTGTATCTTTGTGTGGAGCAGCCAGGAGTGATTCAAATGTTTCAGTCGGTTAGTGCTGAACGTGTTAACCAGGGTTCTTTGGACTTCTACATTTGTCCCCGAAGGAACCCCAAATAGGGAAGAAAGGAGGCTTTTTTTACTTTGCCTTGCTCTGTGCTTGTTTCTGATGCCATTACTGTAATGTAACTGTATCTTTTATTTTAACATGGTTTTTTTAGAGCAACAGAAGTTAACTAAAAATATGCTTTCTCATCTTTGAAGAGTCAGTACTGTTTGAAAGCAGCCTGTTTCAGTTCTCTCCTTTTCAGCTGTCATTCCCAGCTGTCACAATCTCCTTGATGTAAGGACTTTACCCCTGTTGTTGCAAAGCAGCTTGGTTAACAACTGCTGTCACCCAAAGGTTAAAACCTGAAAACCGGTATCCTTTGTTGCTCCCCTTACAAATGTTTACTTTCTGTTTGGTAGCATCTCCCTCATTGCTCTGCCTTCAATGTGTTCCATCTATTTTTGGAGAACTTTGTAAAGCAAATGAACATGTCTAATGATGAGTGTATTCTTCTGGATGTGTTAGGGGGCTCAGTTATGACTGAGGAGAGACAGTAAAAAAAAAAAAAAAAAAGAAATTCTGTCTTATGCTGAGATGACATTCCATCCTATCCAATTAGGATCTGAGAGTACGAATAGCAGTCTTTCTTGAATGAAAGGACATGTAAAATTACTTCTTTAAATGCCAAGAACCCCATATGATATCTGAGTGTATCAGAAGGAGAACAACTCTTCCTTAACTATCTAAGTACATAATACTATGTACTTCTTTTAAGTATGTTTTTGGATTTGATGCAGATATCCTCTGTCTTTCTGCAAACTCTTCTGTTTTTTAGCTTCTCACGAGTCATGCATTCCATCAGGAACATTGGAGGAGCTGGCAAGAGCACTGCAGATAAATGGATTATAAAGCTGGCCTTTCACCGAGATCCTGAGAGTGACTTTCATGGACGAAACTTGAAATAAAGGGGTTAAAAGAGTCTGATGTGGTAGAGAGAGTATTTTTACCTATGAACTGGTGTGCCTGTCCTCGTTAGGATCGAATGCTACTTGGGCCAGTCATGCTGGGGAACACCTTCAATTATCGTGATACAAAATGTTTTTCTTATTTCAGCAGACGTCCCTCTTCAAACTCTGTCTGATGGACAACTGACAGACACTGAGGGCAGTCTTCTGTTCCATTTTGTAGACACATCTGTCTACAGAGTGTATATGGGAGAAAGCAAAATGAAATTACAAAACATCAGAAATGTGGCGTGATTGAAAAAGGCCTGGGGAAATCTATTCCATCTGAAAAAGTGCAAACTAAAGAACAGAAAAATCAGACCTTAATTACAGAGTTTAGGTTGCTTTTTGCTAAACTGGTAGATTTGACCTAAAGAAGCAGGTTGGGTTTTTTGTTTGCTTTCCTAACACCTTCCCCCAATCTAACATAATTTTCCTTAATGCCCCAAAACATAAAGGAAATGAGTTGTCCCTTTTTCCTAAGTACACTTGTTTTTAAACAGTTTTTCTCAGTGCCTTGAGGAATTTCTGTCTTGTGTCATTTCAGGTATGCATCAGATTTTCCTTCTTCCCACCTTTTAGTCCTTTTTATTCTTAAGTTCCTGTATGCTATCTACCATAAGTAGTGTGAAGTACTAGACTGGAAAAGGAGGTGCTATTCAGAATCTGTAACCTGTTTAGTCTTCCATCCTGTTTTGTTTATGTCTTTCCATAGCCTTTCTTTTTTTCCCGTAGTATTCCTGGTACAGCTATTTGGTAAATTCAAGCAAAATAGAACTAGTCACATACTGCTGGATTCATTCTTATGTTACCTTTCACAGGAAGGACCTAGGTACAGTTGGCCCCGCAAAGAGCATGAGGTGGTGAATAAGGACTTTGAAGCAGATTTGGAGCTGTAATGACTGGCTTCCTTCCCTGCTGCTGTCCCTTCCCCTTCCTTACAAAGCATTTTCATTTGAAAAACTAAGGTGTGGTCATCGGGCATATCTGTTTTCAACTTCCAGTAATTTTTTGCTCACTGCTGAGCTGCACCATAATTACATATGCAAATGTAGTATTTTTTTCCCCCTCTTACCTTGTACATGTGGAAGAGAAAGATAAGGTTGCAGAATACTGCCAGGGATGTTGCTGCTGCAGATGGCCACAGGAGGAGAGAAGTACTCATCCTGCAGGACAAGACTCACAGGGGATTTCAGAACTTCAGTGACTCAAAGGCAACAAGAAAACACTGTTCTTGCCAGCTTTAGACCTTAGATAGGAGCAGATTGTTGGACGACTTGTTATTATAACCTGTTTTGATACATTCTAACTACTGAGTGCTGAGAGTGAATTTGCGTTTACAGTAGGAATTTGTTTTGTAGATGTACATATGTATAGTCATTACACCCAATAATTTAATCTATTAGTCTGGTTTGAATGCTCCCTGTAGTAACACAAAACCAGTATTGTAATGATACTAACATCAGAGACCAAGTCTGTGGAAAAGACTATTCTGACAATTTCTGCTCTTCGTGGTAAGGCTTACCTTGTACTTTTTCCAGATTTTAAATTGATTGACATACTGTATTCCTGAAACCCTAAATATGTCTTACAACAAATAGTGGAAGTAAGATAGAATCAGTTCTGTATTGCAATCAAAATGCTGGGAGACTCTTTCTGCACAAAAGTGTAATAATAACTTAAACAGAAAAGAGAAGCAAAATTGAATTGGTAGTTGTAGCATAGGAAAAGGGAAATAGTTCCAGTGACACATAATGCAGTATAATATGCCATAGTTCTCTGTATTTCACCATGTGATTAATCATGCCTTCAGGGATCAGCCTGCATAGCTGATGTGATAGTTACACGATGGAGAGGGACTTCTTAAAAGGATGAGCCAGGTTTGTACCTCAGCATGTGAGTGACTAAAACTAGTGGCAGACTTTCTGTTTCTGTGAGCTAAGCCAGTTCACGCAAGAGGGACAATTTTAGCTTTCCAGCTGCAAAGGATACAAATAGACTTAGTGGAACAGAAATCACAACATGCAACAGAGGTTTATGATCCTGACAGAAAATTCTTACAAGGTATTTGATACAAACTTTTGCCTGTAGATCTGATGCTTAAAAATATTTTTGCCAGTACTGCCTGTGACTCTGCTGAGACGCTTTCCTTCAGAAACAAAATAAGAAAGATTGTAAAGAACTCCAGCAAATATGGGCAGTTTCTTTATTTTGGTATGAAGTTGCAAGCCTTCTCCATTTCATTACTCCAACCTTTTAAAAAAAAAAAAATTTAAAAAGCTCCTTGTTATGCAGTATGATAGGCAAATCATTTCACTGCATTGCTTTTTGCATAAGTATGGTGTCACAATAGTTTGGAATATAGGAAAGACTGTACAACTTTTTTTAAAAAGCCTAAGCTCTTTTCTGAGCAGGTGAGAAAACAGAAGTGCTGAACTTGAAAACTTGCCAAATATCTTGTTCTAATAGTTTACAATTGCTTGTATTTAGCTCTTATTTCATCTTTCTAACTTTTACCAGTATTTTTTAAGCATTTTGAAGGTCTTGTATAGCAAATCCTCAGAACAGAAAGATGTTTATGGCTTTCCAAGTTCCAAGATGCTCACTTAGAGTAAAGCCTTCCAGGTTTGTGCCTTAATGTATCTTAATAGGCATCCTAATTAAGCTTCTTTTTTTTTTTTTTTTTTTTTTTTTTTAAAATGTTGCCCCAGCCTATCCACCTTTAAAGAACTCATACGTCTTCCTTCAACCACAGAAGCATTAAGCAGGATGGCAATCAAATGTGTGTCTTGTTGGTTCTTGGGTCTACTGTCAAAACACTTTGTAGCTGAAGTGTGTGTGTGCATGCGCAACCACGTGTGCTGTTTTCCTGCCTTTTCCTTTTGTCTGTCAAGCTTCTGGCTGATAGCAGATTAGCCATCTGAATGTGGGCAGCAAAGAGTAATGGGCTGTACAAAATGCCTGAGGCTTCTTGCATGCAATAAAATGACTGCATTATAAAGCAAAAAATGACAAGCCTGCCATGGAGGATATCTGTATTGGGGAGATGAAGAGAGTAGCCTTTGGTTTATGATCTTGTTAATGGGCATAAAATAAACTTTATTTTTTTTCAACTGTCAAAAGTATTCCTAGGTGCTTTACAGAGTAGAGCTGAAGACCCTTCTAGCACAAAAATACCAGTGAGCTAAATGGATGATGTACTGCTTGCTGTTCCTGATTGCTATATATGTGTGGGGAAAGGAAGGGAGTAATAGCATGACGGCTCGGTTTCATTTTCACCATGCAGGTGTATTTTTTCTTTCTTTTCAGTTTTTTATTTCTAGTGTTTTGATTAGTTACAGGATTACATAATCTGCACTGCAGAAGTGTGTTGGGTTTATTAAGTCTTTTGGAAGATGTGCTAATGTAGATTTGAAGGAAATTGGGCCAGAAACATGGCTGGCTGCGACAGAGGGAATCCAGATGTTGGAGGAGGATATAAAATATAAAGCTGTAGTGAGTTGGATCAAGCAGAGACACAAGTCTTTTGTGCAGAAGCACAGTAGCAGGAAAAATAAATAGGAATCCTATCATGGTTTTTGACAGCTGTACTTACCCACTATAAGAATCTGGTGTTTAAAAAAAACTTCTCAATTGTCTACATTTTACAGTGTCTGGAAGCAGTAGTGGCTACTTTTGCCCTCCTAACTTCCAGTTACAGCTTTCAAGATTTTTTTGTTTTTGTTTTATGGCATGCAAGCTCTAAAAGGTGTTCTCCTGAGAACGGGGGTGGGGGGGGAAGGTGCACTACTTTCATTTATTCTAAATGGAGTATCTTCCTGGATTGTATCTACTTGGGAAATGAAGACAGCGTCTGATAAATGTGGGCTTTCAAACTAATGTGGAAGTCAGCATAAAAACAATTTGATATATAGAATATGGAAGAATTGTTAAAACATGCAAAACTTGTCCGAAAATACTTTATTTTAAAGAAACCTCTTAACTGATACTTGTCTTAGTCTGTCTCACTTGTTGGAGTCTGTTCAATATGTCACTGTGGATAGAACCTGAGTGGACTGTGGAAATCTATGCTTTCACAGCAAAATGTACAAATTACAACCTGTAACAAATAAAATGGGAATATTGTTTGAGTAACCTTTGTGTTATTTTTCTCATTCTGTCAGCTGCTGCCAGGTCTTATTGTGGCTGTTCTGGATGTATATTTCGTCTGTTATATGGACCGTGTCCCTTGAAGATCTCCTTTTAGCTGCACTTTACACACCAACTCTTCCCCAGTCTCTTGGATTGATTTTCCTGAAGGGAAAGCCCCTCCTCAAGTTGTGTACTTCATGCGTACTTCTTTCTCTCCCTTCTTCTCCCCCAATAAAGTCTGCCTTCCCAAAAGTAAAACGAAAGAATTGAGTGATTTTTGAGACCAATTATGCTACAGTGCTCCACAGATGCTGCTCCCCTGACAGCAGTATTAATTCACTTCACATGCATTTTTATTTTGCATTTCAGAATTGTTTCTGTGATCATATGAGCTTTTTATGGCACTGAAGACTGTAACTGCTTATGAAGGAAGCTGGCGATAAAAGAAAAGCTTAACTATCTCTAACAGTATGTAGTCTGTAGATGGTGACAACTAAAATACCGTTACAGGCTAGTTTATTAAGAGAGGATCTGTGGGGTTTTTCTTCTCTCCTCTTTCCTTGTGCCATGTGATTGCTGTGGTTTACAGTAGGAAGCCACTAGTTTCTGCAGTCACAGGTGGAAAGGGAGGTAGTTACTGATAGGTAATGCAAAGGCATTTGAGTAAAAATAAGTGAACTCTCTTATGGGGGAAGGAGGTAGCTACATATTTTACAAATCTTTCAACATCTGTGACTAAATTGGCACTACTAAAAGCAGTATGTTGCACATTAATGCAGCTTAGGGAAGTTGCATTTATGAATATGCATTAAAAAAATCTAGAACTATTCTCACCATTTATGTGATTTTTATAATCACACATCATACTGAGAAAAGTTCTGCTGCCTTGGACTGACCTGGTCTGACATGGCTACAGTTTTGTGCCATGGTTGGTTTTCAGGGCAGGTTTGGGAAGTTGCAGAATACCAAAGACAGAGTGGTAAAACAGTTGAAAGCTCTACTTTACCTAACCGGAGGAAACATAGGAAATACAGCCTTTGTTATCTTGAGAGTATTTAGGTAATAGAGAAAAACCGTTCTTTTGGCAGATAGTTTTACTTGCTGTTTTCTGTGGTATTTAGGCTATAACAGTAGATTAGCTGGCTCAAATACCACGCATGAGGAAAGTTTGCAGGTATGAAAGAATCCATGCTAAATTATTCCAAACATCTGTAAAAGAACTCTTGTGATGGTGTATACCAGGGTGTGTGTGGGGGGTGTTGTAACTTAACTGTTCTTGCTTCTTAAAGTTGCATGATTGCTCTTAATCAGTGACAAGTGATATGGTATGTCAGTCTGACCAAGCTGTAGACCATTTCCCAATGTCCCTTTTGGACAAATTCACTGCAACTAGGAATATTTTAGAACTTTAACTGGGTACCTGCTAGTTTGAAAATAAACATTTAGTTAACTACTGTGAATGAGATTCTATATTTAAAAATACACTGGTAAAATGTGGTCCTAGTACTAATAAACAGGATTATAAACAGGATTATCTTTCAATTTTAACACCTCTTGCGTTGATACTTAAAATTGCTTTGTTGTTTCTTTTTGGCAAGTACTAGTGTAGCAGCAGAGTTGGAACCCCAAATTTGTTCTAGGCCTTATGTGACTCTGATTTTTAGGGATTTTTTTTCTGTGAATAGGGAGAAGAGTCCCTTGGATGTACTTCAGAGACAAATGTTAAAAAGCCTCATGTTTTTTCCTTATCCTAGAATCAACTAGTTCTTATGAGAAGTTAAAGGCGTCAGTACAATGTTGCTCTCCCTCCTGGATGAGGTAGTGAAGTCTGTCATACTATCTCATCTAGCTGTCCAAGAACTTAAAGATTTTAAGATACGCAGAGCTACAGTGTATTTTCATCTTCTTTCTTCCCCCTCCTCTTCTTCCAAGCAAGACTATTTTAGAGAAGGGAAAAAAACGCTACCAAAAAAGCCAAATCGATGTTTTTGAGCTTAAAAAAGGCTTATGATTATCTCTGCTGTAATAATAGGTGGTTTAGGTTTCTTGGAGCAATTCATGCAATTCTGCAAAACCTATGTGACCATTGCAGAGTACTTCAATGGACACTGTCTTACAGTTGGGAACTCTTTAATTTGGGTAACTTGCAAAGACAAATGTAATCCTCAGCAGATCAGCCTGTAGTGTATGAGACAAGGAGTGTCAAGCTCTGTTTTGGAGAAAGCATGTGTTCAAAATCTTTCAGATTCATTCATAGAATGGCTTGGGTTGGAAGGGACCATCAAAGGTCATCTAGTCCAACCCCACATTCACATGTGCTTGCCCTTAGATTTCCTTTTGATTTGTAAGGGTGTTCTGGAAAACCATATAGGCAAAAGCATGTTGCTATTACTGCCTTGGATGCTATTGATGGTATCTAATCAATACCTCTGATGTTATTTATTTATTTAATTGAACCTTATTCCTCTGTACCTCACAGATTCCTAAACTGTCTGGTAGCCATGACAGCCATCTACAAAATTCAGAATATTCTAAGACTAGTAAGCAACTGCACCAAAGTGACAAATCTGTTCACTTAAGCAGCATGATAGAATAGGAGGGATTTCCATACTATCCTGAACGTGACCTGTCAGTCATTAGGGAAGCACTGTGCTTTGTTCCCACTGGGGGATGGAAGGGATCTGGAGAGAAGTGAGGCCTGCCTTGCCTTCTGATGTCTGTGTTATCCTTGTAGTATCACGTGAGAAAGAACAAGGGTGTTTTAGTCAGCTCTCCTGTCCCAAACTGTTCAGAAGTGTGTCCTTATTTTTGATGGTTTTCTCCATTTCTGCAAGCGGGACACTCATGGAAAGTGGATTTCCATTTAGTCATGAGGGCTGTGGAACAAAACATTGAGTCTTTGAGACAATGTCAATCTTCTACTTAAACTGGATTCTTAGTTATTCATGGAGGAAGGGTGCAGATGAAGAAGTTGTATTGGACATCTGGAGGTTTGAGAGGGCCTATTTCCTTAGCCAAAAAGAACAAGCACATATTGTGCTTTCTTGAGAGGTTTTTTTTTCCCATTTGTCAAAAGGATAAAGGCTGTCTTCTGCCCAGAGGTTATTTAAATTGATGCCTGAGTGTGTAAGATGAGAGCACGTAATGCAACTAATTCCCGTCGGCTAATGGTGCACATCCCACTAAACAGGAGCTGTCTTGCTACTTCCTTGAGAAGCAGTCAGTTGTGGGTCCTATGTCTGTCGTTACCAAATCGTATGCCTTTGGAAACCTCAAGGAATAGAGGCTGCTTTTTGGCAGACGCGCTCAAAATGCCTCGGCATAGGAGCTAGGGGTAGTAGTAGGAGATGTGGATGCCCTACCATTCAACTTTGAGGACGTCTGGGTTGCTAACAAAGTGAGAGAGACATGTCTGCTTGCCAGCTATGGCAAACCAGCATCCTTATGTGAAACCACCTCCTGCAATAAAGTGAGGTTTGAAATTTTCTCTAGTAAAGAAGTCAACTGATGTCTACGAGTGGCAACATGCTATATTATATGTAATACGTAAAGGCATGTAGTTGTTCCTAGGAAAACATTGCCTCAGAAATGGCACTTTTTAGCGAGTAGACCTCTTCATCTGCAGTAAAAACAAATAACTTGTTTGCTGAACTGTGACCTGTTTTGGAGTGACAGTCTTGCAGCTTGCTGAATCGACAGCTGGGCTTACCACTGTGCTGCCTGTAGCTGAAAGCGAGCTTCACAAAGGCTTTGGAAGAATACATTTGTTTTCCTGCGCTGTTGTTATTTCTCAGCAGGTTTTCAGTTGCTGCTCCCCCAATTTTTGTAGCCCTGAAGCTGCCTAGCCTGCTACTGTTTCAAGTTAGTTTCTAAAGTACCTTCTTACAACATCCTTAATGAAGATTGGAAGACTCGAATAATATTTGATAAACTGAGAAAATCAATGAGAAGTTATTTAATAAAGGTTTTTGAGCTCTCTGGTTTAGCTAAGTGATTTCAATGTGACTTTTTTTTTCTGCTTGAATCAACTGATCAACCTTTAGTTAGGTAGAATAAACTGTGGTTTTGTTGGTTTTTTTTAAAGGGGGAAGGCATATAAATGTCTTGTTCAGACCTTCTTTCTGATAATAATTCAATATTCTGCAGATGAATTATGTGAGTTGACATCAAGAATCTGGCTAAAAAAGGAAATTATTTGTCTTTTCTAGATGAGATGGTGCCAGTTGTGAGGATTAAACATTTGTCCAGAAATTATATTATTGCTGAGCTAAATTTTGCTAAACATGCTATGAAATATTCTTGGCTGGCACAAACTATATGTCAGTGTCTGTGGCAATGGGGGTTTAAACTAGTTCATTTTAAATCCTTGCAAGCAGCAGCTGAAACGCTGCTGAATGACCTTTGACATAGGGACCCATGAATGCCCCAAGTATGATTTCACTTTCACCATGTTCTTTGTGAATCTGAATGCTTGTCAAATCAGATGTGTGTTTAGACCTTTTCACTGAATGTGCTTGGAGGGAAAGAACAAAGCCTGGGGTCAACTTGGCATAATCCCTGCGTTTATCTTTATTCTATTATAGTGGCTTGTGGGGGATGGAGTAACTATTCTCTATGAGGTGAAAGTGCAAGTAGAGTGTAGGTAGGCTATCTGTCTTTTCTTCCAGACTTTCCCAATAACCTAACTGGTCTCCCGTGATTTACTTGTGTTAATGTACGGCTGACTAGGCAGATTGCTGGTTGATCCATGTGATCTGCTGTTTGTTCTACACATCAGTATTTTGTAGCTGCTGCACCTATCTGATGATGTAAACAAACATGTATAGCTTGTCTTGGGTAGCACATGCAGAAATGGGTCTGTATTACATAGTGCTCTGTCTTGCCAGTGGAGATGGGAGGGGAAATAACATAGATTTTTATACTACAACTACTTTTGCTTCAGTGTAAATTAATCCTTCTATTTTAAGAGATGGAACTGCTTCACATACTGTATGGTACCTATGTAGTTTTTGCTTTTGCAGGCTATTAGTCATACTCAAGTAAGGAGTGACTAAGTCTGTTATTACCCATTCAAATTGGGAAAGCCTTTGTCTTTAAGGGAAGAACCATAGAGTTCTACTAAATGATCGTTATAGACTTTTTGCAGTATTTTTAGATTTTACTCCTGTGGTAGATTCACTTCACAATACAGGATTGTTTCTGTGTGGAGCTGGAGTGGTCTGAATCTGCAAATGAGCTATTGTGTGGTAAAGTACGAGTGGGTGGAGGAACTATATGACAAAAGGCCTAGTTACCTTTACAGTTTGTTCGCTGTACCTCATGCACTTTGTCTCAGAAGAAAAGCACTATTCAAAGAATTAAGTATAAGGAGGCAGTCTTTCACACGAGGCTTGTGGGAAATTTCTCTCTGACTTGTGGGTTTTCAGCTTGTGTAGATTTACCCTGTGCCTTCTGAGGCTTTGCCCAAAACGGCTTAACACGTCTCTCTGAACGCCCTGCACCTAGCAGGGTGAGCACTTCCTAATCTGACACTTCGGCCAGCGTTTTCCACCTTACATGTCCGCTTGTTTGGGGTTTTTCTGTTTTACTTTTTAATCAAACTTTACAAAGTTTATTTTTAAGTAAAGAGGGGGTTTTGTTCGGTTTTAAGGGCTTCCAAATTAGGAAATAGCTAGCTTTTTTTAACTAAACCTAGTAAGAGTCATTCTGAAAGCATGAGTGTGCTTTTTTTAATTTTTTAAACTGAACTTTGAAACTTGATGTTTTCTGTGTTAAATCTGCAGTTCCCTTCAGCTTCTTCCACGTGTTTCACTGTTTACTTTCTCTTTTCATAGCCTAGTGGATAAGTGCTTAAAAACCTGTTCATTCTGCTTGAAAACAAATATGCTGCACTCAGCGCCCAATTTTCAGATTTAAAACACTTTCACACAAAGACTTGCTGAGGAGCTGGATGGGGTTTGGGTTTGTTTTTTTTTAAAGGAGAATTGAGTTATTTTAGTCTACCTTTGAAGAGAGGAGAAGGAGTGCTCTGGGGAGAGCAGGGCTCTGCTGCTCTTGCCCAACCTAGGTGAGCTGGGGTGGCTGAAGACGAGCAGCTGCTCTGCTCCTCTGCTGGACATGAACACCCAGAGCAGGCTTCTGGTACCATCACATAAGCAACAGAAAAAGTCCTCAGCCTCGCAGGTCACAGCCCAGCACACGAGCTGGAACTAGCAGGCTCCAGCCCATCAAAGTAATTTTAAAATGAAGTATCGGAGGCCTGGACCTATGCCCACGTTAGCTGTGTGTACTATAGAGGCAGTAGCCACTGGCAGGAGGGCAGAAGTATTTGGGGTTAGGAAGCGGTCTGGTAGGGTTTCAGTAATGGCTTTCATTCCTTGTTAGCTGCATCCTTTCAAGTTTTGCGTGTGTTGGAGAGAGACATTTTCTGCCTCCAGTCTGCTTTTTGCTACCAATAACTGCTCTAGGAGTGTAATCCTGGGGAACCTTCTGTCATCATCATCTCTGGCTGCTTTAAGGAATCAGTTTAGTGCCTTTGTTCAACACTGCCAAGATAATTTTGCTCTGAATCTCAGGCTGAGCAGCACAGCGTGCTTTTTTTCTGTGGGTTCCCCCCTGATTGTTCACCCTCCTGCTTCCCATTGCAGCCTGCCATACTCCACTACTTTGGATGTTGTCACCAACCTGCATCCAGAAGCCTATGTATCCGACTGAGGAGTCTTTGTTGCATGCTTAGTTTAATTGTATAACACTAACGACAGCAAGAACTTGCATCTTAAAATTCCCTTACTCTTGCAGGCTATAAACTAGTAACTTATATCTATAATATCCACTTAGAAATACATGCCACAATGTTTACCATTTCACGGTATAGCAAAACTCTGAACAGTTCCATCATAGTTGAGTGAAACATACATGTTTTTCAGAGCTGTTTATGAGCTCTCATCTACTAATCTTGGGTACTTGTAAATAATACCGGAAAATCCTTTGCTTGTATTAATCAGAACTAAAAGGCAACAGTCAAATGTTCACTCTTGCAATACCAAGCTTTTTATAATTGGTAAATCAAACTTCCCTTTCTTAAAATGCCACTTACACTGTTCTATAATGGCAGCTTTTCTTCTCTTACTTCTGCCTCTCTCCTCTTCTGTCAGGCTATGAAACCACATGCTGTGTAAGAGTTTCTCTTTTCTTTATGTTCTCCTTTTCAAGACTGTTTCAGTCTTGAGATGTTAAGGGAGGTTTTCTAGTAACTAATGCTCCCATGGCTAGTCTATTGGTTGCCAAATCTGCTGTGTTCTCTTGTTTTTGGTTTGTTTTTTTTTTTAACTTCTAGCGGTGTGAAGGTGGGATTTGGAGAAGCAGCTCTGCCAGCTGTGAAGTGAAAAGGCTGAACTAGAGGAGCAATGCCAAAAGGAAACAGACCTACTGTTTCATACTGAGTTGCAACATAGTACATCCCTAGTTGCTCTTAGGGTCTTCCAAGAAGGTCAAAATAACTCTTCTCCTGCCAGCTTCAGGTGGGAAGACATGCAATAGAGAGATGAAGCAAGGGAGTAAATTAGTGGCAGAGCAGGGAACAGCCAGTCAAACCTGCTATTAAGCAGCATTTCTTTTAAGTGATATGAATATTACAGAGGTAACAGCGCCTTTGTTTTTAGAACTTACACAGTGCTAAAAATCCATCACGGAAACAATCTAGCTGTGTGCTGCTTATCTTATTTCACAGTTGATCACAAATGCAGTTTATATAAAGAGGCAGCTATATACTTCAGTCATACCAACAGTTAACAATTCAGGAATGTAAACTTAATATATCTGATCTTGCATTTCTCTTACTGTCCTAAACACAAGTGCCTTGGGGAATAAATGAACTCTAACGTGCCTTAAAGGCTGTCTCATCTGGAATGGTTTAGACCATAAAGGCACAGGCAGAAGTGCATTCAAAGCCACAGTTCCTGGTGGAATAGCTGACCAGAAGCCTGCCATGTGTGGGTCCTTCGGCTCATCTGCCCCTGTAACTTGCCACGCTGCAGAATCTTCTTGCTAATCTGGAAAGCCTGCCTTCTGGGGCCTGGAGCCCACTGGTGTAAAGCATTCCTTCAAACTGTACTGAAAACTAAATTTGCAGTAAGCCACTACATCCCGCTACAGTTTTGAGCTCTCAAAGAATGTTAAGTGTGTTTAAAATGTGAATGGCCTCATTTTAAAATGTAAAAGAACTGGGTTTGGCCCCAGGTTTCCCTCTGGAGACACAGTGGAGTTGAGTCCTCTAGCATGTCTGGCTACTGACAGCCCCAAGGTTTTTGTTCTTACTTTGAGCTTTAGCTTAATATTATCCGCTGGTTATTTTCTAGAATACTTCATTCCAAAAGGAAAACTAGAAGTTACCTCACCTGTTCATTTAAAGCTGACTTTGATCCTATTTAAGTAGCAACTACTAAAGACTTGAACGAGCTGAGAGCTCTGTACTGCTAGTATTGTGGCATTGTTTTCTAGGGATTTTATTTGTTGGTTGCTTGGCGTTTTTTTTTTTCTTAGAGCCAATCCCATCCTGGTAGCTAAGAGGGAATACAGGGCAATCAAAATAATTACAAATTTATGTGCTCAGGCAAAATAATGGAAAGGTTACTACTGGGAATGACTTGACAAAGTATTAGATGAAGGAAATAAAATTCACTTAAGCAAAGGTTTAGGGAAAGCATTAGCTCTGGTGGTCATGATAAAATCTTAGTAAAAGTGTGGAAATGACAGCTTTTGTGATACTTCAAGAAGACAGAATAACGCAGAATCAATGTCATGTTATTTACAGCAATATTTCATTCAAATCTCCCGGTAACTGCTGCTTGAATCTATGCTTTTACATCCTGGTCCTTGACTGAAAATCATTCCTGGTCAAGCTGTCAGGCAACCCAGAGGAGAAAGAACTAATGAATTGTAGCAAGAGGTGTCAGTCATCCTCTACCCTGGAGAATCCTGGTCACCAAGAAAGCTGGCTGCAGAGGAACACCTCAGTAGGCCAACTGTTGGCATCACAAGAGTCAAGAACATAGCCTGTGCTTTTGCTCTTGTGTCCTCTTCTGTGACTGTGTGATACTGAGGCACTGAGAAAGAGGACGTTAGCCTGCATAATTGTCAAACATGTGGTCCCAGCATTATTCTATGGGCAAGCAATTGACGCGGTCCTTGGCTCTGTCAAAAAGTGGATCTATGGAAGGCATAGGATGCAGAGATTATCCTCTGTATTTATTTTATCTCACAACTGGGACAGATTAAGAACAAGTGGTCAATTGACAGCAATTCATGGAAGTGGTACTTTGTTGTCATATTGTAGTGTCTGAGCATGCCCTAACTCAAATTCTCCTGGCTTCTGTGGTGCAAGGTTTTTTCTTTTTTTAAAGACTAGATTATTTTCTTTCACTCAACCTTTATTTATTTAGTTTTCTAGTTTGTAGGTCCAGCACTATGCACAGATATATAGCAGCTGGTGAAAAATGTGGCACAACTATAATGCTTACTTATTAAAAAGAGAAATCCTTGTCAGTCCTTCCCTGCTCACAGAGTTCATGAATGAGGGATATTTTCACTGACCAGTTGTGTGCTGGAAATCATTCAGATGTGTTGCTATTTTTGAAGACAGCTTTTGTAGGGCAGAATCTCTCCCTCCTTACGTATATCTAGAAACCATTTGCTTTTCATGCAGGCTGAAACTTGCATGGAACGTAGTTCAGGAATTCAACTCGTGCTCTATTAGCAGGCGTTCTTTTTATACTGACTTGCATTTTCTCATGAAAGTCCTTGTTTGGAAAAGGTTTTTTTAAAGGACCATTCTCCCAGCAGTTGCTTATAGCATGTATATGTTTGGCTTATCAGCATGCCTATATACTTTGGCTGTATAAATTGTAGGGTTGGCTCACAGACTAGGGCACCTAAATTTAGATGCCATGGTGTGAGCTCATTGCCTGTGCTCCCATTATAGTCTGCAGAGACCTGGTCAGTGGACCTGAAGAGCTGTTCAGCTGACTGAACGTAGGTGTCTGCTTTAGGATGAGCAGAATAGTTCTTTAGGTACCATTGATTATAGTAGGAACTTAGGCAGCTAGTTGATGTATAAATTCCTAAATCTAGGTTTTATTTGTGAGCTGTATCTCATCCTTATGCTGTTCTTATCTCTAACAGCTGAAAAACTGATGGTTTGGGTTTTTTTGCTATTAAAACTCCCCCTGTGAGTTCTCTCCTGTGTTAGTTGCTTTTGCAAATGATAATCATGGTTGAAATTCCTGAGTGCTAAAAGCTACATCTTGAAGATGATACCTGTCTCAGTGCTTTCTGTAGTAGTCTGATCTTAAGTATCTTTCAGTTTGCTGGGACTCATAGACTGGTATCTCACTTCAGCTGGGAAGCAGACATCCTGCCTTTCCCCTGCCCCTCCCTTCAGAACATCTTGGTATTGAGCTGTAGCTGGACCCGTCTGACTCAAGTGAGGTTTCTAATATCCCCTAAGGGGGAACAAATGAACTTCTTGCAATCAGTATGCTATCTTGAAATCTTGTTAGGAAACAGCAGTGAAATTGTTCTGTTTTCAGTTGCATGTGCCATTGGAGTTGGTCACAAGCAGCTTTTAACTTAAAATGTTAATTTCTATTGATTACTTAAATAGTGCTTTTGTACTGAACTGATGATCACAAGTGAAACTGATGTGTGGGGCACTGGAGCAGGGAGGTGTGGTGATGGGAAAAGCTGCTTTGAAGTGTGAGGTGTCACTATGAAGAACTAAGATTATGTATACTTTTTTTTTTAATAGCAGTGAATTTTTCAGTGCAATGGCCTTGAGTTCAATGTGGTTAGAGTAATTGCTAGTTGTTTCAGCTTGAGGAAGAGTCAATTGTGTAGCTGAGCAACTTAGACACAAAGTGTCTTTTCTTACTCCCTTGTTCTTTCTTCCTGTTATATTAATACTTCCTTTTCAAACGTTTCTTTATAGCCAGAGAGTGCTATGTCCTCAGTATTGAGAGTGCTCACTAACCACAGGATACATTTTGTACTTAATTAGTGAAGTGACTGGGGAGGGGGACACAGACAAGAACCTGAAGAATGGTGCTTAAACAAATAGATGGCTTTATTTAAGTCTCCCACGTTGTGAAAAGCTCTAGCTGCAATTCCTTCATCTTTTAATGTTCAGACTGTACAGTGGTTTGATTTTGTTTTGTTTTTTTTTTACAGTCTTTTTGACTTTCTTTATGGAGATGAGGAGACTTGCGTTAGAACAGGAGTAGGTTTGCACCATTGCAATAAGTTAGTGCACTGGTGAAACACACAGTAGGTATCCTGTAGGAATTCAGCTTGTGCCGGTCTCTTGTAAAACTTCAGATTCTGAGGTCGAGTGATGGGCGTGTTTGAACCATCCCTTCAGGTGTAGATTTCTCGGGAGGAGAGTAAGAGGGGACTGTAACTCCCTTCTTCCAGGCTTCATGCTGGGTTTTTTTTCAGTGTCTTGTTCAGCAGATACAAATTCATGCAGCCTGACAAGTATCTTTGTGCTTCCTTCTCTTCCTTCCCATAACTGTATCAGAGTGGTATCTGCCTACTTTGAAAGAGTAATTTGTATCTGTTCCTTGTGTCTTGGCTTTTACTTGAGAAATGTCAGGTGATTTAAAATTAGAGAGGAGCTAACTCGATCTGCACAGCTATGTTAGAAGTTTTACATTAATTTCTCCAAATTGCCACTGAAAAGAACTAGTTTAATTTCATGGATTAAGCATTATATTCATCTGTTTCTGTAGAAATCAACATCTCTTAAAGTTATATAAGAAGATCTATTAAAAGTCACCACATTCCTTCGATAGTCTGAAAATGTGATTTGAGTGAGAATCGTCTATGCAGTGTTCTCTTCTGATCCTTTTATGTTAACGTAAATTTTAAGAAGTCTTTAGGAAATGCCTTATTTTTATTGAAAACATTTTTAGCTTTTCCAAGTATCCTTTTGAAGAATTCAAATCCACATGTTTGATAGCTAAACTTACAAAATGTAATGTAAAAGAAACTGATGGCCTGAAAAAAAATTGTCCAATATGTAGCAGTAAGTTAACCGAGATTATCTGCTCAGAAGGAATCTTCACTCGCTAACTTTTCTTATTGACCTTTTGGGGATTTCAGTCTTGAATAGCTAGCTTCAGCTGGAGTGTACTTACAAGAAACACTAGAACGTTCTTCAGACTGTAGTTGCTCACTGCTGTTAATGTGTGCGTACCTTAGAAAGAGTGGTCATGAAAGACATTGAGATTCATGGTGGCTAACTGATTGTGAGCTTCCAGGACTCTCAGAAATGGCTCCTTGTTTGCAGGAAAATGCTAAGGAAGTGGTGCTGCATTTGTATATGTCACTAGTGAAAACCAGAGCTAGAGTATCATGCCTGTTTCTTCTTCCAGCTCTTCAGAATGGTTGCCAGCACAGCATGATATACAGGAAAGATTGTGTCTGTGTTCTTAATAAAAACAAAACCAACCAAACAACAAAAAAACCCCAAACCACCACCACCAAAAAAAACTTACATAAAAATCGCAATAAAACTATTAGTGCCGAGAATAAAGAAGCATAGTTTGAGTTTACCCGAAAGAAAAGTAGGAAGTGTTGTGGTAAGTCTCATAGCTCAAAGGAAGGAAGATGTGAAGGCTGAAGTTGGGTAGTTCTAGCAGGCAAAGGTAGATATATATTGCTTCTCAGTAGTTACTTTTAGCATAGCTTCTGCTTCTACGTGCCAGATCTTAAAAGACAGAACTCTGGAATTTACCAAAAGTTGGCTTGTGATGTCCGTAAGTGAATTTCTTAAATGGGCTTAAAAAGCCTAACTAGTAGGTTCCAGATTAACCAGGAACTGTGGACTTCTTGAGTTGGTAGGTGAAACTTCTGTGATCTGTGCTGCTCAAGGTACCAGACTAGATCATCATGCTGGTATCTGTTTTTTAACCAGGGATGGTGGGAACACAATTGTTTACACATCTGTGGATGAATTACAGTCTAGATACAAAATTTCCAGTATTTGTGTTCTAAGAAACTTGTCCAAATACTGATTGCTTAAGAAAAGTTAAGAACAACTTACTCAGATGCAGTTTAGTTAAGATAACATGCATGCAATGCATCTCTAAGTTTGGAGAATATATGCAGCCTTTTTCTTAAATATTCTTTTAGGTGATAACTTGACTGTATCTTTTACACTCTGCTTAAAATGAGTGTTCCTGCATCCCTCTCCCATGGCAAAAGTACATTGCTGTGAAAGGGTATGAGTGCGAGTAGCATTGGTATCTGTGATGGCTTTCCACAGATAGTACTGGGGAAACCTGGGAGATGTTGGGCATTGTTGTTTGCCCCAACAAGGAAATTGGGAAGTGAATTAATAGCTGATTCTTACACCACTTCCACTATTGAGTTGTGTGTGATGTCTAAAATCAGGAGAACAGCAAGTAAAACTTCTAATTGGGTAGAACTGTAGATTATTTGCATTACTTACCTGTTCAAATATCAGACCTCTGAGTTTTTTGAATAAGGCACCTGGCCATACTTTCTCTGGGGGCTGGACGCTGCCGGGTTCACTTTCTTGGTCACATGTGCAGCAGACTGCCCATGGTAAGCTGGAGGTGCTCTTGGTCTACACCTGATATCCCAGATTTCTTTCAACCAGATTGTTGTATTGGGAAGAAAAATAGATAGTCCCACTGTACAATGTATTAGTTGCTGTCGGCTGCTAAAAACTCGGCAAGGAGTGACTGTACTGTTAACGTCCCTCTGTTACAAGTTTGGTTTGTTTTTTTTTTTTTTTTTTCCCCCATCCCTCCCAAGATGTCTTGAGTATTTTATTAAAGCCAGCTTTAAACGTGACATGCTGTTGACTGGGGTGGAAGGGGAAAGCATGCATTGCTAATATTGCAGATCTTCTTTTTTGCTGCTTATTGAGTGGAATAACTGGTGAAGGTGATTGATTGATCCTTGCTCATGTGCCAATGCACCTTAAATCTCTGCCATTACCAAGAAAGGCCGCAATTTCACTTTTTATAGCACTGTACAGATCTATTACTTTTGATTTTTAAGCAAACACCACCACCATGCCCCTCGTACCACCAATATCAGTTAGATATTGCATCTTCCAGAAGAGAAGAAAAGCCGTTGCTGTGCTTCAAATGGATCAACAAGGAGAAAGGAACTATGCTGGTACTCAGCATCCCTGCAACTCTGTAGTTGCCAGCTATTTTGCAAAGTGATGATGATGTGAAATCGTCGTCTTTTTCCCGTTCCTCTCTTGAATGCAGTCTTCTATTGGCTCTTGCTAGTGCAGTTGGTAGCCAGTATATAGTGGATGTAACTTGCAGTGCAGCAGATCCGACGTTTGCTTTTTCTCTGAGCTGGTTTTCTGCTGAATGTGTGTGCTTTTTGGTTATCTACCCTGTGCCAGGTGCCTGGCCTTCTGGAAGCAGAGCCCAACCTGACCCTTAACTGCACAGCTGCAAATGGCACTGGTGTTGGCCAGGATCAGCTTTGAAATGCTGCCAGCTCCAGGAGCCTGTCTGTTTTCTGTATTGTGCAGGAGTTGTCTGGGGGACTCCGCTTGGTGACAGTAATACTGTATGAGATTATTCCCCACGGATCAACCAATGTCTGTTTTACTGGATATGAACAAATAATATTTCATAACTTTACTTAATAACATCCTCCTGTAAACAAAGCAGAACAGAGGTTTTTTTGGGAGGAAGAGTTACCTGATGAGGAATATCCACGTGCAATGCAGTTCTGTTCAATGTAGAATGTAGCTCTTTGCAGAAGTCAGCAAAGAGTTACAATCTCAATCGTTGGTTGCACCTCTACAAATTACTTTCCCGCAAGCAACAGAGTTATCATTACTTTGGTTCAGGAAATCTGGTTCTTTCCTAACTTGATAAACTCTTAAAGAACAGATTTACTTAAGGTCTAGTCTAGCACACACAATATACGCTATAGGCTTTCCACAACTGCAAGTTGTTTAAGTTGGAATCTCTGTAGGAAGTGTATCCTGTAATTTGTGCTTTCAACAGTATAAACCAAAACCATCTTCAAGTTCTGGATGTTGCAGGGATTTTAATGTACTTGTTCTGTCCCAAGGGACATACGTGACAGGAAAATATTTTCGTTTTTGTAAATCGGTTGAATTTATTCCTTCTTTTGGAGGATATGAATATTCTGGTGTAGTGTGTAACAGTGGTTGAACTGATCCAGTGCTAGCTGTCTCTGGTATAACTCCAGCATTGAGATGTTGATCAGGTGCAGGGAAGAAAAATCTGTTATCAGTGCTAGAAGAACTCAAGTTAAGTTTAGACTGGCTGCATCTATTTCATCCCAAATGTTCTCTTGAGTTAACTAAATAGTTCCTTGTGTCTTTTTTTTTTTTTCCCCCTTTTTTTTTTTCCTTCCAGTTCTTGCATTCTTGCTATTCTCTTTCACGGTTTTCTGTTTATATTGCAAAGATAAAGAAAGGTGGATGCTTTCTAGGTTTTGGGTCCAAGTGGATGTTAATGGTTCTGGAACTGTGTGGGATTTTTTTCCCCTTTCTTTCATCTTCTTCCTAGTCTTCCCTCCTCGCTCAACCTAACTGGGTTGTTTAGCTCCAGCAGTGCTCTAAACCTAATTTCTGGTGAAGTACGAAAAAGCTTCTGCCAGCTATGCAAGTGTAGAAGATCTGTATAAATTGTTAAATGTGATGAATATACCAAATACACAAATATGAAATTCAGCCATGCTTTGTTTTTAAGATAGTGCTCAGGAGTTAAAATTGTAACGTTTTTGGTAACGGCCCAGAACAGTCCTGTAATAATCATGTAGAATTGTATGGTACGTGTTTGTGAAGGGCTAGGGACAGGGAAACTTGTATTAAATAACTTTTTTGTAATGGGAGTTTCTTTGAACTAGTTAAGTACCTTCTCATTACTTTGAACAGGTCAGGAAAACATATGTTGTTTTTAAAGTAAAAAGCAAACCTGTTGCTTACAACTTTGGTATTTTAGTAGTTTCCTTGCTGCCAAGTAACAGCAGCAAGTTCCTGCTGCCGTGGAATCAAGATAAAAAATTAAATAACGACAGTCTTGGTAACTGATAGGCATCTCTTGTCCTGTGACTAAAATAATTGCTAACAACACTATCGTATCTGTCAGTGATTTCCTTTTGAGGTATATCAAACAATTTTTAGTAAAGTAAAAGCCCTGTAGTGTCTACTGGAGTCTGGACAGCTGGTCACTATTTTCCAGTGGCTGTTTTGAACCACCAAAGCAGCAATTATATGATAAAGGACCATTTAAAACCTGTATGGTCTGCACTTACTTCAGTAGAGTTGTTTAGTCAAGTGAAGCAGCTTCAAATGAGTTGAACAGTTTTTGGGTAGGTTCGAAGCGTTTCCTGAGGAGTATCTTCTGAAAAGGACCCATAAGGAATTTGTTTCGAATGCTTAGCAATGTTTTTGATACCCTGAGCTGTAACAGTTTTTTAGTGTAGAAAGCAGGCAACTGTCAGGTGTAGTTTGGAAAGGTAATGAGTATTAAGGGAGAGGGAAAAGGAGGAAAAAGTTCTATTCAGATGAGAATTTCTTATTGTAAAACTTTTAGCACTACCAGAGATCCAGACCCCTGTGTAACCAGTATGAGAAGCATAGAACAAATGCAGTATTTCCCCCAAGCTTCCAACATGTAGGAGTTTGGGCAAAGTCCCATATAGAGTGTATTTCTGTAGGTTTGAGCTCAAAAAAAAAACCAAACCCACCAAAACTTAAAATGTGGTTGGGATAGATGAAACAAACCATGAAGCAAACTAATGTGAAGATGTCTGACAGTCTGTTTTGCAGCTCATTTCCAGGCAAAATGTGTGGCATTTAGCTGGTGGTAAGAAGCTGTTCATACTCCAATTCAGTAATTCAGGGTTTCAGAATCTAGGTATTCACATTTAGAAATAAATGTCACTGGTATTAGTTTTGCTATTTCTGATTCCAGGTTGCCACATGCTATTGTTATATTAATAAATACCACAGCCAACAAAATGTATTAGGTATGGCAAGAGGCACTATTAAAGGCTTCCACTGTTATCCATGGAGGTGAGCTGTAAATGAAGAGCTCAATTTGTGTTTTGAACTGGAGAGCACAACTTCGCCGCTGTACTTTCAGTGACCCAAACCTGAAAGCTGTTACCTTGTTGAGTTAGCAGCTTTTGGGGGATTGTAGTGCAGCTTGCTAATGAAGGACCAAACTTCTTGAAATGTGCCGGTGCTCCAATGTTATTGCACTATATAAACATGTTGTGCTGCCTCCATCCCTTCCTTCCAGTTTGCCCCTGGAGTGAGACAGGCAAAATCAGTAATTGTCTTCCATGATACTGTGCCATCAATAGTCTCAGTAGACAGGACTACTGCAGTGCTAATTGCAGTCCTTAGAAGTTGGTCTGGTTATGTTTTGGCACTTCTGTAGTATTTGTATGGATGCCTCTTCAGCATACACAAAAGGCACCGAAGGACTGTATTTTCCAGACAATACTAATCTGGACATGGGTGGCCTCTTAGATGCTTTCTGCTCTTCCCCCAACTTACTCCACTTTTATGAATGTTAGTGGAGGGGGGAGAGAGAAGGCTGCAGGGAAGTGAAGTTATGTCTGCTTTAGCTGTTGAACTCTTACCTTCTTGAGGAGTAGGAATGATACTTAGCCTTATCTTGAGTGGTCATTCCTGTGGTTCTTTTATTGTCCTTTAAATGCTTTTAATGACATACTCAGCAACTCACAACAAACTTTCTGTACAGAAATATCTTCAAAGCCAAGTTTTGTAATTTGCTTCTGTTATTTAAGCTCTAACCTTTCCGTTAGAAACAGGGCAAGCAATTCCAAGAGTAGCATGTCCCAAGGTGAGAGTATTTTCTACAGATAACTGCTTGGTCTTGTGTCAGGAGAGGAACCCCCTCTTCCAGGGCATCTCAGAACTAACTTTCAGCGAGATCAGGGAAGTAGACACTGTGATACATTCTCATTGTCCAAGTAGTGTTATGTAGTCACTTGGAATAAGAAATAAGGACAGAGCTCGTAGAAGAGGCTGTAAATCCAGAACCTATTGCTGCATGCTGGTATTTCTCATTGTTCAGCATGTATATTACCTACTGTATGCTGCATGGTGTCAAATAGGTGTGTGTTCTAAAGGTTTTCAAAACAGAATGATTTTTTTGCTGTTTCTTAAGCATTAGGCCACCACTGTATTTGGACAAAAAGCTTTGAAACACAGCCACCTGTTCACAAGCTGCTTTATGTAACCTGTTATTTCATATTTACCCATGTAGATATCTAAGCAGATTTATACAGTGTATTCTTGCACTGTGTAGTACCTAATCATTATGATGAGTTTGGATTGTCAGTGTTCCTATAGGTCATCTAGGAATGATCAAATTGAGAGGCATTAAGTAAACAAGATGGATTTCCTTATTCCTGTAGTGTTGCAATACCTGTACGTTTCAAGTTCTGAACCTTATTGGCCTTTTCCCCAGTATGGAAGCATCCACAGACTTTCCTCAACTATAATTAAATATACTAAGAAGTAATTTATTGTTTTTCTCCAAAGGTGTCTGGCCTAGAGGTGGAAAAAAGTCCTTATCCTGATACTGACATATCTATTGTAAAGTACCTGTTCACTGACTGATGTTAAACAGAATCATCCTCTTGGTAAAGCTTTTGGTGTGATCTGTCACAGCTGTCATCCCTGTTCTGTTAATGTGAAGATTTATTGTGTTTGTTTTGAATAAGAAAAGAGATTTCTGCTGTTATATGCCGTTAGCTCCCGTGGTTACTATTTAGAAAGGAAAAAGTTTGGCTCAGTAGATGGATTTAATTGTGATAGACAGAAAATTTGTCTGTGAAGGTGTGGATGGGGCAAATGAAGTTAACATTCCAGCCATCCGTTGACACCTCATCCCAAAGCACTACTGTACTTCAGAGAAAGTAGGACACCAAAGCCAAGATAGTAGTGTACTGAAAACTCGTCCTGGTTACGGTGGTTTCAGTGGTGTTGGTAAGAGGTGTGGCAGTGTGAATTGTCTGATACAGCTATGGCAGTAAAAGTTCCTTAAATCACATAGGAATTTATATTGACAAAACTCTGATTGTCCTGAAACATGTTTGGAGATACTAAGATAAGCCAGTAAATGTTACTGGAACTGTCCTTTTCTTAAGCGGACTGTGCAGGTCATCGCTCGGCTGGTTGTATTATACTGGCAAAACCTTTCAATGACAAATACCACGCTGCACAGAGTGGAATGGGGTTCTTGAGCACATAAAGCACGGGCTTCCTTGCCCCCGAGTCTGAAGGATGGTGTAGCGCAACCTCCCTTTTGTGCTGGCATACGGCGGCTCCAGCGCTTCTCTAACCCACTGGCCAAACGCAAGAACTGAGGGCTCTACCCCAATAAAACTGCAATTTTTGGAGAACCAGCCTTTTCTCCTGAAACCTGATTAACAATTAATTTCTCATCAATTTAACTTCTGCTGTTTCATGCCCTTTATTTTAATAGCTGTGATTCACTATATGTGCACCAGCATATTTTGCTCGGTTCAAATAATAGCCTTCTCTCAGTCATGGCCGCACTTCTGCATCTAGCTCTAGCTGTGAGCAGCGTTGGGTTACTCACGAGAGGAAGGGCGTGGAGGAAATGTGATACAGCTTGACAAATGGCCTGTAACCCTTTTAGCCTGAACCTGCCAGAACATACACGCACAGTCAAGGCCATATGCTGCTTAAAGATTATTTTATATATGAAAAGAGAAGAGCAGCTGGCAGACATAGCTAATACAAGGGAGTTTGTGGAGTCGAGATGTTCCAGGCCTGAAGCTTCAGGCTTCTGGGAACCAGCCTAGTCGCAGGAGAGCTGACGTGACTTAAGGCTGTGCTTTAATTCAAGGGAAGAAAATCAGTTCTAAGTTGTTGTATTGGGTTTTTTTTTCCTTTAAAAAAGGAGCTTAAGAAAAACAGGAAGAATGATCAGAAATCGTACTTTAATTACAGGTGGTTGGCGTGCTGCTTTTTCTGAGGGAATAGTAGCTGATAAAAGCAGAATGAAAACACTCCCATACAAATGGAGCGACTCATAATGTGTTTGAACATACACTATAAAGCCTGAATGTGGAAGAACAACCCCGAGTGAGAACTGAAAGTGTTAGAATAAGATATTTTGTGCTTCTTGGCCCAACTTTTTTTGTATTTTTCCCTAGTAAACGTCACAGTTTTTACCATTTGAATACTGTCATTCATTTTCAGCTAATAGTAAGACAAACTCAAGCCAAAGCAGATTCATGCTCTTAAGTCTCTTGTGAAGACCTGCTTCCATGATGCATTGAAGAAATGATGCCAGGCATTATGGCAATAAAAACCCTAAAGGAAGGTATGTGTGTAACTGTCAATAAACGCTGTCTTGAGAGGCTGTAGGCTTTATTGAAGTCTCAGTGTCCCTCTGACAGCCTTGTTTGCCATCGTGCTAGTCAAAGAGCAGTGAAGGGGATGACTTTATAAGGGTGTGACCAGAAAAGCACTGCAAGAAGCAGCCATGTTCTCAAAAACATTTTTTGTGCGCATTTTACAATCATTTCCCGTGCACTTGCCTGGGCTGAAGACGTTTCTGTGTAACTATTGGTTTGTAAGTTCATCCCCTACCATCCACAGTGGACCTTCTGCTCAGCTGCTTGGGGTGGGTGAAGAAGAGAAGTAGGAATCTTTTCCAGTGTTTGGTGTAGATTCAGCCAGGAGTGGCCTTGGGTTGTTCCAGGGCTGCTGCACCCGTTCTAGGGAGGTGGGCTGCAGTGAGGGGGGCACAGGGAAGCCTGCATGAAAGGAGACATGGCAGATTCTGTCCTGTGGGTTGAGGTGCACTGGTTTCATCTTAATTTAATGTGAAATGTGGGGGAAGGTTGTGGAGGGGGATTGTAAGCTCTGTAAGGTATAAGATTCTGGAACTTAGCCTAGTGTGAAGGAAGCATTATGTAACAGAATAAAAAATTAATATGAGGTTTTCAGCAAGCAGACAAATACAAGATTTAACACAACTAACACATAGAAGTCTGCATTAAAGCAACTGGATTTGTATAATTCAAAAATCTAAGAACTAGCTATTACATTCAAGGGAGTCTCTCCCTGTGTGTCTTCTGTACTCCCATCCTTTCATCTTCCATCTGTTTGCTTCCACTTTTCTGGGGGAGGGAGAGTTTACATGACTTCTATGGATTTGAGACAGGCTTAATATACATAGATTTGCAGTAACATTTTGTAAATGTTAACTGTTAATGATGGCTTCCTCCTCCTCCTCAAAATACATTTTATGGTTGGGCAACTTGTGGAAAAATTCACTTAAGTTTTCTGACAGTGATTTTTAATGCTCCATTTGCTGGGAGAGCAGGCCAAAGCGGGGAAATCAGTTTGGCTGCAAGTTCCATGTTGGATGTGTTTTGCTAACAAAGGTCAGTGCGTACATTTTCACTTCAGGAGTGTTTGGAACTTGTTGTTGCGAGACCTGTGGAAGAAGCAGTTTGTTAAGCTTCATTGCCTGTTGAATAGGATTTTAGTGAATGGTTAAATTGCTTTGTATATGAACTATGACTCTTTTATGACCTGTTTAAAACTAATTAACACACCATGCTTACTGGAAGCAACTTGTGAGTTTTGACTTTGAACAGAAAAGAAACCCTTCAGCAAGCACGAAACTCCTTTGGTTAGACCTTAGTCCACTTCAAAAAAAATTTCCTCTGCATCAGTAGTATGGAAACAGCACCTCTACTTTTCTCTCATTTTATTCATCCTTTTTTTCTCAGTTGCAGCCAGTCACAATAAAATACTTTATGTTCTGCTGTGGGAGGGATGGCAATAGCAGCACATGTGGAAGTTTGACCTTTAAAGGTCCCTTCCAACCCAAACTATTCTATGATTTTAAGTTTTGGGGCAGAAGCATATACAGTGCTGCTTCGTAATTCATGTCCAAATAAAGTTCTCATTCATACTGTAAAGTCAGAAGGCTTAAACTGTAAACAACTCAATATTATGTAGACTTCCCATACTTCTGCATTAATAACGTGATTTCTATGAAAAGGGTTTAGTTACCCGTACTTGTTCCAAAATCATGAATCTGAAAAAATTGCACTTGACTGATTTAATCATATGATTAGAAATTACCCCTTTAACTGTTGACTAACTCTCCTATGGAAGTTAAGTTGTCTTAATATTTTTATGAACTTCTAAATTATTTGGTAGGTGGATGCTAACTGAGTATCTCCCCCCAAAAAAACCCTGCTGTTAAGCAGAGAACTTAGAAAAGAGATGGAGGAGAAAAGTATAAAGTACTTTAAATCATGCTGCTAGTAGGGGTATGCTGTTCTTTAGTTGAGAGAAGATTTTCATTACATATGGTGGGAAAAAGAAATTTAATTTGTAGCAAAAAGTAAAGGAAGTATTACTACCAAACTTGAAATCACAGCTGATGGGGTTCTATTTGTTTGTTTGTTTTGGTAGTTCGGTCTTTTTTTTTTTTTTTAAATTGTATGTTGGCTTCTTATTTCTTATACTGATCAGTTTTACAAGTCATGCGTAACATTTCAGGAGCAGTACCAAAATAGATACCTTCAGTTTCTTTATGTAAAATGTCATTCTTTCCTTTTGGGCAATCCTTTTGCCTATGAATGCCTGAATATTACTTTTAGTATCAACATCAAGGATGTCTTAAGTTTTCTTTCCCCTGTCTCAATGTCTGTTTAGAAAACAAAATTTAAAATAGAGCTTCTTGTGAGGCTTTCCCAAGCTATTTGTCCATATTAAATATTGGAGAGTCAATTCTGATCACTAGTATACTAGGCAAGCTTGCGCTGCCTTGTGTGTTTGAGCATGCAATTGTGGCACATGCTGCCAAGAAGAAATCTGATTTCCAGTACCTGGGTGGCAAAGAAAGAGTCTGAAGCCACTACAGCTAAAAATAAGGAACCTGAGGGGAGGAAGAAAACAGACTGGGTTATATCTTGGTGTTCCTTTTTAAATGTAAAGAACCAAATGTAAGCTGGGAAAAAATGAAGCTTTTTTTTTTTTTTTTGGCTCAGTGTTGAAACATAATTCCAGCTTTATTAGCATTCAGCACTCTGGATCACTCTTCTGCTCCTATCTTACTAAAAAAAAAACCCCCCACGAATCACGATAACATGACATATAACTAAGTGATATTTTTGGGGGGGGGTAGGGGATAATATTGATTTTAAAGCAAAGCATGTTTGAGGTGAAAGTATAATAGTAGCATTAAGTAAATGCTGAAGGGTCACAGTTTGTGCTTCTCAAGTCTGAAAAGGTAAGTAAAAAATACTTGGAGTAGAGCATCAATACGTACATCTTCAGATTTAAGAGCCCTCCAGTGGCTAAGTTTATCTTTCACTTATGCAAATGAAAACAGTGTGGACTAATATGGTTTTATAGAGGTGGGACTAAATACATTTGAAAGATTTTCTTCACATTTATGTCTGTTTAGGCTTTATCCTGTTTAATGCCCTGTTGTATTGCAAAAGGAAAAGGTGCCTGTAGCATTTCTGTTGTGGGCATCTCCCCCCCGTTTTTTTGTTTGTTTTAGGGTTTGCTGATAAAGTGGCAACTTTTACCAAAAGCCCATGAGATAATTGCTTTTTAAAACAGTGGCTTGCATGTATTGTTTTCTTACTGTCATGCTAGAGCTATGCTGAATCTCCTTGATTATCAGAGTACTGCTACTACTAGTGAAACACCGAGTTACTGCTGTGACTGTTGCTTGCTGCTGTAGCATGAAGCCAGACTCCCTCTCATCCTCGCTAAAAAAAAAAAAAAAAAAAATAGTTGCTTGGAGCCCCTTGCAATCTTCCTGTTGATTCCTCTGTCTTCCAGTCTCTTCTGGAGAACAGCATTACGCTTTCTTTGCTGTGATTTTGCATGTGGGTAGGAGTTTTGGAACTTTTGTGTGTCTTTCAGGATCTTCTTTATACTAGAGATCAACACTAGAGACAGCTGGCTGACTGCTCGTGTGGTCTTTAGCAGGCAGATGGAGCAAAAAGCATGTCAGTCCTTTTGGCACTATTTCAGCTACACTTGCCCTCTGCACAAAGGGCTTTTGTGTTTTCCATTGCACTGAGGATCCTTGTATAGCAAAACAAATCATGATGGGAAAATTAAGTATATGGCGTATTTGTACCCCTTATGGCTCTTCACTATTGTAATCTTTCTGTTCAGCTTGTGATAGACTTCATGTTGAAGGCTTTGTTCTCTCCCAGGGAATAGTGCAAGGCCTCATCTTGCATGTTAGAGTAAAGCACGCAAGATCTAGAAGCCTAGACGTTCAGACTCCAGAAGAGCATCCTTCTTCATGTATGTTGGGGAGTAACGTCCTTTTTATATCTCTATGAACAAAAACCATGCAAAGCAAGGGGTGTTAGAGAGGAAACTATTCATGAGACTGAATATCATTACAGGGAGGTAATTTCTGTTAGACATCAGCCTGTTACTGGGGTTACCACAAGAGAACAGTAGGCAACTTCAGAAGTGTGTTTTTTCCCTACCCTCACTGTGTTTTAAACTCTGAAGATTAATATCCTCAAGATAAAAAAGTAAATTTAACACAGCATCACACCTTGAGGAAGTTGAGACTTGTTCCTTTAATTTACAGGTTTTAGTGTATGTTTTTATCACTTAAGATCTAGAAACTATTACACAGAGTTACAAGAAGTGGAGAGTGTTCTCTATGATAGAGAAAAAAAGTTAGGGGGTAGTAAAGTCCCAGAGCATTTCTGACTTTATATAAAAATGAGATTTGTGAGGCTATTTGTTAGGCTTTTTTGGCTGCCACTGCTGTAACCATTTTCTGTTCGAAACCTTTGGTGGGATCATTGACTACTCACACCTTGCTGGAAGCTTTTTACTTTAGAACAGCGATGCCTCTGAAGGGGATGGGATGTGTCCAGAACCACTTTTGCACATGTTGAGTTGTTGTACCATTTTCTGAAGAAATGGCCTTGTTTAAAGTTTCACGGGAGGTCATGAATAGGCAATCCGGAAACAATTAAACTTTTGTCTTTTTGCATGTTAACTACATCTTCTTCTCACGGAATTTGTCTAAATGAAGTCATTGGAGGAAGAAATTTAGCTTAGGAACTTCTGTCTCGTGGACAGAGACCAGCATCTTCAGACAACTGGAGTTAAGTTTTCATGTGTGTTTTTGTTTCTGCTTAATTTTCTATTTCTCAGCAGAAGAAAGCTGATAACGTTTTCTTCTGAATCTAAAAACTCATCTATATTTAACCATAAGGTCTATATTTCAATATAAGATACATGGTGTTTTCTCTAGACAGTTCTTCATGCACCAACTACAGAATTTAACCTGATAGTCATTTTTCTCTTAACTTCAATATTGAACTTGGGGTTCTGGATCTGTAAGTTTTAGGATTGAATTTAGAAAACTAGAACAGTTTTGCCTTTCATCTGTTTTCTGTACCTCACGTGAAGTAGCATGTGCACACAAATTGTGCAGATACACTAATGTGTATTGAGAATGGGAATTCCCTGTGCAGTGTGTGTATGTGTGTTGAATGGACTTTGCCGCGGAATTAAAGCGGCAGAGGTGCATTGCTCCCATCTGTCCAGAACTTCTGCATAACTGTGGAAGGTATAAAACATTTTAAGCGATCAGGCAAACTGCTCGTGCAGTATGGTTTAACTGAGTCCTTGGATTAGACAGATGTTTTCAGTAAATAATTGAAATACACATTCTTTTTATCACTTTCATTGCACAAGACGTAAGGTCTGTAGAATGCACAGCTCTTGAATACTTGTTAAAGCAGCTTTCAGCCTGTTTAGAGGAGTTGGTTCCAGGTGCACTGAAGAACTCAGTCTTCTATGGCAGACTAAAATGAGACTTAATATTTTTTTCCTGGAGTTCTTGGTGGTGTTCCTCACATACTACTGTGTCCATCAGGTGCCTCTGGGACTGAATAATTGTAGCCTCAGGGGTTTTTGTTACCTGTCTTAATGTATGGGCTTGCAAGTGGTGGGGTTGTATGTGAATATTTTTGTGTGTGTGTATGTATGTTTAGGAAGGGATGGTATTGCTTTAATCCGTGTGCTTCTGAGCTACCTGTAATCATTCAAGTTGGTGAGGTGGTTGCTGCTCCTCAGCAGCTCCTGAGGATGGAGGATAACGCTTCTGTTGCTTTTTAGCTTCTGCTTTGGTTGGAAGCCTATCTCAGTTCAGCTAGACAGCCATTTACACCTGAGTTTAGGTTTACAGTGGCTTACTTAAACCTGAGATTAAGTTTATAGTGGCTCTTTCAAATGCATTAAGCAGAGCAGCCTTTGCGTCTTGAGCAAGGATATATGAAAGAAATGGCCGTGTCTCAGAAAATCCTCAATTAAGTTACCTTTGTTCTCAAGTTGAAATAAGATAGTTGTATTTTTGATGTTGAAAAAGGGTAATTCATGGCTTACGTAATATCAAACAATGAAAACTGGTAAGTTAGAATGAAGCATACCACGGCCAGAGTTTTATGAAAGCATCAAATGGAATCCACGGTCAAATCATGAGGAGGACTTAAAGTAGGGGTTTTTCTTTTCTTGTATAATCCTGCCTCAGGGTATTGAAGGGTAAGTGTGGTATTGAAGGATAAGCATTCTTTTAAAGTAATTGTAACCAACCTGTCTTTAATAATCTTGATCTACCTGGTTGAAGAAATGAATGCCTGTCTCGTATTATTCTGCAAGAAATTTCACAAGGTGCAGAAGTTGAGCTCAACTTAGTGAGCTGTAAGGAAGCCTGGCTTTTTCTATTTAACCACTTCAATATTTCCACACTGAATCTCACTACTGTTTGTTAGTAATTTTTCCACCTTTTTTTTTCTTCTTTCTCTGCTAGTGTGCAACTGTGGGTAAAGAACATGCTGACAAAGTGAAACAGGTGACTGCTTTTAACCTTGCTGTAACTGTCTAGTTTGAAGGATTTGGAGGTTTGGAGTGTGTCCTCCTCATAATAAATACTGTTTCCTCACAAATTACACATTTGCTCTTCCATGCTACTCTGAAGCAACAGTAGTGAAGAAGAATCCATCCACCCTATGGAGGAAAAATAAATCTCATCTTCATTTTTTCCTAGTGTCTTTGACTCATGTGCTGTCACCAGATTCAAATGGAGTAGTTGTGTTCAGTTTTTGGTGCTATCTAGCTCTGGTAATCAGAGTCTTCCTCTTCTGGATGAATAATTTTGCAGGATAATGGTAGACAGTGGCTTTAAGATTGCTTTATGGTAAGTGAAAATTGTGTGTTTGGTTTTGGTGTTTCTCTGTTTGGAGTTCTGGGTTTTTGTTTGCTTTTTTTTTTTTTTTTTTAAATAATTTGATTGACACTTTATGTAGAGCATCTCCCACTTACTGTGCCTCTGGATATAACTCCGTAACTTAGAGCCATTTAGGTAATCTGCAGCCCCTGAGTGTTGTGAGCAACGTCCAGCCCTTACAAGCAGATGGCTGTTAGGCATTAGGTTACTATGGAAAATTCTGTACAATAAGTATAGAAAGTAGATTATCAAGAACATACCTGTCTAACTTGCTGCTTTTGACTGCCACTTCTATATAAGCTTTAAAAGTGCTGCGTAGGTTAATGTGGAATCACTTGTTTTGTTGGTAAACAAAGATAGTCACGGGCTTCTTGCAGTAGAGCAGGTGACTGAGGAAGTTCCATGTGTCTGTTTAAGGCCAAATTTAAACACTTTCCCCAGAATTATATGGAGAGCTCTTCTAGGCTTGATCCAAAGGTGTTTCAGTTATTGTTAGATTCTCCTTATGCTGACTTGCATTTCGATTAGTATCCTCATAAATTGATCACTGCTTTGGCTATACTACTTGTTCCATGGGTTATCGTAATAACAAATGTTATGATTGCCATTTTAAGAAGTAGCATGGACCAAATTACTTTCTATCGAGAGTCTCTGAAATTGTTAGAAACTTCTTAGCAGTATTGAGCTCCTGATGCCTTTTTTCATTTCTGACTTCAGTTCAGGTTCCTTTTGGGTAAATACAGGTTTAGAAGTTAAAACTTGGTTTTGATGAACTGTGTTTTCTAGGCTACCCTGATTCCTTTTCAGTGTATGGATATCCTTGTTGAAAGTTCAGAGCAAAGTTGTAGGACATGTTATAACTTTAATCTACTCAAGGAAGCATATGTAAGAGATGGTAAAATCTTCCCAGGCTGTAGAGAAAATGCTAACTGCATACAGTACATGTACTGTTAAGTTCAACTCAAGCTGCCATAAAGTGACGGGGAAATTAAACTTTGCTGTTTATTTAAGGGTGGTGATGGACTGGAGCCATTGAGAGCAATCCCTCAAGCAGAGCTATTTTGAAAATTGATTATAATTATTTTAAGGTTTTTGCCAAGACTGTTCTTAGTTTATTTTGTTTACCTAAAAAATTAAGGTTAAAGCACTTGAACCAAGTTATTTACCAAATGAAACACAAAATAAGAATTTGAATGATAGTTTTTACTAGTATTAAATCCAGCTGTGACACTGTAGAGATGCCTGATATAACAAGGACACAAGTTATCAGAACACACATCAACTAACTCCATGGGTGCAGTTTCAGAGGAGGAGTCAAAACAACTTACGTTCATGGTTTGAGTAAATACTGGACTGGAGTGAGTTCCTCTGAATGTTCTGCAGATGTTTTGTGAAGTGCTGTGTAACTCAGTAATACTCTTGATGGAGAACAACTGTACACTGGGGGCATAACTAGAAGTGGTGTTATTAATAACTGCAGATGCTTCTAAATTAAATTCCGTTTATGTTAGCAAAATAATAATTTATGGTAGTACATGTTACAGTATTTCCTGAACAAAGTAAATTTGAAAGGCAGCTTTTCTCAGTATAATTAAGGATTTTATGGTATTAATATATGTAAATTGTACCTGTCAAGATTTTAAATCTAGACCTTCATAGCAAGACCACAACTAGAAATACTCTGGCTTCAGCAGTATGAAAATAGGCACATGCAGAAATGTACGAACCTTTTTTGTGTCTGTTTGTATTAATAACCTCTTCTCACTCTGTGTAGGATGACAAATAATGAGAGCATACCCAGACAAAATATTGAAATAATAATAATAATAATGATCAATAACTTTAGATACTTGTGCTATCGAGTCTGTCAGCTATAAAGCTTTTAGTCCATGTAAAGGTCGTTGAAAGCTAGGCAGTGTAGTTGTTCAGAAAGTTAAAAGAAATACTCAGCTTATCCAAGTTCTTCAAGCTGTAATAGTTTGTGTTTGTCAAGCTTTCAAGTACCATCCTAAGGCACTTCAGTACATGAAAGAAAACTGCTTCTGCAGCAGGCTGTGTAGTCTCACAGCAGAGCCATGCTCACTTGACGTACTGCTAGTGCCCTGCGTGCCTGCAGAGATTCCCCAGGCCTTCGTGTCCACCAGCTTCTGCTTGTCCTTAAGACTCCAGCTCATGCATTAAGTTAACGCTAGCAGTCCTCAAGGAAGGTTTGAAAGTGTTATTCATGGCTTTTCTGCCAGCTGGTTTTCTGTTCACTGAAGCTGCAGTTGTGCTTGGGAGCCTGCTTTTGAACTCCCAGGTGAAAAGCAGCCAAAGTAGTAGTTTCTACGGTGTAAGGGCTTGTCTTTCTAACTGAAGAGGCAGAAAGAGTATGTCAGTGATTACCCATCTAGGATGGGAGTGGAGCTGAGAAGCAGGACGAATTAGGCTTGTCCCCTATTCTGAGAAGGCAAGGAGGCTGCTGAACTAATTACACTAGTCTGTGTCCTAATATATCAGAGTATCTTTGTGTTCTGGGAAGATAGACCCCCTGTTAAAGTTAAAATAGCATTCCCCTGTATATTGTGATGTTCCATAAGGAAGTTTGAATAGAGGAAGGGCCTGACTTTAAGCAATATTGATGAGACTGTCATTCTGTTGCAAGGATTCTGAAAAAGCTTCCCAGCAAGACTAATGCTGCCTCCCACTAGCCTGGCTTATCCATCCAGTGGTCCAAGGGTATTAATAACAGTGCCTTTTGCTGAAAATGTTTTGTTTGTAATGACCCTAGACCCTTGTTGGCAGAGTAGTGTGTATTTATTCCACGCTGAAAGTGAGAGAAGTTTCAAATATGAGGTGCAGAAGTGTAATAGTGTTGGACCACTGTTGTGGTTACATCTGGAGATGGCCTTGACCTGTAACTGCACTGTCCTGGGTGCTCAGCTGAGAGCTCTGGTAACTGATAGGGTTGTGTGTAAATGTCAATAAGAGAGTCCTTATGGTATTTAGGTAGCACAGAAGAGCATGTGTTTTGCAGTCTGAAATAATTAACTGGTTTTGGACTTGGTAGCTCCATTTTAAATAGTGATGATCTGTGTCTCCTAATTTAGAGGAGATGCAGGAATGAGAGGATAGAATGAAGGTTAATACTTAAATTTAGATACTGAAATTCAGACTGATATTTGACCTTTTTGTTTTCTTTTTTTAAACTGCAGCGTTCTATTTGTCTCTCTTTAAAATTGAGATTAATATTTTTCAACTTTGATGTTAGTTTTGTGGTGGTGTTTTGGGGGATTTGTGTGTTTTTGGTTTTGTTTTGTTTTTTTTTTTAATTTGGAAAGAGAGAGTGTTTCCATAAAACTGATGCTGGATTCTCTGTAAAAATCTCTTCATATCAGTTAATATTTGTCAAACACTGTCTGTGATACTTCTGTTAGTATGCATGGGCATTAGTGTTTAACCTGGTATGCCCACCTGTATATTTAACTAAGTTGCATTGTTCATGGGGAAGCTGGGAATTAACAGGATAAAAGATGATCCTTCCAACATCTAATCAATTCAGAATGGGATTTTGATCTTCAAGTGATGATATTTATTGGCAGTTGGTGTCTAAATTTCTAATTTTGTTGAATAAAGCTAAATATAAAGTCTATTTGGGTGGCTGTTCATATTTGGGGGGTGGGGGGCAGCAGCAGGAATTCTTTTATTACAGGCTTATATATGTAATTCTTGTTGCCTTTCATCATCTACCTGGACTCTTTCTTGGTTTAGGTAACCTACACTTGTATCTCTAACTATTTATCTTTTTCCATTTATCCCCTTGAAAAGTGTTACTTTTAAGTGTCTTTTTGCAGTTATTTAAAGTCAAGAGCATCATGATGAGAACAGTGTGTCTCCTGTAGCCGGCTGCAGGAATTTTATCTCTTAAAAAGGCAGCTGTCCTTGCAGAGAGAAGTGTAGAACTACATATTCATCTCGGATAACAGTTGCAAATCAAGTTCCTGAAGAATGTATCACAAGCTACAAAAAGTGTTTATATTTCAGGGAAAAACCTAAAAAGCAGTGCAGAACAGACGTTTCAGTATCCTTCCTGAGCACTTGTACTCGTTGTACACAAGCAAGTGCTTTTGCACTTCTCTTACTTGAATGGAGAACAAGTTGAAATTATTCAAAACTATTTGTAAAAAAGCATGACTAGCTCCCACAGTAACAGAAAAACATGAACAGTTGCAGTTTGACTAAATCTTAAATTTTACATGTTTTATTTTCAGTGAAGCAGATCGATGGGTGATAAAGCACAGCATGAAATAGATATTTAAGCTTTACAAGCATTTAGTATTAGTATAATAGTTTGCAGTCCCATACCTTGTGAAGGTACTGCTGTGGTAAGATTCATGGGGTTTGGTTTTCTTGGGGTTTTTTTGTTCTTACAAATTTTAAGTCATTCTCCCTCTTTACTCTTCAGCTGTCTCTATTGTAATCTTTCCTCATCCATATGTTTGTGCTTCTTTCAACCAAGTTACTGGTCACTTGTAACATTTCCAGATACTGTCTAGTTACTTATTAGCAGCTGCACTAAACAAAACAGATTTTTAGAAGTCCACATAAAAGGTAAATTTAAAGAAGAAAAAGTGCTTATGATTAAATAGTTTAGGAAAAAAAAAAGGATTATGTTGACAATGAAGAAGAGATTGAAAGTAAACTACAGAAATCGTACTTGTTCTGCTTGTATGTAACTTCCCATGCTTCATTTTAAGGTGCACAGTTAATCTAATGTAGCAGTCTAAGGTAGGTTTAAATTTTGAGTGTTTTTTGTCTTCAGTCTATTACTAGTTCAAACACATAGTGTGTAAAATGTAAAGCTACTGGGCCAAATTAAAACATTGTTCTCTTTGACTTGCATAAACATCCTCCCTCCTTATGGAACACAGTTGAAGACTACAGCTGAATAGTGGTCTGAATTAGTGATGTAAGTCTGCGCTATGTATATTCACTGTCAGTTTGGTACTATGTGGGATTTCAAAAAATCCTTTCAGACTATGAACTGTATTTCTTAGTGTAAACTACCATCCCTGTACTAGCTGCCATTTTTTTGCTTGCATCTCCCTCGTCAGCATGTAGAACAGCAGCAGGAAGAGGAGGAAAGGAAGCTGGACATACCTCAGTTGCTGAGCAAGTTACAGAATGTCCTTGTAGACTATTTAAAGAGTCTCTACTATTGCAAGATGTGTGCAAGCACTGGTGCTAATGGAAACTGCTGCATCATGCTTTCTGCCCTGCACAACCTGGCACAGCAGCTCGTAGGTTTTGCTTTGTAATCTGCCCGTTGCTGCGGGACTGCCACAGGAGAAGGCTGATGCACTTCTGCCTGGGGAATTTTATTTGTCTATAATTGGTTGTCATTGTCTGGGAATGGATCAAATGTACAGCTTGAACACTTTTAACTCTAGGTGATCTCAAATTCAGACTGCCACCAACATACTGAGTTTTTAAAACCCACATATTTTGAATTGAACTTGTGAACACTTTTAGCAAACCATACATTGTTCTGTGGAACAGGCCTGGATGAAGTTATTGCATTCATGTTTGGCATGTAGAAATATTTAAAATACATAATCTTGTAGATAGTAAAGTATGTTCTAAATTCTCTGTTAATAGAGAGGCAAAAGTTTATATTGTATATCTGTGGCTTTAATGGTTCATAGTTGAAAATAACTGATGGCAATAAATGAGAATACTTGGCTAAAGTTTTGTACACTAAGTAAAGAGACTCTGCAATGTTGTTGTGACACTGATGTCAAAAAGTGTGTTGAAATAAAGTTGTTCCAAGTCCGGTGCAATGATGGCATTAATTCCTATGACTCTACTGTGCAGACCAACAATAAACTGTGCCAGTCTCCTCTGTTTGGGAGGGACAAAAGGGTGGGGAAGAATGTCAGACTGTTAGCATAGCTTTCCAGTCCCGCTTCAGATATTTATTGAGCCTGCTAACAAGTACGAAATGAGCCAGAGTCCTTGTCAAAGAGAGGGCTTGGCTCCTTTTGTTGCTCTTGTGCCATTATGTAATGCAAAACTGCATATTGCATATTGAACACTCTAAGCCAAACAGTAAACCTAACAAGCTACATTTAAAACCATAATTCCACGAGTGTTTTTTGTACTACCATTGTTGTTGAGGGCTTTCCTTCCCCCTCCCCGGCATCCTTAATTGGTAGTTTTATGGGTTTATAAAAGGCTTGGAACCAGAATCATTTCAGGTTACAATTCTGGATGATTTGGTTAGGGAGAATACTCAGAAAAAAGACCAGGATCGTTGTTAGATGATACAGGTCCTAAACTTTCTTCCTCCTTTTTCCTCCTATTTGTGGTGTTCTAGCTACATCTTCCAACTCCAAATAAATGTTTCTGGGCTAGGGACAGCATGTCAGTGGCAGCAGTACCCTAGTCAACGAGGATGGACCTTCTCTTATGTTATTGCTATTAAGCCATGCAGCTTTCCGTAAGAACATTAAATGTGCAGTGGATTCTGACTGTGTAGCCAGAAATAGTTATTGCATAAACGTGTGAGAAGGAGTGATATACCTGCTTCACCACTGGTTCTGTTTTGGAGGACGTGTGTAACTTCTGAATGATGGGATCACTCCTTCTCTCGTCTCCTGGTTTTCTACTGCTACACTGAAGAGGTAAAAAAACCCCAGATGAGCATACTATTAAGTCTGCAGTTTTGGATCATAGTGCAAAGTATGTGCAATAAGTCATTTGACCCTACCTCACAGAATAACTTGCAACCTAAACAGGAGCTCCATATGCTTCCTGGTTTAAAAATACATACACAAATATATGTATACGTATCTATACTTATATATGTGTATGTATAGATATTCTTTTATAAAGGCTAATGTATTTGTAAGGAAACTTCAAATGAAACTTGCTTAAAGAAATTTCTTAAGTATCTTTCATGGATTTAAGGTTTGGCAGATGGGCTTTACTCTCTGTCAGAGAGAAAACAAGGTAGGCTAATGCATGGATAGAGTGATATTACTGAACACAAGAAGATTTAAAATTTATATAGCTAATGTAAAATGTAATAAGCAGAGTTGCCAGAAGGCTGCATGTGTCAATTAAGCTAGAAGATTTTGGGGAGGAGGGATGGATGGGATGGGACACAGGACATGATAGAACTGTGAGCAACCAATGTAAATCAGTTTATTTTCTGATTGAGAGCTCTGGTTTTGCCTGGATTGGCTTCTTGGAGATTATAAACTTGTCAGAGAGTCAGGGGAGGTCTTTCTGCTCCAAACTGTCAATGTAACTTTTTTTAATTGCTTCTTGTTTCTCCCTTTTGGTCACTTCATCTGTAGTGTCTTGTAAGGGAATATCAGTTTTCCCTAAATACTATTTCATAATACACAGCTGTCCGAGAAGAAGCTGTAAAGCATTAGCTTTATTCCCTCTCTTTCTGGATACAACTTTCTTGTGAAGGAATTCTGTGTGTACTCTGTGTGGGGCTTTAATACATGAGTTAGCAGCTCTCCAAGTCTGTGGGCATCTTGTTGGCATAAGATGAAAACAAGATACACTACTTGCAGACTTTTCCCGCAGCTGTTGTCTCTCTCTGTGCCTGTAAGAACCAAAGTAAACTGAAAAATCTATACTAAAAACCCAATGAAGTAAAAATCTTGAATTTTTATGCTCAGTATTTTGATATTACAAACTGAAAACAATTTTATAATATGAAATCTTAGCAATGTTCCCAAAATTATCAATTGTATGCTATTTAGCTGAAGTGTTAATGCTCTTGTGATTTCTAGACATAAGTATCATAGATCAATCTTACCTGGCACTTTATAGAATGAAAAAGCAGAGAGGCTTTCAGTGGTGTTTGAATGAACAGGTACAGGCAGAATCCCTCTTGTTGGAAGTCTTTTCCCTGACATCAGCCTTTCAGGAGGAAGCCTATTGAAAGCATGTTTCTTGTGGGGTGTGTTGGGAGAAACAGAACCTATGATTTGCCATTTGTACTGATGCAGGTTGCATGACATGGATTTATTTATTTATTTATTTAATCACACCCCACCCTCCATTAAAATAAGTCTTTTTGCTGTTCTTTTTTTTCCTTTTTTTTTAATAAAAGACATGTCTAAGCTTGAGTAAATAAAATAAAATTCAGAAAACTTGTCATTTTAGGATGTCCTGCTTATCTACTGACTAAGTTTCAGCAGTAAGTAGATGTTGTAAGAAGCTGCTGCCATTGACATTCAGTGCAAAGCTAAGCTGTTGGTGATTGTGAAGTGGAGTTTCTCCTGGAGTTGTGTAGAGATGTTCTCTGTACTCCTCAAGACAGGAAACTCACTGGGGGATAAACTTGCGTGAAGGAATAACATTTTGGGATGCAGTTTAAATGCAGATGTAGTGCTTTGCCAGACTTAACTTTGTATGATTAGTATCTCCATTTTCAAATAACAGAAAGATTCTGCGACAAGAATCCATTCTTTACTCAAAACAAGTTCATTTCTGCTTGTCCCCCCCCCCCCCCCATCCCGTTTCTTGATGTGGTATCTAGTCTTTAAAATCTTATCAGTGAGAAAATCCTATTTTGTTTTTATTTTACTCTATAGATAGAAGTCTTTACAGTTTCATAATCCATTTTCTTACTAGTGTTAATTGATGGCAACAAACTCGATCCAGGCAATAACCCCTTACACAGGGCTTGGGAAGAATAACTGAAACTGGAATAAACACCAAGCAACATCCCTTGCAGCCTAAGAACTTTGGAAGTATGACACTGGTTCTCTACTTCATCCGTTTTAAGGGAAGACTGTTGTAGTTCTTTTTACTGATGTTTAGATCTTTTTGTCTAATTCAAGCTTGACATGGTATTCTCCAGATTGATGTGAAAATAACATCTCTTGTGTTCCCCTCCTCCCCAATTCCCTGCCCTGTCCCCCCCGCCCCCGACAAACCTTGTAGCTCTTCATTTTTGCACGTTGATGTATCTGCGTGGATACTGCTTTTGAGGGGCTTGGGGGGATGTTAGAACGGGGCATGGTTTTTAAAGACAAACTTAAAATTTGTACTACTAGATGCTTAAACCGTCTCTGCAAGGATGAAAGCTTCATCCCTGAAAGCACTGCAGGAATATCTCCTACATCAGTTCTCAGGTGGAGGGTTTTTTTGGTAAACAGTATTTTTAACCTTCAAATGCTATATCTTTCCATGTATCTTTACAATAAGTCATTAGTAAAGTACAGACTACAGGGCAGGGGGAGAGATAACTTATTTCTTTTGATCAGATTCAGAGCTGTAGTTGTTCACGTGCTGATGTTACACTGAAGGAGAAGTTCTGGTGCTTGTGTGGCTTTGGGGAATTTGTTAGTTACATACAAGTATGCTGTTGACTATCTTAAATATTTTGTAGCTTTCAGATTTATATTTTTTAATTTGTTTTGGGTGCAAGTTGTGTTCATTGTTTTAAGGTGCTCTAAAAAATTCAGTTCTGATTCTTCAGGAAGTTTCAAGCTGTTTCAAAGAGTAACTGTACGCAACTGTACTGTCTTGACCTACTTAGAGAATTGTATGGAAATATTTATGCAAGTCTTTCCTCAGCCTATGCAGAGATAGAGCGAACTTCGCAGTTGTGTGTGCTTATATCTGTATTGGGGCGCTGCTTTCTGGGACTGATGTCACCCTTAAGAAGGTCTCTTTCTCATGTTGGCCCTTTTAGTTGCATGCTGAGCAAATTCTTTTTTTTTTTTTTTTTTTTTTTTTTTTTTTTGCAATTCATTGATTTTCTTCCTAATAGTAAATTCATTGATTTTCTTCCTAATAGTAGTATGTGGTTTAAAAGTAAATGCTTGTCTCATCTGTTACTTTAAACTAGTAGTCTGGACCTTTTATGCTGGTAATGGGACTGTTTTACAGTTTTGAGTATGTGAGCAGTGTGAAATACTTAAGAACTGGGAATTATAAACTTAAGCAGCAGTGGTATTTAGTAAGTATAAGTAAGGCAATTCTTTAAGCAGATGTTGTTTATCCTCAGTAATTAAGCAACCTGTAATAGTCACACTGGAAAAGCATTCAAGCTGATCAGGCCCTGGCTGAGCTTTAATATTAAAATATTAAAAGTAAAAAAAACTTCCTTTTTCTTTTAAGAGTTCAGCCTCCTGGAAATGCACATGACTTTGTTTGTATAATACAGTTTCAAGAGCTAAGCTATTGAGGCCAATACCTACTGTAAATGCACCTGATGGATATGGTATGCAGATGTTCTATTGCCATGTTATAACTGGAAAGTCACAGGTGATGTCTATATGCTTTCTCTGAATTTTTATAAAACTTACAAATACTGTAGTTTTGGATACTGCATGTAGAACTTGGTAGACACCATTTGCTTTAGAATACTTTGTTTATTCTGTTTTTCCTATAAATTCTTGCTTGGTTTGTGTTACAGATACCAGATGAATAGTTCTTTAGGAGAAAAGCTTGTATATGCATAGTACTAATATTTTAATCATCGATACTTGTGTGTAATATGAACACAAACAGATTTTATTCTAATTAAGCACTGTCCTACATTTGTATTATTAAAGGCAAGTGAAAAAAATTAGTACTTCAAAGTACTTCCAGTACTTGAGTACTGAAGTTACACATCGGTATGTTTCCGTGACCTACATACTTCATCCACATGCATGTTTGTGCAGAGGCTGTAGAAAGTTAAATAAGGCAATTCAAAGGAAATCAGAAAGGTCAGGCAGAAGAAGGAACTTATCATACTTTATAGGTAAAGAATGCTAGCCCATCAAAAATCTTGTTAGGCATTTACAAAGGTGCAAATGCCACTGTGGCGTCTAGATGTTGTTTTAGTCACCTTAGCCAAATGCATTTTTTAAAGCATTTCTTACTTTATTTCCTACCCTTTCCCCTCCCCCCTGTGCTCTTTATGAAACTGTTCCTAACCTCTGGTTGTAAAATACTTTTGTATTATTAACTTGTTTTTAAATCTTCATAGAATGGTTTTATAAAATGTCCAGTTACTACTTTTGATACTGCAAGATCTCCTTCCGTGCAAGTTGAAAGAGAAAAAAGCCCAGCCTCTGAAAAAGTATCATTCTTTCTCCTCCTTCTCCTTTGAATTAATCCACAGGAAATCCTGAGACCTAACAATTTCAATTTTAATCCCAGTGTTTTTATTTCCTTCTTGCTTTCGATTAAAGATGAAAAAAAAATAATTTTGCACAGCTATGGCATATTGATGGCTTCCATGTGTTTAGATAGGAACCAACAGCAATCAAGAAACCATTATCAAAGAGACTAGGTGTTCATGGCAGCAGGTGGAGAAGTATTACTAAATATGTGTGTCTATTTTAATAATTAGATATCGATATCAAAACATGCACTATAATGAATAGTAAAGAACTATGATACAGCTGAGGCATATATTGCATAAATTTTCTGATGATATGACTATGCAATTATGTGGCTAGTAAATGAAAATGAAACGTAAATGGGGAGGAAGAAGAGATAGCAAAGTCAAAATGAAGTTTAAAAAAAAATTCAATTAAAAAGAACTGACCTGTTACTCCGAACTTGGAGATGAAAGTTTCAAGGGGGATTTGAAATATCTATGAATAAGAACCTCTGCATGAGCAAAGGATTTAAGATATTTTATATTTAATAAAGCAAGATAATAGAGTATGGTCATACTATCTTAATCAGATCGAATGATTACAAGGTAAAATACGTATTTATTGCCTCTTTGTGGGTAACAGGAGTTCTTCTGACTTTTTGTCAACAGAAAATCTCAACTTTTGTCCTATGTCTCCACTGTCTCCTGGTTACTTAAACCCTGAAACGCAGTGAAGTTAACATAAGCTGCCTGTAATGTTTACTCCTGTATGCTAAATTTCAGTTCATGTTCTTGTCTATTTCTACTTTTTTGATAGTGCTAAATTTTATACTTAAGCCCATCAGAAATTAACAAAAGGCTTTCAGTCTTCTGTCCGGAACGACAAACTCTAACTAACCCTCTTGGCATGCATGAATCAGGTACAGTTCTGTAGTTTTGGGGGGGTTGGGTTTTTTGTGGTTTGATTTTTGAGGGGGTGGGTGTAATAAATACTTTCACCTATTCTTAGTACCATATCAAATGTCCCATGGCCTACATTCAAAACCTCAGAGCTGGGATCTTATGATTACTTGTGCAGAAAGACCACAGGATGGTTTTGTACAGGACTTGTGGCAAGACCTTGCATCTGGCCAAATGTTCTCTGCTCTCTTCTTGTTCTGATACTGCTTTGCTGTCTCAGAATGGCGCAGCCATTAGTCTGTGCTCTGCAACAACTTTAGCCCTACTAACTAGCCACTGAGACATTTCCCCCGCCACAGATGGATCTCCTGCCCTTCCCATTCCCACCCCACTGCCCGATGTGTAGTGATTTCCAGTGAACCAGCCTTTGGAAGCCTTTCTGTTTCCTCACTGCAATAGCTGGTGAACTCTTGCATGTCGTGTTTAACGAATGCATGGTAAACTCAGATTACACATTAGTCTAAAATGAAAAAAAAAAAAAACCACCCACAACTTTGTCCTGATAGGAAAAGGAAAAGATAAGTTAGTGGCAAGATCCTTCAAAAGCAAGTAAAGACATAGAACAGAATAGATGAGCTTTCGTCAGCTTTCAAACTTTTTAACCTTTTTTTTGCCTCTAAAGCTACTCTCTAGTTTTCACAACTGGAGAGCATCTATAATTTCCATTGAAGCTGATATAATTACCAGTGTTTATCATCAAGCAGAATCAGCTTCCTTATTTAGTGACTTAGCTGTAATTCTAATGGAATTTTCTTTTAATCAATATGAAACTTAGATATGCCTTAAATGAAAATATGCACTTCAGAAGTGGGAAGAAAAAAGCAGTACAACTGCAACTTGAAAGGCAACTTAAAAAATCTAATAGAATAATGTTCTTCTAACTTGTTTACTAGTTAATAAAATATTTTTCTTCATTTGGAAATCATTAGAGCTTTCTGTACAGTAAATGTTTCCTGCTGCTGCTATGGGATTGATGAATAGTAGTTCTGATAAGGATTAGGGGATTTAATGAGTACATTATAGTTCTTCATATTTATACTTTCATATATCTACTGAAAATATTTACCTGCCTTGAGTGTTCAGTACAGTATTCAAGCCTTGATGATTCAGATATCTGAAAATATGATATGCAGAGTTTCTTCAGCTTCAAGATACCCTGTCAAAATGGATATGAAATATTTGTATATTTATTACCTTTGGTGTATAACAAACTTCAAGATGAGGCTGTGAATAGCTTTAATTTTAGTGTTGATTTGCCTTAAAATTGCTTTGATTTGGGTGGGGGTGTTTTGGTTTTGTTTTTTGGATGCAAATAATCCCTTCAAATTTTACCTCGTGGCTTGAAGAAACCAAAGGAAATGATTAAATGCGTATGAATAACAAAGTCTGAAAATGAAGTTCTGTAAAAACTACAGTAGATAATAGGTGTTTTCACTTACTCTTTAAACTTTTTTTTAAGAAAAGCTGGCAAGCTATTTTAGTCACAGTTTAATCTCAGTGAGCTCTATTGAGATGCATAAAAATAATACTTGTTTTACGACTATGGCTATTGGTAAGAATTTTTGTTCTGTACAGCTGTCCCTAAGGAATTTTTTTCATGTGTACATGAAGACTTGCATATCATCTAAGTGACACGACCTTGTACTTCTTTTGACAGTGCAGCCTGACACATGTAGGATTTAGGTTAAACATGTTTGCAGTGTATTGATCTTGAAATCACTTAGTTATGTTTATGATAATACAAGTGGTGTTGGTATAAGGAGCTTATTAGTTCCAAAAATTGTGTTTCAGTCATTGTGACTTCCCATCAGTCAGTACTGATGTCAATAACTTTGAATGCAAATGGACCTTCCTATAGATATTTCTAACAGAAAGCTAATTCTAGTTGCATCTCTCAAGAGGAGACATGATTTAAAAAAAAATCAAAATAAAGAAAATGCAGAGTTAAGACATCTGACTCATCTTATTCATATGGTTTTTGTGCTTTTATTAAATAAAAGAATAAATTAATTTTATTAATGCCCAAACTTAGCCCAAAACAATTTGTTTTCAGAAGGAGTTTTTAATTTGTTTGTAAACATTGCTGAGTTCTCACAAGCTGAAAAATCTTTTAGCATGGTATACAGTGGGAAAAAATTATTACATATTTAATCAGGTACTTACAGTGGAGAATGCAGCACACAAGTGACCTGCAGAAATGCGAAAATAAAAGCTGTGATTGCTGAAGGAATGTGATAGAGCTTTCAGTTCAGGCTGCTGTCATGCTCTGGCATTAATATGTAAATATAAGCACATACACACAATAACATCATCCCCAGCTGCACTTTGTTGGCTCCTCAAGATTACAATAAAATCATTGCCCACAGTAACTTTATTTATAGATAATGATTTGAAGATCTGGAGCTGCCTTTTAAATTACATTGTAAGACTGTCAGATTCCAGAAAGACCACAGACATGCTTGGTCCTCCTTTTAGAGAGGGTGATAAGTTTGTACAAGAAGTTGTCAGTATCCCAGTACACAATTTAACACTTTCATCAGACAGCAAAAATATCATGGACCAGATTGCTGGGGAGCTTGCAAGGAAAAATGGTTTTGACTTGTCCTGAACTATGTGCTGAACCCAAGTTAAAATACTGGAAATGCTGCTATTGAGGAATTGTTCTAACAGCGATCAGACTGTACTTCATTCCTGCAGGGATGTTGCAACTGTCCAAAACAAGTCCCTTACAGTTGTGTTGAAGCCCTGCCAAATGGGAAGTCTGTAAGAATATTCCTTAACCCTAAAAAGAAATGAAAAGGGGCAGCTGCAAGTGGTGTGATTTTTCTTGAAGCCTTGAAATCACCACATAACCTGCAAGTGGTTGACTTTTGTGAAAGATCAAGAGAGTTTGTGTGATTAAATGGTGCAATAAACAGAACTACAGAAAGAGGAAGGTAACCTCCTTTTATAAAGTTGAAATGGTGCCCAGCATAGGGAGTAGAAAGTATGTTAGGTTCTGGTAGGCTTAATCGAAAAACACCAAAGAGAAGGCTGAAACAAGACTTTGAGGAACACTTTATAAGGTGCCTGAAAACTATTAAAGCCTGTTTTTCAAGCGTCAGAAACAAGAAGCCTGCTGTAATACTAGAAACTGATTAATGTATAGAAGTGGCACTTGAAGAAAATAAGGTCACAAAACAAAAAAAGCGGTGCTTTTAGGTAACTGTGTTTGCAGTGTAGGAGGTTGGGCAAGTTCACTTCAGTCCGGCTCTACTCCCTTGCAAAAGGAAACTGCCTTAAAACAGGTTGTTACGCATTTGGAGGTGTGGGGAGTGAGAAAAATGAACAACAAACTCCCAGATAAAATGTAGCCTTCCTCATGAATGACATGAGAATGAAGCAGCTGAGCTACCTGCAGCATAGAACATATTGCTCAGGACTGCTTCAGTATGGGACGGTTGGGAAGGAGGGTATGGCTCCAGGGTGAGTCCAGAGGGCTCCAGACCAGCAGGCTTGATGGCACACTCCTGCTTTCCCCAAAGGAGTCCCAAAGCAGGTGGACGAGGGGGATGCAGATGACATGGTTAACCAAAACCCTTGTTAAAGGTTCTTAAATCCTAGTTTGCAGTAAGGTAAGGAAAGGGTTTTTTTAAAAGAGATTCATTTAAAATTGAGGGTACCAGAAAAAAAGGAGTGGTGATAAGTCTTCTGCATTTGTGTGAGTGTCCCTTCTGGAATCTGTGCTGTTCAATACACTGCTAATGTTATAAATGATCTGGAAAAGGGAGTGGATAGTAAAAAGAGTAACTTCTGCCAATGACGTAAAGTTATTCAGGCTCATAGAAACAAGGATGAAATGGAGTTGCATGCTAGAAAGGCAAAAAGGACAAATGAAATTCAGTGTATTTAAAAACTAATACTGAAGCAGAGCATTTGTCCTACTATAAAGGAAAAGTAGCTGATCTGTGATTCCAAATTACATGCATCAAAAGAACAGGTAGTTGTCTCATCTTTCAGAGAGACTAAAATCTAACATGATAAATAACGTATTTTTCAACGGATGTTCATGCAATAAAAAGCGTCAAGTGCTGGAGCCAGCTACATCAAGAAAATACATAATGATTTTACAACTAAAACTGTGGGGTTTTTTCTTCGTACAAATTAGGCACTGTTTTAAGCAAGAAGTGTATGAGAAATAGAATCACAGTTCAAAAGAGATGGAATGACAATCTGCAAATTCAAAATGGCAAATAGAGTATAGATACAGACAAAAGTAGAAAGCAGAATTGGAAAACAGTTGGACTTAGACCCAAGTGAAATTTCCGTTTCCTCGAAGTTGTTTTTTGCTCTAAGTTTTGGAACTAAATATTACTGCATTCTAACAGCTGATTGTGAGATCAAGTATGTAAAATCCATTTTTCGAAAGTACAAAATCAGCTGACAAACTGAACAGCTGTTGCCACCGTTAAGAAAAATTTCATAAGCATAGAAAGTGAGAATTTGAGAGAGGGAACTGGAGGGAAACATGGTAGAAATTCTGGTAGGAAAACTTCTGGCTTCTCTTAGAGTCTTGATTTATGTTCTGAGCATTTATTTGGGGCAAATGGTTCCAATTACTACAGTTGTGATTAGTCTCCATCTCCAAGGATATGGATACCATAACACACCATGAAACTAAACCAAAATTGTGATACTGACACACTGAAAAGGTTTTTATAGTTCATTATATATCAGATCATCATATTTACCAAATTACATAAAGGGAAAATATCAACAACGTTTCATCAAGTCTGTAGCCAGCATAATCTAATTTAAACTCAGTATGATACAAAACCCAGTGCAGAACAGGAAAGAACAATAAAAGGGAAAATTACAGTCTAGGAGGCAAGCGTAATGCAAGAAGGAAGAAAAATCCTGCAATATAGTTGCTTTACACAGGTGCTGCTACCACAGAATTACTTCTCTTGTAAAAATAACCAAAAGAACAAATTAATTCACTGTCAAATGAAATATTCCCCTTGAAACCCTTTTTTTTACCCCTGTACTCAGCACTGGTGAGGCCGCATCTTGAGTACTGTGTTCAGTTTTGGGCCCCTCACCACAAGAAGGACATTGAGGTGCTGGA
>JAVKLA010000073.1:28804221-28905546 GCA_034782735.1 Sagittarius serpentarius
GAAAGGGTCATTAGGCATTGGAACGGGTTGCCCAGGGCAGTGGTGGAGTCCCCATCCCTGGATGTTTTTAAAAGTCGCATAGATGTGCTTAGGGACGTGGCTTAGTGGGGGACTTGTCAGTGCCAGGTTAATGATTGGACTAGATGATCTTACAGGTCTTTTCCAATCTAAGCAATTCTATACTACACATAGCATTAAAAATGGGAACAGTGGATTTTTAGCAACTTTTCATCTGAACCAAAGAGGGCTGCAGACTCCGGAAAGTCCATCTAGTTGCCGTAAATTTTTTCTTTTTCAAGACCAGTACAAGGCATACTGTTCTTCAGCATTCCCTCTTCTGTTACCTTTTATATGAGAAGACTTCTTTTAATATATATTCTCTGTTTGGTCTTCAGCTGCAGTAATGGAAATTTTTGTTCCAAATGAAGCACACCCACTCTAAATATGCACTACATGTTGGATTCCAGTCTTTGTCTGGGTTTCTTTTTTATCCTACTTCAAACCTTTAAGACCAAGCTTTTCCAATACAGCTCAAGAGGATGCACGTAGCAAAGGAGAGAACGTGTCAGCAATTCTGTTAATTTATATTTACTCTCTAGAAATGATTGACAGGTGTTGAAGTTTATTTTGGACAAAGGGTTACTATATTTTGCAAGGAGATTCATCCTTAGTCATGCCTTTGATATGCATATAAAGTGTGTCACCGTCATCCATTCTTTATTCAGTGTAGAGGTAGAGGAGATGACCTATTCCCTGCATAGCATTAGTTTCTTCTCAGCCTTTGGCAGATCTGTGGATATTCTGAGAAATAAACACTTGCATCCGACCAGAAAATGATTGCTTTTAAAAACTGGTGGCTTTTTCCTGGTAATTTTACTTATTAAGCTTTAGCAGCAAAAGGAGCTTTTAATGTTTTAAGTGGGCTGTGAACATAATTTACCACTTTGAGTTTAATTAATTTTTGATATCCAAATCTTGTCAAATGTAATTTGCTTTGAAAGAAGCACAGCCGCGTATGGAGTACCTGAGATTGTATTCTAGGACTTGAGAGCCATGTTCTATTAAAAAGAAAAAAGAACCATTGAAGTGAGACCCCTCTAAATTCCTGTCCTTCTTGATCTATATGTTCTTATGTCTTAAATATCTTTTTGGGTCTAAGAGAGCATTCAGAGGTTAAAAAATGGCAAACTATGGTTAATTTCTATCTCAGTACTTTTTCCCCTCTGTTCTCTTTCTCCTCCAAACACAGATACGGATAAGCTTCAGTGAATGTGTGTGCATGTGTATGTATGGATAATTGCAGTTAATTTCCTGATCACTTGCATTTTTTCCACAGAACTCCAGTTTCAATGCAGATGTGTGGTATATATTTAATAGAAAGCTAGTCACAACAGTTTTCCACCTTATTGTTCCATGTGTTGCTTTGTGTCTTACAGTATAATGCTCAGTGCTATTCTGAAATAAAAATTATTTCTAAATTGGTGTCCGTAAGACTTCACAATTATTATCCCTCTTCATAGTGCTCCTTTGAGGAAGGATTGTAAAGGAAAGGTTTTCCATCAGTTTTGGGTGACTTTTTGCATTCTTAAATACTTCAGTGCTTAAACCTGCTTAACTTGTGACTTAAGCACAGAAATACTGTGTAATACCAAGAACAGCTATGATGCAGCTGCAGCTGATTATTTAGTAGTTGTTTGCTTTAGAAGCAAATTAAGTTGGATATCTGAAAAATGGAGAAAGTAGCATAATTAATAAGGTCTAAGAAATTTGATCTGAATGGCCTGCTTGGTGTTAACAGAGAATCGATAGCAAGGACAGGAACAGTATGTAGTTATATCAGTTAGAAGACTGTCTTACTGCAATCCTTGTGTCATTCACAACTTTGCAAATTCTGCAGTAAATGAGCCAAAGATGCCAGTCACGTACGGATCCTTGTTCTTTCCCAGGGGAGGTGCATCCTCTACACTGAATAGTAATACAGTTTTGGTGGGAAGGGCCACACAAATAATGGTTTCGTATTACTTTATTTTCATGTGGGGTGGGAGAAGTGGACTTCAACAGCTTCAACTGACATCTTTTCACTTTCAGTTTCATTCTGTCAGCCTGTATGCAGTTCATCAGCAGGTTGCAAACCCTTAAATTCTGCAAGAAATGATACTGCTTGGGCTATTGCTACTAGTTACGTTGACCACCCTAGAACAGGAGAAGGCAGGTTTTGCTAGCAAGCTGTATAGTGTCTGCTAAGAGAGAAGAAAGATAACGCTTAGGAGATACGCATTCCATTAGAAGCTTTGGAGAAGTCTTTCTAGAAAGTGTAGATGCTTCTGCTTCTATGCAGCTCTGAGCATGAAAATTTCTCCTTTCTATCTTGCTTTCATCCCCCCTACCCTAGCTCCATCTTTGGGTGCTCGTCTTAGTATCTTCATGGAAGCTTACCCTGTTCCCTTCTCCCTTTTTCTGACTACCATTCTCCATTTCCTTCCTTGGACCTCTTTTTTTTTTTTTTTTTCCCCTTTTTTAAATTGTTTCCCCCTTTTTGATCTGTTCCTTCTTGTTGTGCCTCCACCTCACCTCTGTCTATCGGGAGAACTGGAAAAGAGCAACATGAATCTGTCTTCTTCCTGCTGCCTTTCAGCACCAGCGATAATGTCTCTGTGTCCCTTTCCTTGCATTCCCAGAGTTTCCCAGCTCTGGTGATAGTCCCTGCTTGTGCCTTTCCTTCTGTTCCCAGAATTTTCCCACCTTCTCAGCGTCCCTGTTCTCACTGTTCATCCAACTGCTTGTTAGACCTTTATCTACCATTTTTCTTACTGACTTTTAGTCAATCACCTCTTCTGTCTTCCATCCTCTGCCCAAATGATTCGGCTTTCCACTGACCCTCCCTCCAGTTCCCACTGGCCTTGCCAAGTAGGCTCAAATCCTCCCTTGCCAGCTTCCTGCAGCTTCCCACTCACCAGATCTGTTACAATCTACTTTTTTCCTTTTCCTCACTTCATTCATGCCCTTTGCATTCTAGTCACATTTTCCTTTCAATGTTGCCTAGGTGTCAGCACAGAGTAGTTGAAAGCATAGGAGAAACTTTCTGGCTTCTGGACTGTATTTTCAGTGCTTACCTAATCAAAGAGCTAAAACTGTGGGGAAAATCTGTTTTTAAAAAGACCAACTTTGTCCTTGAAATCATGTTTGTTAAAGATGGATTGTAAAACTTTTTCTTGGTAAAGTTACACAACTTTTTCTAGTGCCACTATGGCAGTTTTCTTCCAGATAATGTCAATGCACAGAAGTTACTCAGTTGTTTGGGTTGTGTCTGTGTACTATATAAAACCATTTGGGTGCTGTAACTTGGAAGCTTGTACTCTGGGGAAAACGGAGCATGGAAACCCCTGACAATATTGGGGGTGTCCACAGTTTTTAGAAATCTTAGCTGATAAAGTTGAAAAAACCTGCTGAGATTTGCTATGTGGTATTGTTGATCTCAGCTTTTTTAATGTCATTAGTATGTACAAATTTCCTATTCCCACAGTCCCTCAAAGATATATTTTAGGCCAACTCTGGGGGACAAAAACAGTAAAAGGCAAATTCCCACCCTATAAATTGCACATTGTTAAACATATCAAGTTCCTTCTACTAAATGTGGAGGTACCACCATGCTCAAAGATGAGGTTTCTGTGTGTGTGTGCACATGCACTTGCTCAGGCTTTAAAATTTTTCCTGTATGCAAGTTTCTTGAAATGATTGGAGCTGTTTTATGACAGATAAACTCCATGTTGAATATTTGCCTCCAATTAGATTATATGTCAAAACTCTAGCAAAGTCAGCTGATGCTACTTTTATAAGCAAGTGAAAATACGGTATTCTAACAGCAACTTGAGTTTTGAGCAATCTTTAAATTTCATTCTATCCTGCATAATTTTAAACAGTTCTCTTGGAATAACAACAAATGCCTTGGTTCCCCGCTGATCTGTTAGAAGAGGGAGCTATCCCTCAACCATGATAAGGTAATTAAAGCCTCTCTTCTGCCTCTTGACCTCAGCTGTCCCTTTGTTCTTACACACTTAGTGGTGAGAGAGTGCAATTCAACCAGAGCCAAACTAGGAAAGTCTGGTCTAGGACTCGGATTTTTAGTGTCTTCTCAGATAAAAACTACTCATCAGAACTGTTGCCTCTTTCTGCAACTCTGTTATCAAATCTGATTATAGGGGCTGCCTGCACTGAGTCAGAGTAAGGATCTAGCTAGTGAGTATCCAGTACTGTTTCTCTGGATGGTTTTTGAGGTCTCCCCTGACTGGAGGGTGGGAAAAGGTCCTGGTCTGCATCTTCATTCAGGTTCATACATTCTACTTGCTGGCTCCGCAGAGATTTCCATGGGGTGAAAGCTTTCCTGCACGGAGCATTCTAGCTTGGGCTTTCCTCTGTCATGTCTGAGGATTCCAACATGACCAGCAGCTCTTTAACCTCATATCAAAAGACTTTTTTTCTAAGCCTATTCTGAGCTGCCAGTCTTCCACCAAAACCACTTCAGAACCTGAAAACTTCTCAGAACAACTGGATCCCCCTTGATCATTGAGAGAGTGGAGAGAAACCTTGCTGAGAACCTGCTGCACAATCCCCATCCCTACATGCAGGCTTGAAGGCCCCCTTACACCATGCCATGTGCTGGTTCTGGCAGGTAGCACCAAGGCTAGAGAGCTCAGGGACTATATTTAGCTAGCCTTGGTGGATCCCATGCTGCTTGTCTAGCCCATCTGCTGCATCTCCCTCTGCTGCAGAAGTTGAGGGCTGCCTTACATTTTGCAGTCTTCTGTGTCAGGCAAGTCCTCCTGGACTCACGTTTCTCAGCAGAGCACCGCTGGGCATCATCGCATCATCTCCTTGGACACCTTCAAGGATCGGTGGGTGTAGGCAGGGCTGGTCTGGTTGGTGTCCAAGTTGCTCTGACTGTTCCAGTTCATCTTTCAGCCTCCAAACCCTGGCAATTATTTAGTTTATTGTTCCTCTACGACAGTTGGGCTGTTTGATTTTGCTAGGGTGGGGCTAACACCCAGCCATGAATGGAGAAAAACGTGAAAGATAACGACTAATAGCAGATGCTAAGTGGACAGCATGAAAAAAAGGAAAACGGCAAACCATCCAAATTCAGCAGTGTGTCGCTCCAGTAACTTCCTGAATCAAAATCTCTGCATACATTAAAAGTCAGGCTAGAAGGATTTATATATCTCTGCTCTATGGAATGTCTACTGTACGATCTAGTGTACTACATTATGTCACTCTACAAAATTTTCGTATCATTTCTGTGTAAAAGTGTTGCTTTTCTATTTAGATCTTCTGGTTTTCTCTCTGCATTTCGCTCTGCTTTTTCTAAATTGTTGGGTTTTGCTCATAGGGAGAGATTTTTGTAGTGGCAAACCAACAGTAATAACAGCTATTTTGTATAGCAGTAAATTACCTGAAATGCCACTTACTTTGTTTTTAATGGATAACAACCGATATTTCTGCCTGAACTGTCACACACTTCATAGTTGTTTTGTTTAGTGTGTTAAAATAAGAAGTTATTTTTACATCTGTTTTGAGTTAGAGCTCTGTAAATGTGAGATAGCTATTATGAAATGCACTGAAAACATTCTCAGCGAATTAAGCGCTGAATATGTGGATGCTTGCAAAGAATTTCATTTTCTATATTAATGTGGGTGTATGAAAGTTGATTTCCATGTTTAACCTTTTGTTTTAGAAACTTCATTAACATAGTTTTGCTTTTTACCAACAGCCCATAAGAGTACTTGAAAGGCATTTGATGTGGTTGTTTCTATATACCTTTATTGGAATTACACTTGCTTTTACCCAGGTTTCACTATGTGTAAAACTAATTTAGCATTTCAGTGCACTGATTTTTAGGTTTATCCCCTTTTACACACAGATGCACAGGTATTTGTATGTGTGTATGTAATTTTTTTATAATTATGGCTCTTTAAATACCTAATTTCAGTAAGTAAAACTGTCCTGTGACACAGAGAAAAAAAACAGTAACGTGCCATTACATAGAAAATACTTTGGCAAAACTTTGTATCTTCCACCTTTGATATGTAAGAATTGTTGCTTTTCTGGATTTCTCTGCCTTTTTATTAAGACTGTACCAAAAAAAAAAAAATTCTCTCTTTCTGGTTTCAATGAATCCGGGAGATAAAAAAAAACCAAACCACAAATTTGTCTTGATGTTAGTAACTTAGGATTTCCTAGCATGAAACATGAGTTGGAATTGGATGTGACAACTGGAGTAACAAACAGTCTTGAGGAAATTGATTATTTGATTTTGCCTATTTATCAGTTTCATGCCGTTTTAAATTAGGTACACCTGTAAAACTGAAACGGAATATATTTTAGGGCACTTCCTTAGACAAAATATAGAGCATTTTTAACTAAGTGGTGTGGTGACTAGTCAACTTAATCTGTTCTGCTTGGAAATTTTTCTGATTTATTTTTTTCTTAACACTGCTTATTTCCTCCCTTTTGTTTGCTCCTCTTTAACCTGTGGAAATCGATATTCTCTTTCCCCTGTTTTTCAGTGTTTGGTTTTACATTACAGAACTAGAAATATGACCCTTTGAGATCCTTCCTGGCTAACATAAGCTGATACAGCACAGATCACTTAGGCAAGAGGAGTTAGAAGGATCCTGTTTGGGCTTTTTTTTTTCCTCCTTTCCTTGGAACAGCTTCAGCTTGTGAAAGTTGTCGTAGTTGCAGCTTTACCCTGCCAGTGGCACTTTGATTTAAACATTTTAAGTCTGGAAAACAGCAGGAAGCAGTGGCTAAAAATAGCTGTAAATATTTCCTTATCTTCTAAAGTATTAATTGACAAAAATCTATACTGCCCTCATCTGTTCTTTTCCTTTCAATTCTTAAACATCTGCTTCACCAGCTTTTCCTCATAACAGTAGTTCCAGACTCTGAGATTTAATCTTGGAACCAACGTCTGACTAATAGTTTAACATACGTATAAAATATATGCAGCACCTGAGTAACACTTTACCTTGTAAAAGCAAGATTTTTTTCTTTTCTTGGTTGCTTATTGCTTTGCAAAAACTTCAGTATTCACACTGGAGTTTGTGCTACATTTCCACCTTAGTGTGCGTGTCTCTATTAAAAATTCCTTTTTGCTGTGGAACAACTTCACAAAGTTTGATGAAGTGAAATTTGAGCAAATTATTTGTCTTAAGCTCTGAACGCAATGTTCTCTAAGGTTTGATTGAGGACTTTCATTTGCTTTTTAACTGGAAAAAGGTATCTATATGTTACAAAAGGATGGCAGATTCAAGGTCAGGAAAGAAGGTTCTAATATGGCTAGTAATGTACCCTTAATGATGCTGTGTTTGAAATTCAGGGTCCGCAAGTGTAGTTTATAAATGTGTACTGTTTTTAAGATTTAGTTACCATCAGAAACCTGTTAAATAAGGTATATTCTATCTTAAATAGTTAAATTATACAAATTTTTTGCTGCAAATCATAATAGCTCTTATAATTACAGGAGTCCCCAAAATGATCATTTTCAGGTGTCCTTAGTATCTCCCAAATTGATTCTGTAGCTGAAAAACCACTCTGCTCAGCAAGGTTTTGCTGCTGACCCTCAGAGATAAGTGTGGTTTTATTTAACATGATTTCCTTAACTGCTTATAATCTTGGGATATCAACTAAAAAGAAAAATAATAAAACAAAAAAACATTTTAAAAATTGTGGAAAAACTGCCTGCAAAACGTTAGTTCAGCCTGATGATGCACGCACTTGAGAAAAGGCTTGGCATAGTATTTTTAATTGAATATTAAATCCTGTGTGCCTCTTGCATTACTTTTGGTATTACGTTAATGTGTTTGAATTCTGTGGATTAAAATGAAAAGGAACTGTCAGGAGGAAACCTGCAAACTAACCAATGGGGAAGACAAGGCTCTAAGGAAACAATCAAGGAGCAGGCTGTGGCTCCTTGCCAGGGCTGGTACCGGCTGAGCTTGGGTGAACTTGAGGAGCACAAATGTTTGCAGAGGCTTTTAAGGTATGAGGCAATCCTGTACAGGTAAAGCTCCGTCTTTCAGACTTTTGCTTTCATTCATATCTCTCTTGAGAATTTAATTAATAGTATCTTTTGAAGGTGTCAATGCAAAGTTATTTCAGGTCTGCGACTGGAAACTCTTGAGAGCCAAAATAAGTTTGCCAACATTACTCCTTGCAGTGTTGAGAAGAAAGGGAAGGTGCAAGACTGAGATCCAGTCCGAGTGCTGAGTTATTGCAGTTGTTACGCACAGCAGCCAAGATCCAAGAGATCAGTCCAGTCACCAGCTGAAGGAGAAGAGCATACATAAAATGTGAAGCATGGCCGCTCCATACTTGGAACAGTAGCGGTTACGATGGTCTTTAATTATAGCTGTGTACTTCCTGTCACATCTGTTCCTCATTCAGTGGTCAGCGAACAGAGGTTGCTCTGCCTGGGTAGCTGCTGCTCAGGTCACTTCGCTATGAGCACTTGGTGTTCACCGGAGCAGCTGCACTGCTGGAATTCTCATCTGCGCATACACATGGCTGTCAAAATGATAAATACTTTTAAAAACTTGGACGTAAGTACTTCAATTTGAACTTCCAAATTATTGAGCACTTTGTTTTGTGGTTGTTTTTTTGCTTATTTTTTAAATCTGGTCTTACTTTCTCTGTCAAGTGGAGCCAAGTCTTCCTGTTGTCAGAGTGATGTTGTGAAGATGTTTAAGAACATGGTTACAAAGAAGGAATGTAAGAAATTCTGCACTGAGTGACTGAACCCTCAGTGACACCTGTGCAAATGAAATCTGATTACCTGCCTAGTGAGAGAGCATTGCCTGTCTTGTATGCTGAATGAGACAGAAGTCACATGGAAAAACAGCAAGAGGTCATGTACATGAAAACTGTAGTAAAACGTCTTAGGAACTTAACCTGAAGTTGCAGAAGGAACCATTTCTTTCCCCTCAGCCGTGCAGTTGTCTTTGCTTAACGCCTGATTATGCTTTTTATGTAATCTGTGCTGAGCTATTTTTATATGCTGAGTCTGCTCTTATCTCTTCTACAGGTCTCCATGCTTTTCAGATTAATCCCTACAACTGTGTATTAGTCAGAATGTTGATGTATCACATGCCATGCAGAGGGTATCTGCCAGTGGCTTTCAGTATTCAATTTGTAGAGCCTAAAACTTTTCTGAGGACGATGCAGATGACTGTATTACGAATTCAAGTTCACTAATACGTTTTCCTAGATACTGTTAGCAGAATTCTTAAAAACATGTTACTGATCTGTAAAATAAAAACTAATGGCTCTACTCCTTCTAATTATCCCATTTCCATCCTATATACCCCAGAAATTGTACACTTGTAGCAATATAGTTTTCTTTTATTGAAAACAGTAGTTTAATCTGTCCTACAGAAAAGCTCAAAAAATCAGCTTCTAAAGACATCTTAACTAAAGCAGGGAAATGAAGCACTGACCTAAAGAAAAATTATTTAAGGTAGATTTTGAGTCTTAAAAAAAACAACAACAAAAAAAAAACCACAAAAAAAACCCCAACAAAACATAGACCTGCTTTAACTTTCTTTTCCTTTCATGTGCATGATTTTCTACTTTTCATGTCAAAGCTAGCAGTTATGTCTGGTCACATGTCTTTTAAAATTGGGAATTTGGTACAGTATCAAAATTAGAATACATGTTTCCAGATATGACCATTTTTTCCTCACCTGCTAAAAATTGTTTAATACCATTAATTTTGATTTTGCTTTAAGCTGCCAACTATTTTTAGCTTCTGAAATTTCAGACTGCTCCATGTCCTTCTGAGGTACAGCTTGCTCCCCTAACAGTTATGGCATAGCAACTGGTTACAGGATTTTGCTTTTAATAATGCATTTTTAGTGCATTGCTATAATAAACCAGAAAGAGTTAAAATAGCTTTGTACATGAAAAGAAATAACGTAAGAATTATGTCTTGCTGTTTTGAAAACAGAATGTTGAAAACTCAGGAGTACTTCTGTCAGCTGCTCCTTGGAGCTGGCATGCAGTTTCTTCTTTGTTCTGACGTGGAGTTCTCCATTCCAAAAATGAGGATCCATATATTTATAGCAATTTTGTTGGCTCAGCAAAGGTTGTTGAACATGGTTTTTTTGAATGTAATAGATTCTGAAAATAATTTTTTAATTTAATTAAAAACTTAGAAATTGGGCAGAATATCAATGAACAGGACAGCATAGATTTCATTGAATGAATAGTGAAACGCTAGAAAAGCTGCTTGCATTTGAAGTTGATACCCATCTTGGTGCTGCGAGCCACTTAATGTCTTGGAGAAGTTACTCAGTTAGCCATAGGCCTGGAAGAAGCAGAAGTAAAGAGCATTTTACTTTCTTCATCCTAGCATACTGCCTACACCTTTATCAGGGGAGTTTGTCCCACTATTTCTTCACCCATAGTCTCTCTCTTTTCTTCTGCTTTGAAGGAGGGTAACATGTTTCAGACTTCGCTCAGGCTGTAACAATTCCTATTCTCATAGCAAAATCCAGGAAAAGTTTTGAGAGGAAAAGAGTGCTTTGCTCTCAGGGTTGGGAAGCTGGCAGACCTGGGGAAGAAGGTGGGGGAACTGGCAGAGTGAATGTCCACCCGTCACTCCAACGATCTCCATCATTTGGTGCTTCGCAGTGTGATCAGTTGGGTCATCAAACAGTTTCCCTCTCAAGTATCTAATGCAACATTATTTTTCAAGTGTCATAGTGGTGGTGTGCGTATAGGGGGTAGGACCTACAGTCAGCCAGCATTTTTTTTTACTGTTTAACTTCATTAGATCCAATTTAATTCTCTTATCAGTGAAATCCTTAACTGGTGACGATTCTAGCTATTAGGCCTGTCACTTGGATCATTTTGTTGGAATCAAATAATATGGTTGAAACCTTAATTTTTCCCACATACGCTGATGTGAGGTTGTACTGTCACATCAAGAGCCACACACTGTTTTGGTGTACTCTTACCAAACATTTCAGAGAAGGCTAGTCAATGAGCTAAGTCTCAGGGTTTCAATATGCAAATGTTTACTTTTTTTCCCCTTCCCACTCAATGTCAGATTATACCATGCTATCATCTTAAGGATATTGCATTCAAATGTGGTGCAACAAATTAAATTGTTCTATACATTAACAAAATGTCTCTCACAATTTAACACTGGAACAGAGGGCATAAGATTTCTGTGACATTAATTTCTTTGAAGCTCAGGAATATGTTTTCTAATGTAAGCAAAAATGGTGAGCATTAGAAGACATTCATATAACTACTGCATTTTTGAAGATAAGCACAAGTGAAAATACCTGGCCGCTCTCCTGTTCTGCTTGGAGCATAAAGATGTCCCTGACAAAATATTGCATTTTCTTGTTTTAGTCATGCACATGCTAATACTTTACCATTTCTGTTTCTCCTTTACTCATTGCAGAGAGCTTTTTTCGGTGTTGAAATGACTTCTGTGTTACTGAATGCACAGTGTTGTTCCTAGCAAGTGCTGTAAAGACTGCATCTTTATCTGTTGAAGTGACAGTCATTATTTTCTTCTTGCTTTGAAATTGCTATCACACCTAGAGAACAGTATTGTGGAGAGTTTTGTTTTCCTTACTATTGAAAATTTAAATATTTTTTGTGGTCTCTTACCTGTGATTTCAAAATTTTAAGTGCTATCATGATTTGTATTCTAAATTAACGGGCACATGCGTGCATGCGTGTTGTGTATTCAGTAGGTGGACTGCACGGCAAGGGCCATTCCTGCAGGGATGCTCTGAATCATGGAGTTGATGCCGATTTGTGACTATAATGTGTTATTGAGATACTATTCAAAGTTGGATGAAATAAGAAAGATCTAATGATTGGGGCATAGAGGATATTGCGTTACTGGAAATAATCTAATTGGCACAGCTTGCAGATGGCACATATCTAGCTGCTGATCTGTTAATGGCTTGTCACTGATTCTGGAGGAAGAATTTATTTGGTGGCATTTCTTATCATTAATCTATTTTTAGAAACTTTCTGAAGTTAAGTTAGAAAATGATTGTTAAGAGCTGAAGTTAATGTATAAGCATTTCTTAAAAAAACCCTTTAATTTCACATGGTACCATGCAAAAATAACTTTCCCTTTGCCCTTCCACTTCCTCTTTTCTAATCTCTAAGATCAAGTCTTAGTTTCAAGTTTAAAGTTGACTTTGTGTTATGAGAATTTTTTTTTCTCACCTTCAAACGTGTCTATTTGTCATTTGCTTAAATGTGACTATTTCAAATTTGCTTTTAGAGAACATTTTAAATGGGGTTTTTCTGTACACAGATTTTGGTTAGCTAACCTGGGGGAGGAGGAGTTGCCATGTAAGCACTTCCTGAAAAAATTCCACTAGAGGGAAAAAAAAAGATAGTCTTCAGAACAATTTTTAATCTAAGTAGACAAGGCTACCAAATGTGTACAAAACAAACTCGAAGCTACTAATTAATAAAGTAAACATAAATACGCACCTATGGACGTGGATTCCAGACTTTCTTTTTTAATCTAAGCCTGTCTTGACACTGCCATCTCCACCTGTCCTGGGATTTCTTGAGCCCTTGAGTTAACTGGGAAAAACTTCCTCCTTCCCACGCTCACTTCTCATTCTTGTGTGGTCAGCAGAAGCCCAGGAGCCCTGGGAAGCTGGAGCCTCAGGCTCTGACCTTTCGTAAAGCTGGAAGAAGTCTGGGGAACTTCGTGTTCTGTCCCAGCACCCCACACCCCCCTTGTGCAATGTGAGGTTCTCCCTTACCAGCTGGGAAGAGAGGTTAGAGACTTATTACCACTTACCTTCTAAATGTATGCTTTTCTTTGTCATTAGTCAAAGGAGACCACCTTTATATTTTAGAATAATTGTAAGAAAGCAAAGATGGAAGAAGTTGTCTTTCTCTGAAACATGCTTTTCTATGTTCCAAAAATAAATGCAGTTTATCATTATGCTTTGCAAGCCTAACACAGAGGGAACCTGTGAAATTCTACTCATATGAAGTAATTTCAAATGTAGTTGGTTTTTTAAAAGTTGTGATCAGGTTTACTGTCTGAAATACTTTTAGGTTTAATGAAGAGAAGTATTTTTTTGACAGGTTATTTGAAGCTCTGGCATAGGTATAGAGATGAGCCTTTGTCTAAAGGAACTATTTTTAATATTGTATGCTTTTTTTTAATTCATAACAATGGAATGTTTTAAGTTCTTCATGCAGTCAAGGTTGTATGGATCCTAAACCACTTGCTGACATTGTTCAGTTTTTCTCCAGGAAGCCGTACGTTAAATTCAAGAGTCTCTTATTAATTCACTGACATTTCCTACTAATAATGAGCTTTTTGTAGTCTGTCTTCAGTGTATGAGGTCAATAATGAGTTAAAAAAATTAAAATGGGTATAATAATCACCTTTTGATGTATTTTCATCTTAGGTATTGAGAATTATTGAAATATGCACCTGGGTATACGTAACTTCTAAGATACGGGGTAGGAAAAAACCTGTCCTGTCGTATTCCTTTTCAACAGACCTACCAGCTGCACCAGTGTGTAGCTAATTCAGAATGACTTTAGAAAGCAAAGTGGACCTTCCCATAGATACTTTCTGACAACTGGTTCATCTTTTCAGATTATTGGCAAGAACCACATTAAGCCATTCTGTCACTGATCCTTTCTTCATTGTTCTAATTCCTTTGCTCAGCAGGGTAAACTACAAATTCTCTTGGAAATTCCCCACGGGTAAGATGAGAGAAGACGTACTCTGTGTGACAGGACAGCTGAACGTGGGCTGACATGTCCACAACGCAGCCGGTTGTGCAGTTCTGTTCTGAGTAGCCCAGGTTAGCCTGTGCTTAGGGTAGAAGAGCAAAGTTCAGAACTGAAAATTAGGTGCCACCTTTTTGTTTTGTTGTACCTAGCAGCAAGTTAAAGTTACCATAAAATAAATGCATCATTTGGCTATCCTGATTCCTTTCTCCAGGGATTTGATAAAGCATCTGTTGTACCTGGTACATCATCTGACATCAGCAGTGTAGACGTAGACACAAAAGCAAAGGAAGCAGTATACTCTAAATCCACAAGGAATGCGAGCACTTCTTAGTTACTTGCAGTAGGGAACCCTGAAAGCAAGCAAATTAAACTTTAGAAAAGAAGAAACTGTGATTAAGGTGGTATTTTGAGCTTGAGAAGGATCCCTTTCCTTTGGTGCTGCACTAGTTAGTTCTTCAGCTATATTGCGCGGTGTATTTCTGTTTGGGCACATCGGCAGCTGTCGCTATATGCACGTACTCCTGGAACCACTGATGCAAAATGCAGTAGGAAAGCACTACGAGCTTCCTGAAGAGAAATGTTGCACGGCCATAACCAGTGATGAAGAAAACATTTTACGTGTGTGGGAAAAACTAAGTTATGGTCCCAGGTCCATGCAAGTCTGTTTAACAGAGATCTCATAGATCATACCTGGACCAAAGGCTCACTTAAATTAAAACTTCCAAACATCTATTTTCTGCTTTTACTCTAGCTAGAAATTAACAATGAGGCCTGTGTTTTTGAAGAGCACTTTTACAGTTTGAGTAGGTATAATAGGATTGGAAAACTTGTATCTGTGTGATCCTGTCAAATTGAGGAAAATGGCTTTATGAAATGTTATTTCTGATCAGTGTCATAATTTCTAAATAAAAATTTTCTTTTAAAATCTTCATTCATAGTTCTGCAACAGCAGCAAAGAAACATGAGAAAAATGGTGTCCTGTATTACACTCAAGTTAGGGTGTTCAAACCTTTCAGTTTTAAATATGTTTTAGACCTTTTGCTGCTTCTCCTACTGTTTTTTTTTTCTAGCAGTTTGTTACTGGGTTAGGGACCCAAGCATTAATATACTCATGAGGGAGATGGGGGTAGAAACGCTGGACAAAATTAAGCTTCCTGCTACACTGACAATTGTTTTTTGAAGGAAATAAGACTGAACACTCCCTTGACGCTGATTTCATCTCTTTCAGGCTGTAAATTTGTCTGAAGAGGGTTTGGAGTGGCAAAGCTTGGCTTACCGAGAGAGTTCTCTGCCCAGAGTACGACACCTGCAGCAGAAGAGTGGCTGCTGCTTGCAAGCTTTAGGAGCTCCTAGCTGATCTTCCTGCTTTTTTCTTTTTTCCCCTTAAGCTTATTCTTAGTTACATACTAGTTTTTGGATTCCAATTTGCCTGCACTACTGCTCTGAATTAGTTTGGGACAGGTGATCTGTATCTCTATGGCAGCACGCCTGCACTAATAAGCCAGGCTAAATAGCAGGATGGGTTTGCTTGGGCTTGGCACAATGCTGCGACAGCTATGAGGGTTTTCGTTGGACATTGGCTTCTATCGGGTCGAGTTGGAACACGGGCAGATGGAGCTTGCTTCTGCTTGCAGAAGAGTCTGTATACAAAGGTAGGCCCTTCTGTGCAGTATACAGCATGCCTGAGTTTTCTGCGAGGCTAGTTCAGTGATGGTAATACTGTCAGCCTTACATAGTCGCTCCTAGTGAGTTAAACGCGGCTGGGATTACTCTCCCGTGATGCTGTCCCCCTTCGTACTTTCTGCAGGTGACACTCACAATTTCTGTACAATTAAGGAAGTTCAGACATCGCTTCCCAAATACATTTAAATTAGAATGTTAGAGAAAACCAGGGATAAAACTGAAAGCCAAATGGTTTTTGTGCAAGGGAAGTTATCTCAGTTTGCTGATTCACGTTGTTTACCTGCTAACTCCTGGGTGGAGGTTCAAGTACACCTTAACCCTAAAAGCATCTGTTTCCTTTCAGGTGATTGCCAGGTATCTTCTCCCAGATATGTTCTTCCTTAGGCACCTTGTCATACTGGGCAAGAGTTACCTGTGCTAATTAGTTGTCACCATTTTAGATGCTGAAATATGGGCTAGTCCTGCTACATTCATTCCACTTTAGTCTTGGAGAGAAGTAAGCACTGCTACAAGGCAGCCCACCTCTCCTGAAGTGGATGGCTGTCAGAGTACACTAGGTATCCACTGGAAGCACCGGATATATTCTACAAAAAAAAAGTGTGAAATTCTTTATTTGCATAGCCACCAAAGAGGAAAATAAAACAACAACATATGATTTTAGATGTTGTTTACTACTGATACCTCTGATGCTGTATCCAATGGAGTGTGAGTATGTTAGGGTATAATTGATAACATATTGTATCTCAATCCAGGCATTGCATCATGACTGGGAGACATATACATGTCCTTAAACTATTTAATTCCATGTAATTTGCATTAGTATATCTATTAAACTACACCAAATGAGTTATAGTAATGTAGGCAGGTATTTAGCAAGGCATAGTTATATTTTATTGATAATAATAACAGCTTGGCTTGAACTGTGCTATCAGCAGGTAAGATGACTGAGAAGTGTTTGAAGCAAGGAGAGCCAGAAGTGAGAAATAAAGCAGGGCTTTTCATAAGCAGGTCAACAGACCAGCTTGTGTTTATTTTTAAGTTTACCTTGAATAGGTTAGGGTAATTCAGTAGCGTTGATTTATATAGTTAAAAATAATTTTATTATAGTATGATAAAAGGAGGGCAGTGCTTTTGGGCAGTGTTCCTATTGCAGTGAACTCATGTTCATTTGCAGATTCCTGTTTGTGTGCGCCCCAAGATCTTCTTTGGAATGTTATCGCTAAACTTGAATTAAGTTAGATGAGATTTCATCCCATGTGGGCTGCCCACCTGCTAGTTTTTAAAGTTTTTAATGTGTAAGTATTGGTTTTCATTCTCACTTACAGTTCATATAGGCTCAGCCGTTGTGCTACTTTCATCTGTGCATGTGTATCACATTCTTCTGCACTTACTGTGTCGTGTTCCTAACATACTGAGTAATGTTCTTCTGTGACATGAGAGCTGGATTTCTTTTTAACTCTTTTGGCTCTTAGTTGAGTTGTATCTTTTCTGTTGTTCCCTTTTCCACTTCTGCTTCTATTCTCAGCACAGATTGCTAAAGTACAAACACAACAAGGAGGGGGGGTCCTTCTTGCAGGATTTACAATAATGTTGTGTCCCCTGTAGGTCAGCTGACTATCAAATAGGTTGCAATGCCTTTCAAGCATGTTAGGCACTTCATAAATAATTGTAGTTATTTATATGTATATGTGTGTGTGTAAATATGTATGCATTCTTTATGTATATTTCATAAAACTCAAACCGTGTTTTTCTTTTTTACTCTTCATAGAGGTCACTTCTGATACTAATGAATACAAATAGCAGGTATAGTTTTATTATGTTTTATGTCTTTACTGCTTTTCATTGGATTTGGGGCTTATCTTGCTCTAGGCCCTTTTGTACTTTGGGGTGCACTTGGTTTTTTCGGTGTTGGGAATATGTAGCATCATTATTGGTACCCAAAGGTCATGGGATTCGACCAGTTTCATTTGCATGATCCTTTCATGCTTTCTTGTGGAGTGTCACTTTGGGACTGCAGCTTTCGTGTTCTCTAATGATAGTGCTGAGTAGCTTTGTCCTGAAACTTCTTCAGACTTGTCACCTCTCCAGTTCATTGTCTTTGTGGATTTGAACTACGCTCTTCTCACTGTGGGGGGAAACGTGTTGCAATTCTTTCCTTGTTTATCAGAACTTAATATTCCTCCGTGGCTTCTCCAAGGTTCTGAAGCAGCTGAAAGCAAACTATCCTGAGACTCGCAGCAACTACTGAAACTGCTGTACACTACGTTTCTCAAAATTACCAGGTTATGAACCTAGTTCTATATCAAATGAGAAGAAGGGTTTCTGTTTTGTTGCAGATAGTTCCATGAAGATGTCCTCAATATTAAGAAGAGCTTGAACGCCCCCCTGCCCCATGCTTCTATGATTAGGAAATCACATATAGTTGACTCTGTGTTTCTTCCAGAAAACTCTGGTTGTGAAGATACTATAAACAGCATGTAAGAGGCCTTGTCATTACCAAAAGTTGTTAGGATGGGAATATAGAAAAACTCTCTTCTACAGAATGAATGGAAAAATCAGGGGTGGTTTATCAATGAATGTAGAACCACAGAAGATAATGTACTTAAAGCATATAAGATAGTGTATATTTTTGGACGAAAAAATGAGTTTCTATTCAGATATTTATCCATTTCCCTGACATAGGTAGAAAAAGGGGGCAATTAGTAAAACAGCTATCTGGAATACTGTTCTAGCTATTAGAAACAAATTATGGACCTTAAGGTACACCTTAAAAAACAAAGTTTTCAAGCTTTGGGACATGAACCAGACTTTGGTGGTATTAAGGCTGAGAAGGCGTGTTTATTTGTGTAAGCTGTTTCCCAACTTCTTGTTGGTGTCTTTCCTTGTCTAAATATTCAGTAAGGGCTGTTGTGAGGAAGACGACACGGAACTATATGAAAAAGTAACGTGCCTAATGTGGAAATGAACATGTTCTGAGATGCCTGTTGACATCTGAACCTTTTCTACTTCTGTATTGTCTGGGAACTGAAATAGTGAAGTTTGCTTCTTGAAGTCATGCCTTGCTTTTATGTAGATCTTGCTGTGGTCAGCTGCAATTTTAGCCCTTCACTGTGTAAACTGCTGTAATATGCTTTATTTAGGATATGGGAATCCAGTTAGAAGATATAGCTGTGTAGAATAGCAGTACTGCCTTACTGTGGGAAAAGACTGAAAACAAACTGTCAGGGGATCCTTTACACTGATTTCTAGGGTGTTTGTAAAGGCTTTGATAATTATGAAGTTCTTAATTGAATTGATTGCCCTTTACCTAGGAGGTCACTCTAGCTTTATGGTGAGAAGATGAAAAGGCAAGAAGATGCAGCAGGGCTGTTAGGTTAGACACGGTGCCATGGGGATACATCTGGGCACAGCTAACTTGGGAGTATAGGCAGAATGAACTCATGCCTTCTGTGTGTGTCCAAATGCATGAATACTTAAACATGACATTGTAATATTAAGATATGTTATAGCCAGGAAGATATAGGTGTGTTTGCTGCTCATGTGAAATGTTAGTTTTTTAAGAATCAGGTGCACAGCAGCCTGTGAACTAAATAAACTTCACCTCACGCTCAAAATGCCTTTAAGCTAGATCTAAGAAATAAGTGAGGCTTAAATTGTAATGGGGTTAAATACCTCAGGAAGGTTGGGGGAGGAGGTATTGGGGTCCCCTACTCACGGAACCCAGATTCTGGAATGAACTGACCACAATGGAGCAATAAGGACTATTGATATTTTGGCAGATGCAGCACATGTATCAGTAGGCATTTCTTTCATGATTTTGAAAAAATGAAAGTAAGTGTCTGTCTACAAAAATTACTGTCGAGTTAGAAAAACAAAACCTGTAACAGGAAGGAGCTTTCTAGTACTTATGACAGTAACAACTCAGTGGGGGGTCAGTAAGATGGGAACTATCTGGTTATTTTTTCTTCTTTCTTTTTCTGGTAGTGCTAAATTAACTTCTTTAAATTGCTGTCAACTTAACATCTGAAATTTTTATAACATTTCTGAGAAAAATTCCACATAATTATAAGTATTTCTAATTTTTGTCTTTTTTCCCTAAGCTAATTTGTAAAGATTTGATATTGGCATTATTTTGTCATATCCTTTTATCAAGTAATCTTGAACCTGACAAAAACTGGGGAAGAGGTAAAAAATAAGAACTTGCTCCTACTTGTGCAGTTATTTTCTTGTTTTTCTGTAAGTGTTAATTTCTAATTATTTAAAATCTCAAGAAAAGTAGAAAACGGGTTCTCATACGAATTGGGATCTACGTAAGTTGTGTATTTGTGTCCTGCTTCTGGGAAAACACAGAATAGCTCTTTCATATTCATGTAAAATCTTTGTGTAGTAGATTCTCGTGCAATGCGTGTATTGTATTAACTTAATTTGTATTACTGGATATTTATAAATAATGCTGTTGGAGCTGGATTTTGTAAGCAAGTCTTAATAGTTTCACTTCTTTCAGATCTGTTTGCAGACTATCACATAATTGGGCTGGTTTATTGATCTCACAGAGATTACGCATCTGACACTGCACCAGTTAATAAATGGTTTTGTTGGCTTTCTTTAAACTGAATATTTGAGAACGCACAGTTCTATTATGCTGTAGAATTTAAATTGCTTATGTACTGGAATATTTACTACCCTCTTTGTTGTTTCATTTCAGAATGACCTTATTTAAAAATGTATGAGGCTATTTATAATCGACTCTGTGGCAGTGATTAAAGAGGTGTGAATAATAGCTTATTGGAAGTTGACAGCTCCTTGTTTGCTAAACTGCTGTTAGAACATTTATGCTGCTCAGTTGTACCTCATTTTTCTGAGGGGAAGCTGCATTTTGACAAGTGCATAGAACAGGTATATGTGGCTGACATTTTTATTATTTTAAAAAAACCATTTTATTCTTACTCCTTTAACTATGTAAGGTTAATTAATTGCTTACCCTGTGTCTATTGATCTGTCTATAGTGTATTATTAAAATAAGAGTGAACAAATCCATTTTTACTTGGAAAAGTCAGATGTTGTTCTCGAATAGATATAGTAGCTCTAAACGAATTTGATCAAGTGGTCAGACATTTTTCTTCCTGATGAGAGTAAGACTGGTCTCGTATGTTTTCGACCTTAGGTTAGGATTCTAAATATCTCTAACTCCAGGAAGGCAATCAGGTACTTTTTTCATTGCTATTGAAAAATAAGAATCAAGGAAAAAAGGACTGTGACTTATTTAGTTGCAAATCACATTGAAGTAATTCAGTTTTTTGTAAATACATAGATACCAGTGAGCTTGTAAATAAGATTGATAATCAGATAATACTCAGTGTTGATCCATACAGCTGATAAGCACAAATAACTTTACAGCTTATGCTCTGCTGTTACTAGTATCTCATTTGACCTAGTGGACCCATTTTAAAGGTGAACAGTAATTAAAGCCCCTGTTCACTCTTGTGTCTTAGCTTATGTGACTAAGTAGTTCCTTGTAGGTCTGTACACGCCATAGTGACAGTGTAAAACCTAAGACATTTTAAATTGTTTTGGTGATGGTATTTCAGAACTTTGCAAGGACTTTCGTGTGCATCTTGAGTTTCTTGCAACCAAAAATTGGTAGTCATTTTTCTTCACTACAGTGTTTTCTTTTAGCAGTGACCTGAACATACTTTAAATCTTACTGAGTACATAGAACTGTTTATTCAAAGTGTTTAATAAGTGGTGCAGAAATTAATAATTTCATATTTTCATATTGGCTTATTACTAAGAACATGTTAATGATATTACTGCACTGTCATGCTTAATGGTACAAATCACAGTAGAATTATAGAAAGAATTTATAATTTTGCTAGATCCTTTAACAATTCTTAATAGAGTAAGTGGCTACTAAGAAAATGCTATCATACAGGATATCTCTACGTAAGTGTTAGCTCATAATTTCACAGGTTTCACCCCATAAGGCACTAAAATGAGCGTGCACAGGATTAGTATTCCAAGTGCACTGAGTTAATGGACTACTATAAGATCTAGATATTGTTTAAATAAATATATTGTAAAATTAACCTGCGTCACTTCTGTTCTTAAGAACTAGATTGTGCTTTTTACAGAGCAGGGATGCTGTTTCCCAGGTGTGTTCAAATTATGACATTATATTCTCCCAGCCATTCTAATTGACAACACCTCTCTTCACTCAGCTTCCTCAAAACACTGCTCTGCTTTAGCAGAATGAACAAGACATTCCACTCAGGAGTTGACTGGTTTATAGCGTTGAGTGTTTGCATTGTAGGTAGTCAGTCAAAAGGCCTGGGAATTCTCCTGGGGAAAAGAATCTGAGTATCGTATGGCTTGAAGAAAAGAGTATGTAACTTTGCAAAACAGAGTTTCACTTAAAAAAAAAATTGGAATAACTAAATTCTGGAACAATGTAAGTTTTTCTAAGTACTTACAATGCTTTTCATTGCATTTATATTGTTTATTTGTGGCATATTCTCATTAAAATGCCCTAAGATTGTACTTTTTCAACTAGAAAAATATTACCTGAACTTGCTGTTGAGCTGAACATCATAGGATAGGCTTTAATATATACTCTCATGTCTTCTTTTTTTATTTCATTTCTTCAAGGTTCCTAACTTTTCTGACCTCCTCTTGTATGTTCAACCTCACTTCTGTGTTACTTGGGAGTGTAGTACTGCTGTCCATTCAGTACACTACTTGTTGATGGTCAGCAGGCACATTACAATTTGACTAACTATTGAGTGGAGTTTTCTTAAATTCGCCATCATCCTGGCCAGCCTGAAAGTTTTGCATCTCAAAAGTCACCTGTCATTGTTCAAAACTCCTAGTCACAGAGAGTTTAAATGATTTTTGTGTTAAGGAAGTTTGGTTGCTTTTACAGTTTTTAATGGCTTTAAGTTGATATGAGTGGTAATAAGACATTGTAATAAGTCAGAGAAGGAACCTGGACTGAAGCCAACGTGGGGGATGTTCACATGTGTTTCTGTGCACTGTGTAGTAACGTTGAGGTTGGAAAAGTTTAATTACCCACTCTACTCCCTCTTTTTTCTTTTTTTTTCCTTTCCTTACTGAATACTTGTGTGGCCTTGAGTTTGTTAATCAAGAGACCTCATAAGTGAGCCAGATGATGTATTGTTATAGTACCTTTTACAGCTGCTATTTTCCGGAGTACAGTGATTACCTGCAGTGGCCAAAACTAGTTGTTTCCTATTGGAGTGCAGTGATTACTAATTGATCTAAATTTAGCTGGTAAAACAAAGCTGATTTTCACTTTTACACTGAAGAGTTTTTTTAACTCATGTCGTATTTAAACTGTAATGTGAAGCCTTGTGAGTCTGTTCTTAATTTCTTGCTCTTTATCTCTCTAGTTTCCTTGTCCTCCAAAAAAACCCAATGTGTCATTTATGTCTGCCTGCAAAAAGATGGGTGTTCTGAAGGCAAGGGTAAATTTGCTGACTCATATTTTCCGGGAAGAATATTTTTCACCTCACGTGTCTCATGTTGGGCTTTACAAAAAAATATTGTGAGAAGAGATTTCATAGGTGTCTCTCTCAGTTTCTACCAGTCCACAACAGATGTCTCAAGCTTCTACACAGCGTCTTTAACCGCAAAGATTCATCCTAATATTTCTCTTTCTTAACAGTTCGGGAGTTGAGAAAAGTTGTTGATCTGACTTTGGATCCCAAGAGCAGTACGGATGTATTTGGCTATTACTGGTACATACTGTAATATTTTCAGCTATTTTATTAGCCTTTTTACCAGGCAGCACATCATGCTGGCTGTAAGACCTTTGAGTGTTGTACTCTCTGCGGTGAAGGGAAGTTAAGACAACTGTTAGATGCGGAGTCTTTCCATACAATCCTCAGCATGGTGGAAACGGATGTTTTTCCCTGTGCTCCTGCCTTTCCCAGAGGTGCTATTTCTGTCAGGCTACCTTGCAGAGTTGTGGGGTTTTTCTTTTAAAACATTTCTCATCTCATCCTTCCACCTTCATTTTGGCCATTTGTCTCTCATGGGCATATTGATTTCCTATTCAGTGACTTCTTCTCAGTACCCTTCTGCTCACCGGCTGTGCCTGTGCCGAAATCCTCAATATGCTTCCCTACACCTCCCCTTCTCTAATGGCATCATGGCTTTCAAAAAACTGACCTCCCCTGCTGAAGTAGTCAGAGGTTGACTTGGCCTCTTCCCTGATCCTAATTGTTTCAGATCACGATCATTTTAGTTACACTTGTAACTGTAAAGATGTCTGAACTATTTTAGGAGAGACAGAAGATTAGCTAGGTCTTAAAAATGGGTGTGGGTATCTTGGAAAAATTATCAGAGATTGGGAAACATATTTCTCATTTCAGAAGATCTAAAAGTCAGGTCTGATCACACTTTAATGCTTCATTCTTCTTCAAATTCTGTGTTTCCTTGTTCTTTTTCCCTTAGGAAATAAAGGGTGGTAAGCCTACAGATGTTTAATATCTGAGATATTAACAGCCAACTGTCCATTATTAAGATTCACAAATGGAGTAACTAGGTTAAAATGTTTCGTATTTATTAGCATTATTGTTATTGCTGTTACTCCTTTTTGTAGCATGTCAGTGAATTGCAGTTGAACTGATCTAATAGAGCAAATAAGATTCTTAAAAACTAAAATCTGCTATAGAAATACTGTATATAAAATTAAAGGATTACATATGCTGAAATAGCTACAGGTAACACTATGCCTTTGCTATCTTCAGTATCTCTCTGGCTTGTAATTTTAACCAGATAGCTCTTGAGAAATTTCTGAAAGACTGGTTGTAAAGCAGTAAAAAAACAATTCACAAGGCATTTGAAAGTTTTTTCTCCCTTTTTAGAAGTTCTGTCTCTTCGTAAGAGACCAGATACAGTAAGCTGGAAAACCAGTTGCCTCCTAAACAAAACGTTTTTATTTTTAAGCCAAACACTCCCATCGTGGTTTGTTAGTGCTCAGCTGTTTTTGTAGTAGCCTTCACAAAGAGAAAGTCTCTGTCTTGTAGTGATTGGCAGATGTTTCTTACTGTCCTCAGTATTCATCTGAAATCAGGCATGTCTTTGTTACTTTCTTACTGTCTTTTCCATTCATTTACAAAAGGCTGGCAAAATTAAGTTTAAGAATGCCTGTAATGCATGTCAGGTCATTTACATGAATAAATATGGGTTGGAAATTTTCTCCGTCTTGGAAACTGATCTATTTAAGCTACCCCATAGTTGATCCTTTGTTAGATTCTTCTTTATCACTGTTCATTCATCTTACATAGGAATTTCAATGTCAAATGGAACAGATAAGCTCTTTTAAATTAAAGTCTCAAAATGTTTAACTTCGTCCTTGTGTAGACAGTGAGGATTTGGAGGTGTTGGACTACATTGAATAGTTATTCATCACCATTAACAAGTCTTGGATCATACCTGCTGTACAGTAAGTTCCAGTATCATAGTTAAAATCCCGTAGTTGTCTTTTATGGACTGATATTTTAAATAATCTTCATTTGCTGAACTCTTTTTTTTAACGTATTTATTTGTTAGGAGCCTTCTACAAGCTTTACTGTGCCGTGTGTTGATCCTGTACATACATGAGTGCATGCTTGCTTGGAAATTCAGTGTATCATGAAGCTGCATACTATAAAAAGTAATTATGAATATTTAAGAAAGGTTTTAGCATTAGCTTATTAGCCACTATTCATTCAGCTCATATTACAGTAATGTTACACTAACTGAAGAATGTCAAAAACCTGTTATTTCTAACTTCTGCTGTGTTGTGCCAACACTTCATTTGCCCCTCCAAATAATAATCTTCAGTCTCTGTTTTATGTTTTTTTAAAAAGGCAGCAACAAACTAATGAAAGATTAGAAATATTTTAGCCTGGGGGGGGGGGGGGGGTTGTGACAGGAAAACCTGAAATAGTTTAAGGAATAATTCACTTTGGAGTTTATAAAGAAACAAATGTGAGGCTGAGTGAAGCAAAGCAGCTGAAGGAGCTTCTCCAGAGGCCCAGCAGAGAATGATGGACAGAACGGCTTCTTCTGAGACTCAGTCACGTTACACAACCGATTACGGTAGTTTTGTTCAGTAAGGAAAGCTATTTCTCTTCTGTCTGGAAAAAGGCTTTCTTGGCCGTTGCTTCTTTAAACTAGATAAATTCTTTAAATTAGGTAAAATTAGATAAATATGTTGGAAATCCTTGCCCTTGTGCCAATTATAGCCCCTTCTTCCTATACCGGGTTTGTTTGTGAATTCCACACCTGCCTTGAGGGAGGCAGATTTTTTCTAAATCACTGATTAATATCCAAATTTTCGGTAGTTGATAGGAGTTGCAGTTGCTGGTAAGTTTCAGGAATATGAGAGTGAACTGGAATCAGTGTAATATAAGGCTTAAAGGCAAGGGCTGTCATTCAGAAAGTGACTTAACACTGGGGAAGGGGAGCAGGGAAGAGCGGGAGCCCTACCTGCTGCGTGCGGCCGGCCGTGAGGACTGGGGAGCAGGTGGGCGACAGCCGCCTGGGCCAGCTCCGTTTGTCTTCAGTTCACTCATAGAGTGCTTAGGCTCAAAGGATGGAGCTTGTCAGATTTCAGGCTCATATTCATTAACAGATCATCGAAGTCTATGTGAAAGTGTGTTTAATGCTTGCTATAGATGCATATAGGTGTTAGGAGAGGGGATTTGGCTGCAAGAAGCGGTGACGAGGAGTCCAGGCAGGTGCTCAAGCATTAGCAGTATTAAAGCAGAACTGCATGCTCTCCTGTGGCATGCTTTTTTCAGTATCTACATACTGGATTAGACAAGTGGTTCAAAAAAATGCTTCACTATGGATCGTGTACACACTCAATATTTTCAGTAGTCAATTAGCTTTAAGATTGTAAGATCTTTTTTTCCTTAATAATAGCATTTTCTGCTACATAAGTTCAGACAGAGATAGTATCATGTCATCATGTTATGTCTGCTCTGAAGTTCCCGGCTTTGCAAGATAATTTCTTATTCATTAAGAGTGTTTTGGAGAGATAGACTATCATTCTTCAAGGCCAACAGTGCTGGTTTCTCAAGATGTTATTCCACTTCTTAAGGAAAACAGTCTGAAATAGTTTGCTAGTTTGTCTAAATAGTTCTATTGAGAAGTGAATGAGATTCTTTTTAATTCAGGCTAGTGCCTAAATTTAGTATTTCTTTGTGTTAGAGTGCATTTGTGAGTCTGTATTCCAACAGGAGGGTCTTGCATATTCTGCTCTTCATTCGTGCAGCACTTTCTCAATGCTGGTTTGAATCTTCATCTCTCTCTGATGGGGAGCAGCTGTAGTGTCACAGAGTCAGCACGGCTGTGCAATCCAGGGAGCTCGTGGCATTCTCTTCTCATACCTTCTTTGTGAACCTGACTTCTTTTGAAGCATGTGCTATGTCTGTGAAATATTGTAATGGCTAGATGAGGGTTACTCTTCGACATGGGGGCTGAAGAGCTGGTTTGTCCCATTCTTGGCCCAAAAATCTGGGTGTAATTGCCTTCGCAGGGAGATTCATTAGCTGTTTGTGAACAATTTGTGCACAGGAATGGAACAGTGCAAATCCAGATTACAATTTTAGAGGAGTTAACAACCCTGCCTTTGGAAGCACCTATCATAAATTACTGGATCCTCAGAGAAAAATAAGATCTTGCTAAAGTGTGCTGTGGGCTACATTCACAGCCATTTGAAGCAAAGAGGTTAGTATGGCAAAACATGTTTATTTCCTTAATATAATGTCAGAAATATCCATTAGGTTTCATTCTGACTTGTATAAATATACGAAGTTTTATTTAAATGTGTAAAAATTCACTAACGTATAATTTCCCATTGTTGTTTTAGGAACGTATATTATCCTTGTGGAATGCACCTTTTGAAAATCAAACTTTTTCTTAAGCTTTGTACTTCCATTTAAACAGGATAAGACCTTCCATAATCTCATGCATCCATCTGTTTAATTAGAACACCAGGGAATGTCTACCCTTGAAATCCACTAAAACACTGTAAATCCATTGCATATTTTTTGACTGTCTCTCTATTCATGCTCCTACACTGCAGCAGGTTTCTGGGAATGATAGCTGTTCATTATCTTGCAAAATGAACAAGCCACACTTAGAATTTAGGTGGTGCTTTATTTCCCACTTCACACAAATAAATTATATAAATGGTCAGTGATTTAATCTATTAAAAGCACTGAAAATCAGTAATGTGAAAAATCTGTAATGTAAAAATGAGTATTGTAAAAATATAGTAGATAATTAAAAATTGGAGAGACTTGGAACTTGTCATACCACTCCCAGACAGTAGTTTTCTACTGCCAGTGGTTTTGGTTGATTAGCTGTGAATATAAATGCAAAAAATTATCTGCATGTCATATATGAGTATGCGTAATAAACTCGCATTATTCAAGATGCAAAGCTACGTGAAGCAAACCAGATCATCCAAATTACATACTGAAACTGTGTTCGTCTTCATTTTGGTATTTTAACATCTCTTTGTAATCTTTGTTTTCAGGAAAAAAGAATTAGAAATATTTGATATAACAATCTGTTGTGATAACAACATGTAGTCTCTACAAATCAGTTACCCTGAATCCAGAAGTCAGGACCCATATTTTGAAAACTGAAACCTAGAACACTGTTAAAAACACTCTTCTGTTGTTTTGTGAAATCAGAGTGAAGCCAACATGTAGCTTGTCAACTTAAAAGACAAATTTAAAAAGAAAAAAAAAGTCCCTTCTCCTATGTCGTAAGCAGGGGACAGCTAGGGGATTTACTTCAATACTGGAGTGTTTAAACCTATAGTCAGAATAAACAGCTGACCATTATGCGTTTGACAAACTAGCTCTCTTTCAAGAGGTATATTTAAGACATTACTTACAGGTTAAGAAAAAATGTTGTGAAATAAGAAATGAAAATAAAATTATACTTTCTAAATAAATTTATTTTGATAATTTATTAATTTAGACAATATTTTTGTACCATCTGTTTGAAACTGGATAATTTATTGTTCTGTTAGTTTAGGATTGAGTAAAGAGAAATGTCAGGAATTCATAAAGCGTGTGATTCATTAGGTGATATCTCTACCATGTACATAATTTTCTTAATGCTGAAGACTTTTCTAATGGCACCTTATGATAGTCATAAAACTTCGGCGGCAAGAAAGAATTGCTGTAATAGGCTATTCTTGTATATAGAATGTGGCACTTGGAGTATCATTCTTCAGCCTTGTATCTAAGAGGATCTCAAAACTTTATAAGCCAAACTGGTACTCCTGTATTACAGTCTTTTTATTATCCATGAAATAAATATTTACTGTGTATAAACCTAGGTAATGATGTTATATAAAATCCCCAGTATTATGAAATATATAATATACATTTCTGTACACGTCAGCTGTGTCTTCCTGAAGAATTAAGCTGGCCTAATACTTGAATTAATGGCACAAGATTCAGGCCAGTTCAGGCACGAGTGGATGCTCTGTAACTGATACACATACAAGAGTGCCACAGGACTGGAATAATTTCACACAGTGAATTGAGTTAAGATCATGGAGTGATTTTTGGTTACAATTGGTAATTTGTACTAACCTGAGTTTTTATGTAAAATGCTAAAACGCAGCTGTCAAATTTTTGAGTATGGATTAAGGTAATTATCAAACTGTAGTTCAGATTAAGTCTTTAATGAGGATAAATCTTAAAGCAACTGTATTACAGTTGTAGTCAACTTATGCTACAGTTATGAACAGAAATAGGATATTGCGCTTTTTTAGCAGTTTGGTCAGTATGAGGGAACTTGTAAGTAATTTTGAAGCATGCTACTATGGTGTGTGTCTGTGTTTTATGCCTATGTATCTCTTACAATGAGTATCTCCATCTTGCTGCAATCAAATAAATTCCTGTAACTGACCATATTCTCCCGAATGATTGGTACCTATCGGTACCTAGTAGCAATTAATGATGAGACAGTTTTTGGTGGCTCATCTTAAACTTGGTGACATTTACGTGTGTGCAAGGGTTAATTTTTACTGTAGTAATAAATCATCTATTTTTAAAAATCTATCTCTGAGAAAGTAACTCATGATCCTGCTTTTTAAATACTTCTCTTAGCTAACTTTTTTTATATGTGAGAGGTTTTATAAAGGAAAAAATGTCAGGCATCTGGAGTAGGAACTGTGTAGAAACAATGTGGTCATCTTATAAACAGAGCATTTTGAACATACAACAGAGTGGTACAGTCACCAGTGGACAGGTAGTTTTTGAAGAGCAAAACAGACTGTGTAACCCACGGAAATACTTCTTCCTCTCAGCCTCTCCTCAGTTTGGTTTACTGTTTCCAGTTGTTCAGTAATTGGAGGTACTAAAAGACGAAGGCTTCTCAGATATTTATACATCTTGTGCTTAATTTTAATGATCACCATGCTCAGTTGTCTCAGAGGCAGTAAACCACTGCGGCCGTCAGACTGTACTTGGCTGCGAGGGACACCAGTCAGATGTGTAGATTGGTTTTTCCAGTCTTCTGAGTAAAATGATAAGACTATAAAACTAATACTGGTGACAGAAATGCACACTTACCTGGGATGAAATAGGACGCGAGGGAAAGGTTTCTACTTTTCACCTCTCTGATTTGGAGCAGAGGGTGACTAAATCATTGCTGCCTACCCAGAATTGGTTCCCACAGTATATTCTTTGAAAATTCAGATTTTTTTAAAAATATCATAAACATCAGGATTTTATCTGTTTGATATTTATGTCAGTATAATTTTATGGGAAAATTATGTGTGTTCTTTAGAAAGAGAAAAATGGGCAGAGAGCAGGAGGTTTAATCAGAAGTTCCTGCCTGTGCGTTACATGGCTATCCCCACCTTCTATTTGACATTTATTTTGTCCACATGCATTCACAAATATAAATACCTGTAAAAGCTTCCGTGTTGCATAGGAGAGGTTTTGTCACTTATAATGAGAGAACACTTCTCTGCATTTTATGAGGCTACCTGAGGGACAACGTATAAAATGGGGGAGCTGCGAGAGAGAAAAATGAAGCAAGGTATGGCTTCTCCCCTGCAAAATGTTTGAAGCTGCAATGAAATTCTTGAAATTATTTTTTTTTCCCACTAGATTTAAAAAAAAATGCTGGGAGGTAATATGGTTCTTTCTGTTCACTAGTCTTAAGTTTTTGTAAATACTTCCTTAAAGTATTAAACTTACTTTAAGTTTTTGTAAAATTTCCTAACTGCAGCAGGTAACATAGAATTACACAGGCGGAGTTAAGTTCTCATTTGAGAACAGCTCTGCAACCTTGCTTTGTACAATGGTGATAACAGGCAAAGGGTACAGTTAATTTTCTCATATACCTTCAGCTGTCTTGTTTCTGAAGGTTAATTTTTTCTTATGGGACCATTTTTAGTATTGTCAAAGCTATAAGCACCTTGTAATAATACCATTTTTTAAATTATGCTGTCACTGAGAATTTTCTTATTTGCATGTAGAATTTACATCAGTCCAGAGACTTGAAGGAGAGAATATTTGGACAATAGTTGGCTTTTTCATTAGAAAAAGAACCATCATTTGCAAATCCAATAGAGAAATTGCCATTGCAAGTCCCTCTGTCTCACTGAAAGACTGAAAGCCTTCGTTTTGCAAAGCTATAAAGCTTCCATTTTTAGCACAGATGAGCTGCAGAGTAATGAAAAGTCTCAAAGCAGCATGCTGAAAACTACATTTCTTAAGCTACTTTTCTGAAGTAGCCTTAGTAAGAGAAATATTTCAAAATCAGATTATTTTTATATGATGATGTAGGTATACATATATAGATACACATTTCCAAATCTAATTTTAGGCTATCAAACCTGAAAATATATATGTAAGTATGTATATGTATGTATAAATACATAAACATATGTTTTCCTGTATTTTAATGTCATTGGACTAAGACTAAATGCTTGAAATACTGTCTGTGTACTCTCTACTTCTCATCTCTGCACTCATGTCAATTCTACATGCAAATAAATTCCAATATGAGCGCTGGCATTGATTTTAAAGTTGTTTCCCGCCCTTAATAAGTTCTATAAATTTTTAACATGTAACTCTACAGCATCTGGAAAGCCATTCAAAGTGGCGTGCACTTGGAGTCTAGTGTTTCTAGGAAAGGCTTATATAGTTTCCTAGTGTACAGCCGCTGTGATTGTATGGCTCAGGTGACGGAGAGTTAAAATTATAATTGATGTGGGCTACCTTAAGAGTTCCCACTTGGTGACCCGACAGTCCCCTGTACTAAGGCCTCTTGTTGAGAGGTCTGCCTGCATAGTTTGGGTGATCCTTTGTAATGAGAGTGAAACCAGTGTCCCCAGTTGAGCTTGTCATCTGCAATCTCAGGATTTACCTAAACACGTGTGGTTGCTGTGGTCAGGTCGTCTTACTAGATGATACCTGTTAATGTTCAGAGTTGATGCCAATCAGCACTGCAGATGGGAACAACCATGCCTATGATCTTAAGATACTTCAAGCAAGTGGAAAAAAGGGTTTTCATTCAGAAGCAACCCAAAGGGAGGAGGTGGTGGTGATCTCTCTTTTACTGGACTGTATGTACTGCATATGACTACTTGTTACCAGTCCTAGAGCTCTGTTGCCGTTCACTCGTCTTTAACCCTGCACTGCATACTCGCTGGCATCCACGTCTTCTGCGCCATTGTTCTTCTGTCTCCCAGAGGTCCTTTCCAAGCTTTCCTGTGTTGCCATTGCAGCTTCTCTGTCAGGATGTTAGCAGTATAGATCCAGACTCCTTTTGAGGAGTACGGGATTCAATCCATAGAACTTGTCACACAACCTCATCTGCTTTCATCTCTAACAGAGATGGTGGTTACCATTCTGGCCAGCATCTGTCACCCCAAGCTCTTGGCTGTCTGGAAAGACCACGTATAACTTTTCTTTCAATTGCTAGTATGTCCTGCACTCAGGAGTCCATCAAGAATTTGACTGATCCCTTCATAAAGTAAATTGTGAAAGGGAGTATATGACCTGGTTGCTTTGTAGGAGGGAGGAACAGGGTAGATGGCCCAAGAGGTCCCTCCCCTCTACAGGCTGAGATTTTGGTGCCAGTCACATTTAATCATTTTTATGATGGAATGAGCAATAGAAAGTTTTATCCTTCAGACTCTGCAGGCAAGAAGTGTGTATGTGTCCCCCTTCCAGAGGTGTTTGGCTGCAGGTGCACATCCTTCAGTGTCTTAATTCAGATCAGGACTGTGTTTTTGAAATGAATCTCCTGATTGTCCTCACTCACTGTGCTTTGACTTGTGAGCATGCCTTTTCTTTATACAAAATGAGAAGATAGGCTCTGGGAGCACTCTTAAGTGTGTTGCAGCCGCTAACAAAAATTTACTTCAGAAGACCAGACTAGAGCTAGTTTTATTAAGAGACCGCTCTGAAACATAGAGTGTGAACATTAGGTGCTCAGTGTCAGCAGTTTCACCATATATTTCTGTTTCTCTTCCACCACCTTGCCTGCTAGGGTGGGTACGAGCTCACTGTCCTTGCCGTCAGAACCAGCGACTCTTACAAAGCCTTTACAATCAGTGGGACTTGTTTTTGGATTCCTCTCCTGACTTGGTGTTGGGCTCAGCATCCCAGAAGTGATACAGAAGTAAAATCTAATGTCTTAGGTATGTAGTATGAATAGTTTGGGAGGGATGGAGGGAATACATATATTCTTCAGCCCAGAACTCATCTTAGTCATAGGCAAAGCAGGGAGTTGGCTCAAGCATGTGCCTGCCAGGAGCAGCCAAAGCAGCAGATTCCCCAGCTGCTCTCTGCTGTCTACATTTATTCACCTTCGTGGCAGAAACTCCACTGTGTCTGCCCACTGGGAAACCTGGAGCTGCTTCTGGGTTTCTAAATAGTACGCTACAAAACTGTCCTGTTCCAATATAATTGTGCATATGGGACTAAGTTAACCCTAAATCAAACTAATGATCAGATGAGCAAAGGCAAGCAGCAAAAAATTTAATCACTGAAGCTGGAGTATTTGCCAGATTTGCTCCAAGTATCGCTTATGTCATCTCAGAGTCTAGTGCCAGAGCTGTAGCCATTACCCTCATGCTGGGGAACTGGTCCTGACTTAGGTCATCAGGCTTTGCTCCAGACTTCACCGTATCAATAGAAAAATTCAACATTGAGGGTCAGTTTGTTTTTATTGTCAAAAACTGATTGATTTTAAAACCATGATTTAAAATTGACAAGCAGAAAATTTGTAATCAGACCATTGGTGTTAATGTGTAATGTTGTGTAAGCCAAGCCAAACATTCAGTCTCACTTTCGGTACAGCATTTAGAGCACGTTTTAGTATGCAGTCCACTTGCAAAGCATTTATTTTAGACTCAAGAGTTTCTTTGAGTTGACCAGAAGACCAAATAATACAGTACATGTGTATTGAGATGATTTGTATACCTTAATGCATATTAAGAGTCTTGAATTTTATGGGTTTTATTGTGTCAGAATATTCAATCAAAATATGTGTCAAGCTGCGTTTGATTGGACATTAGTATTCAGTTAAGAGGTGTAAAAACATTTTGAAAGAGTTTTTATTAATTAAAATTATCAGAAATGTGCTTGGTACATTTAAATATTTAGACTTACATTTTTACAACTATTCCTATATTTATACAAACACATGTGAGAGGTGTAAGCTTGATCCCTTCAGGCAGAGGAAGGACTGAATCCAGTTCCCCTTTTCCTGTGTGAGCACACTCACGTGTATATATGTCTATGTCTAAATAAACAGTGAGTTAACCTTTTATATATAAAATATAGTTCTGTTCTCCACAGTTACAGCACATATACTGTTCCTAAAAGCAGAATGACTTTTCTGAAAATTACAAGTATGTTTTTAAATTAAATTTAAAATTGATTATTTCAGAAACTAATCTCTGGCAGGGTTTTCAGGGTTTTTTGGTTTGTTTGGTTTTTTTTTTTCCCCCTGAATGATTTAATGACAAGTATAATACAGTTTCCTCACACTTTCCACGTAACAAGATCTGACTGTAGTATTTTTACTGAGTTCAACAAGCTGCCAAATGTAATGTGTTCTGCTACCTCTGCTCCCCTCTGTAGTGCTGCCGGCTATCCCAATACTACAGGAAGTCACCCTGCTGCCTGATGGAGGCTACGACAAGATTGGGAAGCAGCAAATATTTTCACTAAGGGTTGCTTGTACATGTTTGGGAAATAATGACAGTGCTTCCAAATAGTCAAGCAGTAGTAAGGCAGATAAAATTCTAGGTAGATAAAAGTGAAGCAACGTATGTGGAGGGGAGGAGCAGGGTCCCATGATGGGTTCTGAGCAGATTGTTACCATTCAGGAACAGCACTTCCAGGGTTACAAAAAATAAACCTGTAGTAGGGTCAGTTTAATTGCTTGTAGCAGTCCAGAAAAGTCCTAGAATATGACTTGCATTACTAGAAAAGGGATAGAGAAGAAAACAGCGTGTTGTTATGCTGCTACTCTAATCCATGGTGCCCGTGCATCCTGAGTGCTGGGTGCGGTTCTAGGTTATCATCTCTCCCCGCTGTAAACACAGTGATGCAGCAGAACAGAAGGTCCAGAGAGGTGCAGCAAAAATGATCAGTGGAACAACTTCTGTATGAGTAACAAGTGGACAAGGGCTCTTCAGGCTGGAAGGGAGGGCTGCGGAATGAAGCGTATCAAATCGTGAATGGCATAGAGGGGACAAGTGGGGGGGGATTTAAGGGACACCCACTGAATCTAGTGCAGAGCAGGTTCAAAATCAACAGAAGAAACTTACTTCTCCCACAACACAGAGCTGTGAAACTGCTTGCCTCAGAATAATGTGGATGCCAAAATTTTCATGAATTCAGAAAGCAACCAGACAAATTCACAGAAAATTAGGCTATTAGGTATGAAAACAACACATGTCATTTAGGAATTCCAGGAGCCAAAAAACTACTGGAAACAGGCAGAGAATTTTAGGAGAAGCATCAACGTATGCCTTCCCTTTTCTTAAGCTCTTTCCTGTATTTCTATTTCAGATGGTAGCATGGTTCTGTATATATTATTGCGTAGAAGGTACTTACTAATTTCAAGTGTATGTATTAAAATGAGAGGAAAAAAATGAAAAGAACATAAAGGTCTAACTTTACTAAAGATACTGGGCAGTCTATCAGTGGAGAGGCAGAGATACAGCATTTCATTCAGGAGTGGTAATAAAATTAATAGTATACCCTAAAATCCGAATATAATACTGAATGCTAAATTATCAGGTTTCTACCTTTGCAATATATTTTGCTTGAAATATTTTTAAGACTAGAGCAAAATAATATATAGGTGCAGATTTTCAGTTGAGCTAACAGAGAGTAAATGGTTTCCAAGAGATGATTGTAGGCTGTCAGAGCAGAAATCCATGAACCAAGAATGCACTTCACAGAGCACAGGAGATGTTCCAGTTTGTAGAATCAAAGGTTTCTTTTTGAACAGTATTCATGAATAAGCTTTCAAATTTTTTTATTAGAACTTGGAAGAGGTTTTAGAAGTAGGATTTCTAAAAGATCCAAATCCCTCACACCTATTATAGGTCTGCAGCCTTTTCAGTGTTGAGATACTGAGCCCACACAACTCAAACCTGTTGGTTACGTGTCCAACATCTTAAAAAAATTCAAGGGTGTTTGTGTTAACTCACAAATTCCTAAAAGTTTCTTTTTTCAATGGAAGTAGGTGAGATTTTGGATTAAGTATGTAGAGGTATAAAAGAGACAGGTAGTAAGAATGCTGGACTAGACTCTACATAAAAGATAGTGAGTACTGGCAAGCATTGAAGAAAAGATTGTAACAGATCAGGTTCAAAGCATACTTCCCTCTGTACACTTCTAGATCCTGGTAATACATACTAGAGATTACGGATTAGTTCTGTTGAAGCCTGTTGTCTTTTTAGTGCAGTTCTGTGCTGTTGCCACCTGATCTCAAATTATTCCGATACGTATTCCACCACATACTTTTTTTTCTTGCTGAGGAGAGTAAATTCCTATCAGAATTTGAGTGATATTGACTTGATTGGGTCATTCTTCGTGTTGGGAATGTCATCTTTCATGTCATCTAATGATTCTGAGGGCAGATCTGGATGGGGGAGTGGTGAGGAGGTACCTGCTGCCATCTTTCCGAGAAGCTTTCCTTCTATTGCCACCCAGGTCACCCGCCTTTTTGGGGACTCTACCATTATAGCATATGCTATGGAAACTGCAAGTCCTATAGTCTTTTAACACCTCAATATTAGTGTTTGCCTTGAATTTTCTGAGTCCATTGGTTTTAAATCAGAGAACTAAAGATTCTTTTCCTTTTAAATACTATGTATGAATTTGACTATACATATGTATCGTGGCTTCCTAGCTGTATTCAACCAGCAAAATAATGTATTTCTCTGTTTTAGCTCTGTAATCACTAATTCCATTTGAATATACTTCTTTTTTAATTAGAATTGTGCAACATCATACATCATCTCTGCATTTAGGACTGTAAAAATCCAGAAAGCAAAGCTTATTTTCTGCAATTCATGTTTACTCTTAGAGCAGTGAAAGCTTCAACTACAGATACTCATTTATTCTTTAAGAATCAGGATACTGTAGCAAGAAAGTGATCAACAGGAAAAGAAGTAATTATGGTTCATAAGACATATTTTTCCTGTATTGTTTTTTAATGACTATTTCATCTGTATTTCAGAAGATATATAGTAATGACATAAAAAATTATTTTTATTGAATAAATCTTTAGTCTTCAGTTTAATTTGTAATACCTATGTTGAAAATGGGACCTTCTTTTCATCTGTGAAAGTAAAACTGAAATTAATAACGAAACTGTTTAATATAATAATGTACATTTTTTTGCTAAGGTTACATGCTATATGGTGGACAAAACAGGCCTGTATGTCTTATACGTCGTATGTGCTTGTCTGGTGACCTGTTTTCAGAGGCTTACAGCCATGGTTCGTGATCTGAGTCAGACTTAGCTTTTACAGTTGAAGATAAGGTTCCCTTCAGTGGTCTGCTTCTCCTCTGCTGCTGATGGCCGTCCCCAGAGCGGTGGTGGCCAAGGGTGACGTAACCTCTCTAGCCGTCCTTGCTTTTCACAGAGCAGTGTCTCATCATGGAGACGCTGATTGCTGTTTGTGCCGGTTTTCTGTGATCCAGGCTGAATTACTTTGTTTAGGTAGTCGCTACTTTCAAATGACGTTAACTATATATTACTGAAGTTTGAAATATTTATAGTTACTTCACTGGAAAGCTGTAACTGTTCTTCTAAGTGAGGTTTTACATGTGTTTTTTATTTCCTGCATGGAATATTTGGCCAAATTAGAAGCCCCTTGAAGTCATCATTTATGTATATTCATTTGAATTTCTTTCAGAGGTTGTAAGCAGTAGTCTCTACGTATGGTTTTTGTATTGAGTATATTTCAATCTCTATCCAAAAGGTTTAATTAAATTTATTCCGCCCAGCTTAAGCAGTTACTGTGGTGCCAGGCATCAAGCGAGGCCCATGAGCTTGTTGTCCTCTTCTTTCAGTGGTGGCTATTCGGAGGAAACGTCAAGGACAGGAGAACACCCAAAATGATGTGCAGATAGGAAAGGTCTAAACTTGGCTCTAGGATTGAACTGGAGAAGGGAGAGGGGGAGGACGGTTACCCCTGCAGTTGGATGCCAGGTGCCTAGTTCCAGGGTTTCTTTAATGTCTTCAAAGAGCTGTGAAATATGTAGCCAAAACATGACTGAAGCAAATGAAGATGGCAGCCTGCTACTACTACCTTAGTCTGGTAGGACACCAGGAGCAGATCTGCATTGCTACAGCTAAGCTTTGCAGGCATCAATATGGTACCATGTAATGGGATTTTAATTTTAATTAGCTAAAAATACAGTAAATGACAGGGTTTGATTGGGTTTTAACCATCATTTCTATTGAAGAATATTAATACATTCTTTGAAATTAAACACTCGACTTTGAAAGTCGAGCATTCAAAAAAAGTTGGAAAATGTCAGAATGAAGATTGTTCAAACTGTTTTAATTTGTCCCTTGCATGTATGCATGACGATAAGCTCTTTAATTATGTGATCACATAATTTTTTCACAGGAGGAATGGTGCCCAGAGAATGAAACAGGGGTGTTTATTAAAGGAAACTGTTGCCTCCAGAACCCTTGCCTTAATTGCTGGGAAGCGTAGTAATTTAAGTAGAGGGCTGCAGGAATCAAAAGCGCGCTCTCTTAAGGCGTTTGAAAGCTTCACTGAAAGACTGGCTTTTATTCTTTCTCTTTCAAGGAGTTCTTATGTGATTCTGGAAGGTCACTTATTTTGGAGGTGATCTCTGTGTTTCTAGTTGCTGTGGCACGCAGGCCGAGGTACCTGGGCTCTGAGCACAGCTGCGTTTGGAATGAACACAAGTGCGCTTTGAATATATGAAATGCTGTATAAACGCAAAGTCCGCTGAAAAAGTAAGGCCTGAAATGCCTTACACTGGTGTGGCAATGCCAGGATTGCCAGAAGAATCCTCTGGTTTTTAAGTAGCCAGTTTCTTCTCTGTAAAAGGGAGATACCATCACCCTACTACAGTTCAGTTAATTATATATTTTGAAGCATTCCTGCTGGATGCCATGTAGGGAAATTATATATAATATATAATATGGTATTTGAACATATAATAAATACTATCTAATGTACGATACATAATACATAATGAGGAATCCCATTTTGGCTAACATCCTCTAAGTGAGGCTTTGGGAACACTGCTGGCTGATGGGGACAAAAAGAATGAGCAGTCACTTGGCAGTCTGAAAAAAATGAGGCAGAATCCTACAAATACTCGGTTCACTCCGTAAAATTGAGCGTTCCCTGCATATTTGCCATCACTGCACTCGATGAGGCAAGGATCCTGCAGAGGGAAAACAGCATGTAATCATTTAGATATATGGACATTTCCATTGTTTTAAGTGCTTGACTTTCTGTTGCGTTTGGTGTGTAGGTTGCCTGGCTATCCCAAACGTGCCGAGCCCTTTTAGATGCAGGTTTGGCAGTTTATTTCCCCCAAAGCTCTTTGTAAGAGGAAAACAGGAATGTTAGAGCCAGATTTCTTGCTGAGTTTATTGTGTTGCCTTGTTGACAACTGGTTTGGTGGAAGGAACCAAAATCCCAAAGACCATTTGTTCCTTGCTTTTTGTGGAGAAGGAGTTTTTAAGTTTTGCGGAGTTAGCACATGAGTGAGTGTAGTGAGAACATATGAAAATGTTTCAAGGTAAATAGAGCCCTAATGAATAGATTATATTTAAAATCAAAAAGTACATGATGAGGAGAAGAAGAGATTGTTTTTCTCCTTAAGTCTAATTCTTCAGGACAAACTTTTTGATTATATTTTTGTTTTTCATAAAAACCACTCTAAATCTAGTATAAGGGATTCCACTTAATTTCCCAAACTAAACAGGAAATTTATTTTTAAAAAATCAAGTATTCGTTATCTACATTACTGAAATCTGAACTTAGGCCTATAAATTTTGATCCCACCTCTTACTGATCTCCTTTACGTGTGGCAAAAGTAAATACGTTGGTGTTTTATATTAATAATCACATCTCAGTAAAACCCAGTGTAAGACAACAGGCTAAAATAATTTTTCCACTTCCTCCTGTTTTATGTCTCTTCTTACACTTTTTTTAAAGTTGCATTTATGATTTCTCAGGCAAATAAATTCATAAATCTCTTCTGCTTTGGTGAGGGAATACATGTATGTCTTCTCTTTCACAGAACGTTACAGCATCCCTTACAGTATCTATTTTACTTTGCAAAATCAGTTACAGAATAGAAAGTGAATATCAATTTATCGGTTGAAATGGACCAGATACTAGTATTTAGGCAATTTGCCTAAATTTGTTGTCTTAGAAGAGGTTGATACCATGAATAGTGGGGCATTACTACATTTTTCAAATAACACTGTGTGTATAAAATATGGAAACATGGAATGATTGTTTTAAATTCAAAAGGCCCTTTTGTCATGCTTATGCATGGTCTAGATGAGACATTTTTCTCCTGAATTGGAAGGAAATGAAACAGTAGCCTGTCAGTTCATAATGTTACTCACTTTCCCTGCTTAAATGCATTTTTAAATTACTAGATTATCTACTTAAAAAAAGCAAGCTAACTTCAGAAGAGCAGGAGTCTAGTTTGCTATTTATCTACCTTAATAGGAAGGATTTCACATGAAAGAATCAGTCTGGCTTCTTGTGTTCTAACAGTGACAAGATGCAGGTATCATAAAGTAGTGTGATTATGTGCCTCCCAGGTATAATTCTGATAACCACTGGAGGAGTACTGCAGCCAAGACATGTCTTGTTAGTTTATTCGTCGATAAATTTATTCTCTTTCTTAAACTGTATTTTGAACCATTTCAGTAAGAAGTTCAAACTTGGCAGTGAAAAATTAATACACCTATATATATAAATGTTTAATAGTTTAACTTCAGTGTGAGTAACAAGACATTTCAACAGATTGTGAAAGTAATTTTTTTCTTAATACGTAATCCTTACAGTTTAAATGGAAATGGCCATAACTGATCTTTTGTGCTTACAAATGAAGACTGTTTTAATAATCTGCTCCCATATGACAGAAACGTATATATTGTCATGTAATCCTTTGTCCACAAGACTCTCACAGTATGTTCTCCAGGCTGAAAAAGTGGAGTTGCTACCTTTTCATGGTACCTGGGGAAAATGTTATGCGAGATTTCCTAAGACACCTCTGAGATTTTTCCTTTCACATTCATCCTGCCGAGTCTTTAGTGTGATCTTTGGGTGTAACTGTAAGATCATTTTAGCTTGGATGGGGAGCACTTTAGCCCTTCTGAATCTGATCTCCTTACTGTTCCCATATATTGTTCCTCGATTCACATACCCAGAGCATGGGGGTGGCATCGGTTGTAGAAAGAGCCAGCGAGAAGATGGACTGGGTGAGCCCAGCTAGTGTGCGTAACTGCAGACGAGGGCTTGCTGGGTGGGACTGGACAAGAGCGACTGAGCTGCCCTCTCCGGAGCCTGCTCAGCCTGGGGTCGCGCGGCCTTCAGTGCCAGTTGTTTCCCGCAGTTTTGTTCCTGCTGTACCCCACTGATGGCTATATACATGCAGCCTGTCCTCATTATACCCGTCTGTCTGTAACAAAACGTTTTTTGTCAGTAGTAAGTGTTTCACAGACTACTGAGCAGGCTGTAATATTCTTAAAGGAAACATACAGTAACGCTGGTATCCACATTGGAGTCACCCAGTTGGAAGCCTGATGCTTCAGTGTAGCCCAGAAGGCAACTCTGGAGTTGTCCTCTGCCTTTTCTTGTGCAGCCTTACGCTGGGTGTGCAAAAGTGAGACGTATTGTGGTTCTTAGCAGTGGTGGAAGCCCAGCAGCTGCCAGATGTCTCCTTGTGTGCTGCCATTACGTCCAGGTTGCCCACAAGCTACTGCCATCCCCATATGGAAAGAAGAAATAATAATGTGACTCCATAGAGATGCCCCAGATGTAACATCTAGCCACAGTACTGAAAGCTTTGGACCTCCATCCTGTAAATTAAGAGTATATTGACCAGTATTTTGCTTTTTTTCTGTCCTCAGTTACCAATTATAACAACGTGGTAGAAGCAAACTCAGATTCAGATGATGAAGATAAATTGCATATAGTGGAAGAAGAAAGTGTAACTGATGCAGCAGACTGTGATGCTAGCGTGCCAGAAGACGACTTGCCAACAGACCATACAGTATTACCAGAAAACAGTGAAAGAGAAGGGAGTACAAACAGTTGCTGGGAGGATGAAGGTATGTTCATTTTCAGCGACGACACTATGTAGAGAAAGGTTTCTAAAAAGATTTGATAGAACTTTTTTTGGTCACGTTGTTATTGAAATAGCATGTGATATTCACAATCAAAAAGAGGTTTTCTAATGTATTTATTGTAATATATTTTATGTACTTTATTTAATATTTGAGGCAGATTTGGAGGTGCATTCATTCCACTTGCGTTGTTAAACAGGAGCTTCAAATCTGTGGATGAAGCATTCTCAAGGGCGATCAGACTAGTTACTTGCTTTTAGTTTTTCCAAGTCTTTTTGCATGGCAGGTCTCTGCCATAGCTCCTGGTAAGGTTCAGGGTTTGCTCAGCTTGGGGGAGTAAGCAGTAAGCCAAAAACATGAAACAAAATAATATTCAGCTGTAAATTTCTCCCTGTGAGCTGCTTCTGCCTTTTCTCTTCTAATATAGAGCCAGAAAAAATAATTTTTAGATTATTAGTTTTAGAATTGGCTATCTTGCTCATAATGAATCTGTATTTTGAAAATACTGGAAGGAGGTAAATGTACATATTATGCAGCAGCTTTAGAAGCTGAAAATTTGAAGCAGTCAGGAAATGGGCCTTTTTACTGTGGAATCAGATACTGAGTTTCATAATATCACACAGCATGCTTACATTTGAGCCAAATTGGGATAAATGCATAAATTAGTGGAATTTATTGTGGAATTTGGCCTTAATCCCCTGAAAGGTACAGAATATTTCCTGGCATATCCCTGTTTGTCTGAACTCCAGCCGCAATTCTTTAGCATCCACCTTGTTAAAACTGGTGGTTTAAGACAAATTGCATGACCTCACATCTAAATAAACAGAAAGCAGTCATATGGTCCCTAACTGCAATCCAGCTGAGAGAGAGCAGCTGAGAGTTCAAAGAATAGCATCAACTCAGCCTGTTTTTACATAGGTGCTATTGCCAAGGTATGCTGTGCAGGGAAATGAGTATTTTGGAGCTAAATTATTAGGTAGGTAATTTTCTTAGTTCTCCTGTAATATCTTTGCTCTACTTCAGGCTGTATCTATCAGGAATTGCAGTTACATAAAAGTGGGCTGTGTGTAGACTATTTCTTGAACCCTTCAAGCATAGGTGTAGGAAACCTGAAATAGAGAATGAAGAGCAGCACTGGCTCACAGAGGTGCTGGGTCAAGACCTCTTGGACTGAACGTTTCCTGGAGATGGGCCTACAGGTAGTCATGTCACAGACAACCTTCTTGCCTCAGACGTCCCTTACGAGATTTTTCAGAGCTCTAGGCATGTGATGGCATCTTTTTTGGCTCCTTATTTCAAACGTACCATTTTTAACCTTTTAAAATTTGTTTCCTAAAATGAAGCATTTGACCCAAATTCGACTGTGGTTGTAGAATCACAATGCAGGCAATGTTTTCCCTGCCTTGGACATCGCTGACGAAGACAGGCTTTCATCAGTGTTTAGACAGACAAAAGATTAAACAATTGCCATACAGGCTTGCTCTAACTACCACAAATTTCTTCTCTAAAAATTATGTATTCTGAAGCCTCTTTTGTAGCAGTCTGGAGGGTTTTGTATTTGATAGTAAGGATTTTTTAAATAAATTGTTTGAATCTCTGGCAATGACTACATGACAAAAATGAAGGCTACGTTAGGTTTTATGGAGCTTTGATTTGCTATGGTGAAGTACTGTTTACTTTTTTATAGCTTTCCTAGAAGGAAAGGTGTGAGCTGAAAACCTTATCATCAGTCTTGGTGGCACTTTGGAAATTGGAGAGAGAGGTACTGAATACATGATCTCTCTCATACAGGGAAAGGTATTGGGGTAGGTGTCTGTGCAACACCAATACCATCTTCTGGACTGGTGATTATTTTTAGAAAACACACACTACAGCAGTTCTAGTGTTTCATCAGTGAAGTATTACTGAAAGTTCCTGGGTTTAGCTGAAGTTGACAGAATGAGTTTTTGAGTTATTTATTCTGTTCACAAATGCCCAAGAATAGAAACAACACACGTAACATTTCTTCATCAGATTAGTTTCCTTCCGTTTCCAGTCATTCTAACTGAATTTCTAAAAGACCTTTGGGACAGGTGTTTTAAATATAAGGTGTGTATCTCAAGAGGTTTAACTGAAAGTCATACGGGTTTGAAAAAGTGAACCACATGTATCCTGCACGAGTTGTTGGCAGTGTGCCAGCATTCATGTGTGCAATGATTCTGTAATATGTTGGTTTTTTAATTTAGTACACTACAATTTAAAAAAAAAAAAAAACACAAAAGTTGAACTTACTGACTTACTATATTAATACACTGTAAAAGCATTATTACATATTGTAAGTATTTAGCAAATCTAGAGATCTCAGACCTGGAACTAAGATATCTATGAAAAATTGAAAATTTTTAAAAAAATGTCCAGACCTTGAAATAACCTTTAAAAATTAATGAAGTTACGTTTTACGTTTAAACTCTTCCTGGAACTCAAAAATTCCTTTAATTCATAAAATTTTAGGTTGACCCTATGTGCTGTAAGATGGATTGTGTTCTTTCAGTGTGGTAGGTTGCTGAGGAAGGTTGCTGTGCTATTTTGTATTAATTTCACTTGGGAGGAAGGCTTAAAAGTGTGGCATCTTTTTGATCAAGTTTTTCCTCAAAGAAGCAAATAACCAGGCAACGCTGTAAGCTGTAAACAGTGCTTGCTACATGCAGATCAGAAAATTAGCTCTAAAGAATTTAAATTAGAAACTCTTTTAATGGGCTTTGGAATCTATTCCCTTCTCTGAAGATAAGACGCGGTGGAAATTTCAGTGAAGTTTGTCTTTCTGCCTACAACCAAAATTTCCATTTTGCTAGTGGTTTAAATTTGATCAGTTGTCTTACCCATACAGCGTTCTTTACAGTCAGCCTATGACACAGTGATTGTGTCATGCATGTTGGCTGCCAGTACACACCGTTGCCTGTGATCTGAAAATCATTAGCAGGAAGTCCCACTGTATCTCTAAGCAGCTGCTTATAAGCAATGATGAGATACAGAAGCCCAAGAACATGTTTTACAGTTTTCTGGTTTGTCCAGATGTAATGTCAAGATGGATATCCTTGCCCTAGCTGCTATTCATGGAGACTTGTATTTAAGTGGTCGTTCAGCAGGTAGCATAAATTTCTTCTGGAATTCAGAGCTGTAACTTCTGCTTGGTGGAACGTCTTAAGATCTGTTCCCCCACTATCGCATCCCTTTCCGTTGCTTCACAGCAGGTGTATTTGCGGCGTGATAATTGGGCTTCTGAGGGCACAATTGCAAAGTTGCCTTCCTATGTGGACCGTACATAGCTATAAAGATGGAGCTTTACTTAACATTTCTCAAATTATTAATTATTCCTACAGCATTAATGAAGATCACCCCCTGTGGAAAAGGGCTCCTCCCTGTCTTATACCCCACTTTTAGATATTGGGAAGAGATAGAACCAAACAGAGGTTACGATTATTGGAATTGAGAGGCTTTTTAACTCCACTGATATTAATCTATAATGCCATAAATTCCTTGACATTCCCTGGGGAAGCGTAGCTTTTATTTGTACTGAAGCCAATGGAATTTGCTAGAGACATATAATTTAAATTTCTATGAGCAATAACTTACTGATATTCCCCCTCTTCCATAGAGCCTATTTCATGATGGAGAAAAATCACAAACCCTTTTTAAAGAAAAATAGTGAGTTTGCATCATGCTTGTTTTTAAGAAATTAAATTTTTTATTTAAATTGGCATTGCATGCAGTCATCCATCTTACAAATTCTGAACCAAGTCTGTGGTATTATGAGTCAAAAATATAATTAGTTCACAGCCAGTGTTGACCAATAAAATACGGACTGTTTCAGGGGTTTTTTTTAGATGACAGTTAAAATTAAAGTAAGATTTAAGAGTTACAGTTTCCTTTTAAGCGTATTCCTTGTTTGTGACTATCTGCAGATATTTTGGGTCTGTGGGATTTTACCAAAGTAGAGAGAATTAACAATTTTTTTGTTCAAGGAAGCTAGTATTATCTGAGAACTTAAAGTTCTCCTAGAATTTATCATCTTCCATATAAAGGAGAAATTGGCTTCTCCTGAAATTAAAAAGCTGGAATGTTCTGAGGTTCTGACTAGCCAAGCCAAAGGATTTTTTCCGTGCACTGAAAGTGCACTGAAGTAGAGTGAAGTAGGGTAAATAGAAGTGTAACAGTTGCCATTTCAGATCATAGAAGTTGTGTAGCCTAACCTCCTGTATCATGTAAGAGTCTTTTTCTGAAGCATCTAAAGTTTCCATAATAAAACTATGAAATAATGCTTTATTTTCACGTATATTAGCATAGCATACTACTGATAAAGGAGTAAAACAACCAGCATAGCTTTCCTGTGCTCTCCTGCCGTAAGACAGAAATGGCAGCAGTGGCCTTTCCAGTAGGAACTTCCCAGTCCAGGCTACCCAACAAACACAAATTAGGCACAACCTCGGCCGTTGATTGATTTGAATCAACAGCCTGTAGTGAGTTAAAACTTCCGTGCTGCATCCTTGAATGCTTCAGCTTAGCAGGAGCTGGTGGAGCTTCAGGGGCAGGTAGGCTCCACAGCGTTAGTTCTACGGATGTCTGGTACCTGCAAACTCGTCCAGAATATTGGAATTGATACATGAAACTTTTTTGTAGTGCACAGTTGATCTGAAGTGGGGAGCATGTGTTTAAAATCCTTGTTTGTTTAAGCAGTGGCAGCCTATAAGTGGTTTCTAGACAATTTACAAGAAAGAGAATGCATTAGGTAGCTGTTTGCAGACATTACCAGCAAATCATCAATCATTTCCAAAAACTACTAATTGGAGAAAATAATGTAAACATATTTGTCTTATGATACTCTGATTTCTGGAAATAATATTCCAGTGTATCAGATAGCTGCATTTGTAGATAAGGTTATTTAAGTAGCTGACTGTATTTGCTGGAGAAACACACTGTCCCTGTCTTTACCTCTCTTCAAATAATGGTTAGCATTTAGGATTGCTTCCTTTTAAGATTTCATTTCTTTAACCATGGAATATCATTGTAGTTCAACTGATTACACACTGCTGAAATAATGTGCAGTCCGTATTTTTGAAAGAACGTTGTGTTTAAATGCACTTCTAAACAGTGTAGAAATGGAAAAAAAATGTTCAAGAAATAACTCAAATATATTAAGCTGCTGTTGTAATGTGTGGCTTTTTGTGTTGGTTTGGGGGTTTTTGTAAATATTCATTCTTTTTGTGAAATGTACTATTTCAGCTGGAAAAGAAACAAAGGAAATCCTGGGGCCTGACGCTCAGACAGAGGAAGTTGGATGTACAGGTATTTCTTTGTTAATCTGAGTCCCTTATTCATAAAGTGCTATTGAATTTTGGCTAGGTGAGTATCCTTCTGAAATCTTTGAAATTCTCCCACCTCTCTTTGTAAACTGCTTTGCTCTTCCAAGCTAGAGGTCTTAAATTGTAAACAGTGTTTTAGCTGAGGAAGAATAGTCTGGGCTCCTTTCGGCTGTCCTGGGCGCGGAGGTGTAGCTGAGCAGTGACACAGAGCAGTTCTCTCGCTGCTGCAGCACCACATCTCCTAAAAGCAAAACAAGGAATAGCGCCAATCTTACGCGTAGTTGTATAGAATACAAGCACAGGGCAATATAGTGTTTTAAACTAATAAGGAATATACCAAAATAAACTTAAGCTAATACTGTATCTTATTATCAACTCCTCTGTTTGTACTGATTATAGAAGGCAAAATAAAATATGTACTTCAATTTCAGAACCAAACAAAAACAGATGCTTTATTATTTCTCTGGTTGACAGAATTTAACATATAGCCCATCCAGCTTTTTAAAAGGTTTTTATACATTTTTGGGTTTTAAAGCCCTTAACACTAAATAGTTAGATATCATCAGGGTAAGCCTTATTTAAAAAACAAGCAAACAAACCACAAAACCAACCCAGAACTAAACACTGATATGTTTAAAACTGTAGATTCACACATTCTTTTTAGTTACTATAAAGTCAGATCTCTCCAAACAAGTATGGAGAACTACATTATGTATTGCATTACAGTCTGTATGTGAGAAACTGCCTCATGTCATAAAAAGATTGTGTCAAATTGTAAATTGAGTATGTGACTTCACACTGAGAGATGAATCATAAAACTTCTTCCTATGAAAAATATACCTCACATTATTAATGGTGGCGGAGGTCTGTCATGATTTAGTGTGTCGCAGGCAGAGCTCCCACAGAACGTTCCACCATGGTGAAAGTAAACTCTGTGAACAATGTATTTAGGCAAATATTTCATAGCGAATATTTATCATACAAACATTAAGTAAAATATTTGATTCATTATTTGTTAACTTTGAAATACAGTTGTTCGTTGATTGTTTTCTTAAGTTTTAAACTGGAAAATGTGAAGGATGTTAACTAGACCTGAAACCTTTTTGATAGCCATTTCCAACACCTGAGAACAAGCCGCTCAATGTTCAAGTTTGCTGCATTTCAGCCAGCCAACTTGTTCTTCAGAGTTTAAATATCTCCTGGGCTTGCGCTAATGAACAGGTCTTAAATAACATTAAAAATGATGTCTTGAAGGCAACAAATTTACTTTTGCAGACATAGGAGCTAAGACGGTAAGCTGGCCTTCAAACTACAAGGGCTAAATCACAATTAATGTTGCATTTAAGCTTTTTAGGGAAGTTGAGGGGAACAGCTATATCTAAAATGATAAAAATGCACTGAGTTGAAGAGGCAAACTGTGGGTTTAGTCAAATTTTTAAATGCCATTATGCCACTGGTTCTGTGTTTTAAAGCTTGGCATATTCCTTCATCTTAAAGGGCTTGACCTATACTAGTATTTTTAGAGTTTTGAAATCCTTGGATAGAGGGTGATTTGGCAATGTGAATTACTGAATCTCATTTACGTTCTTTTTAAACTCTTCATTTCATATCTTGTATCTTGTTTTTCACTCTTAGTAAAAGAAGATGAATGTGATTCTGATGCAGAAAATGAACAAAACCATGACCCTAATGTTGAAGAATTCCTTCAACAAGAAGATACAGCTGTTATCTACCCTGAAGCACCTGAGGAGGACCAGAGACAGGGCACGCCAGAAGCTAGTGGTCAGGATGAAAATGGTGAATATGCCACCAGTTCAGTTCTTACGAAATAAATTGTACTAACTACTTGACCCAAAAGTTCTGTTGTATTTTAGAAGACAATAATGCATAGACATGTAAATTTGGGAGAGGGGATCTCAGTTAAATAATTATAAGAGGATGGGATCATCATACAAAAAACATTACTACTTGATTTTGTGAAACAAGACATGCACTGGAGTTCAATTGTATGAGTACCTAAATGATAACCTCAAGTAACTGGAAATAAAAATTCAAGCTTTCATAAATCCATTCAGTAGCATTATATGAAAGAACAGAGCAAACATTTATTAAATATAATGGGAGTGAAGTAAGATAGTGTGGTTTTATGTAAGACTAACTTTGGGGGAGTTATAACATCTTTCTTTTCTTTGTATATTTCTAAACAAAATGCCCAAAAGGATCTATTAGATAGGAATTCTTTTATTAGGTAGCCAGTCTGTGACAGGCTTTTTTTTTTTTTTTCCTGAAAAGACAGCAGTGGAGAAAAAAAAACCCACATTGTTTATATGAAAATGTTTATGTGAAAAAATAATGACCTATTGTTATTTTTAAGTAGATGTCTGTTTTCTCTGAGGAAGTTTCATGCTTAAGATCTTCTTCTGAGTGAGATGAGAAGTCATACTTTGTTCATTTCTTTATCATGAAACATTGAAGGCATCTTCATCATGAAATATTTGAAGGCAAAACCTGTTCAGATTGGTTTTGCATTCTGTGCTGCTTTCTGAAGTGTTCCGCTTTCATAACCTGTGACAACTGCAGTTTCAACCAGATTGTGTTCCTTTATTGGAGTATTTAAGATTTTTCCACATAAAGGGTTAGGAGTTGTTGTGTTCCAGTTGTTTTAAAAAAAATGTACATAATTGAACAAAAAATGTCATGGTAGCTGTAGTACTGTACTGGTGTCTAAGGGAGAGCAGTGAAAGGGGTAATACTAACAATTTCGTTCTGCTCTTCCAGAGGTTTTATGTTATTAGAGATTTTAGCAAAAAAATAAGTAAATTAAAATATATGAGAAATTTAAATTGTGTACATGCCTATTTATATACAGAAATAGGACCTGAATTACTAATATTTTGTAGATTACTTTAAAAGTTTTGCAGAATTCAGGTAAGATATGTATGCTTGACAGTGGCATCTTAAAAATTACAATTTAATTAATTTAAGATTTTAATCTGTGGTTGCAGTGGCACAGATTGTCAAGTTAGTTCTACAGCCTTGCAATATGATTTCCATGCAATCATGAAAAATACATATTTCTATTAATAATTTAAATTAGACCTAGCCCAGTAAGTTCACAGGGAAGTATTCTGAAAATCATGATGCTGAACTATAATGTTCAACATTGTAATAATTTGGAACAGAAAATGCCAAAAATGTAGTGATATTTGCTAAAGATACATGCTTCCAAACCGGGGGACTGGACAAGAGAAGTGACAGAGAATTAGTCTTTAGTGGCTTTGGGAAACCATTGCCATTTCACCATTTGCTCCAATGGAAACAGAATTTAAGTTAACATGCTTCTGACATTTTCACTGAGTTGTATTTGTGCCAAAATGGAGTATTCTATATGTCAGGTTAATTGAATTGTAGATGGAAAAAAGAGAATTGAAGGGAAGCATACTGTGACTACACAAGTGGGGACGGGTTCATTTTTGGACAACCCGGATAATCCAGGAAAAGCAGAAAGGGGTGGAACAACACAAAAACCAGCGCAATATGAGTGTTACCTTGCCTGTTACCATAACAAGTGTAAACAAACCTGTATGACAGAGAAGGTGTTGGTTTTTAGTAATAATGAAAACTGATCTGACTCTTCTTTTCCTTTTCACTGTTGCAAAAACAATGGCATGTTCAGTAAAAATAAAGTGAGTAAATTCCACAGAAACAGAACAAATTGCTACCTTATAGAGCATATAATCACTCTATGGCGATAACTGCTGGAAGAGGTCATGAAGATAAATAATTCAGAAGTACTTTCTAAAGTACTGGTTAATTTTATGAGTATTAATAATGCTTATAGTTGTGCAACTTAAAATTACAGTTCGTACAAATTTACTCCTGGTGCTTCAGAGCATAAAATGATAATAAGTAAAGACCTTCCACCTTCCTCTCCTGCTCTCACTCAGCACAGTGCGTTAAGTGCATACTTGCAAAACTTGCTTCCCATTTCCCTTGAAGCATGGAAGAGTAGCGTGGTCATTGGAAGATATCACACCTTATAAATTGATAGTTTGATCAAATACAGCAAGCCCTACATTTATTTAAAAACACTTTTATCAATTTATAAAGAAAGATATTTCTTTTTTTAATCCTTTAAAAAATAATTTTTCAAGGATAGAATAAGTTACTATATATGGAGGATAAATATATGCTGATAAGAAGAGATGGAGTTAAAACTTCATAAATAGTGACTTCTCAGAAATAGACTTGTAAAATTAATATTCAGATTCAATCTGATTTCACTTTGTCCTGTACTGATACATAAGTAACTTCATGAAAGCCAGCAGCATAGATTCCATAGATCACATTAGATGAGATTATGGCCTCACATTTGATCTCTCTCCTTTCTGTCCTACAGACAGTATGTCCCACTAACAGGTACATATCTGTGTATCATAGCACCATAGAATGGTTTGGGTTGGAAGGGACCTTTAAAGATCATCTAGTCCAACCCCCCCTGCAATGAGCAGGGACATCTGCAACTAGATGCGGTTCCTCAGAGCCCCGTCCAACCTGACCTTGAACGTTCCCAGGGACGGGGCTTCTACCACCTCTGTGGGCAATCTGTTCCCGTGTTTCACCACTCTCATCATAAAACATTTCTTCCTTATATCTAGTTTGAATCTACCATCTTTTAGTTTAAAGCCATTACCCCTTGTCCTATTGCTACATGCCCTATCAAAAAGTCTGTCCCCATCTTTCTTATAAGCCCCCTTTAAGTACTGACAGGCCGCAATAAGGTCTCACCAGAGCCTTCTTTTCCCCAGGCTAAGCAATCCCAACTCTCTCAGCCTTTCCTCGTAGGCGAAGTGTTCCATCCTTCTGGTCATTTTTGTGGCCCTCCTCTGGACCTGCTCCAGCAGGTCCGGGTTATAAACCATGTTTCTAATAATTTTTTTTCAGTTCTCTTTTCACTTACAATTCTGTGTTAGGTAAAGAGAAAGAAAAAAATATTCTCTGCACCTTGCAAATATTATTTATTCCTTAGGAGCTGAAAACAGGATGACTATTAGATGTTTCAGTGATAGACTTAAATTTGTAAACAGGATTTGAGGATTGTCTGTGATTGAGCTAACCAGATCTGCAAAGATTAGTAGATCTTAAACCATGTTTCACAATTTTCAGGCCACTTTTTAAACAGAAATACATACATAGAAGCTCTAGTGCTGTATTGGGAAGTCCAACAGACTCACTGAGAGGTGTTATTTTGGGTAATCGTATTGTGCTGACTCTCTCCAGTGTACACTGGGTCAACCATACCATACTGTAGTTAGTAACAAAATACCTGTGGAAAAAAAAAAATTCTCGGTCCTTTTCTAAAACAGATGGAGCTTCTAGCAGCTGCATGTTTTCTTACAGTAATATATGTAAATGTAAAGCATGTTTGTTGATGGTGATAAGTCTGGAACTTACATTTATTTAAATATGGTGTATTGTCTCTCCTGTGTAGGAACACCTGATGCATTTTCCCAACTGCTTACTTGCCCATATTGTGATCGAGGGTACAAGCGTTTTACCTCTCTGAAGGAACACATTAAATATCGCCATGAAAAAAATGAAGATAACTTTAGTTGCTCCGTGTGCAGTTACACATTTGCATACAGAACGCAGCTCGACCGCCACATGACATCACACAAATCAGGAAGAGATCAAGTAAGTGGTGTCTGAATTAAGGATTTATCATCCTCTGTAACAATGCTGTGATTTGTTATGTGAGCAAAAATGTACAGAGCAAGTAAGCTGTTCACATCAGATTATCTACATGCTGAAGTCCCAGTCCCAGAGCATGTACTTAAACTTGGTGCTGAAGTCAGACTTTTCCCATAGCTGTCAAAGGGTGAGATCTGAATTCCTATGTTTTCATTCATCTAGGCAGTATGTTTGGGTTTAAATTTTAGTTTCAGAAGTGCTTTATTGCATTTATAGGTAATTAGGTTTTGTCTGTTCATTGGCTAACATTACATAAAAATTGTGACTCAAATCTAATTTCAAATCTTCAGTGAAACACATTTTTCTTTCATAAATCCTGTTTGGCTAATTCAAAATTTACTGTACCCATTTTTGCCCTTAAGAAACAAACCATTGTGTTGATTCATTTGCTTGAACTGTGAGATACAGTTTTTAAATGCAATCCATGCTGTGAGATAATATAGAAATAATTTGTGCATAAAATACGTTCCAGTACTAAATGAAGCAACAAAAAGTGCTAAAGATATTCTGAGCTTGTTTTCTCTGGTTCGTGGGCTGACCTGAGGGCATGGTTCCCTGAAATGCCTGCCATGAGTTAGCCATCTTGTCACTGTGGAAGGTCCTGAGATTCTGTTCCCCTCTCCCTCTTTTTCTTTTCTTCTTTTAGCCCCATAATTTCCTGTCATCCATCCCCAATTACATGCTTCCATAGCTTATCAGAGGCACTCTGAGGCTCAGGAACCAGCTGAAACTCACTGAAACAGTCAGGAATTACCCAAGGAAAAAAGATACAGATTTTCCACCACCACGTTAAAGAGAGAGGCTTAGAGATGTTCCCTTCTGAGGACAGACTGAAAAGATTGATACTTTCCAGAGAGGAAACAGGAGAGAAACATCACAGAAAGATGCAAAATGGTGAATAGTGAAAACAATGTAAAGGGAAAGGTACTTTGATATTTCTTGCAGCTCCAAACCAACAGATCTTTCATTAAGCTGAAAGGCTGTAACACAGAGTAAAGGAGATGCTTTTTTTACACTTTGCGTATTAACCTCCATTCTACAAAGTATCACCAAGTCCAAGAATTTAACAGGTTTAAAAATTTATTATACATTTTTATACCTGAGTGTTTACATTCAGAGGTAAATTAAATAGGAAAAAATGTTACAAGAAGTATCAGCCATCCTGCTACAGGGATTTTATTGTCTCCCAGGGTTTGGAATAACCTCGACAGTGCATTCTGGCATGGCAGTTCTTGTTTATTCAAATATATTTCCCATGAACAATTCATTTCTGTCTCGCTTTCTTGCTGGCTTGGCTTCCACTTTAAAGTTACTATTACCTTATATATATCTTATCTTTCTAACTATAAAATCTATGAATGCTTTTTGTGTAATGCTTTTTTGTGAGCTACCACATTTATTTTCAGTTTTTCCAACTAGAAGCCTAAAAGCAGAAGAATAAAGTAGATAGAGGGGCTAGAAGCCTTTCCTATATTTGCATGTAGTTTGAATGAAAAGATAAAAAATACCAAGTGAGTAAACAATCTCAGAAGAATTGCCACAAAGGGAAGTTTAAATTGTATTCCTGCAGATATATTTTAACGGGTTTGTAGTTTTGAAGGCACAATTGCATTTGATAAATGTTGTTTATATGAAGTATCTGGAACTCAATATTACACCTGTTTAAGTGTGTTTTTTCTCTAGCACGATAGCCAGAATCAAAACTACAATAGTTTAGATACTTGGTAAATTCAAAACATGTATTTGTTTATGTTATTGTCAACAAAGTTGTCATGTCTTTAAAATGGGCTTCATGTGCATGTATGTGGTTAAATCATTTGTGTAATGGAAAATTAACTTTTTTCCATAGTAAATTATAGACCTCCCGGTTGTGGATCTTAAACAACTGCATCTTCATAACTTAACGTCTTATTCTTAAAGGACTTCACCCGAAAGTAGATTATTTGGATAACTTTGTTAGCTGGTTAATGGCCGGCATGTGGCTATTTTGTAGTTGTTCTGTACAAGGAAGCAACAAGCAAAGAAAATATCTAGTGTAGTGAAGGCAGCAGAAGAGGTGCATGCACGCTCTGCCTCCCTCTGAGGAAGGGGGAAATACGCCAAACTGCGGCTACTTCTGCTGCAGCAGAGAGCAAAGAGCCATTCTGCACCTCCTCTTTCCTCCCTCCCTCCCTCGTTCCCGTCCCCAGCGTCCCTCACGGCTCCCCTGGCTGCTCCTACACTGCTAACAGTTGGTAGGAGGCAATGCTGCGTACGTATCATCTGCTTTCACATGTGAAGCACCACAAAAGATGTTGAAGTATGTACAAGTGCTTCTCATACTTGTTTTCTTTTTCGTCTCATCAGTTTACAAAGCACCCGTAGGTAGTCTGTTAAAATTTCATATTGCTATGGACACTGCTGAGAAATGGTAGTTCTTGAAGACCATGGTCAAACCGTCTGTGAAAAAAACCTGATGTATGTGTAATTCCTGTCTTCCAGATAACTTTTGAGGATTTCCATTAATAAGTTTTGGTTCTCTGGTATGAAAAAAGTGGAGTTTAGTCCAAAGCACAGTAAATGTTTGATGCAGGGGTGTATCAGTGGCTAGTTACAGACCTTAATGTTGATGTTTCATCTTTCAGTCCTTAAACGAATGCAGAGGAGTATTCTTTGAATGCTGCAGTTAATTCTTTAATGAGCAGAAACCAGCAGTTATGTACAGTGCATAAAAAAACATATCACACATCAGAGGCACCAAAAAAATGTGGATTTAACAGTATTGAAAGGGGGAAAACCATTTGAATCTGAGACAATGAAGGTGAAAGAGTATCAAAGATGGACTTTAGAGAAGAGTTATGATTTCTCAGTTAGTTTTAAAGAAGATCCTGGAGAGTAACTCTGAGGATGTCCCAGATTTATAAAAAAGAAAAGTATAGGACAGGCAGCAGGAAAGCTGAATAAAGAATTACAGATATGAGAAGGTAAGGCAAAATAGATGGAAACACTGCCTAGCAGAAAGTTCAAAGCAGCTTATACCTATGACCAAGAAAACAGGAATACTCATTAAGAATTTGATAAGAGAAATGGAGGCTTCCATGCCTTGGAAGCAGAACATTGAATTTTAAAGACTGGAGCAGAAACGTTTCTGACAGATTGAATACATGCACTAATATTTAGTATGAATATTTATGCAGTCCAGCATCTGCAGTAGCTGTATATGTGCTGAGATCCTTTAACTTGTATAATCTCAAGTCAAACAGTAGTAACTGATTCTCTGCAGGCTTAAGTAAATCCTGACACGGTCCTCTAGAGTCAGTGAAGCTGGATCATTAAAGTGAAATGCAGCGAGTCAGGCACAATCATCTACAACATCATCTTCAAGGGCCTTAGTTAAACAAAGCTGAAAAGCCATGTGGACTAGGCAAAAGACAGCTGACAAACCCAGGAATAAGGGTCAAGTGCTAATCGGGATAAGTCAGAGTGGAGACCTCACTGCCAAGCCTGGGAGGAGGCGGGAAGGAGCCCACCGCAAGGAGGGTGGGAGCTGTATCTGCCGAGAGGTGAAAACTGCAGCTTAACCAAACGCTTATCCCAAGGGAACTGTCAAATTAGAGTACTTGGAAGCAGTTTAGATTATCTTGTTTCAATTTGTCTTCTGTTAGCATCTGTATCATATAAAGGAGGACAGGGTGTAGAACGGGGAGGGCTGATAATTTGGACAGCATATCTCGTAGCAGAGTGCTCAGACTTTCATCCAGCAAACTGTATGGCTGCGGGTTCTTCAGATCCAAAGGCATAAATCAGAACAGGAACATCATCCTGCCTTTTTCTTCTTCCCCGCTTCTCCAGCGCAGATCTCGGCCTCCAGTTGCCGTGTCTGCACTCAGGGAATAGCCTCAGCGCTCGGCGAGCATCTGCTCCCAGCGCTGCCGACCGCAGTAGACCAAAATGGGGTGTAGGAGCTCCCCGCCACGATTTCACACCAGAGGAAGTTAATGCACGCCAGCCGGTTCGTGGTAGCTGCCCGTAGGCAAGCTCTTTCCCCAGAGTACCTGAATAGCTCTGTTAATGAGTTTATGAAAATACTTGCCCCCCTTACCAAAAATCTGCAGCTGCATCCAAATGGTGGTAGAGTATCTTTTTGCAAAGTGAGCTCTACTCAAAAAGGAGCCGCTGTTTTTTTTAAATAAACAATTTGTTTGAACAGAAAAAAAAATAAATCTAATTCCTCCACTTCATGCTGGTAATTAAGCTGCTCCAACTTTTAAAATGTATGTAGTTTTTGTCTTTAAAAATACACATTCATAGATTTATACGGTTTGTGATAAAATTATCTCTTGCATACACGCATCACATATATACTACATATATTTACATGTCCATCTTAGCTTTTGCTTTTTCAAAACTAGTATAAAGATAAATTAAAAATAATTTGGATCTTAACAATAAATGCTCTTACAACACAAAATATAACAAAAATAACCACAGAGCTTCAATGCAAATAGTGAAGAGGTTTGATGATGTGTACTTGGGAAATCCCTCCATATTGTTATTTATTTTAATTTAGATTTTTGCATTTATTTTGAGAATTAATTGTGACTCAGAGTGCCTTTGTTGTCACTGAGCCATCTTCTCTTGAGCAATCCTGTGGCATCATTACATAGAGGAATCCAAGGCCAACAGTAAGCGCTGGAAGCATGTAAATGGAAAAATCAAGTCAACTGATTAAACTTTAAACAGGCTTTTTACATGCTTTAATGTTTCTCTGTCCTGCGTGACATATTCTGTGGGTGGCGGGCTTGGGGTTTTTCTTGTTTTTTTTGCTTTCACAAGTAGAATTAGCATGCATCCTGGAACTTCTTACTCACATAACATGTCAGTGCAAGCTTCATTTGAAGTTAGGAGAAGGGGCAAATATATTTTGGGTTTGGTTTTTTTTTTTTCTTTTTACTGTACCAGATTTATTCAGAAGATACACATGGCTCGGTTTTAACCTGACTTCTAATTTGTTTCCTTTTCATGCATAACGTGTACCACCTTCAGTCTTTTAAAATTATGGTTGATTCTGTTCAGTTTTATATTGCATTTTCTCTGTTACAATGTGAAAATACAAGATGTTTTTCCAACATGTTGTCCTGTGCAATAATTATGAATTCTTTCTTACAGAGACATGTGACGCAGTCCAGTGGTAATCGAAAATTCAAGTGCACTGAATGTGGAAAAGCTTTTAAATATAAACATCACCTAAAGGAGCATCTACGAATCCACAGTGGTAAATAAACCAAGCACTGAATTGTGTACTAACATTGCCATTTCTACTCTTTATAACTTTGATGTGATATCAGTCTTGTAAGTCTAAGTTTAAAATACTACTGTTTTCCTTTTTTTTTTTTCCCTCTGGGACTCTGTAAGCACTGACGGCAGCCTTCAGCTGTGTGCAGGAAATATGTAGAATAACTCAAGAGGATTTACAGTTGCAGCTTAAGCTCTGACAGTTAAGGAAAACGTCACTTGTGGCAGAAGAAATGGGGGCATCCTTCTGGTCCTTTTTCACTTGTCTGTTTTTTCTCAATGTTTGCGGATCATTCAGCATGTTATGAGCCTTGCTAGAAAATTTTAATTGATAATAATTGGGACATAAGATCTATGCTTCCCAATGTGGCTGTGATTTTCATCGTTCAAGACTAGTCATATTAAAATAGCCTCAGGACACAGGTCTAGGACTGTGATATACTGTCACAGCAGTTTCAGTTTATAACAAAAGTTCCAATTTATAAGAAATTTAATATATAATAATATATTTAAATATATAATGTAACAGTAAGTTAAATGTGGTCACTCAAAAGAGATTCTCAATTTCTGTCTTTAACCCAGATTTACTCACTGACAGAAAGTCTGAAAACAAGTTTTTAGGCCGTCTTTTCCTTTCTTATCAGTTGCTCAGCCATGATACTACCAATGAAGTGCACCTCACTTAGAAGTCCCCCCTCAGCAAACTTCGTCTTCATTTCATTTCCAGAGGGTAGTGGCACTGTGCCTGTGAGCGGGAAAGCCTCAGTCACCGTACTTTTCAGTCTGAAGCCAGCCAGCTGTTTTGGCTCTTTCCTTTTCTTCCGTAGCACAGATGCCCTGAAAAGCCAACTCTTACTAGGGGTGTAACGATTCCATAGTTGCGTGCCTCTTCCTGACAATTTAACCTGACATTCATCTCTGAAGGCAAATATACATCTGTCTTCTACATGTGTCTGGTTTCCCTTTACTTAAACTTTGCCTGGTTTTCAGCTGATGAGTTCTGTAGGAAGATACAGATATATTGTATTTGTGTTTGCCACAATAAAATGTGCATAGCTCCTTATACAATTACAATTTGCATTTATGGCATTTTTTCTTTAGTTAATAATATTCTAATTTTTTTTCATTCTGAAGTAGTTTATGCAGCTTCTGAAATTAGTAGTGGTACTACCTGAATAGAGTTTAATGAAATCTGCAAGTATCACATGGACTCATTTGTATGATATGTAGACAGTTACTGGGAAATACTGGAACATATCGTGATCACGTGGGCTCCGTGTATATCTACTAGTGGATCACAAACTTATTAAGGGACCCTAGGATCAGAGCTATAGATGACAAAATTACTCTTACTGTTCAGTTCACTGTATAAGATTTTTTTTTTCCCCTCCCTCTATGACTCTTAGAAAGGTCGTTTCGATGTATTCTTTTCTACTTACTATTGCTTGATGAAGTTATGCTGTAACCTAGTAAGCTGTTGCAGATGTCTTTTTTTTCTTATTTTTTTTATCTTTAGGAGAGAAGCCATATGAGTGCCCAAACTGCAAGAAACGTTTTTCCCATTCTGGTTCATACAGTTCACATATAAGCAGTAAGAAGTGTATTGGTTTGATGCCCGTGAATGGTCGAGCCCGGTCAGGGCTCAAGACGTCTCAGTGCTCCTCCCCTTCCCTTTCTGCATCACCAGGTAGCCCAGCAAGACCACAGATACGACAAAAGATAGAAAATAAACCCTTGCAAGAGCAACTTCCTGTTAACCAAATTAAAACTGAACCTGTGGATTATGAATTCAAGCCCATAGTGGTTGCTTCAGGAATTAATTGTTCGACCCCTTTGCAGAATGGGGTTTTTAGTGGTGGTAGCCCATTGCAGGCAACCAGTTCTCCTCAGGGTGTGGTGCAAGCTGTTGTTCTACCAACAGTAGGTCTGGTGTCTCCCATAAGCATCAACTTAAGTGACATTCAAAATGTACTTAAAGTGGCAGTGGATGGTAATGTAATAAGGCAAGTATTAGAAAACAATCATGCCAATCTTGCGTCCAAAGAACAAGAAACAATCAGCAATGCATCTATACAGCAAGCTGGCCATTCCCTCATTTCAGCTATCAGTCTTCCTTTGGTTGACCAAGATGGGACAACCAAAATTATCATCAACTACAGCTTGGAGCAGCCAAGTCAACTTCAGGTTGTTCCACAAAATCTAAAAAAAGAAAACTCTGTTCCTACAAATAGTTGCAAAAATGAAAAATTACCGGAAGATCTTACAGTGAAGTCTGAGAAAGAGAAGAACTTTGAAGGAGAGACCAATGATAGCACTTGTCTTCTTTGTGATGACTGTCCAGGAGATCTTAATGCACTTCAAGAATTAAAGCACTATGAAACAAAAAATCCTCCTCAGCTTCCTCAGCCCAGTGGAACAGAAGCTGAGAAGCCCGACTCCCCTGTCCCATCAGAAACTGGGGAGAACAACTTATCTCCTGGTCAGCCACCTCTGAAGAACCTTTTATCTCTCCTGAAAGCGTATTACGCATTAAATGCACAACCGAGCGCAGAAGAGCTTTCAAAAATAGCAGATTCAGTAAACCTACCACTGGATGTGGTAAAAAAGTGGTTTGAAAAAATGCAAGCTGGACAAATTTCTGTGCAGTCTTCTGGACCACCTTCTCCTGAACAAGTTAAATTAAGCAGTCCTGCAGATAATGATGATCAAGCAGCAACTACAAATGTAAGCGAACCCCAGAACAGCACAAATAACTCACAAAATCCTGTCAATACAACAAAATCTCAGACTTTACCAGGGGGATCAACTCTGAATGGTTCACGCGGTAGCACGCCATCCCCATCGCCACTAAACCTCTCTTCATCAAGAAATTCACAGGGTTATACATACACAGCAGAGGGTGTACAAGAAGAGCCACAAATTGAACCTCTTGACCTTTCGCTACCAAAGCAACATGGAGAACTATTGGAAAGATCTACCATAACTAGTGTTTACCAGAACAGTGTTTATTCTGTCCAAGAAGAACCTTTGAACTTAACTTGTGCAAAAAAAGAACCACAAAAGGACAACAATATTACAGACTCTGATCCTATTGTAAATGTAATCCCACCAAGTGCCAATCCCATAAATATTGCTATACCTACCGTCACTGCTCAGTTACCTACAATTGTTGCCATTGCTGACCAGAACAGTGTTCCATGCTTGAGAGCTCTCGCTGCCAATAAGCAAACCATTTTGATTCCACAGGTGGCTTATACATACTCTACTACAGTTAGTCCTGCAGTTCAAGAAACACCACCAAAACAGTCCCAAGCCAATGGAAATCAGGTACTTCGGTCCCTGTATTCCTGTATGTTGTGTATGATGTATTCATTCTGTATCCATGCTGAACAGACAGAAGACTGTCAGGATAGCTTGTATTTACATTTTTATTTAATTTATCAGGTTTATTTGGCTTGATTGTTAATGGGTAATAGATGTTACTGTTAAGTCGTCTCCAAAGCTAGTTACCTCAGGCAGCTTGAGTCCAGACTGACAGAAACTATGTAGTTCTCTGTGTGGAGAAGTCAGTTCTTCACCATATTCAGTCACTCGGAAGTGTCCTCTAGGACATTAGTGCTCAGTATTTTAAAGACAGTCTAATTCTCTTGATCAAAAAGCAAAGTAAGGCCTTGGCCTGGGTTTCTTGCTGGCTCCATATCTCCTCTTTCCCCACATCCAGAAAATAAACTCGTTGGAACTTTTGGCTACTCCCTTCATGCTGCTCTGCTTTCTTGGCTTGCGGAGTAGCTGAATTCATCCTGCACCATAATGGCACTTTAAACAAAATTTGGATGTATTCTTAATTGACAGTCGGGCAGGTATTTATCTTCTTCATCTGCCATTCCTGTATCCTGCCCTGTTCCTCCCTGGGTACATCCAGACGTGATCTAACTGGAGTCAGTCCTCCAGAGAAACACCTGTGCATGTTGAGGTAGGGACAGAGCAGAACAGAAAACTGGCTCACGTGAAGACTGAGTGTTTCTAATTAAATCTCAGAAATTGGCTGTTTTGGCATTTTATGCCGGCTTCTGTATTGCCAGAGACTGAGGAGCCTTGAGGAGTTACAGGGCTGCTTATGTGTTAAAGTTCATGAGACAGGCAACATTTGAGGTAGCTAATGTGTATGTTTTATATTCAGATTTGATAATATTTGATAAAATTAATTCTATGCGTAGTGATACTGCTGATATCAGTAGAAGATACTGTGCTTCTTACAGGTGAGCTTCAGTGCTTGAAATGCTTAGAAACAGACTATAGTATGATATTTTTAAAACTTTATGAAACATTTGAAGTCCCCCAAATTTTGGGTTTAGTAGTATCTGTGGTAGTTTTACGAGGAAGAGGGTAGTCAAATATGCAAATCTGAATGGTAACTTGAATAGGTTTTTGTGAAAACTTCTTAAAAAATACAGTCTTAACTTCTATAAAATCTGCGAGGTGGCAAAATGTGGGTGACAAACAGTTGAAAAATGCAGTTAGATATCGAATTTGCTCTTCCAGCTTACGGAGGTACTTTATAGGTCTGTAATCTTCTTTTCCTTCCTAACATTGCATTTATTTTATGGGCCCTAAAACATGACGTGTCCGTGTAGCTTAGACCTGGCTGGCAGTCAGATTTGGATGTGATTAATGTCCGTCCCAGTGAGAATTCTGCATCTATATGGTGGCAGGGCTGCAAAGCAGAGTGATGCAGAGAAAGATTTTTTTTTTTTTAAACTATGGAAGTCTAAACAATTTTGTTTAGCTGTTTACGGAATTGAATGAGAATAACAGTGCAGCTTCAGCTTACATTTTATAAATTATGTGCTGCATCAGTGCATTTCTTTATTGAACTCAACCTTTTTTGTAATTTTTCCTAAGGATGAAAGGCAAGACACTAGCTCAGAAGGAGTATCGAATGTAGAAGATCAAAATGATTCTGATTCAACGCCCCCAAAGAAAAAGATGAGAAAGACAGAAAACGGGATGTATGCGTGTGATTTATGTGACAAAATATTCCAGAAGAGCAGCTCATTATTGAGACATAAGTATGAACACACAGGTATGTACTAGGAAAAGCAGTTTCAGATCATTATTTCATTGGTAGTGTGTAACTGAAAATCTCAACGGGAATCCAGGTCTCGGAAAGGGGAGTCCTTCTTATCATCTGTTCTCAGCTTTCTTTAGAAACCTGTGTTTTGTATATTTGTTTGACAGAACTGCAATTCTATGTTTCTTTAAATTTGTAAGACCTAAAACCTGAATAGAAAAAGGGGAGTTTCTTCCATCTGGCTCATGAACAATCAACTGCAAGCCACAGCCTGTAATCAAGGATATATTACTTCTAATTTACCTTGCTTCATTATAAATTAAGAAAAATTAAAAAATAAAATTATGAATTAAGAAAAAAGGATTGTGTATGTCTATGATACTTTACATGAAAGGCAGTGTATCTATCTAGTTTGAAGGATTTTCAAATTGAGCCACATTTGTAATGATCTGAAGTTAACCATTCATTAGACATGGAATGTAACCCCAAAAGAACACCCTTTTGGCTTTGATTTTTATTTTTAATTTCTCATAGTTATTCCATTTGGTTCCAGTTCTGGTTTCTTTAGTCTCTCTTTTTAATAACTGTTGCTCTCTTATTTCTTCTTTGATGTCTTTAAAAAAAAAAATGGTTTTTTATTGGTTAGGTGCCTATATTTTTATTTCTGCATATTAATGTTTTAACTTCATCTCACATATAGAATTTAAAAGATAAAAAAACTCCCTTTTGTCTTTACCAATTGATCCAGTTTCTCCAGTTGTATTCCTTAAGACTACTCTCACACCTTTCGAGTCCTGAGACTCTTTTAACTCCTCCTTTTCATAACAAAATTGTTCTTTCCATTCTACTTTTATATTAAATGCAGTGTTCAGAATCATAGAGTCATAGAATCATTTAGGTTGGAAAAGATCCTTAAACATCAAGTCCAACTGTTGACCTAGCAGTGCCAAGTCCACCACTAAACCATGTCCCAAAGCACCACATCTACTAATCTTTTAAATACCTCCAGGGACTTAAACTCAACCACTTCCCTGGTTCAGTGCTTGACAGCCCTTTCAGTGAAGGAATTTTTCCTAATACCCGATCTAAACCTCCCCTGGCACAATTTGAGGCCATTTCCTCTCGTCCTATCACTTGTTACTTGCGAAGAGAGACCGACACCCACCTCGCTGATTGTCTGGCGTAAGTTCACATGGAGGTGTTGATCACCTGTATAATGTGACCAAAAAAATGCTGTCTTACTATCTCTGTCTTTTATGTCTGGGCTAAGATTGTGCGCAGTTGTTTTGCATAACAACTTCGAGTGCTGAAATCAAAATAACATTACTAGGCTCCTGCTATGTTTATAAGAGACTCTAAAAACAAGGCAACAAAGTAGAAAGCTAGAAAACAGAGCAGAAAGAGAACTAAGTGAAACACAGCAGATTTTTCTTGTTAATATATGTGTAGTCAACTAGTTTTGTTCATAAGGCCTTTACCTGCGCTAACCTAGATTTTAGAATGATTTTCCCTTTACCTATAACATGGAAGAAGGACTTGGTAAACAAAAACGAACATAAAAGTTTAGTTAATTTAAAATTTCCATCAGTATAGAAAAATTAAAATAGTTTTGAGTTGAAATAATGTTTACTGCAAGAAAAGTGTCTCCTCTTCTAAATTACTTATATTCACACGTTTTTATGCTAGAAGTTACATCTGAGAATCTGTTTGGCCTTCTGTGTTCAGTTTTCCTAAAAAACTTACAAATTACCCTTGTAATTGTGACAATGTACCCTTGCACCCTCGTCCTTTGGGCTCAGGTGAGAAACTCAGGCTGATAATGTGTGGAGTAGAATGTCTTGTTAAATAAAATTAGTAATTGTTGGTAACACATTCACCAACAGCACTTTATGATGAAAACAACAGTACAAATTTTTAAAACTTCAGCTACAAGATGTCCAATTGTGTGTGCTTTTTTTTGTAGGTAAAAGACCTCATGAGTGTGGAATCTGTAAAAAAGCCTTTAAACACAAACACCATTTGATCGAACACATGCGACTGCATTCTGGGGAAAAACCCTACCAATGTGACAAATGTGGAAAGCGGTTTTCACACTCGGGGTCTTACTCTCAACACATGAATCATCGCTACTCCTATTGCAAAAGAGAGGCAGAAGAGCGTGACAGCACGGAACAGGAGGAGACAGGCCAGGAGGTCCTCAATAGCGAGCATGCTGGTGCCAGGGCATCTCCATCGCAGATCGACTCGGATGAGAGAGAGAGTCTAACCAGGGAAGAAGAGGAAGACAGCGAAAAAGAGGAAGAGGAGGAGGAAGAAAAAGAGATAGAAGGACTTCAGGAAGAAAAAGAATGTAGGAAACTACAAGAAGTAGAGGAAGAAGAGGAAGAAGAAGAAGAAGAAGAAGAAGAAGAAGAAGGGAAAACTGAAGGTAACAAGAATGATGAAGCTGTAAATGAAGCAAGCAATGCAGAACCAGAAGTTATACAGGATAATGGTCAGGTCTCAGAAGAAAAAAACAAATAAAGCTTAAATGATAGTTTTTTCTATAAGGAAAAAAAAATTGGTAATGAAGTTCATTCTATATTATACATGCTTTTCATGGAAACGCAGTAGCCTGCATACTGTGATTTCTGTTCACTACTGTGTAAAAAAATATATATGTAAAAAAAAAAGAAAAAGAAAAAAAAAAAGAAATCCAGGTGTGCCTGAACCTCAAACTTAGTAATTTTTCACACAGTTTTCAAAGTTAGGAACAAGTTTATAACATGAAGCAGATTAGAAAAATACAGTGACTCTGGAAGCAAAGATTTAGCAGGTTGTAGGAAACCTGATTTATTAGACAAGCATCTGGCATTGTTTATTTTATCAGTATTAATTTTCATTCTTAGGTTGATTAATTTTTAAGCTGTACAATTGGGAGAGATTTATATGAATTTTTTTTTTTAATGGTAAAACATTTCCTAAATCCGCTTCAGTATTTTCTTATGTTTTAAAATGTGAGAACTTCTGCACTACAAAATTCCCTTTTGCAGAAACCTGTAATGCAGTTGCAAACAGTGCTTGGCTACCTTTGTAAATTCAACCTAGAAGGTAGCAGTTTATGACATTAGATGTTGTAGTAGAGCATATTATCATTTAAAGTGTATTGTTAGCCTTAAGAAAGCAGATGATAGAAGAACTGAAGTTTCTTACTCATGTGATTAAAAATGTAGTTGAAAAGATTGTCGTTGAGTTCTGATTGCAGGGACTAACAGTGTTAATACTGGTAAGGACAGCAAAGTCGTCAAAATCAGTGTTTGTAATTGTGTTTTGAGTATGTAGTAACAATATGAAGGATATGATATGAAGCTTTGTATCTCCTTTGGCCTTATGCAAGACCTGTGTGCTGTAAGTGCCATTTATCAGTATTATAAAGGCTCTAAGCAGCCTTTATCCAATGCGTGGCCTACAATAACTAGCATTTGTTGATTTGTATCAAACTTCTAAACTAATCATGGGGAAAAAAACACTCAGCCATCAGAGAAGTAAGAACACTGGTATATTTCATTATTTAATTATTTGGTGGTATTTTGGGTTAATACCTGACTTGCAGAATTTCTCTACAATAATTACAAGGGAAATTTTCTAATCTGCTTTATTGCTTTATTGGTTTACTTTAATTTCAGACACATACATGACATGTTATCTGGCTCATAAGTATTTTCAAATGTTAGTTATTATGGACCCCATTTATTAACAATGTTAGCTGATTTTTACCTATCAGTATTATTTTATTTCTTTTAGTTTATAGATCTGTGCAGCATTTTGTACTGTATGTCTTCAAACCTGGCAGTATTAATACCCTTCTTACTGACATATGTACCTTTTTAGTTTTAGAAAACTTTTATATTTATGTGTCTTATTTTTATATTTCTTTATTTATTACACAGTGTAGTGTATAATACTGTAGTTTGTATTAATACAATAATATATTTTAGTATGAAAATTTGGAAAGTTGATAAGATTTAAAGTAGAGATGCAATCGGTTCTCTTGCATTGAGATTTGATTTAACAGTGTTATGTTAACATTTATACTTGCCTTGGACTGTAGAACAGAAGAATTAAAATGGGAATGTATTAATTTTACAATTGCAATCAATTCATTTTACCTTTACCCAGTTTTTAATATAAAGCTCTTAAATTTTGAAATTCACTGTGTGACTAATAGCATGATGCTCTGCAGTTTTATTAAGAGATTAGCCTAACCATAAAACTCTCATTTCCTTAGTAAGCCAAATTAGAATAATCTTATAAACAGTGTTGGGAACAATGTTTAACATTTTTGTGCCAATTTGTTCCTGTATTCATGTATGTATGTTACAAATCTGAAACTTCATTTTTAAGTTCCTTGTTACATCATGGTCATTTTCTAGTTTTTTACCAGACTCCCCATCTCACAATAAAATGCGTCAACAAGTCTGACTTACTGTCATTATTCTGGTAATTTAGAAAATGGTTTTAAATTATTTCTATGAGATGTTATTTGGACATGGTTCCTGCTTCAGTGTCGATACCCAGTTTCAATTTTACATAAGGAGCACATAAGTGAGAGAAAGGTTTGACTGTGTGCAAGGGGATCGACTGCTACATTAGTTAATTGATTCACCAACGTTAGTAGAATAACCGAGTTTTCAAAACGAACCATGTGGGTTTGTGACTTTTTCTTTCTCTTGTATCTATCTAATGTAGAGTTTAGTGCTCTCTTTCAATAAGACTGCTTTTAAAGGAAGTAAGTCTATAACTGTTTTCTTGATTTAGCAATAAGCTAGTGAAAAGGTTGATGTATATATTGCTGTTGAACTTTCCAAAGATACGGCGCCAACATTACACATACATATAATTTCAGTAATGTAAGCATGAAGCCTTGAAAGTTGTATTACATATGCATGTTTACAGTGTCTTGCCGTTTAAGCAAAGTTTAGAGACTGTGCTTTAAGCAAAGTTCTGTTCTTTAACTATCCCTAAATGGGGATTTCAGTTGTTCATTTGGGGGTTTTTACAGGAAGGTCATGGAAGTTATTTTATATTCACATATCTAAGTTTTGAATAATTCTCAATCTTACTATCTCAACATTAATACATACAAAGGATTTATCCCATATATTAATTGTTTTACTTTGTATTTTGCTGTACGGTATACCAAATATTGCACTTTCAAGTGGAGTAAGCTCCTAACTCAGCAGTGTCATTGAGGTAAACATGAGAAAGCTGTTTTGAAAAACATGACCATTTATACTGCATCAATAATGTTGTCTTGTAATTATTATCATTACAGAATAGATCAGGTAGTTCAGGATTTCTTGCAGGTAAAACTGGCTCTGCTCTGTTTTGGGTAACGGAACACACCTTTTTGAAACTATTTTAAGATTTTTCCCATTTTTCATATTCCAGGAACATCTTACTTGTCTCTAGTGATAGGCCCAGTGAGACATTTGTTGAAATGGGAAAATTTTGCTGTCTTTAGTAATAGAACAAAGAATTTTAATAAATCCAAGTTTACTCACATAAGTGACAGCTGCACATGAAAGGCCAGTAACTTCGATTTCCAGAACCTTAAATGAACCAAGAGACAACTATCCTTGGATAGAGAGCAAAGTCCAAGCAATTTTGATTCAGGAAGTGTCACCAGTTTTGGGGAGAAAATTTATGTTCACTACTTAGGCTGTGAAACAGTTATTGACACTTTTATCTTCAGAATGGATTGGTGGATTGAACTTTGCATCTGTTAAGCTCAGAGATGCCTCCGGCGTTTGTGACCTTGTAACTCCATTTGTTATCCGTTTGAAAAACACAAAAACTGTGATGCGTCTTCATTTAGCAGAGCAAACCCATCTGGAACGCAGAGGTGCTCAGGAGACGCAGGCCCTATTCCCAGCCCCGCCAGTGAGGCGCCTGCAGAGCAGACAGCCGTGCAGTGTAGAGAAGCCCAGGCAGCTGGGAAGGGGTCCGTCCCCCAAGGCACCAGAAGCAGTCCGGCTGCAGCCCTGCGGACCTTCTCTCCAAGTTCGTGGCAAAGCAGTTTCGAGGAGAGCAGGTTTCACACATGGAAAAAGAAGTGAAAGCAAAAAGTGTAAAGCCTTTGCGTTCTGCCCTTTAAAGGCAAATAAAAGTTGGAAGAGAGCAGTAAAAATGGAATATAGTTTTTATTGAAACTTCACCGTCCTGTGACCTGTTCTCTGGCCGGAAGATGAAAAGTACATCCGTTGCCCCGTGTGCCCAGGCTGTTGCCGGTGCCTGCTTCTTCCTCGCGCTCGCCACGCGTGGCTCAGCTAAGCAACCAGGGGACAGTCACCGGCCCAGACTGACAAGAGGAAAAGGGTCCTCTGACTGCAGCATGGGACAGAGCACTGCCCTGAGCCCGATGTTCCGGTTTTGGTTCTGCTACTGACCCATTTTATGACTCCAGAGTGTAATTAATTGCTATGTTTCAAAATGGGTTCCAGTTCCAAAATCGTGGCAGTGGTACCTTTCAGGTAGTTTGAGAATAGGAAAAATATTACGGAATAACTATAGGAAGAGTGTTACGGAAGAAGGCAATAAGAAGTTTCATACCCTGGGATGGGGAACATCCTTCTGAGATCCTGAGGAAACAGGAGCAAGAAAGAAGGACTTAAGGTTACAGAGAAAACTAGAAGATATGTTGAAGTAACTGCTTCCTCCTCTTTTAGTAGTAATCGTGTGGCATCCCAGTGGTGATTCTGGTGGCATTCTCAAATTCTCCATAGCTGTGTTGCTGTCTGCTTGCTGGTTTTCTGGAGCAGCCTATCCATGTGTGTAATTGGTAATACAGCAGTGCTCAGCGATGCTGTATGTATGAGCTTGAAAGGTTGGTGTTTTTTTAATTGTACTGAATTACAAAAGATCAGATAAATTAATGGATACTAAAAAAAAGAAATCAGGAAATTTTGTTAGTTTGGCTGATCTCAGAGTGCCAGTGTGTTTCAATAGCTATCTTAAATTTTAGTAGACGAAGAATGCACCGTGGCATATCAACCCAGGACACAATATAGTCACCCTAAAAAGCACTATTCTTCAGACAGATTGAGAAAAAATTGCTTAAGCTGGCAACAAATGGTGTGTTCGCACTCTTGAGTAAAATTATTCTAATGCAATTATTGCCGGTAAACCCACAGTCAGTGTCTGTACCAGAAGCACTTTATTGATGTTTGCGCGGCACAGTGTGCCTGGGACGGTGGTGGCCACAAGGCTGAGCAGCAATTTGAAAGCAAAGCCATTTACAGGAGAGAAAATACAACACTGCGGAAAGGACAGGTTTTGCCACAGCAAAATGCTGTGTTGAGGCTTTTATCATCAAAGCGATGAAAGATCAGGTGAACACACTCCAAATCAACACAAAAGTCTATGCAGAGAAGTGAAAATTCTTTCTAGTGTACAGAAGACCCTTAGAGGTGAAGGTAATGATTTGAGGATGGGAAAAGTCCATTTTGCTCATGGAGACTGTGGTGAAGGTGGAGGATGGCTTTTGAGCAGAGGAGGAGGAGAGAGGAAAGAGCTTAGTAGGTGCTGTCCTGAGCACCTCTTGAAAGGGTGTTCTTTTTAATTTATTTACTACCAGTGTACAAGTCTGTGCATGAGTCTTTGCTTAGATAGAGGTTTTGTTGTATGTTTTGCAATTCACATTCTGGTACTTAAACATAAAAGTGGTTTTTTCCTCTTTGCATGGCAGAATATCTTGTTTAATTGTCACTAGAATAATCTCTAAATTTCACAATAGATATTCAATATTAGAGTATCTTTCGAGTCTGTTTTCTGGTTTCTTGTTCATGTTTTTCTTGGGCAGTTGTTCTAATGATATTTGCACAGTCTGATTTTCACCAAAAAAATTAATGCAAAAGGGTTACGACGATCAAATTAACAACTAAAAGTGATCAAATATTTACAGCTTTTGTTTTATCCCTCTGCTCTTTCATGACCTCTGGTCACTAATCTGTCACACACTCTTCTTAATTTTGTGTATTATGCCTATCATACATGTTGTATGTATGTTGTCTCTAGGCGAAAAAAATGTATTATGATGTATTTCATTGCTTCACCAAAAAAATCTGCCCTTCTTTTAAACTGTAATTAGAAAATATACTGATAGGTGGGATTAAACATTAAATGTGCTGATGTCAGGAGCACTTTCATGGCAAAGTTTGTCCTAGTAGCGTGCTAAATGTGAAAGTCATGTAGCGTTAGTCTACAGCTAGGTAAAGTTCTCCAAGGCCGTAGCTCTACACTAGCAGATCCCAAAGAAGATCTTTAAAAATTACGAGGACAATAGGAAGTAATCTTTAAAATAAATATATTGAGAATTCCATTTTCATCTTTCCTTTCATTTTCTGGTGAGTCTCAAGTTCTCTGTGCTTTTAGATTTTAACCTTTCTGTATCGGGGACTGTCCTTGGGTTTTTACTCATATTTGTGTAGACTAGTGTTTGTGTAGTAGTCACAAGATTTGCATTGTGTGTTAATTCAGGAATTAAGGGGATAAATTAGTCAAACCCTAAAAAGCCTGAAATACACTTACACTAACTTTGTGTCATTCCTCATGGACTTCTGCTCCTCTTTTACCTGGAAAGTCTGCTTGCTTTTAGCATACCCTGGGCCCAAAGACAGACTACGAGTCTGACAGCACTTCATATGACTGGGTCCTGTTGCCATCCCTTACTGTTCGGAGCTCTCTCTTTAGGCCAAGTCCTGCATGACTGTTGATGAGTATCACTGGAACCTTTGAATTCTGTGAAACTTTCTATGTTTTTAATGACGGGTAAGCTATTGCAAAGGTACAGAGGGAGCATTTTGCTCTTTTCAGTGTGCAAGAATAAAATCTGTTGGACCAAATTGTTCAAAGCTGAATTGTTAAGAAATAAATTCATTGGAAAATCATGCAAAATTCTGAAAATAACAAGGGCTTCCGACAGGTTTGTAAGGTCGTGTCACTGTACACAAAAATGGTACTTAGAATTTTTCTCCCACCCTCAATGAAATCAACCCAGTAATGGGAAAACACTTACATGGACGGCAGTCCTCACTTTCTTCTGCTGAGGCCGGACGTAATGCTGCCCCTGGTCCCCTCCAAACCAGGAGCTGAACAGCTGTCTCACTTGCCCATACTTCAAGTCCTTGTGAGCAGTAAGTGTCGGAGTGAGGGGGGGGGAAGGTTTAACCTTTGGGACGGTTGGAGCTGGTTGTGCTGCCAGCGGCACCTTTCCGCAAGCTGCTGCTGCTGCCAGCGGCCGGGGAGTGTTTGAAGTGGTCATGCTTACAGCCTGACCAGGTCAAAGGATCTCAGCTGCGGCTGCAGAGATAACAGGGGCTTCAATCGAAACAAGCTGACTAAGTTGACCTTGAGTCAGCTTTCTTCCCCGTTCAGACAGCTGCAAAGAATCCCGCTGGCAGGAGCCAGCAACCATTCTTGGAGGAGATGCTAGGCTGCATCACCCGAGGCAGGACAACAGCCACCCCTCAGTCTATAAATTATATATTCTTGCAAGTAGCACCTCACGTTCCCCGAAACACGTCACTGTCTTTAGAATCTTTTTTTTAATCTCTTTAATCAGGGTTCTTCGTATTGGCATTCTGGTCCCCAAGACAATCTGTTGTGGCGAGTGCTCTTAAAACGTCCTGAAGCTTAGTGAGAGGCACTCTATAAACCAAGGAACAAGGAATTCTAGTATTTGCACTTGTGATGAGTGTTACCACAATTTCTGTATGTTTTCTAACCCTGATTATGAGGCCAGTTTTCCTGGCCTAGTGAAAAAAAATGGATAAAAAATTAACTGATGAATGATAATATAGCTCGCACAGGGCTATTCGGGCAGAGCTGGGAACAGAACTGAGGGGTCTCTACCATGACCAAGCCATCTGCCTTTTACTTTAGCATGCAGTTTGTTCTGAAGCAACATGGCAAATGGAGCATTTCTGTGATTTTGGGTGGCACAGTGGACCTCACCCTTTAGCAGTCATACCGCTTGACAAGCTTATCCTATTAGACTGTAGTCAAGAGGCCAGTTCCTCAGCCCAAGCAGCAAAGACTCAGACTTTGTGTACAATAACAGCATCTTATTGAGGGCCAGCAGATGCCAAAAAAGGGCTGGTGGGACATCTGGCTAGGTGGTTGATTGCCACTAGCAATTTACTTCCAGAAGCGTTTCCAGAATCCCGTAATTGTTGTGCCCGTTGCTCCCTGCACGGGTGGATGCAGGGATCGCTGCTACAAGTAAAGCGGCGAGCAAGGGTGCTGTCGGTCTGGGGGGAGCTCAGTTTCTGCCAGCGACCCTTAGGGAGGGGAAAGAATAAAAGCTTTGCTGATTGCCTACAGTTCCTGCTGGCCCAATACATCATTTTCTTTCTTGTAAGTTTTTTTGTGAAGGCCACCTGTCAGGGACACTTTGTCTGGGTCCTGATGGCTCCCCAGTGGGGGCTCCAGCTGTAACCCCCGGGGGAGAGGAGTGCAGGGGAAAAACCACCTCAGTGCAGCAAATTGTTCCATGTATGAATAAACCTTCTTCGCAGAAATTGCTCAACTCATGATTACTTATGTAAGTAAAACCATTGTAGGATCTGCTTTTTCTCATTTGCAGTTAAAATATTCTGATTTTTTTTTTAACATTAAGGAAAACAAAAACTTAATTCTTGCTTTACTGTAGTTTATTATTTAATCCAGTTCCTAACTGTGGCCCCGCCATCTCTGTTTAAGAAGGGTAGTACTGCATTGCTTACTCTCTGATAATGGAAGTGTATTTGGTTCAGTGAAACCTGAATCTGTATCACTGTACCTAAAACTAATTGAAAATAGCTGGAGAATCTGATGCCAAAAAGTGCAAATATTTCACGACCAGAACCATGTATATGTCAAAGACCATTTATGTTTAAACTATATGTTGAAAAATGCTGTTCAAGTCCATCCTCTGCTCCTCCTGCGACCTAGTTTCTACCCAGCTGCTCTCAGTTTTGCCCCGTAGGCCCAATCCACCCAAACACATGTGCAGCCCTTGTGACTGCTGTAGGGAAGTAAGATTCTCCTCATGTCACAGCCATGCTCCAGTGACTGCCTACCGCTGGAGATGCAAGCACTTGAAAACGCCAAAACAAGAGGCAGCCTAGCTTCACTGTCACAGCAGAACTGGCTTATGCAGTCAACCAGACCATCACAGCATAGTCTAGTCATATAGTTCCTTCTAAGCAGAAATTTTAAATTTCTGTGGGATTTCTCGTGGTTAATACCTTCATACTTCACAAGTGAGCTTTTCCTGTAATCCTACTAAATGAGCTGTCTTCTGTAGCTTCTGAAGTGCATTTTGACCACCTTTCTACTTAGGTGTTTAGAGGTGTCGCGTTACCTTATGCGGAGTTTGCTGAGTGCGTGCTGGTACCCAGCTCTACTCGTAGAAAGCAGAGTCTTTGCCCCCCCCAAAAGGTGCATGTTACCGTCAGTGTCCTGCAGCACATGGAGATGCTCTGCTGAATGACCGGCAGTGGCAAGGGGTGGAAGAATGCTGCTGTATAATCTCTGGGGTGCTATAAATTTGGGGTAATGATGTATTTCTCAGTCAAAAAATGGCAGCAATAAATTAAGTATCCTTGCAAAATACTATTCCTTTGCTATTAATATCCTGTAACCACTTGCCTTGGTTTTGGCCTTGGTCTCCTAAGCAATGGCATTTGTGAGCCTGTGCTGCGTGTTCCTGTCTTTCATCTTGCAATACATTTTTACCTGATGACTATGCCTGGCCAACTTTGACAGAAAAGGTGATGTGTCAAAGATGTGAAGTCCTTGCATGACTTGTGAAACTTGGCTGCCTAGGGCAGAGGACCAAACTAATGTCCTTGCTAGGCAAAGGCAGGTATTACTTAATCCCTTACTGTCTTAAGTGCAGTTCTGAACCATTTATAGCACGTGCCACTGCTTGTCCAGCCAAGAAAGGTAGGGAAGCTGATAGAGACTTTCATTAGTTCAGTTGCTCTCTTGTTAACGCTGTTATTTGAGGGGACAAAAGAGGAGAAAAAAAACCCCACACAAGAGCAAGTATGAATTTCTAATTAGTAGTTGACTATTGTGCTGCCTTTAAAAAGGAGACTTGAATTATGGTACCAACTACAGTGTCTGACCATTATTCACATGGGACGCTGCCAACAGGACTGACACCCTCATCTCCGTCACAGGCTAAGAATCATGTTTGTTTGTTCACTCGCCAGCCAAACAAATATGAAACTCTGTCATGCAAAGTAGAACTAACCCACTAATAGAGTCTTTGTCTTCCAGGAGGACCAGAACAGAGCATGCTGCCTTTGAACTTCCTCGTTTCGATGGAAAAACTGAGTGCAAGTTTCATATGTCCCTCACGAGTGCTGTAACATGGACATAATCATGGATTAGCCAGTTATTCCCACACCAGTGTGAAGGTCAGTCCAAACGGTTCAAGTCGGTTCAAGGCGGTTTCACCACGCTCCCCAAACGATACAGGTGAAGGAAGACCCAGTCTGTGGGCCCTGATGGATTAGTCAGCACATCGATGCTGGTGAACTTCCAGGAATGCCAGAAGCAGATGTTTAAACCTCCTGAGAACCATATTTCCAAACGCTGAGCCTGTGATTCAACGACTGCAGTCAGTATTAGCAAGTGCTGCTGCTGCTGGAAGGGAGAATCTGGCCCACTCTCATCTGCTGGTCTCTGCCTCCACTCTCCGCCCTCTCCCAGGCTGGTACAGCCCCATCAGGACCGATCCAGTTAGCAAGTAACCAGTCATTTTTCCTGTGTTATTTTGCAGCTGGATCAGTTCACTGCGTAGCACAAAAGCTTTTGCCAGAGCAAGAGAAAGGAAGGTTGGGGTGTGGGGTTGCCCTTTTACACCGGCATAAAGCAGGCGCTGAGGATGTGCTGAGCTACAGCCTGAGCTGCCCAGGGCATCCCTGCCTCCGGAGGACAGCAACGCCTGGCTGCTGCTCCTGAGGGCCGCAGTTTTGTGAGCAGCTGCTGAAAGGTTAAGGATTAGCTCAGACGGAGCAGTTTGGTGCTGGTAGTGGATCTAGCTGGAATGCTTTTTGAAGATGTTTTATGCTTACTGATAAGATTCATCATCTTCTTAATGACTTTGATTTTGCCCTTTTCTGCTTGAATTTAAAGCTAGTTTGCTGAAGAGCGACAAACTGTACAGAGTTTATCTGGCCGAGACACGTGCCGCAATATCAATGGTGGGAAACAATTTAGGAAAGAGTCTCTCATTGCAGTCTGCAGCAGTAACAGCTCACAGTTAAACCCAAACTGCTGATTTTGCTCTGCTCTTAGTGCTGCACCAAGATTTGTTACCCTGAAATGCAGTGTAACCAGTGTCATGTAAACAAACTTCTTTGTTCCTTGTATATGTGGCTGCATCGACTTCCAGCTACTGCTAAAAACTTCATTCACTTTTTATGATGCAAGCAGGTAATTTTTGGTTTTTGCTAAGAACCATCTCCCCTGCTGGTTGACTTAAAATAGTGTTTCCCCACTCTCCCACTCCTATGTCTGTGCTCTGTATGCTGCTGCTTTTGGTAAAAATAACAAGCAGGGGCTGGATTACACGTATTCTACTCTTCTGGGTTTGCTTTGTCCATCACAGTGTTTCTGTATGTTCTGGTAGGTACCAGAAGGTAGCCAAGAGCAATGATGTTTAAGATTGTACTGATGGCCAAAAACTGAAGTAAATTACAAAGACGAGCAAGACCCCAGCGAGAGTGGGCTGCTGGCAGTGCGGCACGTTCTCCGCAAAGGCACAGGGCTGCTTGAGTCTGGGCTGCTGAGTTATTGTCAGAGCTAGAAAATGTCCTTTGCCCTATTGCGTCAATGTCTCTTTTTCACTTTCAAGCTGTTACAAGAGCAGAGGCCACAATTAGCTCTATTAGTCATTTAGCATATTCAAAATTAGAATGGGTTGGTTTTTATCTTGCTTACAAATGAGCCACTGGCAGCAGGATGTCAACATGCTGAGACTACAGGCTAGACATAACACAAGACCTGAGGGCCAGACTGTGAAATAAAGTCCAGGGATCTCTGCTGGGAAGCTACACAGTGCAAAGGGAAAACTGGGTGCATCAAAATGTGATGCTAATCAGCTGACACTGCCTTGGCTCAGGGATGTGCTCAGGTCCTTCTGTCCACACCCCCTCCAAAACACGGATTACTCCCTGAGAATCTGTGTTTTTCCAAGATGTGTTCTCAGCAGGGTTCGCTGCACTCCTTCAAACCCCACTCCTGCCCATGTCCAAAAGATAAAATCATTCATGTCAGGAGGAGGAACCTAACATCCTATTTAACCCACCCATCATTGCTGCCTCAGTGACTGAAAACTGTAACCCAGCACAGACAGGCTGTTTCAGAGCAGGGCCAGGGCACTCTCTTTGCTTTTACTGAGGAAGTTTTCCTCTTTAGACAGTATTTCAGGACTTGGAGATGGGAAAAGGAGACAAGAATCCTACAAACAAGCACAGGCACCAGAAGCAACCTGTCTCTGATCCCACAGGAAGAGCAATCCCGCGGTGGAGAAGATGCCCCTGTGTCCCAAGGACCAGTCCGTGCACATCCAGCCACCATGATGGAGCAGGAGATACCAAGCACCAGCCTGAGCACAGCGCGGTGTCGCTGGTGAATGCCCTTGCAACAAGCTGCTGCGTAAGGGCCAGGTGCCTCCTCCAGCCAAGCTTTAGAAGAAAACACCAAATGCATCTGTGTTTCAAAAGGCACAGAAATCATTAGTATGCATGAGATGGGCTCTGGGCACAGCCAGCAGGTCAAGCTCCTCCGGAGATTTTGGAATGTCTCAAAAACTAGCTGTCCTTCACCTTGTTGCCTTGGGCAGGAAAGATGCGCTGACCCACTGGCACTGAGGTGGCCCTGGACTCCTGGGCAGCAGGGACCTCTGGGTGCCTGCTGGAGTGGCCAAGGGCTATTACAGGCACTTCCATTAGATCTAGCTTTTGCTATCTACATCGTGTCAACAGATATATAAACTGGCGGTTTCTACCAGCTGTGACAATGAAGAAGAAATGCATCAATGTCCGTTGCCTCACTGGTTTTCACCCAGTCTCCGTATGAAATCTCTCCAGCGAAGAGGATGGTGCTGCACTGTTTTCAGACCTGACCCCACAGAAATGTTTTTATAGCTATCTGGCTGACAGTCAGCAAGGCTTCCAAAAAATTCCTGAAGATCAGCCTCACTGCCCCTGGCCCCGGGCAGGCGGTGGCTGCCCTACTGAAAAAAACAAAAACCCAACAAATTTTTTGTGGCGGTCTGAGTGGGTCTTCCTGACTTACATTGTCCCTTTCTGTCAAAGTCAGGTGGCAGAGCTGCCTGGGGGAGACAGCCAGGTGCCCGCATCCTACCCCAGTGCGGGAATAAGCGGGGTAGGGGGCAGAAGTCCTGGATCACAAACATCACATTCAGGGATGGAAACAATTGAAATGTCTCTGCAGCAGGAAAAAAAATCTTGTCTCTGCTCCAGTTTCCTTATCTTTAGAGGAAAGATAAGTATAAATCATTATCCACAGGCATGCTGTGGGATCTAATTTCAGTAATGCCTAGCTGGTAATGCCTAGCTGGTGAAGCGTAGGAGCTGTAGGAGAGCGAAGCTGTAGCCGTGCAGATGGGGTTGGAGCATTGCCTGTGGTATGGAGGTCACCTGGTGTTCGGTGGCCAGGTGCCCTGTGCAATATGGGCTGTCCTGTACTTACTGCTCAAATCCTGAGCCTCATCCAAAGGGAAGACAGGCCATGGCTTTCCTGCACTTTTGCTGCAACACGTTAAATGCCACATGTATGATGCAACTCTCCTACGGTTGCAGCACACCCAGGGCGTTGGGCTTGAAGACGCAGCACAAAAGCAAACATCCATCTCTGCGCCTGCTCAATACTTACAGTCTGACAACCCTGCTTGACTCTCCCCCAGTAAGATCTGCTTCAAGCTGCTTATCATTTTTTGCAAAAGCTCTATTTTCCATGTGGGGACTTGCCTCTAAGTTAGTTTTTCAGCTGAGGTTTGGTTTTTTTAAAAAAAAGGAGTAAGGGAGAGCAGGCAAGTGTCTTGCCCTTTGAGGAGATGGGTGGGGAAGGTGTTGGTGGAGCGTCCTCAGTATTATGTGAGAAGAGGCAAATCAATGCTCTTCTTTGAAAGGCGAGGTTTGCCACGGCTCCTTTTTCTGCTAGACAAGGTGGGCAGCAGGTTTGCTGAGGTCAAGTCTCTCCCGTCTCTTGGAACAGTACTAAGGTAGAGACCATCCAGACAGAAAAGGAGCATAGCAACCCTGCTAAAAATGTGCAAGAAGTAGGGGCAGGCCAACCAGGCAGAGAGATGGGAGAGATGGGCCTCTGCAGGCCCCAGGCTGGGGCTCCCAGGAGCTCGGGGACAGGATGTCCAGTCGCTTTGATTTCCCCCATGGCAGCTGCCCATGCTGGTCCCCCACGGACTTGCTCATGCTGGAAACCGGGGCTGTCCACATGCAGGATAGGAAGACTATTCTGCCTTTTACTTGCCAAAACATACAATTTTGATTTATGTTTATTAATGCAATTAGCTCAATATTTATTCATAAAAATAAAAAGCTTACTTCAATTTCAAATGTTATGAGACAAAACATTATGAAGAATGACTTCAATATGTACTTCGCATGCTTATTGCTGCAGTCGGTCGAGAAGGGTTCATGTGCTAGCAGACTGCAGCCCTGAAAGGCTTTTGCTCTTCATAACCAACCTTCTTTGAGATGCAATGAGCTGAGGAGAAACATTATAGCCAGATGAAACTGGAGGCAGTCATACTTCAGCATTATTTAAGCCTGTTGTGCAATACTTCACGGTAAAACCAGCAGTCATAAAGCAGCAGAATTATTTACCTTCATTTCACAGAACAAAATCTTCCCTGGAATCAACCTGGTATTTCTCTTTTTTTCTTCTGGTGTTTCCCAGCGAGCCACTGCTCGGACAACTTGTTCTAGAGACAGGAAATTGCGTCTGAAGGTGATGGAAGATGCTCGCAACCATCTCAGCAAAGGGGCATCAGGCTTTGTACAGCTGTTTCCTCAACTGACTCAGGAAGAAGGATCCTCGCTCCTTACAGCCGTTTACTTTCTGGTGCCAGTAGTCATGATTCCAAGCCGTGAAGACCTTTGCCACCGGTGGTAACAGGCTCACTAGAAGAGCTGCCACTAAAACCTCTGCACGTTGGCAGTCAGGTAACAGGGTTGTCTCAGTGGCTTGCAGTAACGCTGCCGGGGCCGGACACCATCCCTCACCTCCAGTGCTGGGTGTTGTTCCATTCATCCAGCGGTGCTTCCCTTACGCTGTTTTCAAGGGGGAGCCAAAATACAGCAATAATGAGGATATTTTAGTGTGATAACTACAGAGACCTAAATGAGAATGAACTGTCCAGAATCTCGCACAAGAAATGGAGACAAAGCGTAGCTGAAAGTCTGGAAGTTGCCCACATTGCCTTAGAGATTGCTGCCAGCAGCCTACATCTGTGCACCATACGAGCAAGTGAGAAAGTGTCTTTGAGAACGGTGTAATGTTGGTCCTGTGTCAATAATGGATCTAGTCCAAGGTACTGAAGCATCTGCTCTATATTTCAGTATTTCATTTCTTACACTTGTGAGGATATTCAAGTAGGTAAGCATCTACACCTAAAAGACTGCATTTGAAAGAGAAGCTAAGATGTGGTCACCACCAGCCAAAATACTCACTATGCTAGGAGGTACTTTGGACTCTCCTTCAGGTAACATGTCAGCATTAGAATCAAATGATCACCACATGTAGGTCTATAAAGCTCCTAAATTAGCTGTGCAGAGAGCAGCTCTGCAACAGTTATTGCTGGATGGTTAAGTGCCAGTGCAGGTGAATTAAATTATTATTGGCTCCAAGTGTGACTCCCATATGCTGTTAATTCCTTACCTGCAGCTGAATTGCCAGCAGAGTGGTGCAAAGCTCTTTCTCATTGCAGGGAGTATCACCAAAAAAGAAGTGGTTTGTCAGTGGAGCCGTAGCAGAGAGGCCCATAGGCCATCCTAGATGTGGGATAAATGCTTCGGAAAGCAACAGTTTAATCCATGTCCTATACACTCACCCCAAATGAGAGCAGAAAATACAGACTTCTACTGTATGTGACATGGAAGGGAATGAATCTCAGCCACAGTTATTCCTTCCTTCCTTTCTTTTCTCTTCTACAGCCTCTCACTGACCCAGTGGTGGTGGGGGGGAGTCTTCTCTTACTTTTGCAACATAATTTGCTATGCCTTGGGAGGGGTGAGATGCTTTTTTGTGCTGGGGTGTTCCCCCAGCGGCACCAGTGGAAGGCAATTACTATGCTGGTGATGGTCTCTCCTTCCCTGAAGAGTTAACAAATTCCATCCTCCTATTGTTGCGGAGCTGGTCTGTCCCTGGGACCTGCGGTGTGGGGCAGGATCCTCGTGCTCTGCAAAGGTTTTGCTTGCTGGTAACACAGCAATCCATTAGCTCTTGTAGCTGTTGTTCTTGAACTGAAAGCTCTGTGCTCTAAAGCCCAGCAGGAAGAGATAATTAGCACTAAATTGTGTATTCTGGGCAAAATCCATCCACTTCTGCCAAGACTACACAAGGCCTGAAATACAGTGGAAATACGTGTGGGGTGGGTGCTTTTTGCATAAATGTGGAAGGAAGTGTGCATGATTGCACTCTCGGTCAGTGTGGCCCAGAAACAGGATCTGGGGTCGATGTAGGTCTGTGCCAGCTCCACACCCTGGGTACGCAGAGGATTTGGGAGCAAGGGAAGGGGAGGCAGTGCTTGCAGGGATATGAAGCTGCAGTAACGTGCTGGTGAAATAGCCCCTATCCCAGCCATTCCCCTTGTCCTGCTGCCTTCCTTGGCTTTCATGTGTGCACCCCGCTGCCAGCCCTGCTGGGCACTGCACTGCACTTGGTCCTTGGACAAGTTGTGCTTGTGAATTCCCCAGGCTTCAGTTTGGGAGCCTCTGTTGGCTCTGACAGACAGAAACCCCATCTCCTGCCCAGTAGTGTCACTGCAGCATGGTGTAATTCTTTACGCATGCACTGGGTGCCCCCGTTATATGTGATTTAATAAAGGCACTGCTGCTCTAATGCTTCTTCCTCTGCTTGGGCAGCAGGCACATTCAGCTGCTTGAGCACAGGCTAGCTGCCATTTTCCCCTAGAAACTGCCACCTGAGTCCAACTGCTGGTCCAGAAACATGCAGGTCTTCTGTAGGTCCTGTGTCATGCCTGCCAGCCCTGGCAGGTGCACCACTGGAGATGCCTGTGTTGGAAAGGACTCAAGCCCTGTATGTCCAGGTTGTGTCTCCTAGAGCAAGAAGTCACTAGGCAGACTGATGATGTGCAGTAGGAACCATCATGTCCCAGAGCTTGTCTCAGCCTAATCGCAGCATTGCAGGACTAAACCATACAATCTCCCAGACAACTGGATATGTTCAAAAGCAGTTGGTCGTGATGAATGCTGGCCACAAAACTGGATCCTGAGGGGAATCTTGAGGGACTTTGATCTGAGGAAGTTCTGGTTCCTCTAAGGACACATTAAAGGTCTGAAAATGCTCTAACAGGTGGTCTAAATTTGCACTGCAAAAGCAGTCCTGATGTACCAAGCCCACCAAAGCAGAGAAAGCTGAGAGCAGAAGACCTCACACTTCACATCACCAGTTTATAATGGGCAGAAAGAAGCCAGGTTTCTGCCTGAGAGTTAAGTGGTTTTAGGTTTCCCTCATCTTCCCATTTCCACACAGAAGACAACCACTCTGTCAGCCTTTTGTCTTGGGCTGCATCTTCTAAAGCTTTTGTCTTTCATATAAGCTCCTTTGGACCTTGACAACTTCCATTTTCCTTAAAGCATGGTGCCGAGAACTGGACACCAAACTCCAGCTGAGACTGCACCGGTGCCAAGTAGAGCACAATAGTTTCTTCTGTGGCTTACATAAAACACTCTTGCAGGTGTTTTCCCAGGATGGCATTTGCCTTTTCTTGTGTTGTGGGCAGACAATACCAAGGAAGCCCACAGTTTCTGGATCTCTAAAGGCTATGGGTCCCTCTCTGCACACTGCTGCCTGGCAGGTCACTGTTCACGAGGGCCGCAAGTTAGGCTTGTTTGCTGGGGACTTTTGCATCTGACATTTCCCTCTTAAGTGCTTTTTTACTGTCATCTATTTGATTTCTGTCCATTCCTTTGGGCTTTTCTGGATCAATTTGAATTCAAACCTCGCCTTCCTATGGGAAACAGTATAGATGACTTGTGGACAAGATGATCATTTATCTTGGTTTGGATACTAAAAGGGTAGCCAATCTGCATTGGCTGTATGGACTTGTGCTTGAGAGGCAGGGAGAACTAGTTTACCCAAAAGACCATAATGCTTCAGATAAATTACTATTGGTTTCCCTTCCCTATTAGATGTCATAATGATTTGGATGTTCAGCTGACAATTCTCAGATAAAAAAAATGCCCAGGTTGTTTGCTGCCTCCTGAGCTGCTCCTTCTGGTCCCTGGCTACAACCGGTTACTCCAGAACTGGTTTTTATTCCACTTCTGCTAAAGACTGGATGTGATGTGGCCTCAAAGCTCAGTTTGGTACTGGGTTTGCCATTCAGGTTACTGGGGCAGTGTGGCAGGTGGCGAGCAGCAGCCGAGGCACAGTAGGATCTAGCCTAGAGCCCAGAATTGAGCACTGTGCTTCTCATCATGTGCATAGAAAATGATGAAGGGTACGATCATCCACAGGCATGCAATCTCATACAGATTAGCACATCCTCCTCCCGCAAAGCCTCGTGCATCAACATTGAGTGTTTGGTTCATGCCATAGACTCAAGGCTGAGCTTGCCATCCCAGGCCTGGGCAGGGTGTCACCCTGCCATTTTGATGCTCCATCATGCCATTAAGTAAGCTGCAAAGAACTTTCTGGCATCCAGCTGTCAAGTGTATCATGATTAGATCAGAGTTGTGCTGTGAGGTTTCATGTTTTCTTAGCTGATGCATGATGTTAAATGCCAGCTTTGGCTTTTATAATAGCTTTTGGCCGCTGCCTTTGCCTAGTCTGCGCCAGATTTGTGACAAACCTTGTTGGAACACTACTTAATCCACCCAATATGACAATGAAATGTTAATTTTTTTATTTTTTTTTAAAAAAAACCAGTCTGTTTTCCAATCAGTTTTGCACCTTTCTTGCTATAGAACCTAGACCTTTTTCCTGCTAGTTGCCATGCGAGAGTGTTTTCAGGACTGCACTGGGGAAAAGGAATTAAAGTAAGAGGATGTACAAACACGAATCTCCAGCTACTGGTTGCTGCTTCAGTTCCAGCAGGGCTGTTTGTATAACATTCCTGCAAAGTTAGACATTGAGTTTATTATGGAACCAGGTTTTGTTCTGTTAAAAGCAATAAAAAATGAAATTATAGGAGAGCTTGCTTTGGAAAAGCAGTAAGAAAGAAGCAAATAAGCTTGACGGCAGATGTGTCAGGTGCTGTAAGCCTGGGGAGTGGTGTTAGTTCAAAGAACCCGAGTGGTGCTATATAGATGGTCTTTCAGCAAAGTAATAGCCAGCATAGCTCTTTAGAGCTATTACTCTGGCAACGTTGTCATTGACTTCAAAGGTGCTGACTGGACTTGCAAAGGGTTATCAGGGCTTTCTGTGGAGTATCAGCTATGGGACTACTGCTAAGTTCGCAAGGACAAGAAACCTCACATCCCTTTGAAAGTATAGCCCCCAGTGCCTCTCTCATTACTACTGAATAGATCTCTTACCAGTTTCTGGTTTGTCATGGTGCTAGATGGTTCTGGATGCCTGAGAAATAGAAATGTGCTGAAGTTTTATGAAGGTTTTTTTGCTTATTCCTGTATCTAGATACAACTTCCCTTCCCCCTCCATTTCCTAAGAAAATTCCTGTGGGATCAACAGCACCCACGTGTTGGATTTGCAGCAGCTGTCCCCAGATGGGCTGTGAGTGTGTTCCGCAACATAAGAAATTATTCTGCAGCAGAAAAAAGATGGAAAATGTGGCTTAACTGAGTCCTTCAGAGGTTCTAGAAACACCTTGGGTCTTCTGATAATAATCCACAAATGAGGCAGGATTTCTACAGTATTGGTAGGGTTGCTACAGAGGTGCTATTTGTGTGATGAGCAAATAAGACCTGCCTCCAGTGATAAGATTTGTCCTCGTTCGTTTGACAAATCCTCATGAATTAATGTGCGAATAAGGAAGGTGGCAGGTCACTTTAACACCCCCTCTGTGTCCTGGTTTCTCAGAGATTTTCTATCTTTGTTTAAAGATACTGATGTTTGCCTGGATCCCTGGGACATGTCACTGTATTAGCTGAGCTCTCCCCATGAGGGAGCCTGCGTAGGAATGGCAACTGATGATACTGCTGTTGGCAGCAGTAGTTTTTTGTGCAGTCAGCATGTAAACAAATATTCCCTCAAAATCCGGAGCAATCTGCAGAGATCCACCATCACCTACACCACTGTAGTGCTAAGAGAAGGAAAATTGGCAGCTTGGATGCAGCAGCCTTTTCCCCAGCCCTTGGCTGCCCCAGCCCTTGGCTGCCCCAGCCCTCGGCTGCCCCAGCCCTCGGCTGCCAGCTCCCCAGGCCAGCACGGAAACCAGTGATGGTGTTTCCGCCTAACTGCATGGTATAAATGTAAGGTTATTGTATTGCAGACGTGGTCTTGGGTCTCCTGCTCGCTGCCCTCTGGAGCCAGAAGGCAAAGGCTGCGCACTGAACCCTGGGCGACAGGTTTGCTGCTGCCGTACACCCCAGCGGCGAGCTGCCAGGGCTGCCTGATGCGGCACACCACGGCCGGTCCCCCGTGGCTCTCTTGGTGGGTTCTCAGACCATGCTGGCTATCCTGCGTGGTGAGAGCTTCTTGCAGGGCTGCAGCATTGTACCCGTACCCCTACAAGAGCCTAGGTAGTTATGTGCTAGATGACCATAGTTTGGTTTGTGTTTTTTTTAGAAAGTCATCTTCTTTTCCTTCTTATTGCTCTGAGGCTATTTGTGCAGTAGAGGTGTCCCTCTTTCCTTCCTGCACCTGAGCTCCCAGGCACAGCTCTGGCTCCTGGGGTCTGGCTGAGAAACCCCTTGTCTGTCCCTCCCACCCTCCCAGCTCCTTCCCGCCCTGCTGGGGTTTGGAGCTCTTGGAAGGAGCGATGCTTTGTTTAACCCTCATCACCTTTTCTGCCTGGAAATTAAAAAAGAAGAAAAAAAGTTAATGTTTTGAGTAAACACATGAAACTGTTTTGAACCCCCAGAGCTAAGCTGTGGCTCACAATTAATTATATTTCTCTACAAAGAAATGCAAGAGGTCAAAGGACATGGTGAAGTAATACATTACGGGGAAGCTGACAGGAGAACAGTAAGTTTGGGCTTAAGTGAAAAATTTTTTTGCTTTGCTGGCTCTTGGTATGGAGCCAGTAACAACAGAGCAGGAGCTGGCTTGAAATGACCACGGAAAGCAGGTGTGCTGCAGACATTGTTGGAACTACTGAAAATAATACTCCGAGTTAGTGCACCTCTGTTCAGTGTCTTTAAATAATAATAATAATATTAAGACAGTCTCGTGGTAAAGATTTGCCCTTTGTGGGATGCATGAGCACTGAAATGCTGTTTTATTAGCAATCACTTTGCATCCCTGGGAAGAGTCATATGGGACACCCTCCACGCCATGTGGGAACAAGGAAGTCTTTTTCGTTTAAATATAAGGGGTTTTTTTGTACAATATGCAGTTTGTTGAAGAGTCAGGTGTCCAAAGCTGTTTTAAGAGATTTTCCTCCCTCCAGAGAATGATGCAGGCATCTGCTACCTACAAGCCCTTCTGACAACAGCTCTTTTTGTTCCCATTTCATGCACTTTTTTGCTGTAGCGAGTCCAGAAGCAGCAATGTATACCCAACACCAGGAGGCACGACCACCATTTCCAGGGAACAGGTACTGCTGTTACAAACCCCAGTCCATGCTGCCTGCTCCACAAATCCAGGAAAATCATTTTGTTGTGCTCAAAAACCTTTAGCTCTCCGCCCAGTCAGTGGAGACCTTTTTATTAATTAAAAGCCCTGTGGCGAGATCCTGAGGGGACGTGAGCACCTGAAGTTCTCCTGAAGCCAACAGGAGTTGCTTGTGAGGTCTTAAGACCTCTCAGAATTTGGCTGTGTGGGCTTAACAGTCCACCCACTGACATGCTTTTATTTCCCCCTAGTGTCTATTACTTTAGACCCTGTACTTACTGCAGCATGTGTTTCTCCTCCAGCGTCATGGCACATAAAATCACTTTGATTCCTGATACACCTTCAGCTGACTGACTCCTCTCCACCATGCTGGTGAAAGATGAATTAGAAATGGGGTTTTTGTGCTGCAGGCATGGCAGAGCATGGCCGGCTCGCCCCCAGCTCACACTGTGTGGGGAAATGGAGTCAGATGAAAGACAGACAGCATGAGAAACCACAGGGACAAGGGAAAGCTTTCCACTCAGATAAGGCTTTAGTGTCTTTTTTCAACAGTCAAACCAGAAGCATAGAGTCCATGTACTGGTAACGATAAGATTTGTACCTGTAGTTACACTAGGGACTGTAAAACTACACAAGAGACAATCTTTCTCCGTAAGCGTATAACTTCATTGCCAGATAGAGGCAGGAAAAATTTGCCTTATTTCATGCAAGTGAAGCTTAGATGTTCCTCTGAAACATCCAACACCAAATATCGCAGGAGAAAAGCTCTTGTACCAGGTTGTTCTTCATGAGTGGTGTGGCAAACCATTATTTCTGAAGAAGAAAAGGGCTCACACAAGCGGACTTGCTGTGTATAACCCAGGTTATATAGCAGCGAGTGACTGAAGAGAAAAGATGAACTGACACCTTGACGTCAGGATGGTTGGTGTTTGGGGGTTTTGATAAATTTTCTTGGTATAATGGCCATTTCTTTCCTAAGACTAGATTATTAAATAAGTATGGTGCAAGTTGCTTGACAGCATTGTATTAGTCATCACCAGCTCTTCTGTAACTTTTTTGAAGTGCTCTTCAGGATGAGATTACAAATATGCAGAGGAAAACACCCAAAGTAATTCAATTTCATTTCACGTCTGTTTTCTTTTGACTGGAAAGAGAAGCACGATGGTAGAGACTTCTGAAGACACAAAATTTTTGCTATGAACTGGAGTGACCTGCTGATGCAGGGGTAAGGGAGAGAGCATGGCAAGAGACAAGTGGCCAGTGTCAGAAATAAAAAGGTAAGAGTGAATCCCACATGGGATAAATAATAAGCCCGGAGAGACATATTGAAGGAATAATTACATCAAACCCGGCCGAGTCCAAGTGTGTGTCACCGCTGAGGGCAGGGCAGGACGCAGGTGGGGTGCTTCAGTTTCCCAGGCGATAGATTAATTTGTTACAACATCACTGAATTCTGCCAAGACCAGAGCATTGCTGGAACTTAAAAGGTGCAAACTTCCCCAGTTCTTCTGATCTAAATATGCCTTTGAGCATAAGATGCAAGAGGGAGGAAAAAAATGGGAGGGGTCCTTTGAGAAGCAGGCACAGGGGCAGACAGAAAAGCAAGAGCTGGAGAGAGCTGAAAAGGTTTCTAAAAAGGTGACAAAAATTCCTAAGAAAATAAAATCAGTCCAGATCAAGAAAAGAACTGAACTGCTACCTCTCAGAGTGGACTGAAAAAACAAAACGGGGCGTGTTAACACACAAAATTCTGTGATGGAGTGAGGGAAGTTGAGGTAAAAAGAAAGCCTGGCAAAGAAGAGGCCAGGTGGGGACCGAGGGTAAGGTCCTTCCCCCTGTTTTCCTGGCAGTATCCTGCCACCTTGATGGGTGGCTGGTCTGAGCCAAAGAGTGACAGCGGGAGCCAAACATGTGTGTACGAGGCATGGGGTGATGCCGGGCAGGTGCAGAGGACAGTCAGAGCACAGCACGACTATTACTGAGAGGCGGCGGTGCAATTGATGCTGTTACCATCAAACCATATGGTGGTTCACGGGGGCTGTCAGTGGGGAATGGCTGGTAGCGGGGGGGTATGGTGGGGAAGAATATGAGAAACCAGAGGCAAAGAGCTGAAGAGAGCGGGAGGGAGAAGCAGTCAGGAGAGAAAGCCATTTCTGCTAGGGCAATTGTCCACGGTGAAGGCAATAGCGGGGTCATCACAGGTCAGGCTAAGAAGCTTCTTTCCATCTGCTGATAGAGGAGGGGTATGCAAATCTCCACTTTTCCTTGGGTCCTCTTGAGTGAGGAAGCAGGAGGTTTCCCTGAAGCAAATGCAGATAAAGGGAGGCAGCGATGGAACTGGACTTCAGTGAGGGCGGTTATGGGGAGACACGAGAGGCAAGACCCAGCAGAAGCTGGGCAGAGCTGATGGGGAGGGAGCAAAGCAGCCCAGATGCAATGAGTGCCATTTCACAGGGACGCAAATACGGCAAGAGGATGGAGGAAGAGGGGAGAGATGCTGTGGGGAAGACACCTCTGCAGGGCACAGACAGCAAGAGAGATGCACAGGAGACAGAAAATACAGACATTATGAAGGAAGGCGGGGGGGGGGAAGGAAACGAGGCCTCTGCCAGGAGCAGGCTGCAGCCAGTGGGGAGAGGGGACTGGGAAGAGAGACAGGGCCAGAGAGGCCTTTGAGCAAGGGCTTTAGGCTGCGGGTTTGGGCTGAAGAAGCTGTGAGGTTCAGGCAGATGTGCCCTGACGGTCTGCCTGCGCCGTGGGCTCGCTGGCTGGGGCAGGGAGAGGCTGCCTGCAGCCAACATCGTGGCACAGGGCTGTCACTCTTGGTTGCCCCGTTAAAGCTTTTGTGATGTACCTGTGGGAATGGAGCAGCAGCTGCTTTTTCCAGAGCCACCTACTGAACATGAAATGAGAGTGGCTTTAATCCCACTCCTTTTGTCATCAGCCATAATATCTGCAATGGCAGAACGGCCTTAAATAGGTGTTTTGGTAATATTTGCAATGGCAGATGAGACTTAAATAGGTGTTTTGCGTACAGCAACCTTTTTTTCTTAACACTGTGTAGTGCAGATTGATGAGCAACAGTTTCGTTTCTGCTTTCTGCTTCTTGTAGGTTTATGCACTTCAGACACCGGCCTCTGGCAGGCTGCACAGGAAGAGCATCACTCTCAGATGTCTCTGAGCAACTCTCTTACAGGAATGAAATTATGCTCCTTTCCTATGACACTGCCCCATAATTTAAAAGTAAAATTCACTTTAATTGTTTATACTCATCATAAGTAATAGCCCAACAGGAGACATAGCCCAGAATTTTCAATTAAATCTCTCTTTCAATAAAAAATAACCTACAATTTCCAGGGGCAGATTAAAATTTTGCTGAAGTTGTACAGTTCTGCATAGTTCAAAGGTTGCTGGATAAATTCCCCAGGAGCACCCCCTCCACCTCCCATCCATCACAGGCACTTGACTAAGCGGTGGGAGGACGAGCTAGGGATGACAGTCTGTTGGGAGAGTTGCTGAGAAATGCGCAGCAAAAGCAAAAGCAGTGGGAGAGGAGCCAGAGGGGATGGAGCAGCTCCCTCGTGCAGGGCCAAGCGCTCCTTACTGCTGAAGAAGCAGAAATTCTGCAACAGGGCTAGTAAAAAATATTTGTTCCTTGGGGCATTTCCAGCCCAGTCCCCTTGCTGGTTCCTCCTCCATAGCCAATGCCCTGCTTCACGCACGTGCTGCTTCTACGCGGTCCTGAGCACTGGCTGCTGGCCATGGTGGGGTGCTGTGGCCCTGCAACCGCGCCTCCAAGACAAGGAGCAGCAGAAACTGGACTTCAAAGCGGAGCCAGAAATAGGGAAGCTGGTTATCTGAATCACAGTGTCCCGGTTTAGCCTCTCCTGATCACATGCCGTCTGCTCCCTGACAGCCTTGCACTAATGTTACAGACATCAGCAGAGCCCTGCTCAGAGGCTGTGCCTTCCAGTCAGAAGTGGAGTCATGAGCTGGAAAAAAAGCAGATACAAGCTAAAATTGCAGCGTCTTGAGGCGAAGGAGGAGGAAAAAAGACCAACGTGATGGGGATGGCCGTAATGCTCTGCATCATCTTACACAAAAGCTCTTTCTCAGCTGTCCCAATTTAAAAGTGTGGGTGAGGGTTTAGTCACTCTTCAAAACTGGCATTTCTGAGGCTGCCACTGTTTGTCACATTGCTAAAATGAGGCACAACGATAATAGGAAGGAGATACTGGTAATGACTGGGTTCCAGATAACCATAACACGAAAGATAAGATTGTTGAGAGAAACTGCATAGACCCCAACAACAACTATGATGGCTGTATCAAACTGTAAAGGAGGTTTGCATTGCAAAATATTTTATTGAAGGCCAATATGTTCTGCCAAATGACCGGTACCATTTCCAGAGAGCTTCTTCTTGCCTTCTGCGTTTTGCTGCCCATCCTCTAAGCCCAGTCAAGGCACTGACCCTCTATTCCGGCAGTGAAGCTGAGCCTGGGCGCCAAGGGTCTGCCGCCTTCCAGCTCTCGGGGGACGCATCTGTGCAGCAGGGCAGGCTGACCCCACAGTGCTCCCCGCCACCCCAGTCCCTCAGGACTCACCCTGCACGTGCCCTGGCCATGGGCCGTGCCTCCAGGATTCCCCCAGGGAAGCCCCGGTGCACAGACAGGAGCGGCCACCACGTGCTCATGGGACCGCAGGTGACCAAGACAGTGGGACACGGCAGTCAGTTCACACTGGGTCCTGCCAGCGACGGGCAGACACCAGAGGCACAACTGGCTTCCAGCTGGGCTTTTTCTCTCCCTCGCTCCCCTTAGGATGGTGAAGGTGGTGTAGGGCTTCCCGCAGCGCTCGGTCACAAGGACAGGGCAGCTCTCCGGTGCTGGCTCTTTCTGGTAAAGGAGCAGGAAGCGGAGCCTGCAGTGGGCTGCCCTCCTGGGGTTAAAAAACCCCAAAGCCCAAAAGGGAAGTGAAACCACCCTTTCTAGAACATGGAAATGCTGAGGGGGTGTTTCATGCTCCAGCAGCCAGAGAGGTTCAAAGGGCAGCAGAAATCCCCTGGTGCTTCAGCTAACAGCAGCAGTAGGCGTGGGAGATGGGGCAACACCACAGACATCAGAAGGAAGCAGCTGGCAAGTGGCTGAGGCAGTGATGAGGAGCCGCTTAGTGCCTGCTGGCACCAAGGAAGGGGACAAGGGGTAGGGAGGGTGTCCCAAGACACAGAGGAGGGCAGTGCTCTTGCACAGTGCAGGCAGACAGCGACCCACTGCCGGTCTCAAACACCCAGAGAGGGATGGAGCGGCGTGTGTAAGAGCTTCACCATAACTACCCCAAGAGAGGCCACGATCAGGCCTCCCTCAGGAATCCCTGCAGCAATTTTTCCCCATCCCATTTCTACTGTAATCCTGTAATTCCCCTGTTCTGCTTGTAATCTCCCCACAAAAGGGATTCTAAGCAATGCTACGGGATATGTCCGCAACAAAGGTTTTTAACATAGGTCCTTTAATCAATGTTTCCTGAAAAATCATGTGTTATAATGTAGTGTAACATTTAGAAGGGAAGAGGCACCTAACACATAACAAAGGCTTTTGGCGCAGTGACCAAATTATAATGGCTGCACGGGCGTGGCCCTGTGATCCTAAGACAAAACAACATGCAATAAATCCTTTTTTTTTTTTAAATAAAGGTAAGAAAGGCAAGGAAAGGAGCCTCTGGAAGGAATACTTTTTGCATTAGGAGATTATAAGTAACAACAACCAGCTGGAGAATGAAAGATCTCAAATTTATGTAGAGATTGTCAAGCTACCCAGACACAGCATGCCAAGAAGATAAACCTCTCTCTTCCAGGTCAAGTTACTGCCAGGTAAATTATGTCTAAGCCATATTTGTAAGAAGCAATAGTGACCTCGCATGGCTTACTAAATTATTCCAGCAGATTGTGATCCCAGATCTTGTTATTACCTTGATGGAATAGTCTAAATTCAAATGAGGCAATCAGATCTGAATGCCAGGGCATGCCTGTTCTCCTAGAAATGAAACTTCAGTACATGATGGGAAAGTTGGTGACATGGGGCAGGAGACTGGAAATACTATTCAGTCCTTGAAATATCTTGACAGGCCATGGAAGAGTCTGATCCAAGGATCTAATACTTATTTTGCATCTAATACTTTTGGTATCGATCATCTCCTTGCAGCTGACTTGGGGCAGGGAAGGAGTTATATCCAGGCTTTGAGAGTTCTCTACTGACAAAATTTTTGGTTAGCACTTTTGGGCAGGAGTGCCTGTTTGGGAGAAAACGATTATTTTCACAGTTCTTTTGATGTAACAGCCAGGCTATTTCATTTCCAAGACATCAGTCACTCTGCAGTTTAATGACCAAATACAGGAATTCCTAGGAAAACTCCTTTTCTGTCCTCCATGGCCCTGTTACAAAGCTCTTACAGGGTTTGGGCCAGGGTCCTTCCAAATGGGGAGCAGTGGTCTCCCACACACTGACCCACTGCAAGGTCAGTAGCATTTTTCTAGGGAAAATACAAGTCAAAATTTCCTACTAATGCCATATAGCAGTGCTACAGCCCTGGGGGCTGAGGTTGCTGGCCATCCAAGACCGACATGTGAGCAATGCAGCTTTCGCTACCTGTGTTCCCAGATCGAGAGAGAAGTATTTTAATAGTTGGAGAGTAGATAGCTCTCCAGCGTAATCAGAGCTCACAGTCAGAGCAAGTTATTCTAACCAACTGCGGTGATGGTGATGATGTGGACAGTACTTAAACATCCAACCAAGAAGCTCATGAGGATGGAGGGGTTCATCTCAGTATCAGGGCAATTACAGCCATGTCCTGGTTAGCACTAGCCCTGCTCCAGCTTCAGTTTGGTCCTGGAGCTCCAGATCCACAGGTGGTGTTTGTACACGGGACACTGCCAAATCAGCCTGCGTCTCACGTCCAACACGAGCTCCAGGCAGTCTCCAGCGAAGAGGGGGATAAAACCTCAGACAGGGTTTGTAGATGCTCTGGTCTGTTCGCAGCCCTTTGGCAGAGCCCGCACACACTGGAGCCACAAATCCACCCTGAGCAGGGCGCCTGCCCAAGAAACTGCCTGCCGAAAAGCTGCTCACATTGTAGTAAGTGAGCACAGGGTTTAGTTTACAAGAGATCTGTGCGTGACTGCCTGAAGAGGAAGAGGAGAGGGCATGAGGTCACCCTTTATTCAGAAAGGAAGATGCTGAAGAAAGTCGGTGCTGTGTGTGCAGCTTTCCACCACCTCTGAAAAGCATTCCTGAAAGCTGACACCGCCAGTAATTTTTTGTTTTGTTCCAAGGTGCTCATACTTCAGATGGCGGCATCTTGACATTCACATCCATTATGTGAACAGATTGCGGAAATAACTCGGCTCTCACTCTCTCTGTGATATTAATCCCCAGCCGCTGGCTGTAGCACAGAGCCTGCCTTGGACAGCAGGCACCCCGAGCAGCCCGCTGGCTCCCCAGCCCCTGCTGCGCTCAGCCGCAAGGAAGGTGGAGGAGCATTTCCAAAATCGGTCTTTTCCTGCTGCAAAATCTGAATCCAAGTTGGCCCATTAGAGCTTTCCTCTTTGCTGAGCAGCCACAGGTGCTTGGAGTGAAATATAAGGCCTTTAACATGAGCATTGTGATAATATAATATCACATCATGGGAACCAGGCGGGCTTCATTAAGCAACAGCTGAAAATTGTACAAATGAGAAAGGAACCAGCAAATTAAGATCCACTGCTCTTGTTCACACGGCAAAACATCATTAGCTTTGAGGTGGGAGACTCTGTTACCTTTTACACCCTGTTAACTTTTAGTGCTGGTGTTTTTAATACACACGCTGCAAGGTGGTTCGGGAAATACAAACGGTGGTAATTGCTCGAAAGCTCAGTTCATCATTCCTTGGAACAGATGTCAGCGGGGAAGAAACCTGCCGAAGGAGAAGGGGAGGAGGGAGGGAAAGGGCCGTGGGGAGGAGCAGAAATTCAGAGTAATTTTGCATTAGTGAAATGGGATACCCATCTGGACACAGAGAGAGGGCTGGCAGCACGCATTTACTGCACAGGGCTCTGCCATGATGTCTGGTACTTGCTTTTACCAGTAGGCACTTGTACGATCAGCAGCATTTAGGAGAAAACACATCAGATGGGGGATATAGCAAAGGCTGAAAAACAAATACTTGCTTTGCTTAAGCATTCCCACAGCTTAAACCTTGCCTAGCTGTAAAAAGCAAAGGTGATGCACTTTCTTTCTGTCTTTCTTTGGGGACAGGAGGAAAAAAGAAGGGAGGAAGACCTGAAGTGGAAAAACAAAACCCAGAAAAAAAGGCGCCGTGGAGCCACATGTGCGAACACTGCCGAGGAGAGCAAAGACGCGCTGACAAAACAAGCCAGGAATGCTGAGGCTCGAGTTCTGAAACACATACGGTTTATGTTGTTCTTACCACAAACCAAAAATATGTTCCCATTTGAAATGGTTGAATCCACAGCTGTTTTAAAATCCCTTGGTACTTCTGAGACAAATGATCCAAGTCAGACTGTGCTAACAGGGTCAGTTTTAGAGCCAAGCGAGAGCTGTGACTGATGCAGAATCACTGCAGTTCCATCCCTTTCCACATCAATCATTGCTCAATGAAAATCCTGTGGGGCTGTCGGGCTCTCTTACAATATTGTTTACATTAGAATATGATGTAAAGCTCCTCCAGCAAAACTGCACTGCTGGATTATGCTCCTCACTAACAGCAAAAGAGCTGAAGTTGCAGCTGCAGGACAGCACAGAGAGATGCAGGCGCATACCCCCAAATTTACATCTACAAAAGCAGTCATTAATGTTTCATAAAAAACACCCATTGATTCATCTCTACAGGCAAATTCTTTCCCTTTACACCGATGATTATAAAGCACCTTGGGGCAAGTCTGCATCCTAGACGCTCTATAAAGTAACCATCTTGATATTGTCATAAAAGCCGAAATGGCTTTAATCCATTTCCTCACAATAGCAATTTTAATTCACTCCGAGAGGGCTGGCTGTCAGTAAAATAGTATTTTTCTCAGATTCACACCTGAGGTCAAAACCTTGCCCTCTACGCCAGAGCTAATAAATCACGATTCTTTTTTCCTGCTCCTATTGAACGATGAGGACAGTCTCTTGCAGAAAGACAAAAAAAGGGTCTTTGCAGGAGCGGGTGAGGCATCACGGGGGAGGGACGTGGAAAAGGCCCCAGCAGCATCTCATAATCACGTACTGGGGAGGGCAGGCTCGCAGCTGTGCCAGGCCTTGAAAAGAAAGACTCGGCACCTGTTTAATCTTGACTGAAAGGTCTCAAGTTATGGCTGTTATGCTCTAATACACTCCATTAAATATTTGCATATTAAACATACAGAAAAGAAAACCTTTTTGAAGTGACAGAGAGTGAATAGCATTGCAGCCTCTCCCGCTCTCCACAGGTCCCTCTAATTGGTGCCTCTCATCCCGGCACTTGATTGCTCTGGAGCCAGGGTGGGTTTTAAGGCAGAAATTCCCCAGGAATTCCAGCAGTGTGGAGCAGCCGCCGCTCACAGACAAAGCCCTGGCAGTTGCCATCAGAGGTACCTGGGAGCCGGCAGCCTTTTCCTTAGACCAGGAGAGGAGACTGGTTTCTGTCTCACGCTGTGTCAACAGGAGCGATGGCAGCAGGTCAAGAGCTCTCCTCAGCCTGGCTTTCCCACCATCAGCATCCCTTCCCCAAACCAAGGAGAAGCCTGAAATCCAGAAACATTTCATTCTACCTGCAGCCTCTGCCTGCATCCCCAAAGCCCCTGTGAAAGGTCCTCCTACTCACCACAGGTCCTGCTGTAACTAGACCCAGACAAAAACGTTTTCTGTGCTGCTCAACAAGACGCCAAGGTGCCCGCAGCTCCTGCTGCCGTTAGCCACCAGACAGCTCCTGCTTCTCTGCAGACCACGCTCATTTGGGACCTCTCCTGTCCACCTCCCACCTTACGAAACAGCAAAGTGCCCTGTGCTGGCGACAGCAGATGGAATCAGGCCTTGCCGTGCTTCCCAGGTCAGCGTTCGAGCACTGGGACAACCCGTGCCGCGCTCGCTCTGCTGCTGGGGAGCAGCCACGAGGCTGGCGAGCGCTGGCGCCGTTGGGAACCTTTGCACCAAGGAGCCTGAGGCCGCTCCGTCCCCGGGCCAGTGCTGCCGGGGATGAATGCTCTGCTTCATGGCATCGCAGCGCCCCGGGCCTGGGGACAACAGGAAGTGTGGTCACACCAGCCATTTTGCCGTGCAGATTTGGCAGATTCAGCTTAAAGTCAAGCCTTGCATGTGGTTTTAGAGGTAGCCAACGTCTGGTTTGATATTCTGTTGACATGGTCTGTTTTTAGATGTGGTTTTGAGCACAGGCCTCACAAGTGCTCCTGCCTTTACAGAGTGCTTTTCATTTGGGGAGAAACGGCAGCAGGGGCTCTCCTCGGCTCACAAGCTGGATCTGGACCAGCATCAGAAGAACGTTTAAGCACAGTGTCGTGGTTTAACCCCAGCCAGCAACACAGCACCACGCAGCCGCTCACTCGCTCCGGCAACAGATACTGCATCCACTCCAACCCCTGTTTTTCCCTCCCCCTCCTTCTTCACTAGGCATGGGCCAGGACACACAGGCATCTCTGCATAGGGTCTAAGCACTTGCTTGGGGCTTTCCGGCTCTCCAGCCGGCACGTGAATTGCAACCCTGGCCCTGCAGGGCTCAGGAGAAAGGGTTACAAGCTCCTGGTGGCCCAGCCATGCCTGACATCCTTGCCAGAAGGCCCTGGGATGGCCTGGATATGCAAGAGCAGCAGTTCCCAGCACCCTCACCCTTTCTCTTTCAGAGAAAACCCCGCAGCAGCAAGGTCTCAGCTCTGCACCCTCCGAGCTCCCTCCTGCAGCAGCGTGACTACCAGGGGCCTCGCTCGGCTTGTCCGCGGCCTGGGGGGAGAGGCGGGTGCAGGAGAAGGCCTCTTTCGGTAGCTTGTTTCTCTGAGATCAATGCCGCTATATGTTTCTCTGCAAGGAGGCAGCATCAGAGAAAGACGCCTTGCACTGGGGAAGGACAATGGCGAATGCCTGATGCTGCCCGGTCTCTAGGGGTGTTCCTTCTACCGCCGCACACTGGAAATGCTCCGCTGCCTGCACAAAGGAGCTTTATTCTTACGGCAGAGACTTTTATTGTGCTGAAGCAACTTGTTCAATACAACAGCCCTCTTTGTGCGGCTGCTTCACCCATGAGCCATATGCAGTCCCAAGGCAAGGCTTGAATACTCTGGAGGGCATTACATGATCCCTCTGCACAGAGATACATTCAGCTCAAACACTGTTATTTTTGTCTTATTTTTTAGTGACTGCTGGGGGGGGGGGGACGGGACACAGATGAAGACAATGGCAGGGAAAGTGTGCATGAGCTCTGCACACATTGTATGTCTTTTCACTTACAAACATGGAAAGAGAGAGAAAAAAAAAATATCACTGAGTTCCTGATGTGCCTAATTGCCCAGCAGCGGCAGAAAGTGAGTTGGCAGTGTCTGCGTCAACCTGCACCGGCTGGTTCTTCACCTCACCATATGTCTGCTCAGACAATTGTGACTCCCCTGAACAAGCCACATGGCAGCTTGGACACTCCATAAGGGCTGTGCATGCTGTTCTAGAGGAGTAATCAAAAATAATTCCAAATGTTTAGTGTTTCTGTCCTCGCCAGAGACTAGAACTGGGCTTTTAAGGTGCTTTTCTGTTCCTTACTTCATTACAAGCACTACAGATGTTGGGAGTGTAATCCTGCCCTCTTACCAGTCACAACTTTAAACAAATTGTTTACTTGCAATGACCAACCAGGCTGGCATTTCCTATTGCTCTTTACTGACTGGATTAGTTTTCTGCCTCAAAACATCTGCAGTCACATGTTAGCTTTTAAGAAATGCCCTCTCTGTCAGGCGTTATTGCTAAGTGACCCTGAGCTGGAATGCTCACAGGCTCTCAGAGGTCTGGAAGGTTCAGCGAGTGCTGCCGCTCAGCTAGGAGGTGAGTTTCTGGAGCAGCGCAGCCTGCAGACCCTTGCTTTCCAGCTGACTCCTGCCTTCATCGCACCAGCAGAAGACAACACTGCTGGGTGTTACAACAGTTGCCCCCTCCACCAAATCAACATGTTTCAGAATGACATTCGGCAGTACTCTGAGCTCCTGTTCCAGAGCACAGAGGTACCTCTTTACCAGGATATATGCATTTCCACAGTCAACACAGCAGTCTCAGCTTCTTGGTTCTTGCGGCTGGGGGAAGGGGAATGCTTGCAAAATCTTTTGTCATTAGCACACTATTATCATCAGCATATCACCATTAGACGCTTGTGTGATGAAGGGTATTTTGGTCTGACACAATCCTAACAGAGGCAAGGGTTAATAAATGTCTTGGCATGAGTATTGCATGCATTTCTCCCTCTTGGCATTTAGCCTCCCAGCAGCAAAAAGTTGACAAGTGCCTTTCTCTAAATCTGCTGTCCTGTTACAGGCTCAATCAGGCAAAAATCTTAATTCTTTTCGTAAGGCAATGAAACAAAAAAACTTTACTGGAAAATAAGACCACAGGTACAGACTCGGACATTTATGTTACTTATTGGAGGCTCAAAATTTTTTTTTCTCATCCAATTTTATACCTCATGGCGGTCAGATATGTGAGCTCCTCTTTTTAATTACCTTCAGCAAGGGAATGCTCCCTAGAGGCAGGGGAAGAGCTCTACCAGCTCTAAAAGCACCGGGAAGCACTTGAAACCGGCAGCGAGGCCGCTCAGCCCAGGGCATGCCCGAGGGAGATGGGGCATGCAGAGCATTGCTGGACTCCCAGACCATGCTCCTCTCCTGTGGCAGCTGCATACAGAAACACAGATGGAAATGTTTTCCACACAGGCACTTTGCAAACCCTCACCCAGAGGCCAGGCAGCTCAAACCCTCAAAGAAATGGCTACCAGCTGATTAAAAGAGAGCACGGGGCAGTTCGCAGAGCTTTGGGTCCACCACCACCGCTGTGCCTGGCGTCTGAGCCTCCCTTCCATCTCTAATCCCCTCATAGCTATCTGTGTTAGTGTAAGGGTAGCCCCGTCTGGGCTGCATTTTTTTTTAATCTTTTCAGGCTGCCAAAACCCAAGCTGTCAAGTACAAGTTAACAGACCGAAAACACAGATGTCCATTCTTGACTGAGTTTTCCATACAGACTGGACGTGCTCAGAACAGCTTTTAAGGCCAAAGCACTGGTCTCTTTTACCACACCCACCCTCCTCGGCTGCCAGCCATTTATTGCCAGTGGCATTCACTGTGCCCATCTTCTGTGAGCACCACTTTTCGCATGCACTAGTTTCAGATGGCACTGGCACATGATATACGTGGTTACAATTTATTAGGGTCAAAAGCAAGGACTTCATGACACATAGAATCATAGAATCATAAAATGGCTTGGGTTGGAAGGGACCATCAAAGGTCATCTAGTCCAACCCCCCTGCGGT
>JAVKLA010000073.1:28905646-28930813 GCA_034782735.1 Sagittarius serpentarius
TCCTGAACTGAGGACCCCAGAGCTGGACACAGCACTCCAGGTGGGGTCTCACCAGAGCGGAGCAGAGGGGGAGAATCTCTTCCCTCGACCTGCTGGCCACGCTTCTCTTGATGCAGCCCAGGAATCATATCCCTTGTGTAATATAGTATAGGGGGGATCAAAGGTTTCTCAGCTCTGGCCTGAGTCAGGGGGATTAAAAATCTGAAGAAAGTATGTCTGAAGACCCTTTTTCCTCATCTGGAAACAAAGGTGCTCTGCTTGCTCACAGATCTGAAGAGACTTGACCTGCACATGTGCATGCAAAGATCCAGCATACTTGTATTACTCATGTGTTGCCCATGAAAAACACAGCACTGGAGGCCTCTAAGGGTTTCTGAGAGCCTTTATTTGCCACCCAAGTCTGGGTGCTGAGTACCTTCTTCATCAACACGCCCCAGACTTGCTCCAGAGGGCAATACATCTGGGCTGAGAACATCACTCAGTTTCCATGTCACTGAAACCTCAGCTTTTCTGCCTGACGCTGCCAATAAAACCACATACTCAATGAGCCGATCAGATCTGTCACTGCACCAGTGTGGGAGAAACCTGTTCATTTTCTCCTGATGAATATACTAGTCCACCTTCCATCTTCCCTGCTGGCTTACCAGTTTCATTCACTTGCCACAATTTCTCTTCTGGACCATAAAGTCTTTGAGGGCAGGGAGTGTCAGATCTGAGACAGGCATGTGCATGGGCCCCCACAGTGGGTCCTGAGCAGGGTGGCACAGAGAAGCCTTAATACAAGACAAACTACGATAATAAATGCATAACCTAGTTGTTGGAACCAAACAATTTCTGCGAAGGCCACCAGAGGTGCTGACTTCAGGGCACTACCCAGCTCTCCTGGACTTGGGCAGTCAAGGTGTAAGTGAAAGGCAGTGTTTGTGTGTCAAACTGCCAGAGTCAAATCTGATTGATTTCTGAGGCACTCACCCACCAGAATTATGACTGAGAAGGCACAGCTCATTTTCAACAGTGTCCGGGAAACTCAGAAGCTGCATAAATATTAGAGTAAGAGATCTCCTGATTAGATGATCAATAAAGTGCAGCAAAAAACAAGTTAATACAATTATTTTGTGCAATACTGTATAAAGATATTTTATTCTCTGTAACTCCAGTCCCAGCTACTTAAGATGAGGTAGTAAGTCTGAGTTAAGTATCTGGGATGCATTTCCAGACAGGTGCATTATTATTATTTCATTTTTTTTCTTTTGTCTAAAGCGTAAAGAACAGGCCACTGCCAGAGGCTGGGTACCAGGCTTGACAGACCAGTGGTCTGATCAAGTCTGGCATATCCTTTGTTCCTCTGTTCCAATTTAATGCCTGCTGGGAGTGAATTCCAGTCATGTGGGGAAGTTTTTGCCAATGAATATTTACCAACAAATATTTACCAACATCCTGACTACCCTGGGAATATAGTTAAAAAACCAACTCCCAGGGAAGTGAACACATACTAGAATAAACACTTAGAAATAAGTCATGAGCATTTTCCTTTAACATTGAACTAAGCAACATGCTGGTTCAGTTCACATGTACATCTAGGACTAAACCAACCCAAAGGCACATACGCCATGTGTCATTGTTACAAGACCTAGATTTTTTAGGCCATTTATAAACATGTGTATCATGTTGTAAGAATATATTCTTTTAACAACCCTCGGCATCCTTATAGTCCAGTAGTCAAATAGGCAGGTGGTAATATGATTTCCTTAACTGCAGAGAAGCTGACTCAGCAAATACATAGGTTTGTGTAGCTAACCCCCAAAATCCTAATCCTTGAATACTATGAGGAACTCCTCCATCACACTGAGTCCACATATATGGCAGTACATGTCATCTTTATCAGCTGCTTTCCCAGTTATGGTTTGAGGACCACTTGGTGCTTATCTGTGGGAACTGGATGATGATGCAGCATCTGTTCTACCTCCCTTCTAGCTGCTCAACTCCATTAAAACAAGCAAGAAATCAATGATACTTTTCCCTAGTGTCACACAGAAGAGTAAGTAATTGCAGCAGCTATGGGGATGGCGTGTCAGTAGCTGAATGAGATGAGGTGGGTTCGGCGACTGTATGTGGAGGTGGAGGACATTGCCACTAGGTAATCTCTGCTCCAACCAGTTAATGAGTTTCAGCCCCCGCACTGGATTTTTTCAGCTCTTGAAACAACATGAGGGGAAGGTAAACGTGAACTGTTCCTGGCCTCAAACAGATCAAGTGCGACCTGTGAGGACAGAGGGCATCTAAGGTCTTCAGCTTCATCTTCCCTAAATGAGGTTCACAAGAAAGAAACAGCTGTATAGGAGCTTTGTAGCACAGCACTGCTAACATAGCGGCTGGAGGAACAAATTTGGTCTCCTGGAGTACGAGGGGCCATGCATTATTCATAGTAAGGGGTTTATTTTAGTCCTGCTTTGTTGTCTTGGCCAGTTCCACCTCCAAGTCCAGAAGTACAGAATTGCCCTGGCCTACTTGGTGCTCAACAAAGCAATGTTGGCAGCCTCAACATTCAGTGTGTCCATCTGCCTAAAATCACAAGATTTTACAATAGCCCACAGCAAGGATGGGAGACCTTCTGAATTTTAAGTCTTTTACATTGCATTTGGTCATCTTTTCTGACATTTCTCTTTAAGAAGAAGGGTTAGAAAATTGGTGGGGATTTTTTGTGTGTATTTTTGTTTGTTCTGTGCTGAAAACATCCTGTAAACCCTTGTTGCAGAGTCTGACTTAAAAAAAAAAATAGTAAAAGCCTCACCATGAAAGCTCTGGCACTGGCAGTGCAAATGCTCTGTTCTGCTCTGTGATGTTGACCCACTGTCCTGCACACAAATCCCCAGCCTCTAGAGGGGAGAGAGTTTCACCTTCCCGCTTTCACGAGCAACGTTGACAGGGTTAGGATTTTCTCCGACAGAAGCTGTTTGGGCAGAGAGGGATCTAGTGTTGCCAGTTTCACCTTGACTCATAGCACTTTGGAGCTCTAATAAAACCCAGGCTCTTGGAAGGGCATGCCTGTTCCCATCCATGCCTTCGCTGGCACTGTCCTCCTCCCTTCCCACGCGAGCAGATCTCACTACAGGTCTGGAAAGAGGAACAGCCCTGTGGACTTTCTGCTTTTTCCTCCTGCCTTATTTGGGTCTCACATGCACGACTAGTGAACGTCTGCACCTCATCGGTGAGAGCAAATGAACAAACAGCACAAGGGAGTTGCTAGTGGGTAGCCTGACATGGGAATGCACATTTGCACCTTTTCTAGTCCTAGCTTATTTGGGGTGACATGGATCTGATTGCAGCGGAAGGAATGAGACAGAACTCCAGTATTTATACAGGTCATCATATAATCACAAGAAAAGTAGGACAGACAATTTTGCATTAACCTGTAACGTTAAGTACTTAATCAACAGCTTAAATATTCTTCAAATTCCCAGCTTGATTGACAGCGCCTGAATAGCTTTCTGCAAATTAAGTGGGCTTAAATTTAAGCACATTAGGGCTCTCTAGTTAGTATTGACAGTCATAACCAGGGTTTCAGCTATGCATATTTATGTTACAACACAGATAGAGTGTTCAATCTAGATTTGGAGGATTTAGGAGTTTTTAGAGTTCCAAAAATATATGTAATGGACCAAAGCATCAGAAATATGACATCTACTCTAATGCATGATTTGCAAGAGACTGTGGATCTGTTCCTTCGAAAGTGTTATCATTGCCAGAAAATACTAAGTCCTAAAAAAAGTGTCACCTATAATTTGCAAATACCAAGCCACATTCCTCACTTGGAGCTTTCCAGGGCAGCCTGTCTACCCTGTGTCTGTCTAGGATGCTTCTCTCTTTTTAGTGTCAGAGAGTCTCACAGTCTTAAATGTACATATCCTCACCACCCTTGCAGGGTAGCAGAGTGCCATCACCAGTCTTTTAAAGATGGGGTACATGAGCCTTTGGCTTGCCCACAGTCTCTGAGGTAAAGCAGGGAACAGAAAGACCATTTTCAAAATCCTGGTTTCGCTTTCATCCTTCCTACTGGGTGGCTCGGCTGTTTAGGCAGCAGCTTTTAATGCATAGGTCTGCTGGTGAAAAGTGCACATGAAAGCAGTGGTTTGCCCTTCAGCCACAGCAGTCTGGCTGCATGGTACTGGTTTAAAACCAAGGTCCGTACGCCTGTCAGAACAGGCAGCACCTCTATTTTTACACCATACTCAGTAAATAATAGGCAATTTGTAAATGATTAATATTTTATACCTGTTATTCATAACTCTGCCTGTCATTTACTTGGGTGCCCTGAGTGTTACTGCTGTTTTATCATTTCCAAAGTGATCAAGTCAGAAGTCCTGTTTACAGGGATACCGATTTTGGCACAGCTTCCACACCATTAAGAACAAAGCTCATAACTACCAGCAGAAAGGAACTGTACAAGGGCTTTATAGAGCTTGTGAAGGCTGTTTTTAATGCCTCTCACTCAGTTCCAGCTCACCAGGAGATACAGTCCCGAGTTAAACACATTAAACGCTGCCTCCACAGTGGCTTTCAAAGACTTTTTTTTAACATGGGTTAAACAGAACCAGAATTATAAACACTTCCTTAGTCTTTCTCTCCTCCCCCCACTCCAAAACTGCATAAAATATTTGATATTTGCTACTTCTCAAAGTCTAAACCTTGCCATATGGGACATGTAGGCTGAGAGATCCTGAATAGAGCTGTATGAATAATGGATTTTGTTTTATCTGGCAGCCAAAAGCGTTACAAAAGAGTGACCCCCCCAAACACTTTCCTCAGGCCAGAGATAAAGGTGCTTTTTTTCCTGAATTACCTTTCCTTACATTCTGATAAGCATAAGTCAATGTTAAAATAAAAATGAAAAGTGTTTCAATTTTTTAAATATAAAAATTAATTATCCAGAAGTTTCAAAGTTTTCTTCCTATTTTGGGGAGATTGCTTCTGTTGGGCTTTGGCCCAGGCTGCTCACTGTTCAAACCTGCTAACAGCTTTGATTGCCCTGCAAATTTCTGGGCCACTCAGCTCAGTAAAGGCAGGCACAGCAGCCTGGGCTGGGCATAACTTGCTCAGATACAGGCTCTGCTTATTGAACCGCTTGTATGGCAGTAGCTGTTTTCTCCTGCAACGGTTCCTTTGAAATCTAGCAGGGCAAGTTGCCTTTTAGGCCAAAGTTAGGTGCTAAAAATACAGCACTTGTAATTGTATTATTATATGGAAACAATTATGCAGCAATCCTTAAACCATAGGGCCACATCATCGATCTCTGTATGCAGTGTGTCACTAAGAAAATGAAAGATTTTAGGTAAAGACCTCTTAGATACCTTGAATAAACATTGGCTTATGTTTTTGGAGGTGTCCAGTACACACTCTCTCAGCATCTCCAAAAATGCAAGATGTGTCTTTTTTTCTCTTTTATTTTTTAATATTTAAAATTAAAAGGAGCTGGTGCCCTGTGCATGATGCAAAAATAGCAAACTTTGGAACACTCTGAAGGGAAAAAAACCGGCAGCGGCAGCCTTCAGGGGTGGTCCCCCGGATGGCAGGTTTGGCCCCAGCGAGGGGCAGAGGCAGAGCGCGTCCCTCGTCCCAGCCTCGCTCGCTCGCTCGCTCGCTCGCTCGGGGTGAGCAGCTCTGCCAGAGCTGCCTCAGAGGGGAGAGCTTTGCTAGAGAAAAAGAGCATTTACTAATGTAGCTGTTAGCTGCCATTAGCAGGGAACCAGGTGTAGACTGTGTGAATATTTTAAGTCTAATTTAACTCAGCGCTTGGATTAGGTGTATGCTATTTATAAGCAAGCGACACCAAGTGACTCCTCGGATCTCGCAGCAGGTGGGAACCTATTTAGTGCGGAGTCAGGGAGCACTCTGCACACTGCAGGGCAAAGCTGGGAGCCCTGCGATGCCGGCACTGCCAAACTTCAGCATATAGAGAGGAGATTTAAGTTGTCTAACTAACTAACGGGACGTTCATTAATTGGCAGCGCGAGTGCATCTCCTCCGCTTCATAATCACATCCCTGGGAAACGGCGTAACCTTTTGTGCCGAGTAACGTTTGCATGAGGTAAGGAGAAGTGGTTTGTTCTTGCTTGAGGGCTCTCCCTGATGCAGGAGAGGGTTTGGTATCTTCCACCGGACACAAAGAGCCGTTTCCAACCACCCGGGCAGGAGGCCGCGGCGAGGAGCCGTGCGGCACCACGCTGGGTCACGGCGACAGTGAGCGAGCGGAGCTTGGGCTTGGTGCGTTCCGCACGCAGTTTGCTTCACTGTCTAGACGCCGTGACTTTTATTAGATCAAATTCAAATTGGAGACATGGCCCTGGCAAAGTTTCCAGAGCAATAAAACGTAGTCGGAGATAGGAAGAGAGCATTTAACCCATCAGATTTGGACCAGCTGCAACCTTGTCAGCGGAGGACAGAGCTGGTCCCAGCAAAAGCACTCCGAAATCAGGATGAAAAGTGGGATAGGGAACTGCTGAAATCAGGGGAAACTGTCGGCTCAATTAGTGATTCTCAGTTACTTCTCATGCCCTTGGTTGTTAAAAATTTAGCAGTGCAGGCTGATGGCAAAAGGATTGATAACAAACATAATGACATTTCGTCTCCTGGTTACTGTCCTAACATTACATTATTGCAAAAATAAATCCTCCGGATAAAGCAGGACGCATACCCTAGACATTCAGTCACTGCAGTCCTACGCTTCTGACTATCTGAAACATGACAGGCACCTACAAAGTCCATCTGCAAGGGGCAGGACAGTTTGCACTGGCGGGCCCAGCACTGCCAGGTGCTGAGTGTCTGTCCCCGCAGCTGACTCCCAGGAGGGCTGTGCGTGGCTGCTGCCACAGCGTGTTGCGCAAAGAAGACCTCAAGCATGGTTTGTTTGGAGGGTTTGAACGCACCTTGTCCCGCTAATTATTGCCTATATCTGTACCCTGCAGTTTGGAGATGATACTGAAATGGAGGGGGATAACTGATACGCTGGAGGGCAGAGCTGCCACTGTTCAGGGGGTAACTTAACAAGCTGGAGAAATGAACTGAGAGAAACCTCGTGGAACTCAACAAAGACAAACACAAAGTCCTGTACCTGGGGTGGAACGATCCCACGCAGCAGGACAGGCAGGAGCCAAGCAGACAGACGGCAGTTTGGCAGAAAAGGAGCTGGGAGTCCTCGTGGACCACACGTGGGACATGAGACAGCAATGTGCCTTTGCAGCAAAGGCAGCCAGCTCCACACCGAGCTGTGCGAGCGTGAGCGGAGGCAGTAGGCTGAGGGATATGAGAGTGCATCTGGATCAGTGTGTCCGCTTTTGCAATCTACAGTACATCAACAAAATGGAATGAGTCCAGAGGAGGCCACAGAGATGGTGAGGAGCAGATGATGCATGAGGAAAGGCTGAGAGCTGGGTTTGTTCAGTATGGAGAAGGGAAGGCTTCAGGAGGGGCTTCCCCAAAAGGGCAGATGGAGTCAGACTCCCCAGTGGTGCACAGCGATAGGCAACAGACACCAGCTGGAACATGGGAAATTCCAATTAGATAGTGGGAAACCTTTTTCAGCAGGGGGGCAGGGGAAGGTCCTGACACTGCAGCAGGTTTACTAGGGAGGTTGTAGAGTCTCCATTTTGAGAGATATTCAAAACCCAGCTGGTCAAAACCCTGAGCAACTGGCTGTAGTTGACCCTCCTCTGAGCAGCAAGTGTTTTTTAACACATTTACTGAGACCTCAGAGAGGTTAGCCAGGTAAATAGGTGTGCAGTATTGGATTGTGGGAATATGTTCCTTGATTATCTGCTGTAAGCCTTATGACACAAATGCAGCTATGAATGTTTAATTCTGTTGCAATGCTAGTTCCACCTTTTTTCTGGAAATCACAGCCTGAACCTGAATCTTTTTGTTTCTTACAAAATTATTATATACTTCTTTTTTCAGCTTTCCAAAAGCCTCAGCTAAATACTGTTACTATTGCAAAACATTTAATCACATGCTCAGCTTAATTCATATGGACATTATTGGTGAGACCAAAGCATTTGTATCATGTGCCATCTTCAGACAAAAGTCAGAAGCGTGACATACTATATTTTTCACTGGGATTTTCTGTCCACTGCTTGTTTTCACTGTCCTAGTTGTTTGCTGCATGCAGAACTACATGATGAGATGTGAGAATTGTGCTGGTTTCAAAACCGCAGAAAAAGGCAGCAAATGCTGGCACAAATAGCTGTTTTGGAATTCCTAGCATTCTTTTTTAAACCTGTCTCAGTATCTTTTACTAGGTATTTTGGGATACTTGTCATGAAACTACTAATGCATTAGTGCGCAAGCTATCTGCAGGCCAGTCCACATTGCTAATTAGCTGAAGGCTGGACCTAATTTCTTACCCTATGTTCATTTATATCTCAGCCCCTAAACCCGGGTTACAGTGTCACTTCCTACTATGATTGGGAGCTTTCTCTAACCTCAGAGTCACTAGCCAGTAGGCTTGTTAAGAAAGACTGAATTTTTCCCTTAAGCACCATTTAAACGAGAGTATTTTTCCTTCCTGCTGAAGAGAATATTCAAAAGTTTGGAGCTTCCAAGTACCTGAAGCTACCATGAGCTTATAAAACCTCTGGCAAGTTCCTATGACTGCTTGTATCCAGTTTTATGGCACTGACTTGTAAAACAAATACGTTTTAAGGCCTCATCCTAGCACTGCCCTGCATGAGTGCTTCCATCTGTCATGACAGTGTCCTGAGAGCCACGCTTTTCAGTACATACTTGCAGGCTCAGGCCACGAAGTTATACAAATCATTCTTCAGCACATGTTCAGCTTCATCTGAAATGGATAGAGGCTAGCAGGTTGTGCCCAAAATAGAAATCCAGTCTCCTTCTGCAATATAGGTATATGCAGGCATTCATAGCTGTAGTCAGATGATGGAGCAGAAAGAGATGACGTATCTCCAGAAGCAACATGTATGTCTGTTTATGTCCTAGCTCTGATAGTCTTGAAAAACAGAAAAAAAACCTTCCTTGTCCATTAGCTTTGAAAGAGCAATAATTGCTGTTAAGTATTGAGGCACCTTATGTGCTAAGGATGTTCTTAGCAGTGCTTTCATTCTTCCAGGGAAAAGAGTTTCCCCTGAAATTAGAAAATTATAAACTATAAAAGCCTGCTAGGTCTTTCTGCCTTTTCCCATTGATAAAAGGTATACGATGGAGTAAAATAACAGCATTATATTTCATTGCTTTATTCTAGATAGGATTGATTGTAGCACAGAAATGTTTTCTTTAGGTTGTCCAAAGTGCAAATGCTGGATATACAAGAAATGGAAAGACTTGTCAACTCTTCAAAGACACCTTCTTTGTAGAGGTGAACCCTTTACTAGAGGGTTTGACACACTCAGGGAGGAAGGTGTTAATCTGTTCACATCCAAGGCACAGTCTGCAGGCTGCGGGTAATTGCTGCCCCATAAATGTGCCTGTCATGCCTCCTTAGTCTTTAAATATCCAAACTCAAAATAGATGTCTGTGTAACATGTTGAGCCCAGCACTATTGTTTTGTGAGGCAGTATTATTCATTTAGCTTCAGCCAGCTGCTCTCTATATTCAGCTTGGAGGAACAGACTGGAATTTGCAACCAGACAGGCAGGCTGGGAAGCTATAACTTATTCCCTGGGCTGATAAACCAGTGCATCGAAAGTACAGTAAACAAACGCCCACTGGAAACCCATTCCAGTGCTGTGTCCTCTCCTTTCCCCCTGCCACAAATAGCAGTGATCACAAGGGAACCTGCCATCATAAAGAAACACCCTAGACCTTAATTCTAGTATCAGCTGCATGACATAGTGTTACTGGTATGTTAAACACGGCACATAACAGCAGGATACACTGTTAGGTCACACATGGCAATATAAAATACTAGGTAAGGTCTATGCCTGCTGCTGGGTGGGGACCTGGAGCTGGTCAGTTATTTGTAACTACATTGCCCTCTACTGACAGATGCACAAAGAGGTCGAGACCCTAATTCTGCTGAACTCAACTCGGGGAGAGGCTGTCCTGTCACTTGCGGTGAGGCAGAAGCCCGAGGTCGTGTCATGGCCCAGCCTGGCAGGAGATACCAGCTTTCATCTCCTTTGGTGGCCACACCACTTATTCTGGTCCCAAAGGCACATGCTTGGCCATGAACTGATGCTCTCCACTGAGAGAGTCGCTTTGTTTTCTTTTTTTAACACAAACAAACAATTGTCTGAGCTGTTTTCTCTGCATTCTTCAGCCTTTTGTGGACACTGGAAGCAACCATGTGCATAATCCAGCTGCAGGCGAACAATCGTCATGAGCAGGAGCGCCTCCAGCCCTTCTGCAGCACCCTGCAGCTGCGTGGAGCCTCAGCACGGCGCACCCTCTTTGCAGTCGGTACTCCTGCTTGGAAAAGGTGAACCTTCACGGGGCTGGGATAAACTAGGAGGTCTGCCTCCGTTATCTCCCGTCAAGAAATATCAAAGCAGCCGATGACTTCTCCTAGGCCAACAGTTCTCAGACGGTGGTTGCGACTCTGCGGTTGCCTGTGCGAGTTGCCAAGGCTGACAACGCAGTGTGCTAAGCAAGCACAGCCTTGACTTCATCTGTACATCACAAGCTCTCATTTGGCTTGTTTCCTGCCTTCAGCAGAAGCGGTGCTGTCTTCTCCTTGCAACGGGCTCTCACTCGCCATATGTCTTTGAACTACCTCCAGCAACATGTGGGTTGCAGAGGAGATGGCATTCATCTGTGGAGCTGTAGTTCAAAAAGCTGAGAGTTGGCACACCAGATTAAAAAGTCTGTGAACCCCTGTTGTGGGACAGTGGTGTATTTTACTGAGGTAGTTGCCTTTTTCTGCCCTCTGTTTAGTTGAGGTGGCAGGAAAGCTTGAAAGAAGACAAATGCAATTCTATAGCTATGAAGTTGGGATAGCAAGGGGAGTTACACTGTATCTTCTCAATTAGCAATTCATACAATCAAGGCTCATTTATATATGTTCATGAACTTAAGAAGCAATCTTGGGTGCTATGTATTTTCCTAAGGGAAATTTCCATTAGTGCCTTTGCCATAACAATCTAAATAACACAAACTTCTTGTTGGTGCTATGCAATATTTTCTGTCTCAAAAGAGTCTGTTTCATACCAAGAGTAACCAATAGAAGAAACATGTTATTTGCATAAGAAAACATGTATACATGAACATGTGTAAAGAGCGTCTACAGCGTGCGCGCGTGCGCGCGCGTGTGTGTGTGTGTGTGTGTGTTCCCTCTTCAACAGGACACACATGATTAAAATCAGCACAGTTCCTTGAGGCCTGAAATATTTTCATCCAGACGCTGGTGGATTTGAAATGTTTTCAAATATCTTATGAGAACAAAACAAGTGGGAACATCTGGGAAGCTGATGGGCTGTGGTGTGTGTGGGACGGGGTGAGTTCAGAGGAAGGAAACCAGCCATTGATCAGCTCACCATCAGGTGTCATCTCTGTGGCTGGAAATGCTGGCAAGGAGGGAAGCTGGACACGGGAAGGAACTGAGCAGCAAACAAGCCATGCGTGAAGCCCTGGAATAAAAAGTGTAAAAACAATGAGCTTAGGTAATGGGAGAACTGCTGCCATGTAGGAAGAGGAACAGGCTGCAACTCCTTTCAGCCCAATCACTCCAGGGCAAGCATGTAAATCATCTGAGTGTGCGCACGAGATGCTATTTATAGCTGTTAGTTGAAACACTTGTTATTTATTGTTGTGTTTATGCAGAAGGAAACCCCCCCTGTATAGGAAAGATGCTACTCCAAGTCTCCAGTGTTTCCTGCTCTTCTTATATATATATGCTTTCCCTGGCTTTATTTAGGTTCATGTGCTTTATTTTAAAAAAACATGTGGATTAATGATGGCAGTGCTGATAAGTGTTTATCAGCACTGGTGTGGTCCCCTCCCAGGGGCCAGAGACTCCTGCCGGAGGGGTCTCCAAAGGAGGTCGGGGGGACCCTCAGGCTGATGAGCGTGTGCATCTCCTGCCAGGTCTTCCATTACATCCTCCCTCGAGAGCGCAGGAAGGGCTGGAAGATGAAAAGCTCCGGGCTCATCTTTACAAGATAAATAAATAAGTAGCAGGCAGAGGGCTCGGCAGGGGGTTCTGGGATGCTGGAGACCCTGAGGAGGAGGTGGCAGGTGAGCGAGAGGGCATGGCGGAGGTCGGCGTTGGCTTTCCGCTGGGGACTTTGTACAGCTCAGTCACTCCCCTCCGAATGCCCCAGGCCGACGAAACGCGTTACTCCAGCAGCCCTGGGGGGCCGCCTGAGGAGAGCAGCCCCGTGGCCGTGCGTGCCCCCAGGGCCACTCCCCCTGCGCCGCCACTGCCTCGCTGGGAGCACTGGTATGGGGAAAAGCAAGGAGCCCTGGGCAGGGGCCAACCCCTTGGCCCAGCAAAATGGCTCCCAGGCCTGCCTGTCTCTTGTCCCCGAGGGGCTGGGAATGCTAAAAATGCATCCCTAAATCACCAGCCCTAAAACACTGGCAGGTTTGCTTAGCTCCCAGAGGTTGCTCCTCTGCCCTTTCTGTCAGCAGGACCCCCCAGTAAATGGCCGGGAGAGGCGCAGAGAAACTCGGATGGGTCCTCCCCTTGCTGTTCTTGTGAAGAAACAAGAGGGTTTACGGTGCAGATATGTTTATACTAACACCTCTCACGGGACGGGATGGAGTGGTGGTTCCCACCTCGCCTCCTGTGCCATCTGGCTCCCCAGGGGCACGTTTCTCTCCTGCCCCACTGCTGCAGCTTCGCGGGGGTCTTCGTCTGGTGAGCTGGAGATCTCCTGCCCAGCAAGGTGCTTTCATATCTTGGGTAGCACCGTCCTGATTTGTAACAGGGAAACAGAGGCAGCGAGATACTGCTTAGCTATATTAATTTTCCTCCCCATTTGCCTGCCTGTGTAACCCCATTTCAGTGCCAGCCCTACTGTAACCACCCAGCTCTCCTTTACTGGGGATCTCTGTTTAACCCTTTCCTGAAACACAGGCTTTAATTCTTAGTTATTGACTGAAGGTGTCAATAGTCCCCATTAACATCCATGAGGGAATACTGTACGGTTCCTTAATAAACAAACATTTAATACATTATTAAAAAACTACATTAAGTACTGTTTGGAATACCGATGCTTTACTTTTAAACAAAACGCTTTCAAGCAGTAAATCCATTGTCTTTTTTCATACAGAATTTCCCCTTTGTTACCATTACACATACTTATTATGCAAGGTTACACCATAACACTTGTACTTCTGTACTTCAGGACACGCATATAAACACAGTCCCCTCTGAAAGCCTTTCAGAGATAATTTTTCTGTCTTTGTAGCACAACCATGGTTTGTAGTGTAGCACCTGAATTCCTTAGACTTGGAAAAGAAAAGCATCATCTTTTTTGTTTTCTAAACACTTCAAAACCCTTTCAGCAAGCAATCTGGGGATCTTCAACGCTAGCAATATTTTGCTGTTATGACTTGACCAGCCTCTTCAGCTGCAGTGAAACTCCTCTGAAGCTCTACTTTTGCACCTACACTAATACTAAATCCTTTGGCCAATTATTGCACACAGATAAATTTAATTTCTAAATTTATAACCTCTCTCCAGGCTGAGGCCTGGCTGCCTCAGCGGTGCAGTGGTCAATGAAAAGTAAACACGTTCATCTGGTTATTTTTCTGAGCTAGGTGAACTTTGTTAGAAGTTAGAAATTGGGGAGTTTCTTTACTTGGGCCTTTCTAGCTGAATTGTCCTGGAAGCCATGTAGTCAAAAATGCGTCTTTGCTTTCATATGGTTGCTCTCCCTTTCTTTGCATTCCCCATCAAAACCAACTTACTAGCTAACTGGAATTTCCCATGTTCCAGCTTGCATCCATTGCCTCTGGTTGTGCACCACTGTAAAGAGTCTGGCTCCCTCTTCCTTATTCCTTCCCACCAGGTAGTTGCAGACAGCAGTAGAAGCCCTGACAGCCATCCTTCACCAGGCCAGGCAAGCCCAGCCCTCTCAGCCTCTCCTGGTGCATCACGTGCACCAGCCTCCAACCATCTTGGTGGCTTCCACTGGACATAATTCAGTATATCAATGCCTGTCTTGTACTGGAGAGTCCAAAACTGGACACGGTACTCCCAGTGTGGCCTCACACGTGCTGAATAAAGGGGAGTCACCACTTTCCTCAGTCCTCAAAACATGAAAACATACCTCAAATAGTGGGAGCAAAAGCAGCCATTGCTGTATTTCTGGGAATGGGAATATCATAAACAGGAATTTTTAAAGCAAAGTAACCTCTTCCTTTCCTGTTTTCAGCTGAGGCTTTAAGTTAAGCACCTGGGAGTTTCTCTTTAGTAGTAGAAACCTGCTTGGGAGCCACACTTTCATGTCCAATTTCCCCTCCTGACAGTTTAGGAGAGGACACAGTACAAAGGGTAGAGGAAAACAGCCACTTTTAACTTTCCTTTCTATGCTTTATTTGCCCACAAAAGCCAAAGCAATACTCTTGTTTAATGTCTTGGGAGCAAGGAAGAGGCGGCATTTAGCCCAGGTGCTGTGTATATGAATTTAAATCATTTGCATTAAGAACTTCGTGATAATAAAGAGCAGTTTGTGCAAAGAAGAAATTCAGTCTGCTTTGCTCTCCCCTGAAGAGAATGCATTTCTCTCTCTGCTGAGTGCACCTCCCGGCATCCCACAAACATATGGTCTCTTACGTGCAAGTGATGCTCACCTGCCTTATTGTCTTCAGCAGAAAGGAACTAAATATATAACAGATGCTCAAGTACCCTGAAATTAATATATTGTGCAAACAGAACTGTCATCACACTCCTTGCAGTCACATTTTTCACCTGTTGTATGCTTGTTTATCTGTAGCTTGTTTTGACAATGTGTTACATATATTTTTAATAGTACTAAACTCATGCTTGGTAACAGACAGTTTGGCAGATAAAGGTGTCTAACCTTCAGACAGAAGAAGACTTGGTCGTTTTTGGTTTTACTTGGAATAGATCCAAATATGATGTCTGGACCTGAATTTGAATTCCTTGTGTTTCAGAAGATCTAAGATCAGACTTCAGGTTTAGACCATCGCAAAACACAAACCAAAACATACATTCTGGCTCCTGACTCAGGTTTGTTTTCCTTTCTCCTTTCCCCATCACCTTCAGCAAGTAGGGTTTGGATGAGGATTTTAGCTGCTCTCATGTTCCTCTTTGCTGAACTAAAGCTGTGTCATGTCAGCAAGTGAGCAATGTCCTCAGGTCTTGCATGCAGTCAATTTTCCCTATTTCATTGAATGTCCAGTCTTCATAACAGAAGAAGAGGAAGGCTCATCCTGCCTTTTACGGCCATGGCTTTTATGACCCTGCTTCTGTCTGTTAGGTGATTTATACTACAACCCTCTTGGCACAGAGAAGTAAGCAGTCGGCCCTTGTGTCCTTCTCCTGTGATTTCCAATGTCTTTACCATTGCTGGGATGGCACTATAAGAACTGGACCCATCCTCTGCTCACCATGTCTTTCATGGCTGTCTCCCGTTCACGGCTGTCGGCTGTGCTACACAGAGCGTATGGTAGGTGTACTACAGGGCTTACCCGCCCCAGGGCTTCACTTGCGGAAATGAAGAGATAGGGAGATTTGTTTTCTCTCTAGATGTATAAAGCTATGGTGGAAATCATGGGTTCCTGGTTAGTTTGCTTGGTTTGAGGGTGTGCTTGTTGCATTGTTGAATTTGATCACAAGGATGTGAACATCCACACAGCAAAGCTATGGCCAAGTGATGAACTCCTGGGAGTAGTGCTGTGCCGCCAAGGGCTTCTGGGACATGTCCTGTGGGCTGCTGAGCTGCTCCAGAGCTCACATGTAGCGCAAGGCCTCGGTCTGTCTGGATGCCCAATGTAAGCTGAGAGAAAGCAATGAAGATATGTTGATATTCAAGGGGTTTTAGCCTCCATCCTCTCTGCAGGATGTTTGAAAGCCTCTCTCCCCAGTGCAGCCAAGTCAGAAGGACCAGCTTTTCCCCAGGTGAGGCAGTTCACTGTGATGGTTAAATGGATGGAGGAGAGAAGCTCAGTTCACACTCAGTGCAATCTGCCGCGGAGCTGCCGTGCCTGACGTGCTGAGCGAGTTTTCTGTCTCTTTGATCCACTTTGGCTCCAGCTCTCCAGCCTTGTCCTATACTTGTGCTGCAAAAGGAGTGACTCCTGCTACAGGAACTAGAAAAGCCACATTGCCCCCACCTCAGATCCTCACTGCGAGGGGACCTGGGGCTGGGAGGGGCATGCCCGAGGCCGTCAGGGCCAGGGAGAGCTGTACCTCCTGCCTCATCAGACAACGAGCCGTTACAGGATTTATGAAAGGGTGCAGACAGCTGGGCCTGGAGGGGTATAGGCTCTGTAGCTCCAAGGGTGGGAATCTCAGATGGAGATAAGCCACTTCTCACACTGCAGGACTTCTGTATGTTTTCTGGGTACATAGGGAGGACAAGACAAGACAGACCCATCCTGAGTGTTTCCTAATTGCCATGCAGGGTTACTCCTTACCCTGCAGCTTGGTTTTCATCACTCCTTATTCACAGGTGCTTGACTCCCTGCAGTCATACAGTGTGCGGAGAGCTTAGGGATGTAACTCAGGGCGATGGCTTCTAGTTGGCAGATGAGGTCTTAAAAACCCTTTTTGTGAATCTAGCCCTAAGAGATGTGTACCGAGCACATGGTGTTGGCAGGAGTTCATTTCTCATGCTTACGTGCTCCTCATTCATAGCTGGCTAGCGCTGTGCACTAACACATGGTGGGGTCATTTTTAAGCTCCGCTGCAGTTTTTTGAGAGCTGTTCCAAGACACCTGTCTGACTCTGGGGCTCTCCTTCCAGGCACTGTGCAGAGGATAGCTGTGTTAACTGACTTGCCTCCCCTTGTACGCTGTGGTTGGGGCACTTAATCCTTAGCACAGGAAGAGGCTGCCTGAGTCCCTTCCCCGTTCTGCTCACAGGACAGACGGCACCTCATCTGCTTCTCCGTACTCCCACCGGATCGATCAGGTCTCAGAAATGGTGCAGTCAAAGGCAGATCTGCACCCGCACGGTCACTGAGACGACACTCAAAGGTAGCATCTTGGTTGGGGAGGGGGAAAGATCTCCTGAGTTTAGCAGACCTGCGGTCCAGCTCCCTTCTCTTTAGCTGCTCCAGTAGCTGCTTTGACTTCGGTGGGACTATCTGGAAAGACAAAGTGAGCAGAGTCTGGCCTTTGACATAAGAGGGAGGGGTGTCTTAGTCCCAGGCTTTCTCCTGCTGTTCTGTGTGTCAGCTGACAAGGTTCATTTGCATGACACGTAATTCCTCATATAACTGGGTACTAAACCACGCCAATCTCATCTTAAAAAGTGACAGCTTCCAGGATCAGTCCCTGCCGCCTCTGGCGTGAGCTGCAAGGTGTCTGGTGGGCCCAGGGGCACCGGTCCTGAGCACGGACTGCACGAGAGCGGTTTGCGGGGGAGAAGGTGCAGATGGTCTCCTGCAGCCCCCTGCTCCGGCGCTCCCCGCGCTCAGGTGGGCCTGGGTGTCTGTTGAGGTCCATTAGGCAGTGGGCAAAGAGCCGGAATTTTAATCTGATGTGAGACAAACAAACCACGCCTTAGATACTGGAAGTTTCTCTGTTTAAACTAAAAGGACTGTGTGTTGTTTTCATGGATTTGTTCTTTTTTAATACTTCAGGAATACCTAGAAGTAACGCAATGGCTGTCCAAGTCCTCTTGCCTTGAAATACTTTGAGGATGAGATAAAACAAAAAGTCTTGTATCGCCCAGAGAATATTTTTAGAAACCAAAAAAAAAACCTTTGGGAGGAAAATGAGGATAATTCTGTGTGTGTGTTTACTTTATGAAGAAATTATCTAAGAACAACTCACCTTTGCAAAACTGTTATGCTATACTACTGTAGTGGGCTGTTAAGCTTCAGCCAATTTCTTTCAGTTCTGTAACTTCCAGGCATGCATTAGGCCACAGAAATGCCTGCCTATGCTTCGCTCTATCTTTCAACTGCTTCAAGTTCTCTCTCTTGTGGGTTTTTTGTGTACGGCTTGATTAAAGGCAAGACTCTGAATTCCTCTTGATTTTGAAGAACACATGACATCTTTGTGCAGTTTTGCAAACAAGCGGAAGTGTAATACTTCTTCACTATAAGAGCAGAACCGTAGAAAATTGGGAACATTTGTAAAGCACATTATATTCTGGCAGAATACAATTTTGATGGGTGTTTCTAAATTCAAGTAATGATGACCTAAGTTAATGTGGCCCTCATTCTCACCTACAATCTCCTGCACTTTTTCAAATGTAGATTTCTGTGGCTATAGTTTAACAATAAATTAAGGCCAACATTGTTCAACACAGGTTTGTATACCAGCAAAAATATACCTAAATGCTAATCCTGAGGCGCTGCAGCTTGCAGGTGCTTTACTGTGTTAGCCTGATGTGATTTACTAGCCTGAGAACAATTTCATGGACAAGGAGTAATTAAATCTGTTCTTACAGCGTCAGCGCGGGTTTGCTAGCAGAGCTTGGCCGCTGAACTGCCTGGCACCCTCTCGTGGGAACTCGCACTGCTCCTCTCCTTCCTTCAGACAGAGCAGTGCAATCATCTTTTTCTTTGCAAACCTGGAGGCTGATTTTTCAACCATAGCATGTCTAATTTCCAAAATCCATTATGGTGCACCTGCAGATGTCAGTATAGCCTAAAAAATATATCCTTAAAAAGAGGGCTCCTAATTAGTGAAGCTTAAGCCATTCACACAAAGCTCCTGACTTCACTCAAGGCTTGGGGGTTTTGCAAGGGAAAAGGCTCCTGCAGTAAGTGTCCATATGTTTCAGTCCACAAAATCACGACAGCTGAAAGGAGACGAATGGGGCGGAGGCTGGAGAACGTGGCTTGCACAGCACAGGTAGGAATGGGTTGGGACTTTTAAGTTTGTGCAGCAGTGGCTGTGGCTCTGGAAAGTGCAGGCCTGGCTTCCCTTAGCGGTGAAGCAGTTGTCCATTGGTGCATCTATGATTTCTCTTTTGGCCGTATTTCTAATAGGAACATGTGCTGAAATAAGTGTTTCAGGACTTGTTATTTGCTTCTAGAACCCACACCCAGCTGTCTCAGCCCAACACAACATTTGCAGATAAACTATGGGCATTTTGCATCACCTTTGTGTGTTTGTAGGAGGTTAAAAGTGTGCCTTTGGATGAGAAGCTGACTCCTTTTTATTTCGTATGCTTTCTGCCTTGGAGGAGAAGGCAATTACAGAGATCAGGTTTCCTGCTCCACTCTGAATTTTTAGAAGACTAATGAAAATGGGATGGTTATTCTTATTTTTTAACTCACGGAGTTAATCTGCTGCGCTTGAGGCCACTGCCTGCCTTGTGCGCTGATGGCTGTGCATCAGAAGTGCTGCCTTTACGACCAGCATGCAGATAGATTATGGGTGGATGTGCAATGGTATCGCTAGCCACAGCGGTTCAGGGGAGGACATGAGAAACAGGACTAGGAGGGAGGAGGTGACGGGGAGGAGAGGGTGGCTGCGGTGGCCACATGAAAAGGTAGTCAGGGTGGCTGCGATCGTGCATCTTCCAGTAAGGAGGTGGCCGTGGCACTGCAGCTGCTGTGAAGCATGAGGCATGGGGTTCCATGGTCTGCCAGAATAGCAGTCTTGCTTCTGCCAGGGCGGACAGAGCGCTTTGCAGGAGGGTTGCAGAAGCATTTGCTGGGTTTCCCTGCAGGCTCAGTGGTGGGTCCCCAGGCAGGGCTGAGTTAGCTCTGTAATGTAAAGCTACATGTATTTACATCATAACTTTGCAGCCTATCCAAGGTAACCTTCCCTGGAACTGAGCAGCAGATGAATGTCAAATAACTTTCTTTTAAGTAACTTCACGCTAAGCCTTTTAGGAGCCTAGCTTACAGCAAATACCGTGGGGATGTAACACAGCAGCAAACAGCCTGTGTGAAGAGCTGGGACAATCCAAGCGTGGTGTCTCCGGCAATTACTCAGAGGAAAAAGAAAAAGACTGTAGCTGGCTGAGCCCATGCCTGGACAAGAAACTGCCTATGTGTGTACGTGTGTCACTCTTTCCCTCCCCCAAAAAAGCGAGGGTGGGTTTTTTTGTTTAAATGTTGGGGGATTGTAAAAATGAGTGTCAGCCAGCACCCCTGATCCTGCCGTCAACCCACATGCTAGCACATAGTCTTTGTGCCCGTGTAAATCAGTGCAGGGACGCCTGGCAAGGGTTTGCCTCATAGAATCATAGAATGGCTTGGGTTGGAAGGGACCATCAAAGATCGTCTAGTCCATCATCCTCATACATAAGCTCCATCCTGTGCCAGTCGTCTATTGTTGGCTAAATAGGGCCCCAGGAAAATGTGTGACTAACAAATGTTTGCGTGTCCTATTTATAGGTTTGTTTATTTATTTATTTATTTATTTATTTATTTATTTATTTATAGGTTTTCGTGTCACAGGCCCTGGGCTGAGTTCTCCTGAGGCTTTCACCAGGACAGGCATTGCAAGTACTTGGTCGGGGTCTAAAATTATGCCAGGAGATCTCAACTCACTCAACAGAAGTGAGTCCAGGTGAAAAGGACGTGGATGTGACTTCTCATCCAGGTGTGTGCGGTAGTGCTTGCCCATGAGCGCGATGCCCCAGCGATGGCTAAGGCAAACCCACCTCTACACCGACAGTGGCATGCCCTGGGAGGACAGATGCTCCTAGGTGTGAAGGCTGAGCTGGCAGTATGCACCGTACCACCACCTGCTCCAGCCTTGCAGAGTTCAGTGCCTATTTGTTGATTAGTTTATCCCCTTAATCTGTGTGTTTTAATCAAATAAAGCAGTACACGCAGGAGCCAAAGACAGCAGAGGAGTGAAACAAGAGCTATTTATTCTACCTAAAACAGCCACAATGAGCAGTTTAAAGCTGACAGCACAACACTAAACAACCAGTGTCTTTGGCTCTGAGAGTTTGCCCTAAGCTGAACGGAGCTAACAGAAGTGCCCTAAGACAGGATTTTGTTTTCTGCTTTGACCATCACCTGTTCGTGGGACAGAGAGGAAAAATTCTGTGGCTCCTCTTGCTAACCTCTCTCCCCTGATGTGGGAGGATACTAGCCCCTGCTGCTCTCAGGCTGAGTTGAAGAATAAAGAAATGACTGTAGGAAAAAGAATCTATGTCTTGTCTTGCTGACCTGCTTCAGATCTCCTGGTTTTGCATATGAATAATATCGAGGTGTGCATCAGACTCAGGTCATACCCCAAGTCCCAGGGGTTAGAATAGGTAGAAAAGCAACCCTTTTGCTCTCTCCTAGGACCCACTGCATCACCACTTGAACTGCTCTTTTCAAGGGTTTCTGATGTTGTGAGAAATTGGGGCCCCGCAGCATCCTTGTGCCTGAGGTCGGGGCAGCAAAGGAGAGGCCGTCAGGGGAGGCTGAAACACCAGTTGCATAATGCTCTGAAAAGTATCATTTTCCCTCCCTGAGCCCCAGCGGAGAAGCTAGGGCTGTGCCTGCAACTGAAACAAGAGCTTTTCAGGAGCCATCTTAATTTTATCCCTTATGATAATCCCTGACTGAGTTGCCCAGTTGCCTATGGCTGGTGGCCAATAGTGGATGCTGAGAGGAAGAATAGGATGAATCTGTCTGTATTGTAGGTAAGTGCTCAACATTCATTCCTACCTGTTATTGCCTGTATTTGAAGCCCTTCTTGATGTCCTCAGTAAACTTCAGTTAAAGGACAAGCCATGAAATCATCTTTTTTTCTGCAAACACAATTTGATGAACGCTGGTGATGCTTAAAATTCAGGTTTTGCTGGAAGTGCAGCAAACCAGAGAGGCAAAAGAGTGCTATGCTGTTGCATGGCCTCGTGTGCCTGGAAAGCACTGTGTGATGCTGAGCTGCCTCACCCCAGCTGCTCTCTGGTGACTCGGGCCCTGACTGAATCTCTAGCAGCTCTAGATCCGGCCGCTCTTGCAAGCAAGAATTCCACCAGCAAAGCTGCAGGCCGGCGAGAGTGAGAGTCCCAGAGGAGCACTTCCCAGCACGGGAAAAATGTGCAAAAGAGAAATTTCCAACTGGAGTGCTTGCCTCTTACTAGGTTTTCGAATAACAGATGTTTCCCTCTGACATTTCACAAAACCTCCTCTGTGAGGTTTTTGTTGCTTTCAAGACAGTTTCCCGTTAAAAGAAACCTATAAAATTGCCTACTGTTTAACACCTGTTTAATATCAAGGTGAGTGAAAGCTCATGAAGCCTGTGCTAGTGCTAAATGACCACTCGCTAAACATGTCACTTCCAGTTTCAGCTCCTGCCTCGCTGTGAACCAGGACACGGCGGCATCTTTGATCTCAGATAGGGATGGGGAGGAGCGTAAGGATGTGTGCAAATACGGAGTCTTGCAGGAGGGTGAATTTGCTGTACTGAGTGGTCTGGCTATGCCAGTATGTGTAAGTACTAACTGTAGCAGCTGTTAAGTCAGAAGTTTTAGAGGAATTGCGTAGTAGTAATTATGGAATAACCTTATTAAGCCTTGTCACTCAAAACCTGTTTAGATCTTGACATATATAGGCTTAAGTACCATGAATGAAGTGGCCTCTTATTTCTTTAATGATATAAATATACAGCATGTTAACTTGAAGGCTTTTGGCACAGCAAGCCTGCAACTTAGTGGCTTATGCCGCAGGGAACAGAAAAACACTGTGTTTTCAAAATACAGTGCTGGCATAAAAGCAACATGACGATGTAATTGCTATAGTCTGCTTTGCACTCTGCTCATGCTTATTGACCCTTCCCAGCTCCATTTGGCTTTTGCGTTTTTCCAGCTTTGTAACCAACTCTTGACCACCGTGGTCTCCTTCTGTTGCTGCATCTTAGGTACTAATTTCTAAGGCAAAACACATCAAAACCTTTCTTTAAAACCCCATGTCTTGAGAATTTTTTTTGCACCAATGTAGCTTCAAAGAGTAGCAGCACATAGGAGAAGAATAAACTCTTCTTTGAATAGTGCAGTGTTAATAGCCCTTTTCTTTGGGAGTGTTCATTTCCTTTCAAATTTGTTGAATCCACAGCTCTACTACCCATCTTTCTCCTCTCACCCAATGTAATCTTCCTTCCTGAGGGTAGTTTTTGATACGTGTAGGGGTTTTGTGGTGTTAGAACATAGTCAATGCAAAATAGCATGGCTTTTGTACTGCCCTTATGCTGACACTTAACTGTCTTCCTTTTATAAATCAGCTAACGGGCGGTAGGATGCTCCGTGGAGGTCTCTCTAGTGAGCCGTCCTTCAGAGCCTTCCGACATGCCCAGAAGAGTCAGGGAGAGAGTAGCAAAAGTCTCACGCCTTTCTGCATAAGACTTGTAATGTTGGGTTTGTTTTCAAATTCACCCTGTGTCTCGATACATCAGGAGACTGAAAAACACAGGCTTAATATCCAACTGGGCTTTGCCAAGGCTCCCAGTGAGCTCCAGTCTGCAAGCACCAGCCACGTCTTGCTCAGCTGGGAGCTGAGGAAGTTGGTGTGCTGCCCACCCAGTCCCAAGGTGCTTAGACAGTTCTCTGACAACCTGCAAAGTGAGCTAAGGATAGTTTAAGATAAACTTCCATTTTCCTCTTCCCTTATTTGGACTTACAGCACAGTCTTAACTTTGTTAATTACTTTCTTTGGCTTGGCAGATTACCGTGAGCGGCACTGTGCCGGGATGACACTATAATATTAATCGCTCAGTGAAAGACCAGTTTAGGGCTTTATATATTTTCTATGTTCCCAACATCTGTTAATAATTTGGGCATGAATGTTCATTTTGTTTTGGCTGTGGGTATAGTCACGATTCCAGTAGTCAATAAACTTGTGATGGGAAGGGAAGAGGCTGAAGATTCACCGCCTGCCAACCACCAAAGAAGGCCTGGAAAGGTTGGGTTTTATTCCCCTCTGCTTTGCAAGAACCTAAAGCCTAAGTGCTCAAAACGTTTTGGGTGCTGCAATGCCACGCCTTACAGCACCCAGTCTTCAGCCGTCTGCAATGTAAAGCCCTTCTTCAGCTCTGCTTTGCCTATGATGGGCGTGTAGTCCCCATGGAAAAGGATAATCCAAGGAGGGTTGCATGACCTGGCACCCAGGAGGTGTATTTCTTAGGGCCATGGGTCCTGCCATTTGGGGGGTTCATTGCCCAGACTTTTTCCTGAAGTAGTCACTGAGGCTAGGCTGAGAGAAAAGGCTTTTCTTTCCAGACCTGGCCAAAGGAAGACAGGATGGCTCCAGCACTGTGCTGCAGGTAGGAGTAGCACCAGTTGAAGAAGTGGGATTTGAATGGTAATTCCCCCCCGTCCTGGGTGGCCATTATTGCTCCCCTGAGCTCTGGTCTATCCCAGGCCAGCAGTGTGGCCGTGGTCTCCTGTCAAGGTGCCCCAATCCCAGAGGAAGAGCACCGTGGTTATCTAGAGGAGGGACGAGGAGCAAGCAGAGGTGCTGGGCCATGTGGCCTGCGATAGACAATGATGACCACTGTCCCCGCAGTTGTGGCCATCACATGATCAGCGAGTAGAGAGCATCCACAGCGTGGGGGCCTCTGGTACCTTCTGAGCCAGGCAAGGAGCTGAAGGCTGGGCTCATCCATGCTGCATGAGTGCTCTGATGAAGCTGGAGGAAAGGGGAGGGCGGTACCAGCAGTACTTATTTGAAGTGCTTATTTGGTGGGAAAAGGGACTTTCAAACACAGATGTGTTTTCTGTAGGGTCTGAACCGAGTATAGAGAAAGCCTCCTAGATCGCATTTCTGAGAAGCAGCAGCTGGAGACAAGGAATGCCAGATTAGGGTCTTCAGGTCAGATTATGCAAGGCTGTGGTTTCAGTTCAGGCCAGCCTGGGGTGTCGTGAAGTTCAACAAGGAGAAGCGCAAAATCCTGCACCTGAGGAGGAACAACCCCATCCACCAGTATATGCTGGGGGCCACCCAGCTGGAAAGCAGCTTGGCAGACAAGGACCTGGGTGTCCTGGTGGTCACCAAGTTGAACATGAGCCAGCAACGTGCCCTTGCGGCAAAGAAGGTCAGCAGTGTCCTGGGCTGCATTAGACAAAGCCTTGCCAGCAGGTCAAGGGCGGTGATCCTTCCCCTCTACTCAGCGTTGGTG
>JAVKLA010000073.1:28930910-29012688 GCA_034782735.1 Sagittarius serpentarius
TAAGGGACTGGAGCATCTATCCCATGAGGAAAGGCTGAGATAGCTGGGATGGTTCAGCCTGAAGAAGGGAAGGCTCAGGGGGTCCTTATCCATGTATATAAATACCTGAAGGCAGGGCGCAAAGAGGATGGAGCCAGGCTCTTTTCAGTGGTGCCCAGCAACAGGACCAGAGGCAATGGGCACAGGCTGAAACACAGAAGGGTCCCTCTGAACATCAAGAAACACTTTTTTACTGTAAGGGTGACCAGGCACTGGCACAGGTTGCCCAGGGCGGTGGTGGAGTCTCCATCCTTGGAGATACTCAAAAGCCATCTGGACATGGTCCTGGGCAGCCTCCTCTAGGTGGCCCTGCTTGACCAGGGGGGTGGACCAGATGACCTCCAGAGGTCCCTTCCAACCTCAGCCCTCCGGTGATTCTGTGATTCTGACTCTGTTTCCAGCAGGGCAAAGCGCCAGAGACCCTAACGCCATGGTTGCCGGTGCCTCCGAGGCATGGTGGCACTGATCGCCTCTTTGGACCACAGGACTCCTGTAACGCTTCCGTGGCTCTTCACCAGTCTGCTGCTGGAGTTACAGCTGTGGCAGGAAAGCTTCACGATGGCCATCGACATGGCTGGCGCTTCCAGAGCACCTCGAGTTAAACATGCCAGCCTGGGGTTAGACGCAGGGCGGACGCTCAGGAATGTCCCTCTGGGCCTGTGTGTTTCAGTGCAGCCTGTAATTTTTTGTTCCTTTCTAATTTTTGTAACGTGAAGAAAGCAAACATGGAAAATCTTGTTTCAATGCCCAGTTTGTTGTAAAAGATCAGGAATGTCAAGGCTGTGTAGCTGTACTTGTTTGGAGGGCTGTAAACAGCCTAGAGGAATCTGTACTGGGTTAGAGGTTTGTCCTCTTTCTTAAAGCTTTTCCTTCTGCTCACTGTTGGAATTAAATAGAAAAAAATTAGAAGCACAACAAGATATTTCTTCCTTTGTAGGCTTTCTATAAGTAACCTTGTGTTCATTGTATAACATTTCTTCGTGTTGCTTATGGGCATTTCTTTACCTGGCCCGGCTGGCTCCCATGTGCTGCCTCGCACCGGGGGGCCGCGGATCCACCGCCGGCAGCCGCTCCCCAGCCGCCTTTCGCCGGCTCCCCTCTACGCGCATGTGCCTGACATTTCAGATGATGGCTTTGGCAAAGTTCTGTGCATTTTGACCCTTTTTTGCAGGCCTGTTTCTGCAGCAGCCGTGGTCTCTGTAAGCTGTAAAGGCAACACAGCGCCCTTGCTTCACCTTGGTCAGCTGCAGCTGGTGTCGTGGTAAATGCAATCCTCCCGTGACCAACGCATGAGATGCAGGGTGGAGGGGTTGGGGTTTTTTTTACTGAGCTGTCTTATCTGCAGAAACATTGCCTGCGTTACACTCTCATCCTGCCTTGGAGATGCATTTGTTTCCTGGTGTGGGTATTTTTGTTTTGTTTTGTTTTCTTTTTTTTTCCCCCCTTGTTATTTTTATCCCTTGCTTCACTTTTACAAAGATTTTTGCTGAGCCTGGTTTCCAGACTGCTCGCGGGGAGAAACACGCTTCTGCAGACACTGTCTCTCGCCCTTCCATGGACATTCCCCACCCCCAGCTTTAACCTGCTGGGCTTATCTCCTTTTTACTCCGTATCCCAGTAATTTAATATTATAGACAATCTATGATAGAGCCCAGCCAAGATGAGGTTATGCCAATTAGGCAAGCTTTTTCTATAAAGACATCATCTTCCTCTTTTAAGTGACGCTGTTACTTGAACAAGTGTGTAAATCTTGGCAATGCAGTGCAGAGTTATAAATAATTAAACAATTATTTTGACAAACAAAGAAAGACACACCTCTGATTGATTGATATTTTTGGTGACATGAACATGTTTCTCGCAGAAGCCTTAATTTGTGCATACTTTAACTCTAAATACAGTGAATATTAACTTCTCCAATGGCTCGGTTACAATGGGAATCTCTATCTTGCCTGTCCGCACAGCTTCAAGAAGGGTTGTTGAGCCAAGCACTGAAATAAAGGGAACTCTAAAATTAAAGTTGCTAAAATAACTTAAATTTTGTCCTTTGACCCCCAGTGCTTGTGCCCCACAAGGGGAGGTGTGGAAATCTCAGCTAGCACATTGCTTCCCCTCAGCTGGAGCAAGTTCAGGGTGAGGATATTTTAGCTGGCAAACTCCAGCCAGCATTGATTGCCTGTGTGCACTCTGAGAGTTTTCAGAGGCTCAAAAATTGGCCAAATTTGGTCAGGCCACGTGGAGACAGCAAAGGCCCATCACCAACATGAGACTGATCTCTCAGCAGGTGTCTAAATTTCTCCCTTAAACAACAGATGTGCTAATGCTCCCTCATGAAGGGTCTGTCACCTCAGGGTCTTCCCTTGAGCTCTTTCTGAGGCTTCTCTGGGCAGGTTTTGTCATGGCTCCTCTCAAAGATTATGAAACAAAACAGAAATTCCACATAGCAAACCTGGCCAAATTTTTCAACTTTTGATGGTTTTATAATCCACTGGAAAATGGTCTTATATTAAATAATTTTGGACAGCCTGAACTATTTATGATTATAAATACTGAGATGCTTTGGGAAAGGGGTAGGGGAAGGTGAGGGATTCTTGCTGAAGGATGGGAAACACAAAATGAAGGGTGAGCAAAAAGAAATGGAAGGAGATGGAGAAAACCAAGAATAATTAAAAAGAACTAAAGGTGAAGGCAAATTATAGCCTTTTCCATGTATGAAAAAAAACCCCAAACTTGTGCCAGTGGTTGAGCTTGGATGAAACACCGCTAAGCACCTCGCCTAACCGTGTCCCGCTCCATGGTCCTGCAGCACGGCCAGCTGGTGCCAGGCGCTGCGACGTTAAAGCAGTATTTATCTCATCTCCTCTGTCGCAAAGCTCATTTTAAGCCCTGTGTGTGACTAGAAGCTGCTTTCAGCCACTTTCTAACCAGATAGCTGCTCCCTGGCCCAAGCAGGGTACCTCCTTCTGTGAGGGTGGGTTGGGACGCAGGGAAGATGCGCCGAGCGTGAGACCTGAACATGCTTCACAAGCATGGTCTGTGTCTTTGGCATACTCCTTTTTTCTTCCTTGCTCTTTTGGCTCATCATGTTTAATGGCACACAGGTCTTAGTTCCTCTTCTTCCCCTCCCTGCAAGCCGCTGTTATTTTGGTGTCTCATCAAATACCCCTGTTAAGACTGGGCAGAAGGTGGTGGTGCGGTGGTTTGCCGACTGGAGCCGGGGGAGCTATGCGAACAAAGTATTTTCTGGCTGAAACCGTCAGAGCAGCACTAGTCAAGCCAGTGCTCGCCCCTGTCCCAGGCAGAAACCTCATCTGCTCGGCTCTGTGCAGTGGCAGGGTGTCACCAGAGACCTCTGTTAGGGACAAAGAAGAGGACCAGGAGCTCGTGGCAGCTGCGGGGAGAGGCAGCACAAGCCTCAAGCGATCCTTTTTGAACTTGGTGCAGCATCTAAATGAAATGCCCCTCTCTAAGAACCACTTCATATTTCCAAACTGTGCTGACTTGTGGAGCTGATGCAGTCCCTTATTTCAAGCAGGTCTGCTCTGTTAGGCTGCCTTTCAAACAGATCTACGCTGCAAAGATAAAAGATGCTAAGAAGTATGTCTTACAGCTGCCTTTCAGACTCCACTCTCTCCTGTATTAATCCAATAACATGTAAGATGATAGACGGGAGTTCTCAGGAGATGTCATACAAAGAGTTCACTTTAAAACAAACAAAAACCAGCCCAGTTTTGAAAATGAATCTGTTACAACTCACAGAGCCTCTGGCCTCAGTAGCTCTGGCAAGCCTAACTTCAGTGGAGATTTAAAACTAAACAGTGTTCAAATACACACAGACAAGAGGTGCAAAATGTGGATCCAGATTGTGTGGCCACCCAGACCCAGGCCCCAGGCTTGGGAGGGATGGAAAAATCAGCACTGGGTAGCTGCACTGACTTGCATGAGCCTGAAGATGCTTTTTGTCCTTCCTGACTTTTGAGGCCTTTTAAATATACAAGATTTTTTAAATAATGCGTTGGAGTCGTCACCCTGTTTTATTAGCTAACCAGCTGGAGTGGGTGGTGGTTGTTTATGACCTTAGTGAATCTGCCCTTCGGAATGGGAGGACTGCATGTGAAGCTTAATTAAAATTGGCAAAGCACTTTCTGCCCCGAGCTCCCCCCGCCCCGAGCCTCTGGTGCAGCGCAGAAGGGACGGCACGGCCTCGCTGCTGACCGGGGGTGGCAGAGACGAGGTGTGGAGGGTAACACCCATCCCATGTGGGAGCGGCAGCACGCTCAAAAGCATCCCCGTGGGGCTGTAAATGCGTCAACGTCAGAGCTGAGGCTGCATACGGGGAGGGGTGGGGGGGCAGCTCCCAGGTAGCCGGTCCAACAGAAATCTTTTCGGCACCAGCCAAGGGCAACTTCTGAAAAACGGGGTGGTGTCTGCGCGCTGCTTTTATGCGCTTGCACATCATCGTGTGCCGAAGGGGCGAATTTTTGAAACATTCTCTATTTTCCCTGTTTGCTCTGGGAATGGACAAATATTTCACATTAACTGTGTTCTGCCAATTTTTGTCATGAGAGCACAGCCTCCGAATTGTAGAGCCTGTGAATTATAGTGGTAAACGCTGTATTGCTTTGACCTTTTGAAATGTCTCCGGCATGATTGGCTGCCTGCACTCCCCTTCCCCCAGAGGTCAGGCAGGTTGTAAATATAGGCGAAATGGAATAGCCAGATAATCAAATTGAACCTATTTCACTGCAGTGCGGTGCAATCACGGCGCAGTGAAATTCCATCAGCGTCGGAGGCTGCATTTTGAGCGCCACGGAAATCGCTTTGTAACTGTCCACGCAACTCGAGGAGCAGTGTTTACCATCTGCAGCGCTGTGGGCACTGCATTTTTAAGCCTCTTTTAGCCAAGAAAGAAAGAAATCCCAAAGCCACATAAAAAAGAAGGAGGAATAGGCTGCCATTTAAAAAAAAGCACATAATCTGAAAACAATTACCATGATATATAGGATGATTGATAAGTTTTATTTGCCTTGGGGTTTTTTCCTTTAAAAATGCTAAAATGATTCCTCTGCTCCGGAGCAGATAACAGAATTGCTTGCTGCATCACCTGAGCTCATCTTCTTCAAAGAATAAGTACTTTAGTCATTATTTTAGCAACAGCATTGAAGTGCAGCGCGTAAGCAGCAATACAAAAAGCGGTACATAACTCTAGCTGTGCGTGAGGATAATATTTAGGAGCAATGTCCTCTGACCAAGCGAGATGAAAATCTGGACGTTGAAATCTGTGTAGATGATTTTTCCGTCGTGGGAGCCAAGCGCAGCGCTGTGCTTCTGTTGCTCGCAAGCCCAGCGATGCTAGCGGTAGGGTAGCAGGGCATAATTAATGTTTACTTATAATCAGCATCTTTCTGTGCCAGCAATCATGGCAGACTGAAACTAAGCAGGGGAACCAGAAACCCTGCTGCTTTGAGCTGTCTGGAACAATAATTACACAGTGCCACGGCACCTCTGGGAGTCTGGCACCATTTATCCTCCCCAACTCTCGGCGCTGGTTACCTGCCACGGAGCAATCCCCAAAGCAACCAGTCCTCAGCATCATTTTCATACAAAAGCTGGTGAGAATGATAATGGCTATGCTATTGCTCTGCCTTCAGAAAGCCGGGCTGATGGCTTAATTGAGGTTAAAATAAGCTCCAATCAGAGAGGTAAAAACCTAACAGGACTACTTAATCTTATATAAATACAAGAGAGATACAAGTGCATGAGGAGAGAATAATAACTGACTCTGGTAGGGTTTCTATGGAGAATAATCATTAGCCAGGCAGTGAACAGATTGGACTGGGAGCAGGCTATTTAGCATTCATGCCCTGGTGGTAAAGGCTTTGAGCTGGAGGCTAATTTGAATTTTAGGGTTAGGTTTTAAAAGAAAAAAAAGCCCCCTGTCTGGAGCAAAGCAGCGTCATACTCATTTTTGCCCTAGACCGTGCTGAAGAAAACCGACTGGCTTTTACCCTGTGACCTAAGTGCGGATTGTCTAACGTAAGGGAGAAATAATTGCAGGACAGAAAGGCGTTCGGTTGACTCGGGAGCTGGGATTTGCCCTCCCCAGGGCAGTGTCCCCTAGCCCTGTCTGCCCCCTAAAGCCCCCCTGTACTCTTTGTAAGGGAGAGAAGGCAGCCAGCCCGCCTGCCTTTCCCCAGCAGCACTGGGAATGCTACCAGAAAAATAAATGAGAAGAGAATATATTTTTTGCCTTACAGTTTCAGTCTCAGCACTAATTCCCTTTAAGAGCTTGAAACTAAAATACTTATTCTTTGGCAAATCACTGGAAAGGTTTGGCAAAACTCAGATGTTTTTATTTTTCAGGCTTGTAGATGGTTGCTCATCTGTTTTGGTAAGTTAAACTAGAAGTTAGATTTCAGAAGTATTTGAAAACACTTCTTGCATGCAACAGCATTTCAAATCCAAACTAACATTTCAAGCCTTTTCTGCTCTGTTTGTTTACCAGCTGCTTGCAAGAGTGGTTTCTGTTACAATTACTTTCTTTTAAACAGACTATGTGAAAAAATGCAATAACTAGCCGGAGACGTGCAGATCCTGCCAAAGTATGGTTTCTAGGCTCTGTTTTTCTTAGTGTGTATCCCAGAGACGAAGCGATGTCTTTCCTCCACCAGCAGCTCAGCTGACACAACCACATACCAGCTGCTGCGGGGATCCGGCCTCTAGATCTGTAGCTGGAGAGAGATAAAGTTAAAGGCATATGTGATATTGCTGATTGTATTTCAGGGTTTATTTTAATGTAACTTGAGATCCCTTCTCTCCTGCTGCTTTTTGCTTATAGCTCAGTATTTGGTAAAGCGTATCTTGTTATTGCACAATTTCAAAATCGTGTTCCATCCACCATGGAAGACTCTGCGGTTTGCTATGAGCTTCTGCAATGATTTGCTTAATGGCTTTGCTTACACCTCCCCATTTTCCCAACCTTAGCTGGAAGTCCCTCAGCTTATGTCCATCAAGAGATAAAAATAAACTGTAGGCTGCAGCTCGGTGTAGCTGGATGCTCCATTACTGTTGCGAATTGCAAGAGTCCTCAGGAAAGCAGTGAAAAATTACCCCTCTCCAGGCAATGAAAAATGTCAGGAGCCTCGCGGTCTCTGAGGCCTTAACGGAGAGTAATTATGCTGCGAACAGATTGCTGGGTGGCGGAGACCTCGCAACACTCTCAAAGGGAAGACTACGAGACCCCTTTAACAGGGCGATCAGAGCCCTCGCACAGCACTTTTAGGGAGAAAGCAGGTGAGGATAAAAAGACCATATGCCCAGACCGGCTGGCTTCGTTGAGGTGAGCGGTCCTGTGCCTTCCAGGACTACTCGCAGCCAAGAAAATAAAGGATAAACATGGCCCAACAGATAATTGGATGGGTATTTTTAACAGACCAAGCTGCGACCTTAATTCTGCTGGTAGCCAAGCCCTGCAAGACAGTTGAACAAAGAGAAAAGGAGCGTGAGGTCTCAGGCAAGGGAGGGGATTTGGCCAGAATTTCCCCGGGAAACCCGCCTGTCCCTGGGCTGGCGAGCGTCGCCTGTCTTCTCCCAGGCACTCTTCAGTCAGAGGATCCAGCCCACCCTTGGCCCAGGCTGTTGCCTCCGGCTCGTGCCGCAGGTTCTCGTGGCTGGCTTGGCGAGGAGCTGGGGCCCTCCTGCCCACCCGGAGCTGCATCCTGCGTACAACTCAAGGAGCGGGATAGGAAGGGGGGATTTTTGCAGCCTGGTAGCGTTCATGAGTGTGCTCTGCAGAGGAGAGGTAATGAGGACGATGACCAGGACCAAGGACGACTGATGCACTCAGGTCAAGGCAATTCTGAAGCGATTTGTGCTTAATGGCTAACAGGGGCCAGAATTTGTTAGATATTTCACCTCCCTAGGAAAGAGTCTGACAGACCCAAGTTCGTTATCCCGGGAGAAGGTGACAGTGCTGTTCTGCTGGATCGAACAGGAGTGGGGTTAAGGTTGCAAAAAGAGGACTAGAGTCTTCCTAATTATGTCTTCCCTCTCTTTTCAGCGCTTTAACTATAAAAAGTGATTCTGTGCAATAGCGCGAGGTGCTGTCGGCCACCTTGGTGGGGAATTGGGCTTTGGGGGAGGGCAAAAACTTTGCCAGGGTTTGTTTGCAGGGCAGGTGGGAGGGGGCCCAGATGGTGGTATCAAAGGAGCAGTAACTCAGTCACTGTGACTCCACCATCTGCTCTGCCCTGGGTTATAATTTCCAGCTTCACCCAGAGTTTTGTGGCTTGATTGGGGAACACTTCGAGTGAATAAAAAGGGAATCAGAGGCTCTGCTTTGCAGACCTTGAGCTGTCCGTCAGGAAGGGGACTCGGGCACACCTTCCACACAGCAAAGCACTTGGGGGGGAAAAGATTACTAGTCCCCAAACTACCACTGCATGGCTTTGCAATATTTTCTTTTTGCGGTTTAAATCACAGCTTTTCAGTAGTGTGCAGCCTTTTCATGGGTGCCTGGAGACAAAAGGAAATTCAGGTTTTGCCATGTTCTTCCCAGTGATGCAGCTGCAATGCTGATCACCAGCGCAGGCGAAACAGTAATACAGAGGTACGTACCTTCAGTTTGTCAGGGAAATCTGCTAGACCAGGCCAAATCTGCTAGTACCTTATTTTTCATTTAATCTTGGTTTTTGATGTTCAGAGCCTTAATTTTTTGTACATAATTATAAGACGCTGAGAACCTCTTCAAGTTAAATAGTTCGTTGTCACAACAAGATTTGTCTTGAAAATGACAATCAAGCTAAATGCATTCGGTGTTTCTGTCTCCAAAAAGCTCTTCCAGCTGCCGCAAGGTAGCTAACAGCACTGTCCTTCAAGTGTTGGCTTTCATGCCGTGAGCAGAAATGTAATTCCAGCTTTTCCTTGTCTCCCTGGTGCGCAGCCGGCGGGGCAGCTCTTGCCCCGACGACCTGACCCACAGAAGATACAGGTTAGGGCAGGACAACGTGGCAGCTGCCGCGGGTACAAGGGGTCTCGGCAGGAGCCGCAGAGGGGTGCGGTACCGGCAGCAAGCAGGGGAGGGGAACCCCAGGGTCAGCCCCAGTTTGTGGCACTGGGCCCGTCTGGGGTGTTAGCGAGGCTTTGGAATGCGCTCCTGGGAGACAGCGGCAGGTTGTGCTGGGGCTGCTGCCGCTGTCGGAGACAGCTTCTGAAAGCGATTCTTCCTCTTCCCTCTCCAAAGTCTGTATTTTGGGGGTCGGTGCGGTCCCTTTGCGGTGCCCTGGTGAGAGCCAGGGAGGCGGCTTGCTAGTGTTGCTTCAGGCTACATCGCCCTCACCCACTGCCCAGCCCTTGGAGCTGCGCTTTCTGCCCGTGCTCTGGTCCCTGGTGCTTCAGCAAAGCTTTTGTTCGCATGGACAGCAAGAGTTGCAGTTACCCGGGCATTGATGTCACCCAAACCTGTCGTTCTGGAAAGGAATAAGAGTAAACGCCTCAGCTGCACAGTCCTAGTGCAGCTGCCCATGACAGTTCTCCATTCCCCGCCGTTCATTAACGCCGGTTTTCCTTGCCAACACTTCCGAGTAGATGTGTAAATTTCGGAGCACTTTGATATACATCAGCTCCTAATCTCAGCTTTTGCTCCTTGCAAGGACTCGTCCCTGCAGATGCCAAGCACACCTTTCTCCCTCAAAACCCTACCAGGGCAGGCAGGGGCCTCCAGCCTGCAGCGAGTGCTAGGGCATGGTAGCTACAGCATTTGCCCTCAAGCCGCTCTGCTGTATCTGTACCAGGGCATAGGAGCCTAAGCGCAGGCTAATCGCTTCAGGAAGAAAAATGTGCCTTGATTGCTGCGCAGCTCCAGGGGTTGTAAGGTTTCTAGTCCCAGAAGCGGCTGGAAATCGGGGATTCAGGGGCACCAGACCAGAGCTTCTGTGTCAGCCGACAGTGGGAGTTTCCAGGACACACCAGTGGGGTTGGACAAGCCCATAAAGCAAAGGCTGGGGATAGCCTGGAGGGTGGGCATCAAAGGGTGAAGGGGAAGTGAAGAATATTCTGCAACTTACTTTTATTTAATAGGCGAGTGCTGAAGGCATCTCCTTGAGGGGGATGTGAACTCACACTTCCCTGTCCCATGCTCGAACCAGCCGGCTGTGTGACATCCAAGGGAAGATTAAGAGGATTGGGTTTGCTTAGTCTAGAGAAGGGAGAAGTGAGACGCAGTAACCTTTTATAGTTTCACGGACTGCCATTGCGTGCGGCGAGACGCAGAGGAAAATAGCTCACCATATACTTTGCAGAATGGGATAAAAGCAATGGATAAGGACAGAGAAAGGAAAAAAAATGAAAGTAAGCGGCAGCAAGGGCTACTTAGATGTGCAAAAAGAAAAACTTTCTGAGTGGGATGAGAGTTACGTGCTAGATAAGACTGTCTGGGAGACTCTCCCCTCTCTGTCAGTGGAGGCCTTTAAGAGCAGCCCAAACCGCTGCTGGGCCTGGGAGAAACCAAGCAGGAACAAGGAAGCCGATGGCTAAATGGAAGGCTACATGCCAACTTCATTGATAGATTCTTTAAAACCAGAAAGGACCATTATAATCATGCTGTCTGGCCTGCAGCGTGCCACAAGCCTTAGCTCATGACCTAGCAAATTAGAAAGGTAGCAGGAAGGAAGGAAAGGTGCTAGTCCCCACCTCTGGCTTATACAGCTGGGGCATCTCTTCTGCCGTCCAAGACTGATGCTGGCAAAATGGAGTTTGCCTTGCCAGCAACAGCGGCACTCAGCGCTTCGTTGTGCTGCATCCTGCCCTCACGTGCTGAGGCTTTCTTTTTATCTCAGGGACGTAAAGAAAGCCCAGACTGCATTAGGACAACCACCTGGGGAGTTAGTTATGATTTTTTAAGAGCTAATGATGCCGCCCACTGTTCAATGTTTATAATAAACAGTCTTCTCCCCCTCTTAACTAAATTGTGTATATACAGGGGAAGAAACTGTACCCATGGACACCCTGAGCACTTGGCTTGTTGCACAGACCTCCTGTACTCCACAAATAGGACAGGTGGACAGAAAGTTATTTATTTTCATGCCTTTGAATGGTGCAGGCTGGGAAGCTCAGGCAAAAGAAGGGGACAAGTATGATCCTGGCCTATAGCCACAACGTTTTAATGCAGACCTGAAGATTGTGCAGTCCTCCTGACAGCTGGCTCACAGCTCAGCCTACACAAGTGGTACGGTTGGTGATTCAGTGGTTGCATGGAATTACATTGCTTTCCCTCAGTCTCGCGCCAAATATAATACCTAATTGCTTAGCTTATGGACATTTCTGCAACACAGGAGAAGAACAGGCACTCTGGGAAACAGGGAGGCAGCACGTAGCCTGCTGTAACTATTACCTGGAAAGGACGGGTTTTATAGTTCTTCTAGTCTGGGCTTTTCTTCCCCGGCCCCTCCCCCCCCTTTTTTTCGTTTACTTTACCATTTAGCATTAACGCTGATGACTGCTTTTTAACGAAGTGTCCATGGCCGAGTGGCCCGTGCCTCAGCTTCCGCAGGCGAAGCAGTGCTCTGGGCAGAGCACAGCACATTCCAGCCCCCGGGCTCCAGGCTGTTGTACAAATAAGGAAGCAAACGGCCCAAGTCGGATCGACCTTCAGTGCAGCAGGGATAGCAGGTGGGTGGATGCAGGAAAAGGAGAGATGAATAGGAAAAGAAGTCTTATCTTTAGAACTCCAAAGACAACACTTAGAGCAGGACTAGCATATCGGCAAGAACAGCACTTCAGCCACGAAACAGCCATTTCATAGCGGGAAATACGCTGGCATCCTCCGTTGTACATAATGCTTTAAGGGAGTGCCAGAGGAGAGGCTCTACCTCTTGCACAACCACATCTCCGTTTTTCTTCCCAGAAGCAAGCTGTGAAGTTGAGCAGGTCTCACGCCTGCGTGTTGGCAGAGGCCTCGCCGAGGCCAGCGCCCACAGAAGATGGGCTCGCTTGGTCCCGGGGGAGAGCATGCCTGCCGCAGGCAGGCCAGCCTGGTGGCAGCAAGATGTGCCTGCAGACACAGCGCTGCCCAGCCCAGGCTGGTAGGAAAGTTTCCTTGGGAAAAGGTGGCTTTCAGTTCTCTTTCTAGGTATAGGTACCTCTTTTTACTGGAACAAGTAGCTAGGCAGGACACTCACGTGCAGGAAGCCAACAAGCCATCACCAGCTCAGCATCACCCTCTCGGTAAAGAAAAGGCAGAGGGCACTGGCACATCGGTGGCCAGGTAACACCCCGCCAGCCATTTGTCTGCGGCACACGATGAAGCAGACAAGCTGACCGATGTTTAACATTTATCTTCTAATGCCCGATGTAAAAAATGACAGCTTTTATTTATGGTATTGAGGTTTTTTTGGAGGACAGCTGTTTCTTTCACATTATGAATTAACAAACTATTCTGAGCAGATTTGTACCATACATACAAATCTAAACTGGTTATGAGGACAGTTTAGCTTGGGCTTTTTTTTTTTTTTCCCCTGCATACTCTCCCACTTTTCAGCTTCATACATTTCTTCCTTCTGGTGTACCGAGGTTGTAACAGACAGGGCTACCCTTGCTCTTCAGGATCTGGTGCCACAAGGTTTGGATCTCGGATGGGGCACTCAGTGCCACCAGAAAAATACTGCCAAACTGAGAACAAGTTTATTTTTGTATTGCACAGATGCTGGTTGTGCATTCACGATTACATTGAAGGAACATAGTTCTTGACTCCCATTAGCACTCAGGTGTTTGTGTCAAGTGAACCTGGACACCAGCACATCACTGAGGAGCTGACACAGAGGAGCCGCTCTGGAAAAGTCTGGAGAAAGGCGGGCACTGCCATTTTGCAATTGCACTTGAACTCCACCTGTTTACAGAGCAACTTACCCTTACAAAACATAGCCAGGCCTGCATCTGCATTGTATGAAGTGGAAAAAGAAGAAAAAGAGAAAATAAAATAAAATAAAAAAACCCAACCCGTGCTCTTGGCAGGCTGGCTTTCTCCCAACTCTCTGGCCTGGATTCCTGTAGATTTTCTAAGTGACTGTTTCTTTGCTATCGCGCTTGTCCATCACATCTGCTTTGTCTGGTTGCCTTCAGTGTTTTGCATTTACTTATTCCCACACTAAGGATCTGCTCTCCCCTTCCCCAGCCAACTACATTTTAGTGCAATAAGCTGCAAGATGAGGATCTACAAGAAATAAACCTGATGCTATCCCTGCTTGTTCCACTTCGCAGCTCTGAGTTTGCCGAATACAACACAGATTTCTCCTCTTGAAAGAAAGTAATAGCCAAGCACCTTAACAAACTCAAATCCATTTCAGGAGGTTGTAGGAAACTCTAATATTGGAGCTGCCGTTTAATTCTCAGGCAATAAAAAGGACCAAGAGGCTGAGTTGCCTCTGAATGTCTTTCATGTTGGTTTGTTACACAGTGAGATCTTGTTTTACAAGTGCTCTGTTTACAAGAATGCCGGGGAGGGGGGGAATGTTCATTTAAATCCCACAGTCACATAGGGCTACTTTTGTAAAGGTCTGATCCAGTCCTACCAGCTGCTTGCCCACAAAACTTTGCAATTGTGGAGGCTAATTAAGATTCTTCAGAGGAGCTCTCCTCTCCCCACCGGTTGCAGAAGGCCTCATTAGACATGCTGTACCTCCCCCTTTGCCCAGCAGAATGCCCCACTGTGCTTGGTTTATGTTATGGCTTATGAATTAACCCATTGATTCTGAAAATATCACTACTTTGGGGCTAAATAAAGCTGTTCCCTTTAAGGGGAAAAAGTCAGGGCTCCATATAGGAATAAACTGATACTGTATTACCTACAAACTCCCTTCTCTCTCACGCTGCGAGTCGAGGATTCATTTGCCAGGATACAATGGGTTTAGCACAAAGAGAATTCACCGTGGCTTTCTGTGAAGGTGGGGAGGAAAGAGTGACCTAGCCACGAAGCAGGTTGCTTTATTTACATGCAACTCTTGATTTAAAAAAAGTTTACATGAAATGACTGTATATTTGCCTTGTCTTTTTTGTGTCCACCTTTCTCTCCAGCTTAAAAGTGAAGAAACCTGTAACTGGTATTGATCAAGCATGTCTGCGAGTTGCTTGGTACTAACACTGCGTAGCAGAACTACGGAGCTAAACACAGCTCTAGAGCTGGGACAAAATTCCAACTGGCACTGATACACAATATTGGACCCCCAGTATCTTTGAGTGGTTATTGCTGCAAAAGCTTATATTCAGTCTTAAATTCGTTTTAAATCAGAACCAAATCTGATTTAAAGCCCAAACTGAGGCATATCTATAAACTGAATTATGTTTCATCCAATACAAATAGCTTTCCCCTGCTGTTTGAGCAAAAGCCTGGTTTTGATTTTTTAAAAGAAAGCTAACTGCAGGAACAAGACAAGGCATTTCAAGGAGTAAAGAAACCCAGTGTGCTGACATACACAGTTCCAAGTTGGTTACAAGCAGAACACCGTCAGCTTGGATGGCCTCCTCTTCCTGAATGTTTCGAGTGTTTAGCTACCCCTCTTTCAATTAGAAAGAATACTCTCCCCTCCCCAAATGAAAAATGAGAACATTCAAACATATGACAACTTCACTGCACAAAACCGTACTATATATTGTAATAACAAAATGCTTTATTTTGGGGGAATACAAGGTAAATTGTGACATCCTCATTATGATATTGTTTTAAAAAGGCATTCTTTCTTTGAAAAACGTAACACTCATACAGAAAAGGTGACCTGTGGATAAGCCCTCTCATTTAGCAGCGGGGATTCTTTTTTTTTTTTTTTTTTTACAGATGAAGTTGGGATTTGAATAATCTACAGCAACAGATTTCAACTTTGTTGGTAGTTTCTAGTAGCTTGGGGCACACCTGCCACTCAGCACTGCTCTGGTTTGACAGCCTACCAGGAGGCTGACAAGACAACACGGAGATGGAGCTTTCACAGTTCTCGCCCAGGTCGCTTTGCAACAAACCACAAGACTTCACCATTACCACAAGACAACAGTGAGAAAGCCACAAGGTAACTCATCTTCTCTTTTATCTCCGAAGACTTTTCATGCAAGCCCTATGCTGAAATTCTCATACCGTTCATCTGATTACACCTCGGTACTTCACCACACATCCCCTTTGCTGCAAGCCAGAACTGTGTTGTGAAAGCTATACAACAGATCAAAGGCAAAATACAATTATTTCCCCGATGTATCTGCTTTCTGTACAGCAGGTTCCAAGTAAGTTGAGATGTTTTAAAAGACCATAAATTGATATCCATAAATTACTTCTGCCCTCTCTGAACCTTATGTTAGAATTTAAGTTGTTAAAAGAAAGGGACTAGGAAGTTCCTAAAATCATCAGGTTATAAAGTAAGCATCTGCCTTTAAATCCAGCATGACAACTCTTTGCCACAAGTAGTATCCATGCTAAGCAGTAAGATACATCAGTCTTACCATTTAAAGGGGGTTCATGTTGTCTGAAGCGGGAGTGGCAAACTCTAAAAGAACTAGCAGTTTTCTTTATTCAGGTTAGACATAACAAATATGTCAGATACAGCAGTTAGTCTAGAAAAATACATTTAAAAAAATCTTCAGCAGACCATGCTCCCTGTAACAAAATCTTTTCAAAACCGATTTTACAAATTATTCTACATTAATGTAAAAAGAAAATCTTAAATTTAGCATCATGGATTCCATCAAACATCTATCTATCAAAACATGAGTTTCACTATTTGTAGATGTTAGAATTCTTAATACATTTTTCTAATGTATCCTGTACATATTAAATAACCTAAAAGGCTCCTCTTGTAGTGCATTAACAATTTAGCAAGCACACTCAGTATTTCTCCAGTACCATTTGCATTACAGTTATTTGTCTGCAAATGTAATTAACATCTAAAAGTGCACACACTTAGGGCCCCCCCCCCCCCCCCCAACCTGTTTCCCTGCTGAAACCCAGACATCCACTGGAAACATTATGCTACTGTAGCTAATCTACCCATGATTAGAAATATGTGACTAAAGTATTCTTAAACTATACAGGAACTGAATTATATACAAGAATCAAAAGGACAGCCTGTATTTACATCAAGAAACTTCCACTACCACAGCATTATACCAAGAACTCAATACAGTGTTACAGTCGGTATTTACTTAGGATTCTAGCTTTAAAATCAGTATAACACAAAACTTAGCTCAGGAAATACCCTGAAAAAATGAACATGTTGATTAAATATGACTTCTGTTATGCCACAAGACAAATATCCGTTGCTGGATATTCTTACAAGTTCAGTGTTTGAAGTCGTGTGCTGTTCTATAAAGCAACTAAGAAGTTCCAGAAAGGTTGCTGGGGAAAGAAAACAGAAAGAAAAAAGGAGAAAAAGGAAAAAAAAAAAAGAGGAAAAGGACAGCAGATATCAAGTGAAGAATTAGATTTGAATAACTAAACCAAACTGTTAGCACAAGTTTAAGACAGTCACTGCATGCAGAAATCCCTTGGAAAAGTGTCATACAGATCCGAGTAGGTTGTAATACACAAGCTTAAAATGTAACTTCACTGAATTTTTCCATACCAGTTGGTAGGTCTTTTCCCTATCAAGTGGAAGAATTTTAAGATTAAATTCCAGATTATCCAGTTTGAGATTAACAGCTTTACTCTCCAAGAAATCCAGTGTATGAACCTATATTACATTTTTCCAATGCTACTTTAAAAAAGGCAAACTATAAACTTTTGAAATCACTTTTTACATTGAAATTTCAAAGAAATCCAAAGTGTTGTCTTTAATTTGCATTAAAGTGGTCAAACATTTCTCCTGTTTCTCCCCTCCCCAAAAGTGCAAAAAACAAGTTGCTGCTTGGTCCACAAACACAATACATCATGTACAGTGAGAGATTTTTCCTTCTGATGGGAGTACTGCTGCCAGCCCATCACTTCCAGTTTCTACTCCAAGAAAAATGTCAGCGTCCAAAGATGGAATTCAATTCCAGCAGAATTAATTCCACAATCTGATTCTGGTATACTGTGTGGACTGCTATGTTACCAGTCTCTTTCTCTGGTTTTAATAAGGTTGGACCAAAAACTATTGCTACACTTTGATAGGTCATTCGGTTCTTTTCTCCATTTTCTACAACTCTGAAAGAGAAAATAAAAATACACAAAAAGAGGCTTATCAGTGTTAGAATAAGAGGATGACAGGAAAAAAACACAGTCCAAAGCAAATGACTATTCACAGTATTTATTTAATGAGCTGTCTTGTTATTAGGGCACACAGCTGCTGTGATTCCCTTCTCTGCAGAAAAGTTTTGTTTTGAAATCCTATTCCTGATCCTCTCACAATCCCTCGAACGAAAGGACCTGGCAGTAAACATCACAGCTATGACACGTGCTGTCTGAAGTCTGTCTGGTGCTCTGCAAGCTTGTGTAAATACAGACTGACACACTGTTTTCATCTAGTCCAATACAGGCAAGGAAAATGCACTGGGAACAGGCACCTAGTAACTTTTAATCAGTTTATTTAGCATTAAGGGAGGATCAGCAATACAAAGCCTTTCCTTCTATCTGCTACTTACCTCTTCAGGTGTCTAAAGAGCACCTGCATAGTGTCCTGATTTGGTTTTGGCAACTGTTTGATTAAATCTTTAACAGCATGGACACGCTGCCTTGGTTCTTGTTCTGCAAAAGGATGAGGTGTAGAAGCGAAAATTCAGTATTTTTGTTTAAAACCTTAGCGTAAAGTTTAACAGGAGCGGGAATCAAAGCGAATGTTTGGCTGTGCTAATACGAGAGAAAATACTGCCGCCTCCTGGCCCGACCGTGCTGTGCCGACCGGCAGTTTCAGGTAAGCCTTACGCACACATTCATCACCAAAAACGTTTTTTTTTTTTACCATCCAAAATAATTACATGAATCGTACATACTGAGCAGAACTTATGCAAAAAGCACACGCATGTTTTCCAGACTTACTAATTGCATTGACAAAGTCATTGAAGTGATTATAAGTGAACAGTGGCTCTGGCAATTCTCTGAAAAACATCTTTAGAGCTCCTGTGATGACATGTATATCTTCCCATTTACTGTCATTCAAGTCTAGTTTCTCATCTGAGAGAGAAAAATGAATAATTAATGTTACTACTTTAACAGCTTTTTTTTTAAAAAAAACAAACAAACCCACAAACAAAAAAAACACCAACCAAATTTAACTACTCTTCTGTACTTACTGCTTTTAAAGCAGTGAATACTCTTACTCCACTTCAGCCCATTCTGTGCTGGGATACAGAGCCGCAGCAGTAGAAAAGGGGATACAAAACCTCAACCGCTACAGAGATGGCCAAACTCTGCCTACTGCACTAAATGCAGCTCCCCTACACCAAGAGCACTTACTAGAGGAGAACAGGAGCTTCTGACATAATACGAAATGTACTGTTAGACCCTGTCAGTCAGGAAATGAGAGGTCAGACTGTAGATGGGCTACTGTCCTCTTCCTAGTTGCAAGCTACCTATTGATTCCCACTGAACAAAATAAGATACAGCCACATGAAAGGGTTTTATACACAGAGTGTGGCGAAGAAGAGCTAAGCACCCCCATACTAAAAGTATGCAGTAGCATAAAAAAGAGCAGCAAAAAGCATGAACTTATAATTTTAATGCTAGTGGAAGCTTAATATGCTTCCTGTTTTTCCATAAAGTATGAAGTTATTTTTTTTAAATAATCCCATCCCCCCCAATTCTATTACCACCGTTCTTTAGAATTATGTTCTAGCAACACCTTTGTGCTCCATATAAGACCAAACCTCCAGGATGCTAAGGTTTTCAAATGATGTACATTACACACTAAATTCTGCAATTTTGAAGTAATTTTACTTTGAAGATGACAATCATTTCTCATGAAAGACTGCAGTTATACATTAAGAATTTTTTTTCCTGAGCTTTCTAGGAACTTCAACAATCTGAAAACATACGCAGTTGTAATATAGTTGAAGGAAGCTTACCATGATTGACTGCAAATCTTAGCTTCTGTATCACTGCAAGATTGCCACTAACTCTGTACAAGCCGTCAACATCTAATCCTAAAACAAAGGGATAAATCCATTTTAATACTTTACACATGTACAAACTCTGAAATCATTAAGCTGCTTCTTTATAGGTCTGCTCAGCAAAATTAAAAGAAACCCACCTTGTAACAAAGCACACTTGGTTCAACAAAAGAAAAGTTAAACTAGCTTTTTTGATGGGCAGGGCACATTAGAGGAGGTTTAGTTTGCCAACACAGGTTTGGTAGCGTCAAGTTCAAAGTAATCTCTAAAACTTCCTACGCAGTAGAACAGTAGTAATGAGGCAACAGCTCCCAGTTTCCCCAATGAGACTAGGTGTCTAGTTTAAGATGCTCTTGGTAGGTGGGCAGGGAGTATATGGAAGTCCAACATGCAAGAACTAAGTATTTTGTGGATGTTCAATTTTTTAATGTATTGTTAAGAAAAAATCAAATCAAGTCATGCATAGAGAGCATCTCAAAGTTGTCAAGTGACCAGGTCTGCACAGAGAAGGAATGATGTGCATGCACAATCACCACTACCCAACAGCCTACAAAACTAAAACGGGTAGCCCTTGCCTTTACAGTATTGCACACTCAACCAGAAAACAAAACTGTGTCTCTGTGGTTGCTACCGCAGTTACTCAGAAGTGATTAGGAGGTCAAGAATTTAACTGAAACGCCACTTGAATGCAGCATGTGAGTCAGTGCCACTGAGAGGGTGAGCGTTGCCAGAATACCTGCAAGTCCCTGTAGCTCCTCAAGGAGTTGTCTGATGCAACACAGCACAGTTACCAGCACCATCTGACATATCCCTTTTCCCCATAATCCACTAGTCACTCCTTTACAGAAAGAACTGATTTGAAGTGTATTGGTAGTAGGAAGAGGTGGAGAAGCGGGGGAAAAAAGCTGTTCATTTCTGTCAGCTTCCCCTCAGGTATTTAAAAAAGGAAAACTTCACCACTATCTTCACTGCAGTCCTGTCTTTAAAATAAAAAAGAAATTAAAAAAAAGAACAAAGCAAAATAACCCCTTTCTCACAAACTGCAGATCACAAATGGAGTAAAGCCTGCTGTTACAAGCAAGGTGGCAGTTTGTCGAACTGGAGTAAGGCAATGGAAGCAGTTATTTTTTTTCCCCTCCCAAGCCATAAGATAGCAGCATTGAGAAAGAGGACTACAGGCTGCAACAAAATCCTAAATGAAGTTCCCATGGAAGATGCCTTAAAATTCACATGTTGTATTCCCCTGAAACACTTACCCTGATTCTCAAGGGAATGTTCTCAGATTAACAGACTGGTATATATTTGAATGATGATTATGGAGATTCCATAATCCCCTCTCAGTCATCTTTTCCAAGAGACAGGGCAATGACAACAGCAAGAAACAAGCAAGAAAACCAGCACAGACTACAGCCAAGTCAGGAGTCACAACCAACATATTTTCAACAAAAAATGTGAAGATGTCCTTCACATCAGACAACCCAGAATGTCACATGTAGCTTTCAAACATGTAATTTTCTCAGTTATTAGGTGGGAGAGACTTACTTTCAATGAAAGCAAACAAAAATTGAGTCAATATGGGGACACTGATAACCTCCAGAATTGCATAAAACTTCACATAGCAATCGGTGTAACTGGCTGAAGGGCATCAAACCAGTAAGACTTGTCTTCTGGTAGTCAACCCACATACAGAGCAGGAACACAACTTTTTCCTAGAAGTTTGTTTCAAGGAAGTTTTAATATAAATGATCGTTAGCATGCTTAAACCTTCCAAAAATGAGTGGTCGCATTTTGACGGTCTCTTTTTTTCATCTGAAAAAAAACCTTGATGGGCTGAGCTCTTCTGTTACTTCTTATAACCCCTCTTTCCTTAGAGCCTTGCTGCCAGGAAGCTGTCCTGCCTTGTCCTCAGCTTGAAATATACTGAAGCAGATCAGTTTCTCAGATACAAGCTTTCCTCCTCTCTCCCCATTTTGGATCCCCCCACCCACCTCCCCACTCTTAAAAACTCATTGCTAACTACAGATACAAGTTTCAGATTATTTTCCCCAATTAAATCTACAGCATTTTAAGGATTAAAATGTTCAAAATTAGATAGTGTGGTGAGCAAGAGAGATTCGGAAACAAAAAGCTTCAACCATACCATGTTCCTCAACATGCTCAATGCACAGCTTCACGAACTTTGGCACCGTGCTGTTTTCTCTTTGACACAAGCTGGTGAGATTGGAACCAAACACTTGATCTGGAACCAAGTAAAGAGACTGATTTACAGTGGAACAGGACTCAAGTGACAGAACTAGTTCAGGTTAAAACAAACCTCTACAAAGGGCAAAGACTACTGGATACAATTGTTGCAGTATTAGAGCGAAAATAGGAAATTTTTGAACAGCTCTCGGCAGCTCCCAGCAAGAAAGAGTGTCAGCAGTTACACAAACTTAAGTCTCCGAGTAAGGAACTTTTGCTACTGAAATCATTCTAATCCATCAGGAGATACTTGTAAGAATCATAGTCATTATTGCAATGAGAAATTTAATGGATTCAAACGTCCTGTTACACTCCATTCCTGTTCTGAGTTCAAAATACATTTACTGTAATCTTTGTTAAAAATCTGAACAGAGACAATTAACCATAGTGAAAGCTTTTGGCACTGCTTGGGGAGAAACCCTGTAAAATTTCATCTTTCATTGCACCTACTATTTAACCCAGCATTACATATTAATTTAGTTTTATGTAGAGTCTTTAAATTCTAACGTTGTTAAGTTCTGACATGGACTTGTAAACGAGAGACATTCACATCACAGAGCTCTGAATGGATGCAAGTACGACTATGCATAGGCAACCTGGCTGCAAGGTTGGAATCTAAATACAGATTGTGGGCAAAGGTAATTGAGTCTTGTTCTCAAAACTACACAATCCAGGGGGAGCGTTTTCTTTCATAAACTGGAGCAAAAATGAAAATCAGCTTGGGCAGACAACAGATACTTGCAGTGTCTCGGTGTGTTTCAGCAACGTGTTAACTCCTCTTGTTCAGATTATGTTATCACCAAAATCTCTCTCAGACCCATTTCTATGGTTTTCATCAAAGATGCTCAAATAATAGATGGCCTCCCCCCTTCAGATGCATGAGACTGAAATAGGGTCTTGAGATAGAGAAGCAAAGCTCATACTCTTAAAGACAAAAAAGTTTCTGGTGTTTTTTTTGTTTGGTTGGGTTTTTTTAATCTGTTAAATAAGGTATGTAAGTGGCCATCTTCGCAGTACCTAGTAGATCTTACTTCAGAGCTTATGCAGGAGAGAAACTGCTCTTGCATTTGCATCATGCATAGCACCTAGCCCATTTTTCATGTTTAGTAATTTCAGTAGACTCGTTAACAACACTTGCATCTGACTACTGCTTTGGGAAATCCAAACAGCACACCCAACCAATTATACAGTATGAAAACTGGCATATAATGGTATTATTAGCTGTATACGTATAAGGCTGGTGACCCAAAACACCTCAGTCCTGCTGCTGCTACTCACGCAGCCAGCTGTACAAGCACAATCAGTAGCAAGGGACTGAAAAAGCCCACACAGTAGAAAGGCTAGCATGCAGCTGTAGCAGGTAAAGCAATGCAAATTAGGTAGCAAAAGAAGATATTAGCATGTAATAAACTGATTTGCTACAATTGCCTCTGACTTTAATGATTTCCACATATACAGGAATAATTTTTTCCTTTCATCTCTTTCGTAATTTTGTTTTTCCATGTAACAAAACTTTAGCACAGTTACTTCTCTGCTTAGTGCATGCTGTTTCAAGTGGTTTGGTTTTTTTCTAGAACTTTTCATTATTTTTTCTGCTCATATTGGGTTTGCCAAGTTTTCCATTTACTAAGTTTGTTTTGTAGCAGCCACAAAAGTACACTGGGCTTTTAAATAGACTTCTGTATTTTTCATTCATACAGTAAATGTAAAACTGTACAGCATAGATCCAACTTTTAAAACTTACACCATGCTTTTAAATAAAAACAAACTCTTCGTTCCTTAACATCTTTATTAAAAATCCAATCATCAGCACGCATGTTTACAAATTAAACTTGGCTTAGCATCCACTGTTGCTAATGTCAGAAGTTACGTCATGGAGCCATGACATGAATACTAGGCTGTAAAGCAGCGCAAAACGTCAGAGTGTGGGAATAATGCCTCATCCCAAACAAAAATTCCATAATTTACAGTTAAATTATATTTGCAGATACACAAATATATCAAATGCCACATGCAACAGAAGCACACCTGTTAAAGTATGTAGTTAGGCAAATCACAGTAGGATTTGGTCTGATATTTGCCTACCCATATGCTATTTTGACCCTAGTAGAGCACCACCTACAAGTCCTTCTAAAGCATACAAATAAATAAATGAAGTTTTACAGTGAGTACCAAGTCAATAATTTACACAAACACATTAACTTAAACCTGTGCAAATACTGTTCTCTCAAAGTTTCTACAAGTGTGACAAATGGAAATCAATGCTTTCATAAGTTTGATTCAAGAATATCCATAAGACTCATTGTTTATGAAACAATAAAAAATGTATACATTCAAAAAAGGTTAGGGAAAAAAGATGTTTAAGTTAAGATTCATTTAGCCTCATCCTGGTTTGCCTAAATATTTAATTTCTTATGAGATGGCACATGGTTGTCTGGTTCCACTCAGACTAAAAAAAATCCTTGTGAAACAGATGAGCACATGCATTCAGCTTTGTACCCAAAGGACTTTTTTTCCCCAGTACACACAGGTGATTATCGGCTCTCTGAAGTTTCCAGCTCAGAACAGCAGACCAAACGGACTCTCTAGCTAAGAAGCCCTCTGAGTCCAAGCAGGCTCCTGGGCCCTCAGGTTTCACTGCAGTTTTGCCAGTAATGAGCTGAAGGAGAGGACATCCTCTGGGAAGTTTAGCAGCGAGTAGCAGTGCTCAGAAGAATGACAATCACCAGTTCCACTATACGTCCAAGACTTTTGTTAAACCAGCTATATATACATGTGTTTTACTCTAAAATTAGACCACTTTAACCCTACTTTACACATGAACTACTAAATTCAGCTTTTCAAATTATTTCTTTTGTTAAAAAGGTTCATTTACCCTTAATGTATCCTTTTTCGCGGACAGCTTGCAATGTTGGGCGCCGTGTAAGAAACTTCTTGAGCTTCGTTTTCGTCTTTTTCTGATCTGTGGAATCTATATTGCTAGGTGCTTTCACTGCTGAAAAGAGAAATGCATTTGGCATGAATATCCACAGAACCAACACTGCATTTATCTGCCAAGGAACCAACATACAATAAATCTAAGCTCAAAAGCACATAAAAACCTTATCAAGAATTTGCAATCCATCCACATATTTCTCCTTAACTTTTTGGAACTCCTTGTAAATGGCATCCATTTTTCAAATCACCAAGAGACAACCCTGTCACAAAAAGCTTCTAAAACCAAGTACTGCCTGTGAAACTAACTGAACAGTAGCTTACATGTGGAATTGATGTGGAATTTTGAAAATATAGCTATGTTTCAAAACCAGTCCTGCCTTTCATTAAGTTAACTATTTTGAAAGAAAGAAATACTTTCTTGCAAATTACACATACGGGCCGGAAGTAAAAGCCAAAAATCCAGTCTGCCTGATTAATATATTTCTGTGCATAGGAAGAAATCTATGCAGCTAACAGAAATGTAGCTCTAAAATTCTGAAGGTGTAATTAAAAATGTTTAGTTTCTCTAAATGGGCCAATATAACATCATTAGCAACTTAGCAAAATTGCAATTTAAATTAATAGTGCAAATATTTACAGATGCTGTACCACAGACAAAAACCAAGTAAACCAATTCCAATCAGTTTTGAACACGTGGAAGACAAAAGAATCCTATTCAAAACCATTTATAGAAAACAAACACCTAATTACTTCTGTGCATTTGACAATATCTTGAAAATAATCCATTTCACCACTGCCTGTTTCCTCCTGTTCTTCATGTGTCATACAGCAGAGGCTAAAGACATTTGGTACTTTTTCTTCTTTTTGTTTTCCTTTTTTTTTTTTTTAAAGTATGATTAATAAGACATGGAAGAAAATCTACTAATTGGCATCAAGATATAGAATGAACTATATAAAAGCCTGTTTCCAAACTTGAGTAGTTTCATTTCTAGCTGTCCTTTTGAATTCTTCTCTATTTACACATAATACCGAAGATACAAAAATGAAAATCGGCATTGCTAAAATCAATTAATGGAAAATTGTCAACTCACAACGAAGTTTCTTAGAGTCTTTATTCTCTTTCTCTTTTTCTTTGTCTTGTTTTTCCACCCCAGGGGAATCTGGTACATCATCTTCTAACGCTTCATCAGACTCTACTACCTATTAGATTTAAGAAGATATACTGATCAGTTTGCCAATTCATAGAACACAGCATTAACACATTTCCTGTAGACAGTTCTACAATATACATTTTTTCCCTATACTGATATTCAGTTGGTTCTTTCCTGAACTCTAGATGCTACAAATATCTTCTGAGATGATACCATTCTCACTGGCAGAGTGATTAACTTTTGAGAAACACTGTTTTGTCATAAGACCCAATAAAGAAAGTTTTGCTGGACACGGAAAAAAGTACAACCAGCCTTTCATGATAACACTTCATTACATCAACCAACAGAAGTGGTGGTGGTGGTTGTTGTGTTTTGTGTTTTGGTTTTGGTCTTTTTTTTTTTTTTAAATCCAGTAGACAAACATCAGCTATTTCATGGTCTGCTACAAAAGCACATGACTGATAGTCTAAAAAATATTTCTAGAGCATTTACCCTATTTCTGATCTCTGTAATTAAAATTTTCTTAATAGAAAATAGAACTACTTGGAAAATTTCACCACTGTCAAAACATACACTGAATTCACTCTGAAACAGTAAATATATCAGCGCCTAAAATTCTTGCCCTGTGTTATTGCTCTCTCAGCATATTCTCATTAAACACAGCCAAGTGAAAATGTAGATTATGTTGCGGTTGTGGACGCAGATACCAGCCTGTCAAACTGCCCACCTGCAGCCTCATCCCTATGCTACACGCATGACTGCAGACATATCAGGAAATAGGAAAAGAAACTTCCTCTGGTCTCAGTGCAACATACTTCCTTCCAAACTAAACTGGACTTCTAAGCAGTTACAGAAATCTGACTGTAAAGTGTCTTCTTACAAGGAAGGACATTTTAAAAATACGGCAAGGTTGCGTACTCCAGAGCACTGAGTGAGCAGAAGCATGACTTCATCAACTAAGTTGCACTTTAACTTGAAGGGTAGATGTTAGCTTTAAGCACCCTCATTCCCTGCTTTTCAAAAGCTTTGGATAGCCTTTTTACAAATCAAAGATCAATATATTCAAATGAACAATTAATGTCCCCACTAAGGATCCCTCTGCCACTGAGACTATTTGGACAGTGCTCTCCAAGAGGCCTCAAAGCTTTTTAGGATTGATAAATTTTAAAACCATTAACTACTTTGGAAAAAAAAATCACCTGGAATCTAGTTTGTATTATGGAACAAGTCAAATCTAATAACTTGGAAATTCCTGTATGTAAAAAAGAGAAGCCACATCCTTTGCAGATAGCTATTCCTCTTGTACAGCATATTGCCACAACAGCAGCCTGAAGGTGCAAAGAGACCAGAATCTCATCTGTACCTTCGTCTGAGGAAGATCCTGTCACACTAGAACTAGCGCCTCTGTCCTGGGAAAGAGATTCACAGCTACTATTACCATAAAGTTCCCAAAATTAGAAGTTTGCTTCAGATCTGATGGATTTTTGTACCCAAAACTTCAGTGCTCCAAATTATCAGGTAGTCTAAAAATCTACTTTTTTAACTCTTCCCTTGTTATCTCAGGTCTCTCGGCTACCAGCTCCCAGAAGTAATACATCACCATTTCCTCTTGAGTGTTGATAAACTCTCCCTATTCCACCATTCACTTCCCCAGCCTAACATGTAATACCTCACTCTCATCTCAGCATCTCTCAGCCTTTCTATCTTCCTTTATATTTAAGCAGGGAAGAAGTGGCCTCAGTTGTGTTACATGGGGCAGACAGAGAAGGGTGCCACTGAGTGACTGCCTTGCCTGGTTATTACAGGTCGTGACATATTCATACCAGGAGAGAGCAGAAAATTAGGAGCCTAAACCACGAGCACTCAGGAAGAAACTAAACCATTCACATTAGCCTGCTGTGTTTATGTGGAAAACACTACCAGAGCTAAGAGAAACGAAGGCCACTGACTGACATCAAAAGCTACACCAACGCAGCTTATGGGCACCAGCCAGGCCTGTAACTATAAAAATTAAGAATACACATGAAGTCAACTTGACAGGAGAGAAATATTTTCTCCAAGATCTCCTCCAGCTTCTTCTGAATTCAAAGATGGTAAATCTCGTTTGGTACTATCAAGAGCAAATGCTTTATCATTCTTCTGTGATTAAATAGTTGGCATTATGCTGTCTGGTAAGAAGAGATAATACAGTATTTTGCCAGGGCTTTTAATTTATACTTTAGCGCAGCCTTATTAAGTGAATAGCAGTATCAAATGCTGATTCAGGTATGTCATGAAGTACTGCCTTGGCCACCCTCTCCCCTTTACTCCCTCTCTATTAGAACCTTTCAGGTCACTGAGACAGAACAAGTATTTGGCCACAGAAGAAAGCTCATTTCTGAGCTGGCGGTCAGCCCACATGTCCTGGTTCTTAATCCAATGGACCATCCTTCTTCCTTTGCAACAAGTAATTGTATTTCACTTGTCACCACCAGGAACTACCATATCCTCAACCTCCTGCCCACAATCAGGAAGTGAAGACGTACGTGAAGCACTAGGAGTTGTTATATCAATTATTTTACTAAGTAATATTACCTTGAAAACAGAGCCTTCACAATTCAAACACATACCTGATTGTTGATGGTATAGTTAAGAACTTTATACCATTCATTAATAAAGCTGTCATTATCAGACTGAATTAAGAGCTCAGTTCCTTGGCGGGTTTTTAGCTTTAAAGAAAGAAAAACAGATATCATCAGAATTGACAAAACACACTGGAATTCAAAAGTGAAATTACCTAAACCTAATTAAACTTCTCCCTGGCATAACTTTTAGATTATATATAGCCACTCAAGAACCCTTTGCAATGAAAACAGTAAATAACAATCTGCTTAAAATTTAAAAGCATACCTCATACAGACATATTAAAAATGGGCATTTCTTGCAGGTACTAAGATACATCTACATTTGAGCAGGAAGAAATGTAAAAAATTCAATTAAGGTTTTTGATTTTAAGTTTAGAGAAAATTTCTTAAGTCATTAATTAACATACATATAAATTCTGCATTTAAATAAAATAATTCACCTCAATAACATTCTTTTTGCTGGATTTGTCCTTTGAAGCCCAGTCAATCAATGCCCCTTTAAGATCCACTGTAAATTCTGGCTTAGACTGATTGACACCAAACTTCTGGAAAAAAAGGAACATGATGACAAACTTAAAAACAAACAAACAAACTCCTAACAGGTACAGAGTCTTGCAATCCTCTAAATATAACACACATTATTTAGAGTCTATACAACTTAACCCAAATGCAGTACTTTGAAACAAATCAACAGGCATGATACCAGGAAAACAACCACCAAACAAAAACCACACACAGAAAGCCCTTTAAGCATGCCTATTAAAAGCTGCTCAGCTTAAAGCCCTTAAAATTCCATAACTTTAAATGCCAACCAGATTCCAGCAGAGCTTTTTTCCTGTCACAAATGGTAGAAGTCCATACAGCATTTGATTGTAGCTTGATTTTAGTCAAGATAGTCCCAAGCTTTAAACAAAACTGGCTAATTAGTAACTGAACAAAAAAACCAAAACATTCTTTCAGTTAATCAATGGTTGTACATAAAACCAAAAATCAAACAAGAAATAGTAGCTCTGACAGATAGGAACCACATCCCTCCTGCACTGAAAGAGCACTTTCAGTTTTTACATACATTTTGTGTGTGTATATATATGTATTTCCAACAATGCTTTTCACATTATTTTATATTTTTCTGTAGTGCTTCTATTGCAATACTGGAGCATATCCTAGCAAGTAAACAGAACTCAATTTCACTGTCTAGCTACTAAACAAACAGCAAATAATCAAAGTGATAAAAAAAGGCACTTAACCCACAAGTAACCCTTCAAACGATTTGGAGGAAAACAGCAGGGATCTAGTTTTACCTACTACTTTTACATTTATACTAGGTATCACAATTTTTTAAAATAAAGTACTTTTACTAGGGTTTCAACCTATACCACATAGCTTTGAAATACCATTCCTCAAGGAAACCAGTTCAGTGACCCATATTAAGAAAAAAAAAAAAAAAAAAGAGCTCTAATTGTGAATAAAGTAAGTAAAACACAGAACAGGGAAAGCCTGTCACTTGGTTGTAACATAGAAATTTAATGCTGTAGAGTTCTAGGGGAACCTTGTAGCATCTGATCCACCAGAAAGGTTCTTTTCTGTTTCTTTAAAAAGTCTTTGATGTGCGAATGCTGTTCATGTGACAGCTCTGGGGGACGTAAGCCCCAAGACAAGCTCCTTTCTGCGAACGTTAAGTTTCCAGCCTGTACAAGAACAGCCACATCCAAGGAGAGAAAAACACAGTTCAGAAAACACAACTAATCTGCTGCTTCTGATTAAATTCCCAGCATGGATGTTAATTAATGCTAATCATGTTTTAGAAAAGCTGTTTACCACTGGAAAATCTCCTCGCCTTGAGTCCTAAGGGCAATTAAGTACTGAATGGAAAGTAGCATCTTAACTTCTTTATTTTACCTGTGAAATATCAGAATGGGGGAATATTTCTTATTTACCCAATGCCAAATACCACTTAGGGAAAAAAAAAAAACAACCAAACAACTTCTGCTTTCTAACTTAATTCTCAGATACCTCATCCAAGAACATTTCTCATTAATTATAGCAGAGGTTTTGAGAGAGGCCCAGCTCAGCAGTGGACTCCACAGGAACAGGAACAGGAACAATCTCTGGGCCATTATGGCTCTCGCAGTTGTGGGCAGCTATGCAGCAGCTGCCTATGTGAGAGCGACGCACATAACTGCTTCACATGCAACCAAAGTGCCCCCGCCACACAATTCCTGACAGCCTAGATCAATCTTGCTCTGTGTTGTGGGGGTTCTTTTCTGCTCCTGGGTGTGTGAAAATGAGATGCCAGCAGCCATCTCCCTCCTTGAAAGCTTCCAGGAACAAGTCCTCTACAGGGCTGCTCAGATGCTCGGCGTACAAAGGTTTGCTAAAGGCAAATCGAACTCTCCTAGAGCAAGCAGGTTCTGCTGAGAGCAGCAAAAAGAAAACCTCTCTCTTCAGCATCTGCTGTCACCTAGACAAAGTTTGCTTTCTCAAAACGGAGTGCGCTACCAAGTCAGTACTAGTAGGGTTAAATTCAGCCCTTAGTGAGCAGAGCAGTGGATTTCTCTTTTGAGCCATCTGGGAAGTTTGGAAAGGGCAGCAGTGCAAGACAGAAAGAGGGAGAGGTCTATACATGGTGCTGCCAGATGTCCTAGATATCAAGCTGTCCTAGAGTCACCCTCTAGAAAAAAAGCGTAGTTACGGGATGTGCTTATGCTAGTTATATGGCAGAGATAACTTCCATGTTTTGGAAAGAATGGGGGGAGGGGGCGGGTTGCCTTAGACATTAGTAGATGTTGTGTAGCTTAAGGACTGCCTTGAAAATGTGTGCTGACACCAATACATAGAAGGGCTTTTCAATCTTTTCAGGAGTTTTCTCCAAGTCCTGGAAGCCTCCACAGGACAAACCACACAGTCTGTATTGTGATGTATTCCAGCATTCTTGGGAAACAGAACTGGATGTTATTTATGGGAAGACTTTGGATGTACAAATGACACCTGCCATTCTTGTAATTCTGTTTCTTATCAGAGTTGGGTAGAACCTTTAATTTTAAGTCCTCCTCACCCGCAGATGGACTGCAGTGATAGAGCTGAGGAGACAGATGCTCCTTTGTGGCTGGTAAGGGAGCTTCAGAACTTACAGCCTTAACAAAAAAAGAAAAATATAAAGATATTTTTTATTGTCATAGCAAAATGATGGAAGTTTTTTGAAACCAGACTCTGATAGGCATATTTGCATTCCAAATAGTTTTCGTAATAATCATCTGAGCTCCCATATAATCAGCTGTGCAATACTGACGAGCTTTAGTAATATACATGTAACATCCTTGGCTATAAACAGTGTATCACAGTAAACAAGAGTTTGCCCAGATGAACCTTGAAGAGCATTTATTTCCTTGATGTTTGAGAAGTTTACCAGCACTGTACTTGATACTGAGAACATGCGCCTATTATAGAAGGCTGACAGGTTAATCCTTCCAGGCAGTCACCACTTGCTGTTATTTTACGAAGCCCCATCGCTAAAATTTGGCAATAGCTATTACAACTCATTCACTCCAAAAGTTGAGAGATGCCTTCTTTCAACAGTTGAAAATTTAAATTTCTGTGAAAAGACATATTTAAAAAAAAAAAAAATTTTTCCTTATAAAAGGCAGCATTTTAAAGGATATCAAACTGTATAACCAAATTATCTGTTCCAGGCTTCCACATACATAGCAATGAATTTGACAAAGAAGACACAGATGCATCATTTTTAGCACAAGGTTAACTGAACAAGCCTACAGTTACTCCCCACTAAAGGAAAAAAAATTAAAAATTGAAGTACTGGTCATTAAAATGGCAATTCTAGAAGTCTCAGGAATCTTAACTAACTCAAAACATATAGCTCTCTCTCCATTCTTTAGGAAATATAAGCCAAGATAACAAAATAGTTTTAATCACCAACACTTTAAAATCCTCAAGAAGTCAAATTATTGAAACATTGCTTTTAATGTCTTCAGCTTTTTTCCATGAAAGCTTTAGTTTGATTCTGGCAAGAATGCTGAGAAAGCAATATTAAAACCCAATTATATAACCAGACCAGCCTGTTTGTTTCTTCTAACACTAGTATCATTAAATTTCTCCTCGTTCACCTTGAGCAACAAGCTTGCATATTAGCTACCAACATTTTATCAGTTGCTGATAAGCAGCACTTCTGTGCTTGGCATCTATACTTCAAAACATGACTAACTACAGATGCTTAAATTATATGGAGTCCCAAAAATTTACATCAGCTTTCTGTATGTGGCATATAGCCAGAACATCCTTGACCTCTTTTCCTTTCAGCTTTTTATGCATAAAATTTACATTTTTGGGTATTCCAATTATAGCTAGAATTAACCAGTAACATGTACATCATTGTATCAAAGGCATCATAGGCACCTTAAAAAACATCCTAAATTAGTTATGTTAGAAAGAATTAGACATAAAATATCTGTTAAAAAAATCGTCCATATCATGCTGTTTATTAGTCAAGACACTAGTGGTTCAAATAGTAGGCAAATTTGGGATTATAATTCTGGCACTGATGAACCAGATACTCTTTCTACTTCCTTCCATTAGAACAATTACAGGATTACTGCAATCACGTGTGTTAATTCGCACCTTGGATGACTTTGAGAAAACAGCAAACAGGATACATAAGGTGTTATATGAAGTGACAAAACTTAAGCCTTGGAAAAATTCAAATTTACTTTCAAGATTAGTGGCAAATAGCCTTACAGTGACAAGAGGCATGCAACAAGAACACATACAGTGATAGCTGAAACTTGGTCAGAGTTTACATAGGTGACAGCAGGTCGACGACTGAGAGCATTTTTCCAAGAAGAAAGCAGCGAGAGCAGGAGCTCAGGAATTGAGCCCCCTTGGCAAAATGACTTGATGAGAAAAAGGAAGAAAAGTGATGAAGTCACAAAACAATTCACAAAAAAAAAAAAGAGATATGGTTATATCAATCACTAGACGAATGCTAAACAAATGTTCTTCTCATATGATGAGAATTACACTTCTTCATCTTATGTCAAACTGTTAAAACTTGACTTCACCTTATTAAAATACTGACACAGATCAAACTACGAGAGGGGAGGTAGAATTTTTAACACCCTCAAAAAAATTTCCTACAGAGAGAAAAAAGAATGTGTACCGAATATTTAACTACACATTCACAAAGCCAACTGCTAGTATGCAGGTATACAACACAAAGTCCTTGAAAGAGATTCTCCCTTAATATTTCCAGCTTCACTTTATTCTGTTTGCACTGTTGATATTTTGCTGACCCTACTCCAATACTTGACAGCACACATACCTGACAGCGTCACACAGAAATACTGTGACTATGATACTTTTGCTGCACTTAAATTATCAAAAGCATTTATACCTTGGTTCCCCGCCCCCCCCTTCAAATGACTGTATTTGGAAGGTGTAACACTACTTACGCTAGTATCCCTAAGCAATAAGCAGAGTTGCATGATTACCTTTTATGGGTAATTCATCTGGGCACACATTCATTCATAACAGTATCATACATTCATAAACAGTATCTTAGTTTAGCACTGTGTGTTTTAATGATATCAACATATAGTTAAAATAATGGGGTTTTGATACACAGCTACATTTGGATTAAGAGGATTAGTAGCTGTAATCGAGTTTTTTAAATGTGGTTAGTTACTCAGGTGAAATGTTTTACTTTCCAAACATGCATATTTATACCTATAAAACTAAAGTACTTCTTGGATCCTTTGCTATAAAAGTAAATGGCAGAAGTCACCAAGTCCACTTCCTACCAGACAGTGTAATTCATCTTATCTCATGTCTTTAATCTTTATTCTTTTTCCTTCCCTTCTCTTTTCCTTCTGCTTGACCAACTTGCCCAACTTCACTCTTTCTGTTCTCTTCTACCCCAAACATTGTTATTTATCCATGTTCACCCATTTTTTTCCAACCACCCCTTCTACAACAACAGAAGGGCAAAAAAATGTTTACAGCTCTGAAATTAACTCAATGCTTTAGAAAAGAATTGTCAATACCAATTCACTACCTACAAAGCAAACTGTAAATAAAGAACCATTTCTATACCTATTAATGTAGGAATGCAGCTGGATAAATATAGCCAGTTTAATTATACTGCTATTAAACAAGAGATGATATAAAAATTGAATAATCATCATCTTCAGTGTGATGTTCCTCTTTAGGTCTTCATCAGACATCAAAATAGATACAAATACTTGTCATGGATTATGCAGATATAAAAAAAAATATGGAATCCAGCAAGGCAAAGACTAAATGATAAGACAACACTACATTATTCAAATAGTCCAACACAACAAGTCAAGTATCAGACTATTTTCTTTATTACATGTATGACATTCAAGATTACCTAGAGTTCATGAAAAAAATATCCAAGAATGGTAAAACAAACAAACTGTTTAGACAAACGCATTAGTAAGGAACAGAAAAATATTTGGCCTGGAGCAAAAACTTCCAAGCTTACAGGGCACCTGAATACCTCTTTATCAGTTTCTTACTTATCACATATAAAAACGTTTCTGAAATATGAGAAAGTACAACTGGTTTTCTTCTCATTCTACATCATAATTGTTACACTGAGCTACTTTCCTGCTAATTTACACATATTTATCTTTTCTAAATTATGCACGCATATAAGTATTTAAGCCCTACAAATAAGAGGGCTTTAACTTGCTGTGCTTTACGTGATTAACACTTATATGAGGGTGGGGGTTGTTCCTGAGCTTACCCAGCCAGTTCCACTTCCTTGGGTTTTAGTGAACAGCAGTGATGAACCTTGTAACACTGCCCACGATGACATCCAATTCTTTCTGTAAATATTTGTAAATCAAGATAGGATAAATTGACTTTCAAAGCAGATATTTAAGCTGTCGATCACTGTTGCGCAGCTGACCTGTATGTTAATATACTTAACTATATATGGTCATTAGTGCCATCAGTACGTCTTAATTGCCATCATATCTGTAGAAGGGAACATATGTTAGCAGTCCCAGCCTGACCAAAGACTAAATCAAAGAAAGCTAATTAGTAGTGGAAGCAGTTCACCAGGAGAAACACCATACAATTATAATTTCAAAGGGGCTAATCTGGAACACTCAGCCTACTGTTTACTTAGTAGATTATACCAAAGTACTGCATAATTCTGAAATTGATTGATCACATCTAACTGGGATGCAAGTGTCCCATGTTTATGTAGCAAGTTCATTTACACTGGCGATAAAATATTTACTACACATCTAAAAAATGCAGAAAAAGAACAAATGAGTTGTTCCAGCTGTGTGACTATCCGCTTTTATGCCCGAGTACCTGTCCTGAGGTTAAAAAAAAGTAAAGTCTTAAGAAGCCCTGACAATCTATTCCCATTGCCCAAACATGAATTACTCTTCAACAGCTCTTAAAGTGATAGGATGGCCACGTTGCACCTTTCTATACAGCAGCACAGTAAACCAGATCAATGATTCCAACAGATGCAACATAAATGGTGAGAGTATACTGTGCCAGTAGCACCTTACATGAGCCACTGTCCACCTTTTCCTACCAAGCTCTTCGAAGCAGCTCTAAGGAACCAAACTGGGGGGTCAGGTATGCTGCCAAGCTGCACTGTACTTGGTCAGAGCAGCTCTGGACTATCAGCTGGGTGCTGACTATTTAATCCTTAGGTAAAGCATGCTTCGTGTATCAAAAGTCTGGGAAACACTGAACTAGATATAACACAGTGTTAGACCTAAAAAAATTAAAAGTAAAAAGTAAACCTAAATTAAACCTGAGGATGTGCCACACTTAATGCAGTATTTAACACTGACTCTTCGCAAAACACCAGAAATGTAAGTTAGACAGCATTACTTGATTATACTTTACAATTTATAATGTAAATGCCTGCCTGTGAAGCAGAAAAAGGAAGTTAGAAATGAGGTCAATTCATCACCTGCAGGGAGACCAACATTGGGTGATGCATGCTGCTTCAAACCCTTCACAAGCAGAGTGAAGGAAGAATTAGGAAGCACGACATGTATACTCCTTGGAAATCAAAAAGTCTGAAAGTTTCTCTTACACCAATTCTATCCAAGGAACAAGACAGGCTATAACCTATACAGGTTCTCTCTTAAATAAATACATCAATCCCATTTTAAAAATACGTCTCTCATCAGTACACCTTCATGAAATCACTGCCCTGTGTGGAACCCTGGCATACATGAGCCTCTGGCTCTCTGAAGTCCATTATCTTTAGCTCACTGGGGCAGGGGGGAACCTACATACTCTGGGGTAAGGAAATGCTGTGTCCTACAGAAAAACCTCTAAGGCAAATTCAGACAGAAAGAAAGAAATTGCAACACCCAGTATGCTGTCCTAATATTAAAGTCTTATACAACCTTACACAAACACTTATGCACATGTACTTCCAGAAGTGCAACACTTACCGAACTTTCTTCCCATTTTCTGTAATTTTTGTCACATTCAATAACCCATACTTCTCTTGACCCTGTAAGATAGAGCAAGACATAAATACAAAAGAAAATCTGCTTCTATTGCTATCACAGCACTGAATTCAATCCCCCAAATAATCCATTTCTGGCAATCAGCCATCTTTCCTCATGTTATAACTTCAAGCAACTGTCTTAAGTATATTTAAATATGTAGAGATCAGCAAAATAAAAATTCCTCTGGGAAAGTACTCATTACCATTCAGAGGGTAAAAAGCTTTCCTTCTCTAACGTCTAGGTTCTTTGGACAAGCCAAACTAAATCATTTGTGGTACTAGACAGTGGGAATTTTAAACATAAATTTATAAAAAATTGTGTAATAGCACATTTGTGTTTGTGTCCTTTACTAAAAAAGGAGATGGATGACAAACAGCCTAAATTCTCTGACAAAATTCTTCCAAGTTATTCTAACATAATTGCATATTTTAAATAAAACATGGTTGAAATGCATAAGAATGTTAACATATTCATTTCCAAACAGATGAGTGAAACATTTCTTTGATGTCCTACTTTTTCCTATCCTCAAGCAAAATATTAGAATTTTAAAGTACTTAGTTACATCTTGTTGATGAAAATCATTTATACTGGTATGCCTCTGGACAAATTTGGAGATCAGTCAGTGAATGGTGGAAAAAGAGCACCGCTGAACAAGAAGGGTATTTGCAAGTTTCAAATATTTGGAGTGAATATTTCTAGTTTCTATGCAAAAATAACAAAAAAACATAAAGGAATGTTTGAAAGAAGTTCTAGAATAAAAAGGAAAACCATTGATTTATACCATTTGTGACTCTCAGGATGAGTAACAAGTTCTATCATTTTCTCCTGTCACCCCAGCCTTGTTCTACCAATGAATGGTGCTCGAGAAATGTTAAATTATTTTTTTAATTAATTTCTGTTCAGTAACAGCTTGCAACAGTTTCTAATTTAAGAACTAAGCTGTTAGTTGAAATAATCAACTAGGGAAAGGATCCAAATTAGTTTTATCATAACAAAAATGTCCTCAATTCTAGATCCAGTGAAAATAGAAGATATATTCTCCTCAGCATTCTCCAAAAAAATCTCAAATTTAAGTGAACCACAAGTGCAGAATACAATAGCAAAGAGAAATTTTTTGCTGGGATACTGTGACAACCCTCTTACCAAAGGCATAGATCTGTTTTTCATGACCCTTAAAAATTTTACCTACACTTTTCAAGCACAGCACATAGAATACCAAAAAGACATGTTTTCAAGGATAAGAGTGTGTAGCTGGTGTTTCAGATGTTATTTCAGTCCAATGATAACTGGTACTCTTACTCAATCTAGTATCTCCATTGGGCTGGAATGCTTTCCCAAGCCAGTGGTATATACATTATTTTCCAGAACTGATACTTTCAACAGAAGAAATGAGTCATTTCCTCCCCCCCACCCCCCCAAAAAATTAGCCCATTCTTTAGATACTTTATCTGTGATCCATGCAGACCACCACTAAGAGTCCTATGCATTGCACCCTTCTAATAAACCTTTGGCTTTAGTAAGTGGAACAGCCTGTCACCATCTTTTACAGTGACTAAGCAACCCATGCCCACATTCTCAAATAAATTATGATTTTAACAAATTACTCATGGTGGAACTGGTGGGAATGCTCCGAAGAATAATTATTCAGAAAAAGCATCATAATGTCCTACTTAGCAGCAACACTAGGGGGGTACTAATAGGAAAACCAATTTAATTGCGGAAAAGGAAGTGGAAAGCAAGTTAAGGATCAAAACACACAAAAATTCACCAGCTTTCTTTGTAATATTTAAATCCCAGGGGACAGCTAAAGAAATGGAAGAAAATAATGTGTATTTATCTAACACAGCAGTGAGTTCTTCTACAAAATACAATTTTGATATTTCAAGGTTTGAGCCATATTTAAAGAAATTAGAATATATGCAACAATAATTGCTTGTGTGTAAGGCTATCAACTATGCTTGCTTAATATTTTATTGTGGAAAACTCTGAAGAGTTGTAAGAACGGATTAGCATGAATAAGGTACAGAAACATTCCTTTGTGAGCACAGTAAGAATGAAACAGGATAAGTTGTGCCTTTAATGCCCTGAGCTACCTACTAAAGGGCTGCTAAAATCAATCTAGGCATATATTTCAATGCTACAGTAGTACAGTTCCAAAATTTAAAAAAAAAGATAAAAGCTTCATCTTTTTAATTATTTCCCACTGTTTAAAAAGCAATGATCACATTTAAAATATAAACTGAAGCAAAAAAATCTGTTAAACATTTGTAATGAGTTTAAGAAGATTAAGTCTTCCTCCCAGTAGCTATTCTACTAAATCAAAAAGACAGTTTATTTATGCCAGGTCCTCTATGTCTTTTCAAGGAGACTGAAACACAAGTGAAAAATAAAGATATCAAATACTACAAACTAGTACTGACTACTGACAGTGAGAGATTCTGCGAAGAGGTGGAGTTTGTTTCTGCTTTTACTTAGATTGCTAGGTGAGAAGACATGACTGTTGGAGGAAGTAAACCAAGTTCTGCATAATTTGACATAACTTCATTACACAGTGAATTTTTAACTTAATCTCCTATCACCAAGCTGTATTTAAACCAAACACATTTACGTTTTTTCTCAAAGCACAGTTGGATACAATGCATTCCTTTTAAAATGTAATGCCTTCAAATAGTTTTATCCCATTATTTTTCTCAATAACAAGCAGGCTTACCCTCAGTTCTCTAATCATGAATAGCCTAGTTTCTACAACATCAACTTATCTATTTAAACACTTTGCATACTGACTGTGGCTTGATGCTTTGGTGAAGAAGGAGAGGACTCATTTTCAGGAAAACTGGCCTTAGAAGCAGTTGATGATTCCTATAAGATATAAATAGGCAACAGAAATTATTACCTTTCTTACAATTCTTTCAATTTTTTTTAACCCTAAAGATCTTTTTTCTCTCTCTCTTCATGCATACTCACACATTACTAAAAAAATGTACTTTTTTAACCATTCATTATATTCTCAGGTAGTTATATTATAAACCTGCTTACTAAACAGTGTTCTTACAAGATTTACAGACAACACTCAAACTGGGTTAATTAGCACATATCCATTTGAAAAAAAATGTTAATACATACTGCATCAGCTTAAAGCAAAGCTTTCATCCTTATTATGTGGCAAATTTTTTTGTATGACATTGCTATTAAATTATGAAGCATATTTATAATACTAACAGGGCACCATATAGTAATTATCAAGATTTTAAAGAACAGATTATGCCTCTGTGTGGTTAGTAAAAATAAAATTAATACAATAGATTGTTATACATGTAGAAAAGCATATACCAGCCCTACTAATTTTTGTGAGTCATGATCATTAATTTCCTTATAACCAAGCACTGAAAATTTCTAGAGATTCAGGTTTTTGTTTTAAATTAGACATTAACTACGGACTAAAAAAGTAGTAAATCTCTGCAAACTAGAAAAATTGCCTATCTGGAACAAAAAAAGGTATGTGTGTTTCCTCTGATGTAATGACTGCTTCACACAAATCCACCACTTGAAAATCTGGTAAAGAATTTCAAACAGAAGAAAAACATCACTTGTTCTGTTACTGTTAACACATTTCTCCCTCTCCCTCTTTTTAATTCCCTTGATAGCTTTCCCAAATTCAGTTTGCTTTTCCAGCATTAGTAACACTCTGCACATCCATGCTTTAAAATGCACTTGTAAATCTACCTACAGAAGTGGCCCACCAGTTCTTTTACTAGCATAATAAGAGAACATTACCAATCCTAAGAACAGCCTAATGTTCTCTTATTTTCAGATATCAGGGGGAGGGGGAATGTTCAAATTAAGGAAATCAATGTTGTCCCTCCCAGGAAGGTATTTTTTCCTCTGCTTAACAAATTTTTTAGCTAATGGCTACATACAGATATGTGTTACAGCCCATAAACAGTTAACAAGTACATTTGATATCATCAAATTCTCATCAGCCATGGCAACTCATACTTTCACTCTGACACATTTCCAGCACTCTTTTGACTGGCTTATTTTCACGGAATTGAGTTGTGTTGGGTTTTTTTATCAGAAAAAAAACAAATAAGGAACATAAAAAGAAAATAGGTTCCCTAGCTAACTTGGGGTTGATGTGCCTATCCAGACAAATACCAGTTGGTTTTTTTCTATTTCATTCTGAATTTGAGATAGCTTTCACACTCTAAGCAACTCTGAAACAACAAATCCAGTATTTGGTCATGAACTATTCCCTTTCCACATACTAATTTAAAGCAGACTACGTAAGTGTGCCTGCCAGTGGTAATAAAACGGGTGCATCAATGCACTAAAATTTTCTTTCCACAAAACACTAATTTATTGCTCCACTACACATTTTTAATTTTCTCAAAGCATTAACATTGTGCTTTATATGAACCATATAGTGTCCTTACCATTAAAAAATGCATGCTGCCTGCATGTTTTGAAGCTGTTAAAGGAACTTTAAGCTGCTGACTTAGACTTTACAGATGTGGCTCAAGTATACAGTTTCTTTTGGTTATTATACTAGGTATTTTGTACACTTCCATGTTTGCTTCACTAGGTTTAAGGTCTTGGTATTTGAACATTGGGTCTTGAAGAAAAGTGAACAGCTCCATGTATTCAATGTTTTACAAGAGCATCTTCATTCAGTGCAGCACTACATAAAGGTCGTTCCAAGCCAGAAGTAAATCTTATGCCAAAAAAAAAAAAAAAAACCCCAAACACCTCTTCCTTTAAAAGTGAGGCCAAAACTTTAAGCTACCTCCAACAGAACTGTTAATGCCTGGGAAGCATAAATTGCACATGAGGCTGTAAGTGTGCACTCAGCTTTGATTTATCAGGACTCTGTCTAGGCTGTCTCTCACACAGTGCCACAACATACTCGGTACAGAAGGACGCGTAAGGAGGTGCAGGGAGGGGAAAAGAGCAGTAGAGGGACCTCAGAATCACTCAAGCTAAACTCATGCGTACAGGTGCAAAGTCTCCAGCCAAGCATGGTTCACTGCCTCCTCAGCACCACATATGATATATTCTAAACTGACAGCTCAAAAGCTTAAGATCAAATGCAATAAATCCTATTCTGAGGAACTAAGTCAACTCATGACAACCCACTCTCCTATATTCCATTTCAACAAGAAAAGCCATTAAAACACACTGGAAACAAAAGGTCGAGCAAGTAACATTCTGGGCAGCAGATCCACTTTCATTACAACTACTGTGTTTTGTCCATTTAAGTTTGTCTTTGACACATGCAATTACACAGGCCCACTTATAGGCTTTTCTCCACACTTCCAAATCTACATTCATTTCCCTTTTCCCTGTATCTTTAGAAAAAGGGAGCTTACGATGCTGTTTCCTGGTATCTCATTCTGAGTAGTCTGTGCTAAGATTTCAGCGTTAAAAAGTATTTCAGTTCCCATGAACTGGGATGGACTGCTGCAAAGTTAAAGAAACCAGCAAGTCACCACCGTACAACACCCATTTCAGTTCCTCCCTGCTCAGTTCACATCAACTCTCTTCACCCACAGGCAGCACAAGCAGAAACGCGGGGTGGGGGGGGATCAAACCAGAGAGAGACAGGCAGAGGGAGAGCAAGGGAGAGGCTATGGCTCCTTGTTAGCCTAGACAGCATCTGGTACTGTACAGCCCGAATCAGATGATCTAGAACATGGCCTAAGAATGGGCAGAAAATAGCTTTTGTTGTTACTGAGCTGCAGCTCTTTTTAGACTAAACACCCAGCTCAGCTCTGGACAGGATCAAAGCCAAGCATTTCAGCACTTTCAGTACTGTCCTCTGTCCTTCAATAACAAGATTACAACCCTGCTGTAACCACGTACAGTTTTTCCTCTTTCCTTGACATACTACAGTGGCAATCGATGCAACAGCCATTGAGGCATAAATCCACTACATAATACTACTATTTACATCTTCAAGGCATTGTTTTTACTTTAGCAAGTGCAACTTATTTCAATTCTACGAGTATTTCAATCATTCATCTGCAGTTTTTCAAGTGTATTCCTACTTGGTGTTTCGTACAATTAAAATATGCAGGCATGAAATATCACTACACCTTACATGAGAACCTCACCCACATCCATAATTCTTGAATTCAAACCCTAATTACACTCCATAGCCTAAACTGAACTGGTAGATTTCCAGTTATAAGTAAAACAGCTGTACACACCAAACCCTGAACTACCACTAGTTAAAGTACTTCAAGGATAACAAGAGCTACTACTCACAAACAGTAGTAAAGTTATTGAACAGCCCTTGGTTTCGCTGAATGTTATACACAATGATAGAACATAGTATAAGAAAAATGAGATTTCAGTAATTCATGCATACTCATTTCTGTTAGATTAAATACTTCACACGTCAGAAACAGTTGGTATTCCAGCATGCTATTAAACTTGCTCCTACCTTATCATTGGTGTCCAACACAATTGTGCTGTGCCTCCATTTTGTTAAAACTATTGGTTCTTGTAGCCTCCTGTCCAGACTCCTACTCTTTATTATATCTCTCTGCTGCTGTGGTGAAGCATTATACTAAAGAAGAGAAAAATCAAACTATAAGTAGAATCTAATTCATGCAAACAAGACTTGGACATACCACTCATACACCTTAACAGTGAAAACTTTCAGATTCCTGATGTCACCCAAGGGTGTGAAAATAGACTTGGTTTTATTTTGCATTTATATGAACTGTCCTTTCTACTGTAGTCCTCTCTGAGGCAGTAACTAAGACTGGCCTCTTGGGATAATGCTCTCCATTGGCAGATACATGTTTGATTTCTTGTGCAACAGCTCACCGCTGGTTTTACAACCAACCAGCATATTGAGAGCCACCAAGGAATTAGAATAAATACAAGATTTAAACACTCTTCATATTGCACTGACAGTAGTATAACACCCGCTTTTGTGTAAGAAAAGGAAAACCCCATTATGCTGCAGTAAGGTATTTAGATTGAGAGTTATGATTGCCTGGATATGATTCTCTTTAACCCAAAAGTTTGGGATGTCTAGGAGAGGAGACACAAGGGCGAGGACTTGCTTTTTCAGAATAATCACATTAAACTACTTATAAAAGGATTTGCTGGTGTAGAATGTACATAAGCATGGAAAATAAATATTTAGCAGGAAATAGTTTTAAGACTCAGCAAAGCCATAATAGCCAAGGAGAGAATGGATTTATCATAACACAGGTTTTCTAATAACTCAAGAGCATCCAAAGATGAACAGGCTGAGAAAATGTGAAGGCCATGAGAAGAACCCAGCATTTAATTAGATCTCAGCATTGCAGCATACTTACCTGTCATTTTAAATCATCACCATCAACACTGAGGTAGCATTATAAAGAATTATAAAAATATTTCAAACAAAGTTTAATACTGAAAATACAAACAAGAAAAGACAACATCAATGTATGGGGTTTTTAAGCCATTAAAAATTTCATTCTTTCTATTCAGCATCAGAAGACTAAAGTCTGCACATAGAAAGAAACAGAGGGCAGCATTTGCAGAGGCATGTAAAGGACTAGAATCCACTAGGTAAGAAGTAACATAGGAAAGTCAAGTGCCCTTTTTATTTAAAAAGGCTAAAGCAATAATCTTTGCAAACACGCTGAATTCTACAGTCTTGCTACCAATTCCTACTGTAAGCTCAGAGCCTCAAGTCTTCAAAGACAGAATAACCTATACCTACACATACCAATGAAGCATCGCAAGGTTTAATCTAAATAACATAAAATCTAAATTTAAGCTAAATTGCATAACACAGTTACTTTTATTGCCCAAATAAAGAACCAGCATTACTACTGCCATGGCAGACACTACGCTTGTGTTAGTTTTGTATTTTACTACGAGCAAAGTTAATGCTCCAATAAGTCAATAGATGCTTAAAAGGTAAATAATTTAGTGTTTCGTTATATTATTTCAATATGTACAAGAGTAGTAAAATACTCCCAGGTGAACGGATCTTGCAGTACTCAGAATAAAATTTGGTAGTTCATGTACAGACAGAAATGAGTTGGTTATCACTGCAGAAATTCACTTGCAAGACTGCACTGACTTTGTACTGGATCCAGTACACTTATACTCACGTGACAACTGCTTCCTTACAATGGGGAGGTTAAAGCAATTCTCAGTTTGTCCCTTTTTAAATCAAAAGCTGAACTAACATTCATGCTGCAAGGAATCTATACTAGCTTACTTTCTTGTGATGGGAATATCCACTCTGCAGATGCTCCTAAGCTCAAACTGTGGCAGCAAGCTAAGCAATATGCAGCAAAATTGCCCACCCATACAACTAAAATCTAAACAATTTTCAGCTAAACTACGTTTAAATCACAGAAGGTTGCCACAAACAGCATTCCTTGCAGCAGTTCTAACACATTTAAGTGGACAATTCAAACATATTTCTTGCGATGAAACAGAACTGTTTATTTCAGGACTAGATTTATACTTCAGCGACACTGGTGAGTATTATTTATGGAAAACCTCCATGTACTTTCCATTTGAGAAACTCTAGGAATTTAAGTTTAATCAAAGACAAAGTCATTTATCTTGAATTTAAGTCTATGTTAAAAGCTAGGATACGATCTACAGGTGATCTACATTTAAAAGGTGCCTTTGATACCATCACAAGCCATCAGGAGTTAACTTATCTAACAGACAACCCTGTCTAGAAGGAGAAAGGACCTGTAAAGTAATATGAAATTCTAGTTTTACAAAACATATTTAACAAGAAAGCAAAGCAATGGTATATGCAGCTCATTAATAAAGCACTGCTAACAACTCAGGAACACTGAGCTATACACATCTTAGCAGCTTAAAACAATTTGCATTGGTGATACAAGCAGTGTTAGTAAACTGACAAGTCTTTAATGGGTTGACATTTTTGTCCCATTTTATCACAAAAGAGGTGTCAAGTAAACATTTTTCACTCAGGTATTTACAGGTTTGTTTGGTGGTTTGGTGGGAGGGGGTTTGTTTGTTTTATTCATTACAAATAGGAGAACACAGTACTAAGGGGAAAAAAGAAAAAGTTTGTGTATTTCTGGGCTCAAGACAAGCCTCCACTTTTAAAATAAATTGATTGATCCAGGATCTCCAAAGAGAATCACAGTGAGATACAGTTACTGTTTCAGACCCTGCATTATCCAACTGAACTAGCCATCCTCCAGACCAGGCACAGTCCACTTGCTAGAGAGAAGCAGCCAGAGCTAGTAGCCTAGCCAGGTCAGATGACACCATCCCTGCTACGCTTCGCTCTGCCCCACCCAATCATAGTCCAAAAAGCCTTGCAGAACAGTTTCAGACCAGATTCACTTATTGGCACTCTATAGGACTCCTACCTGCAAAGCTGTTGCCTCTCTTATAGGCATTTACAATGATATTTCCCACTATTTATCAGCAACGATAAGCAACTAGGCTGGGCTCTCCTTCCCTCACACAAAGCCTTATTTTTACATAACTCTAAGCAGGCTTTCTATACCTAAGCCTTGGTGTAATCTTGAAGACAGGTATCAGGCAAGGGCCATACACTGCAATAAAACTGACTCCATACAAGACTACACATTGCCTGGTAGGATGATCTCTGCTACACCATGTGCCTTAATAGCATCTTCTTAAGGTGCGATATTTTCTTAATTCTAAGGCTTTAGATAATGTAGCACACAACTCCACAATATACACACTACTGCTCCTTGAAAATCCTCCACAAACTCAAATTTGTCCCGTTACATTAACTCCTCTGGCACATCAACTCAGTTTGTTCCCTATTTCATTGGGAGCACCTCCTATTACGAAGGGAGGACATGAGCAAGTTGTTCATACTCTTGACTGCATGCACCAAGTAACCCAGACTTATTGCTGTAACAGCTCTTGGTGTAAGGTAAGGACACCAGTGGTGTAAATTTAGGTCACACAGGGTTACTTTCATTGCTGAATTTGTTCAATGCCTTCATCAGCTACTTAAAAGCTTTCTTTGCCTCAGTATAAAATTTTCTAACCCTCTCAACTGGCCAAGTGATTTATATTTAATTTCTAACCTGGTAAGTAGCATGGCTCAAGGCTCTGTCCTAGCCTAATTGTGACTGAAATAAATGTAACTCCTCCAAGTTATTTGTAGCAGTTGTCCCCATTCTTATAGGGATGACACAGATCTGTCAGCTTTAAGAAACAGAAAAAAGATTCTTCTTGGTTTGCGTTAACAACATTCTCAGCCAGATGAAAGGAACCGGGTGGGTGAAGGGAGAAAAGAGTGGGAAGCAACAGTGAAAGTTAGTAAAAACCCAGAGTTAAGCATTTTACTCTACCTTCTTGCAAGCAGAGATCAAGACATCAGCATTAAAAAAATATTCTGATATCCTAGTACCCTTTAGCACCTTATATACTCTACCCTGCTATTTGTAGTTGTCCCAGACTGTCTGAAATCAAAGATCTTTTTAAAAAAATGTAAATGTTGCCTCAGAACAAAACCACTCTTTAGTGCTACTACTGTTGTTGGCCTTGAATAAACTTCTTTGGTGCTGCGACAGACCTAACACCTATGTTACAGGTTTTGCTTTTTTTTAATCAACTAAATTCAGTAACACATTTTTCTTAAACCTAAATAAATAAAAAAAAAAGAGCAATTTTTATCTTCTTAAGGACTTCATTCCCTTTCTTTCTGTAGGAAAGAAGATTCCTCACTCTCTGCCATAGTGTGTCTGGGTGGCAACAGTTGGAGGCATCATCTGCACTGAAGGAACAGAACCTATGCAAAACAAGGAGACCACTGGGACAAGCAGCTCTATCTCAAATGCACAAGTGAATGAAAGACACCGCGGGATAACCCACTTTGTTCACTTTGCTGCCTTGGACATCCCCTGCCTCACCTTCTAACCCTCAGGATCAATAAGACTGCTCCAAGTCGGCACTGATTGCCACAGGTCCTGCTACTTGCCCAAGCAAAGGTGGGGGCATTTCCCCCCCATCTTATTTGGAAGGAGGGGATGGGGGGTCAGAACCACCAAACACCAGGACAAATGAGGAAGATCAGACCAGGCCTCTTGAGTACAAATACACACATTTATCTCAGGTTTGTCATATCACTTGCACTTTTGTCCTTAAAAACCATCTAGATCCTCACATCAGCTGAGACTGTCTCAACTTTTGCCAAGCAATCCCAAATTTTATGACAAGAATGTGAAGATGATTCACTATTGCTAATGATACTGTTTAGTGCATTGACTTACAGTAGATATGAACGCCAACACACACACACAGTATGTTACCTCAAATCAAGTAGCACAGCTCAGAACAAGACAAATTTACCATAAGACAACCAGGCCCTATTTACGTGTTCTCATCTTTATTTTCTTTCACCATTTGACTGCATGATATCTTCCTGACATTACCTGCTTTGTCTTTTACTGTAATTTTGTCTCCAGCAGGAAAATCATTCACCTGAGTATCAGAATTGAGGCCCAACATTGATAGTGCACAGAGAGTGAATTAACAGACTGCTGGTCTATTAAGACTGCCAAAAATGAAGCTCTTCTACCCAGCACATCCTCCGTGAATACAGCAAGGGGAGCTAACGCTGCAGGAACTTCTGAGAAGACAGAGTACAATTTCAATATCACAGTCTGTAAATATTAACACCAAAACTACTATGAGTTCACTCCAGAGGCTTATAGTATATGCATTTTCTTTCAAAGTCTACTCTTGGATCAGAGAGCTCACTTGGAAGATGGCCAAGCATCATGCTGTTAAGCCAGGTATCAGCCTAGGAATGTGTTTTGGAAAATTGAGAGACCATTAATCTCTAATTTTTGTCAGATTGTCCCCTCTACCTCCCCTTTGAACTACTTATTCAATATTTATTACATAGTTCTCCTCACTTTTTTTGTAAATTTGACAGATTTCCTTTTTTAAACTTTAGAAATTAGAGAGTTCTCATTCCTGGTATCAATTTAACTTTTTCCTCCCTGCTTAATACAGATTTCTCATTTGCTTAAATTATAAAACTCGTATTAGAAAACTAGGTTTCTGGAATAAGGTTGTAGCCTTTCTCCACACAATTTAGATATTAGTCATTCACTACACTGGAAATAAACTAGCAAATCAAAGTTCATTCCTGTTTAGATCACTATAATAAAATGTTTATTTCTCTTCTTTTTTTTTTTTTTTAAATAATTGGCAAGAACCAACAACTGAATGCAGCAGAATGCACAGGCATAGGAGAAAACTCAGTCTTTTGCAAGATGTAGTATAAATTACTGTTAAAGATTATTATCCATTTTAAAGATTAATTCAGTATGTTCTTTTCTTCCTTTGCAAAAAGCTGGGTCACACTCATGGTGAGCCTTAATAGACTTTTCAGCAGTTGTCAAAGCTACTCCATCTGAGATGTCATTTTTAGCCAGGGGCATTCAGCTAATCCTAGACGTTATTTAAATATACATGACCGAAGGGTGTTCTATGAGACTGTCTGCAGTAATTTGTTTTGTAACTGCCCCTCCTCCCCAACATATACCCTCATAATTTTTAACACGCATGCAAGAATACTGGAAGTGTTATTCCAGAGCATGTTTGCATTTACAGTTAATGCTATAACAGTGAAGATTTTTTATGTTATATTATTAGCTCAGCTTATGTGCTATTTCCAGAAACCTCCCGATTATATTTAGTTCTAATGAAGTCCAGACTATTAAGAACCATCCAACAGAAGGATTCTCTTCTTTTTCTGATTTAACAGCACTACATGACCATGCTATTCCATCACTTTATTTCACAACAAATTTTGGAAGGCAGTATTTCAACTAAATACACTGGGAAAAAAAACTGACCAAGAGTAGGGTTTTTTCCCCAGTTACTTAATTTTCATTTAAGCAAGAGTGACAATGCTCAAGTCTTTCTACAGTTTTCTCTCACCATTCATGAGAGTTTTCAATATATATTATTTTTTTTCAAAGCAGTTCTGTGGTCTACATTGTCTTTCCAATTCATTTGTTCCTAAGCACTTTTGGAACCAGCTTCAGTAAGTTTCTCAAGAGACTAATCTTCAATCACGCTTCAGTTACTCGCAAATATAACATCTCTGCTGTATGTCTGTAACTATATATATGAAAAACATAAGCTAGATAAATCTTTTGCTGAAATATTTAATCTATTCCACAGCATATAAAGTTAAAGGCTAAGGATTTCTGGGAATACATAGGCTCTTGGATCGTGAATCCAAAAGTCAACTGCTCATTTACTTCTGTTAACCCTATATTTGCTGCCACTCAAGATTTACTAGTTTCAAGGAGGAATTAAAGAATACATTTGGCCCAAAAGGCTCATGAGAAAATTTTCAAGGAAAATTTGTAACAGTAGTATGTGATGATTTTCATATAAACAAGAACTAATGCATATCAGATCACAAACTCTGAAACAGAGGGTATATTTCATTCTGTAGGTGGCTATTAATACAACAGAGCTCAGATGTTTATTTAGAACCACTAGAATATCATGTACTAACACACAAATACTAGACCCCATCCCTGTATGCTAATATGTCTCAGGTAACAGTTCTGGATTATCTTTGTGATTTATTGTAGTTGGATTAAAGCCAACTTAAATTGCTATTTAGTTCAAATCCAAATCCACTGTGTTTTAGCAGAAAGAAACTTCTTCACCGACAAAACTTGCTGCATTGCAGAAATCATCAAATGAAATACACAAGACATTATTTCCCAAAATTAAATTCAATCATACACACTGAACTAACAATTGCTGCTGGTAAAACCTAGTCTAGCAGATTTTCAAACTTCTAATTAATCTAATAGCTAAGCAATAGCCAAGTAGCTTTTTAAAACCAATAGTTACAGATTATACTGTTAGGTTTATGTATGTTACAACATTTAAGTTATCTAATGCATCAGACCAACACAGAAGAATTCACAAAGCTAATTCAACTCTTCAGGTGTCTCAGATACAGTTCTTTTACTGGCATAACAAAACAGTCTAGTATATAGCTTCATTCATAAATTTCAATGTAAATATTTTCTCACAAATATTATGAAAGCACTATACATTCAAGTTGCTCCTTTCTAACTGGAAGTGACTCAGGACACCAATTTTTGGACTGATGAAACACTAATTGAGAAACTTGCTGTTTCATAGAGTTATGCACACAATTCTGTGTGAAACTTTTTTTCACGACCACCTTACTATGTAGTATTGAACAAACATCCTAACAGCAAGAAGGACATATACAACTACATCATTATGACAAATGTCCTATAGTTTTTCAAAGTGAAAATGAAAATTAAATAGTATTAGATACATCCTCAGACTACCAAGTGTCCCTAGGTCTCTCACTTTCCTTCAAGTTCCTATTTTCATTACAAAATTAATAAATACCATAACGCACTTCGGGTGAAACTGTGTCATCCTCAAAGATACCACAAAACTCTGCTGAAGCTTTTGTTTTTCAATACCTGCCTGTATAAGCATTTTGGAGGGTACGAAAAATAGATTACAGTTTCTCAGGAACATTTTGTAGTTAAAAAAAAAAAAAAAAAGTCTTTTTTCCTATAGAAGTTTTCTTTATAACAGCAAAATCACAGGTATTCTTCAGCCTTGCATGAAAAACTTAGTTCAGCAAAGATACAAGATCTTCTGCGACATCTGAATAGTTACATACATCCATTTTTCATGCCCTTGAGTATATTTTTTCCTCTTCACAATCAGAAATTCCACAAAAATGCAAGAAATAACCAAGTGCAATATGTAAGTCTTCTTGTTGAGAATAACTCCCATTAAAGGCCCCATGGAACATTTATTGAGGAGGAGGCGGGGAAAGCCCCAAGTTGTCAAAGTTTCTTTTTTAGGTCACTCACCTTAGGTAACTCCCATTCTGAACGGGAACCATCAGCACTGTAGTAGTATGGTCTGCCTTGTTCATCTGCGTGTTTTATCCACTGTAGGAAAAATGTGATGATAGGAAATGTAATTAGAGTGACAGTTGTAACATAGTAAATCTCTGGTACTTGGTATTTAAAGTTAATTTTTAATAAAGTGCCATCCACTTCAGCAATGTCTAGTGCACAGCCTCCATTAACTAACCAAGGTTACTTAGCAAAGACACCAACACAGTTTTCAGCTTCCAGAATTGTGTTTTCCTTCTGTAATTCCTCAGAAAATAGTCCTGCAATATCACACAAGAGATTGTGATAAATAGATATTTTTGAAGATGGCATATCTCACTTATCAACCTCATGGTGTCAGTTTAATGATGCACAATTTCTGCATCATGTCTGTGTAAGGATTTTATACATAAAATTACAGAATTACAAAAAGCTCAACCAGCAACTGCTGATAATTTAAGAGATAATTGCACTTGTTGAACAACTCCGTTTTTAAAACATCAACAGGAACATGAGATGCAGTTCCCAAATAAATCATGAAGATAATATTTTTGTAACCTCTATAAGCAAGTCCCACAACCAAAGAGGTAAAAATATGACAACTGTGACTAGTTACGCAGAAAGGAAAGAATTGTAATGAGCAAAAGTCTACAAGATCGCACAAAAATATACACAGTAACACTCACAGTAAGGCTCTTGGGTCAAGCAGGTTTCACAAGACTGCCTTCCAATGAACTGTTTGTGATAGGAAACACTATCTCCTATCAGCTCCAGTGCAATTAAAAAAAGTTTGCATATTTGCCAAAACATAAGTATGTGCTCTACAGATGTTTAGCAGTAATACATGAAGCAGGATAAGATTCCAAAACTGACATAAAACTCAGTTATTTAAAGACTTCTTTCAAAAAAACTTGCATACATTAACTGAAGAAAAGGTAGTGCTATAATATGATAAACAAACTACTGTTTCAATTAATGCTTTTTGAAGTTAAAAAAACAAAATGTAACTTCAGTGAACAATTAGAAAAATGGACTGCTTTACAAATATAAATATTGTCATTTATCCTACACGGGAGAAATTTTTAAGACATGCTCAGCATCACAGTACGTTGTCTGTAGCAATTAGATAATTAGAATAGAACATAAATCTGCTGATACAGCTGTAGTTTAATTAAGAAGTTGGTATACATCTGAAAGCAGTACTGAAAATCTCTAGTAAAGTAAAGGATGAAACTGATAGAGCAGCATTATTTTCATTTCAAAATCAACCTAACTGGAAGGCCTATGTAGACAAGAACAGCTCTTAAAAGACAGTAAGAAAAACACTGTATTGTTATGAAGTTCATTCCTTAAGTGTAACTAAAAGGATGGGGGAGGGCAGGAATTTAAAAAAAAAAATTATACATATTCATTTAATATACCCTGACACTCAACAGCAAATAAGAATTTTTTTTTCTAAATAATAAAGAACACACGTAAGAAAAAAAAGTCAGGTCAGTTGCTAAAATTTCATGCCTATTTAAAAAACAAAAGGAGATACTGCTGAGGTATGCTTTTCACTTCTAGAAAAGAAATCTGCATTTCTAACAGTGAATTGGTGGACAAGATTTAGAACACATGATGAGAAGAAGGAAAAAGTACCTTTTCATTAGTATAGTCATTGGTATATAAGGTTTGACCATGTTCATCCAACTCTTCTGACCAACCCTTTGGAGGAGAACCATACTGACTATCTGACTGGCTGTAACAAGAACTGTGGTCGTTTTCTTCTGATGAAAGATGCTACAAGTAGTCAGAAACATACAAGGCAGTTTTGAGAATGAAAGCGCTTTAAAATCTGAAAGATCAAAGATTATTTGACTAGAAAGAGAATAGTAATAAATTCAGGGAGTTCATATTCTTATATCTTACATCAGAGAATAAGAGATGCATTTTTACAGAACAGAAATATTTGACAATTGTTAGACAAGTCAAAGTATTTTCAGGGCAACTAAGTTTTAATTCTACTATACCAGATTTCAGCTACTCAAATTTAAACTCTGATTTTTTTGCCAATCTAAATTTTATTCCCACAAATTTACATTACTGAATGATGAAGAGAGTTAGGTTTAGTAATCTGTATTGCCTCAAAAAACTTGGGAGACCCAGCTACCTTGGTTTTCTGGGAACATCCCAACTTTCATACCTAAATCCTTTTCTCCCCTTCCCAAAAAGTACCTGGAAAAACGATAATCATTAAGGACAACTTGAAACTCCAGCTGCACCTTTGCAGGTCCCAGCACTTTACAGTACTTGTGTAATACATCCTAAAACATCAGGAATTTCCACTCTCCTCCTTCCAGCTCTGAAGTGTGTGAGAACAACCAATGCAAAAGCAACGCTTTCTACCAGGCACAGCTAGCTGAGGTCTAAGATTATTCTCTGAAGGTAGAAGTGAATTATAACGTAAGGAACAAGTTTTACACGTAAAGCAGAAAAAAGATTTTGCACACACACATCAAACAACTTCTGCTCCCTCATATACCTTGTTCATCTCCTTGGTAGCGTATTGCAGTATTATTCAAAGAATCCGTTCCACACATCAAAAAAAAATCTCCCACAACAATATCTCTATGCTACAGTCTCCTGAGGAATTCAGTGCAGATTTCCTTTCACACTATCTTGGATCCTCAACTGGTAGGAGGCACTTAAGAGAGAACACATCCTGCTATTCAGAAATTAGGATAGTTAACTATTGACTAAGGTTCAATAACACAAGTATAAGGGTTTTGTGGAAAACTATAAAGCAGGAGAAAGGCAGAATTTCAATGTTAAACTAGAAAAAACCTCTCCTAAACAACTTAAATCTTACCAAAAAATATCCAGGTTTCAGAAACTCACCAGTTCTTAAAAGTCTGTGTTTTAGAGACAACATGTTTAGTGATGTTTCCAAACGATTATTACATAGGTTTTTGGTGTTACCTTTCTGAATGCCTTACCACTTGTGTGATGCAAACTCCCTATGCTGACAACAGCCAGCTTACCAAGCACAGCAAAACCCACAGGAAATTTTCAGATCTTTATTAAAGTAACATGAAAAAAAAGTAAGTGTCCTCCACAGCCTACAGAATGCAAGCACGTCAACTATAGATTAAACAATGCTACCTCTCTTGCACTCTGGGTAACATGAAAATCTGAAGTGCCAGTTTCTAACTCCCGGGGCGGGGGCGGGAAGTCTTCAGTCCCATTTTTACACTTGAAGAATTAAGACTGAGGAGTTGATAAGAGTGCTATTGGCCCCATTTGAACTACTGCTTTAAGACAGCTATATTGTAATACACATATTTAAGTTTACATTATGTTTTAATGGTTAAATAGTAAGTGCGTTGACATATGCTCAAAGTAGTAGACTTTGCACATTGTTATTATTAACAGGAATTAGACTGAATAGCATAATGCATTTTTATTTGCCTCTTCCAAGCAACTCCTGATACTGAGGAAACGCTGGACACATGTAAAACTAAACAGAAGACTTTAAAAATTAAAACTCTCCTATAAAAACCACTGTTGTTCAAGTAAGAATGACTGTTAATGTGTCTATCTGTAAGGCACCCATATAACAATAGTCTTGATGCTTCAAGGCTTAACTACCATGCCCTACCTATGCAGACCTCAACTTGAAACAAAATTCCTGAATTGTTACAAAGTTTGCCAAGCCAAAGCATTCCTTGTCCCTCCGCTAGTAGGAACAACTGCCAAAGCTGCATCAACAGGGGTCAGAGAACACTGGTCAAACCATGTTCAGCAACTGTCAATTTAACTTTCAAGACTTTTTCAGTATTAAGTGCCTATATGCTTCTTACATTGCATCCATGCTTTTTCTCAGAGTCCCATCCCCAATTATACTGTATCACATTTAAATAAAACCATCTTAAGCAAGCAGCTGCCCAATCTTACACCTTGTAAGAAGTTTTCTGTAATTTCCTTTAGTGACACAGCAAAGATCCCCCCACATCATCACTTCTTCTGTCTTTCTTGGGTTTTTTCCATTTACATGGAAAATTCTTGAGGGCAGAGACCAGTTCATCACCATGCATTTACTGGAAAAAGGAACAGTTATGGTATCTCTTCTATCACTTAACCAGTCTAGTTATGAAAGTTACTACTACTTCTAAAAATCAAAATAAGAAGAAAGAACACTGACTAATTAAAGAACCTAGAATCCCTTTATTACCCTTTGTTTATTTTTAAACAAAAAACAGGGAATGAAATTGCATCTTGGCCACGTTTTAAATGTGGTTTTCAATTTAAACGAAATCCTGTTGCTTTTCTACAGCTTGCTGGTTTATTTGTTGGTCACTACTTCACATTATGGTCTCCTAGCTAGGTATTAGAGGTTTGCTTTCTCTGATAATGGTGACATCTCATTCCTTTTACAGTCCACCTTAATTAAATCACTTTACTAACTGACAAATTTCTCCCAATTACTATTAAGCACTCCTTCCCCAAATACATTAACAAGTCACTACCTCTGATAAATTTTACCTGCAATTCCAAAATCTTACACACTTTCCTAGAGGTCCTATTGACAGGACTTCACTGCTTCCCCCCACCCCATCCATGTAACTGCCATAACCTACAACTCTCTTTGTGCTGTATCTGTTACCAACTTCTTTGACAAATTAGGTACAATTTTGCCCCTTCCTAATTATCCAGTAAAATTCAACTTCCTAGTCACAAAGTTCTAATATCAACTAAAAGCTATTTCATGGTCTAATATATTACACATATATTAGAATATATGATCATTCACAGTTCTCATTTTTATATCACCTTTCCATTTTGCTACCTAACACAATACAAGCTCCTCTGAGGATAAAGCAGCAGAGATACAACTAGCATTTAACATTCCTGCATATACTCTTTTATTACTAAATCTGAAGGGAATAAGCATAACTCAGACTACTGTGTAAAAGCCAGTTTAACTTCACTATAATAAACTAATCTGTTTTTACTAATTAACACATATTTGCTCTAAGTCTTCATAATAAGACAAAATTCGGGATGCCCTATATTTTACTGTAGCTTAGGCTCGTATCTCAAACCAAAATACTTAGAGTAAAGTTTAAGTACTCAGAGGTCATAAACAAAAAGGTGAACACAAACAGTGAAGCGTGAAGTACACTCCCAAATGCAGAACAGAAAAGAAAGGAAGAAAAAAAAAAAAGGCAGCTTCAAAATCAACACAACTACCAGAAAGCGGACTGACATGACCATATATCAAGTTTGAGTCTAGGGAGATAACCCAGTCAGAGAGGACACAAATTATTTAATTAACTTGTGCTACTGGAAATAAAAACTGCTTCTAGTTAAAAATTAATCAAAACATGCATCATCCATCAGTCTTACAAAGACTGAAAATTGGATACATCTAACTGTCCGAAGACCCATCTGTGATACCTCAAGCATCACAAATAAACAGAAGAACTGAGCTGAAATGTTATGGGCAATAAAAAAAAAAATTAAGAAATTGAGCTTTCTGAACATGCAACCATGTGGTGAAGTTGTGGTAGAGGTATGACAGAGTCAGAGGGATCGTTTGTAGATGGAGAGGGAGAAAGAACTATTGGAAGTCCTTCCATGAAAAGAAGGGAGAATGACAACAGAAAACCAATTAACACTCACTACAGGGAGAGTTACTACTCAAAAAAGCAATCACCTTTTCCACACTAAAACCAGAGTCTTACTCAGCAAAAGGACAGCCAGTGAGAAATTAATAGACCATTGTCAGAGATACCAAAGTGACAGCCACAAACATTTCACCAGTTTACCTGTTGCTGCCACTAGCCTGTGGCAAGAAAATTTGGCTGTTTAAATGCTTGCGGATGTCACAGCTGCTATGAAGGCCATTGCCAAAGGCAATGAAAGGGTCCCTTTTTCCTTTCTCTCCTGTTTCTGGCACTACGGTCCCAGAGGTAGACTTCTACGACAGGAATTCCAGCAATCTAAAATTTTTGAGCAGTCCACAATTAAATTTTAAAACTAAACATTGTAACAGGCTCAGGAGGAAATCCACCTAAACTACACATATTTGAAAAGGGTATATAAAAGTGAAATACGTAGGTTTCTTGATAACCGTTTGCTTTTTCTTTCAATCAGGAAACTGATTAACCTAAGTACTGTTTGAACACAAGAGCACTATTTTAAGCATATTTAAATAGTATTATCCATCTCCCAGCTATTCTTCTGCTTTATCTGAACTACTACACTTCAGATAAACACACACCACTGTCTGGCTCTCCCTAGTGACTGGCTGCACAGAATATATCTGCACCTCAAATATTAGCCCAAATCATCTTTTAACATAAGTAACTTCATGGTAAGCTTCAACTCTCTTAAGCAAGGTCTGCAGCAAAGCTTTGCCAAAAGGTTTTGCAAAAGCAAAAGGTTTGCATAATGAAAAACAAAATCCATTGATATATCTAAAGAATATGTTTATGGCCTGAATGTAATCTAATCAAAAGCTCCTACGGCTAATTGCTAAGAGCTGGGGTAGATTTCCTCCCCCCATCGGTATTTGCTACCCTTGGACCTAGACACTTGGCTAGGTAGAACTTCTAACACAGTAATTTTAATGTTCTTGTCTTCTGTTCTCTAGGATATCATTCACACAATGAAGAGAAGGATTTTCTCAAAGTCAATACACTTTGATAACAAAATATTGCTCCTTTAACTGTCTAACACCTAGATTGTTTTACAGCTATCCAAGGCAGAAATCATTGACAAGTGTATAAATTCAAATCTCTTATGCAAATGGTTAAATAAAATGCCGCAACAAGTTATCCAGCTAAACTTGATTTTTATATTCACTGTGATTATTCCACCTCTTTAAGAATTCATTAATTAAATAAGATTCGAGTTTGAACAGTCACATATGCAACTTTTTTAAAAAATAGAAATTAAGAAACATAGAATATATAGAATTATTAATAGTATGCATAAATCCAAGTACAAAAATAAAAATCAATATATTTTAATTTGATAGAAGCTTCAATTATGCCAGTATTTTTGATGCAGGTGGGAAGTGCTGTGGAACTCCATTAAGTCTGGTTTTGACTCCAGAACTCTGGAGTACTCTACATCCATCTTAATCTCTAAATCCATCTTAATTCCTCCCTTAAAAATATTTTCCTCTATAAGGAAAACATCTCACATTCAAATTTACTGCCACAACATTAACCAAGCAGTAGCAAACACCTGTATATCCCCTGCCTTCATTTTACTGTGTACTTAACTGATACCGATAAAAATAAAAAATTCCCCTTGCCTTTTTCAACACAACCCCATAAATCCTGCTTCTAGAAGCACTGTCACATTCCCTCTCCTTCCCCACTTCTCCCCCACAAGATGTACCAAATACACTGGGAAAGAGAAGTTACAACAGTTGTCTTATTCTATTGTCATTTATAGTCCTGTTAGTTTCAAAATATCTTCGTTTTCCTTTACCTGTAAAGGAAAAGCTGCAACACTTGCTGAGGGACTGTAAGGCATTTTTACAGCTTACTACTCTTGTACATAGTTCATGTAAGCATTCTTGCATACAAAAGCAACTGAAGAGCTAAACTGTTTACTACTTCATACCAAGACACATGACCAGAAAGACAAATGAAGACACTCCTTGACACCTCAAAAAATCAGCGATACCAGATTCCACAACAAAACAGCATTCATATGCATTACAATCTCATTGCTTGTGATCTTAGAAGGAACTACCTCATGATCTGCATGGCTCTGGGAATCCCCTTTATTTATGCTTGCATCTCGGGCCCACCGCGGTGGTTTCCAGGTTCGTTCCTGTGATCCTCTGTTGTAGTAATAACAGCGTCCTGTCGTATCTTTATGGGTTTCCCATTCCCCATTTATTTGGACTGGAGCACTTGTAGGTAGTGGTGGAAGTGCAGACTGAGATATTTTCAGTTCTTGTAAATTAGCATAAACTGGAGAATCAGGCCTCCCTTGGCTTGGTGGAGTAGTTGGCTATTGAGAGAAGAAATGTATTGTTAAAGAGCAAATGAGGTTTAGAATGCTCCCTTGCAAATCAGAATATATTACAGTAGTTAAACCAACAAACTCCCTTTTTGTTAAGTACAAAAGCACAAAGGACAGCCACAAGATGCTGGGACGTGAAAACATGAGATTATTAACTATAAGGTAGCTATCACAAGCTACATTTATTTAATACCGAAACAATTTTTCAGCATTTCTCCAGATGACAGCTGATAATTATGTCTTCCAGTGGATTTGAAATACACTGACATCATCATCAAAATAATTATATCCTTGCCTTATTGAAAAACTTCAGCTTTACAGTTCAGGTATTGCTCAGGAACTGTGAGCAATGTGGTCTTGTTCAAGACAAAACACAGCATTTCTGAGATGCCACTCGTTAGGCAGATGGTTCCCCAACCTTTCCCCCCTCACTGCTATTACAGGTGATAGTGAAGGTAAAGCAGCACTTTTATCTTCTCAGCAAGATCTAGACAGACAGTTCAGTTAGCAAGACGAGCACAATGTTGTGACTAAAACTCTGGAAAACACCTGGACAGTTTACCTGTACGCCTTTCTAAACAGGTACTTATTTAAAAACATTTTAGGTAATATCACCAAGTGTTCTGATTACCACTCTCTTCTTGTAAAAATTAAGTGGATATTCTTATCCCCCGAGTTTTGTTCATATACATGCACACAAGTAGAACAACAAATACCGACAAGGGAAAAAAAAAAAAACTAATGACAATTTCTCTTTAATAGTTTGCCAACATGAAGGCCAGCAGAAAGCATGGTTAAAAGTCCATGGCACTCGCTGAAACCATAAGTACTTTCAAATAAGCCACTAAAGTGTTTAGGAGAGAAATACACTTTCAGATGTTCAATTTTCAAAGTATAATACCAGTATATAAAACACACCATGCAGAATAAGAGCTGTGACTGAGATTGTGACAGCAGCTTGTTATTAAACCAAATTAAATAGTTCCCTGGTAATGCACTGCCATCTCTGTACTTTAGGACACATTATTTAGGCACTCTAAAGGAAGGAACTATATAATTTATACCATCCCTTCCCCCTGCGTGGTTTTAATTCAGAAGCTTTGCTGCAGGCAAGTCCTTGTGCGTCTTGTTGCGTCTTTCACAGGAAAAAAATAACATATTGCATTACATAAAAGATCTTTTATAATGTACTTCTGAACATTAAAATCATAAGCTGCTAATCTGGGCCACATCTAATCATAAATTATTGGGGTTTGCTCAGGCAAGACAGCTTATCATACCGCACAATCAGATATAAACTGATTGCACCATAGCTAGAACCAAATAAGGGCAATACCCACAACCAAAAGGGAAATGGTTAGAGAGGAACTTAATGAGATTAACACAGGCATGGACTTGTTTTGTGCGACTTTAAAAGAGAAAACACAGCTTACTAGATAAAGCAAGTACAGTATGTTTAAGGCAAACCACAAGAGAAAAAAAAAAAAAAATTGCAGCACTGGCAAAATCAGAGCACCAAAACGAATTAGTACCCTCTACCTAACTCAAAGGTGAAAAAAAACCCCAAAAGTTACAAGACTTGATGAACAGTAAAAGACTATTTTTCTACTACCCAAGTCCCACCCCATAGGGCGCTTTTTTTTTTTTTTTTTTTTTTTTTTGAGGAGGAGGAGATGGAGGATAGAATGGCTGCCTTTGGTAGAGTTGCTCTTGAGAGCACTAGCAGCATAAAGAATGCTACTATGAATGAAGCATCAACTCCACCGTCTTCAGGGATGAATCTCCATTCCCTGGCATGCTGGGAGAGTAACCTTAAGGTCTCCTCTTTCAAGAGTGCAATTTCTGCATTGGTTTCCCAATCGGCCTGCAGAGCTGCGTTTCCCAGATAAATCTCCCTGCCGTTAAACCACCGGGCTTGTCATTTGAAGCAACATACACCTGCACCGGCAAATGCACAAACCTTCAGGTTCTTCCTCTATTTCAAGGAAGTGGCAAAAGCAGCGCCATCAAGCACCCTGGCTGCTGCGGCGGCAGGCCGGTCGCTTGCACAACACTCCCGGCCTCCTAAAACTGCTCTTCCACACAAGGCAATAAGAAGGCTTTGCTGTCCGGCCTGCATTTCCCAGTTGCCTTTTTTTTTTTTTTAAGACAGTGAAGTGCCATTATTAGAAGAACAGTTATGTGTATTGATAGAAGTGTTTTCCAAAAAGAAAGCCTATGACACAGAACACTTGATGTCGTTTTTAGAACATGTTCTCAAGCAACACATAGGAATATGGCTCAGAGGTTTCACACTGAGGTTTCCAACAGTTTTAGCATTAGAACCAGAACAACTCCAGGTGAAACTGCAGGACGTGTATGTGCTAAGCCAATACTGGAATCTCACAGCCAGCGTACTGCCACATAATTCAGGCAGCATACTAGTTAACTTTAAAACAGTAACATGATACGGAAGTGTAACGAGGGGTTTTCTTCTGAATGCTTAGTACTTCCAAACTCAATATACCAATTTCTGGTTTTCAAGGGAAGCCAGAACTTTTGTCCTGAACAACAAACAAGACAGCTAACTGACCCACCAGCCAAGCCTCCATCTACTTTGATTCCCTGTTGCTCTCTCTTCTGACAGATTTTTTGGGCAGAATTGCAAGATCTTTGAAAGGCACCCGTAAGTTACTGCTTTCAGCAAAGCATAAGAAAATGCAAAGCCATCAATCTAACTACAACACGCAGCTTAGCGCGTAAGTACATCTTTGAGGGACACAACTTTCTTACCAGGAACTATTTTAAATAACCACATAACATACAATACTACTTCCTCATACCTCGAGCCACGCAACAAGGTACGTTGTTATGTCTACAATAATCCTTAGTTCATCAGCACCCAACCTTACCAAAGCTAATTTTGTGAAGAATTTCTCATTTATTCATGAGAAAAACAGCTTTCAGAAAGCTCAAAGTTTCCTGAAATTAACTTTAGCATACTTTCTGCATCAGTGTGGGCAGAAGGTCCAGCTTCTCCCCGCCAGCAGCCTGGGAAGGAGAGCCCTGCAGAGAGGCAGGTCCCACTAGATGTCCCTGCAGAGCTCCCGTGCCCTCCACCACCTCCTCACTTTATTACAGATGGCTGGTTTAAGTTCAAAACTGTGTTCTGCAGAAACCTTAATAGTTTCAAGCCAAAAAGCCTATTAATTTAACTGTATGCCTTTCGTTTACCAAACCCGTTCCTCATTACCAATGTATAAATCCAAACAGATAAAGCATTACCTAGATCAAAATAGTTTCTGACTACTTCCATGGCTGTTTTCCCCAAACTAGACATACACAGTTAAGGGAAACTTAAATGTATGCTAAACACTGAACAGCTCTGTATGTACATGAGGACTTCCAGCTAGAATTTCACTCCCTGAGCTTCGCTTTTGTACTAACAAGCTCCACATTAAATCTACCAAGAGACTCCTCATCTTCTCACTATCAGAATCACAAGAACACATCCTTCAACGTGCCCATGCATGCACACACAAAATGCCTTATACTCAAAACTTCAACATTCATTTGCTATTTGGTATGAACTTCAGACTTTCTCACGTTGCTTTCTCCTGCTAAGAACAGTGAAGGACTCTTGCTAGAAGAGTGATAAAGAAAAATTAGAAAACAGAAATGCTTCTATCATTCTACAACTTGAATGAAAATTGTACAGCCTATTAAGCACTATGACAACTTTATGAATATAAGGACCTCTCCCTGAGCTCAGTAATGCCCTATATTTTAATACTGTAGAAATCTGCCGTGTAAGTTCAGTCTCACAGAGAAGTCTGCTAGCACTAAATCCTTGCAAACTGATAAGGAAGAGAGTTTCATGCAGGCAGGACAAAGTTTCCAGGATCAACATACGACATTCTTCAAACAGGGACGGTACACACAGCTTTTTCAGGACATAGTTTTTATACCGACACAGTAGGAAGCAGATACGTGCCTTTAAATAAAACAACCTGTTAATCATTCATGAATGAACAGTCAACATTTTCAACAAAGGTCGCAGATACACTATCAGGCCTCTGAACACTTGAACTCAATGCAATGAAAAGCAAACTTACTATACCTCACAAGGTACTTTGCATTACCAAAATGCAAAACAGCTTCTCAAAGGATACCTTAATTTTTTAATGTGACCTTACACAAATGGCTTTTTTCAGATGGCAGTTATTTGTTTAAGCGTTCAAAATTAAAGCAAACTTTTAAAAAAAGGTGCAGTGCACTCCAACACAGTAAGACTGCAGTTCTGGAAGAAACAAGGACTACAGATCTCTTCCCTATCCACCACCTAAAAATGCTTTTGGTTTATTTTCATGCAATGAGAACGTACTGCATTGAGGATGCCAGCAATCAGAAAAGGGAAAACAAAGTTTTCTTGAAACTGACAATTACCTTTCTCCTTTTACAGCACTTAAATCCAAGACAAAAAATTCTAGAACATAACAACTGCAAGGCTAGCCTGCAAAACATGACCTACCACACGTGATTTTCCCTCCTTTACAAATAAATTGCTTCAGTTGTTGTGCCTCTGTTTGCAGCTTTTCTTAGTGTTACAAACTTAAAATTAAAAGCTTCCATTTCAGTAGGAACATTCCGATTGCTGAAACCAGTTGCTAAAAATGAAAAAAATTTTTAAAAAAGCAAATCTCATCTTAATACTCTTCATGAAGTTACAAGCAACAGATTGTCCATACTCATGCGAAAGAAAAGCAGTACGTTGAAGGAAAACAAGGGAATACCAGCTCTTCGCAGCAGCAAGCCCAAGAAAGGATAACATGCACATCCCACAGCATCCCACGACAGGCAATGAAGCATCCCAGTTCCCTCAACAACCAAGCTTCTTGCCAAGGAATTAACACTGTCCTTTTAGGAAGGCATGGGACTTCAATACCAGCTTTATTCAACAGGAACGATATAAAAGAAATCTCAAAAACTCTACAGTTTCATTTTCACGAAGTGACAGCTTCAACTGGCATAATTAGCTCGTCTCCTCCTTCCTCTTTCTGCTCTTGGCTTATGTTTTTTACAAACACGTTCTGGACACTACTTTCTTTCTAACATATTGTCACGGTTTAACTACTTTCTTCTATTTCTGGAGGTATTTACATACAATTCATTTTAATATAAATACATCTATTAATATTTTGGTTTATGAAACTAGATTATGAAACAAAGAGTCTTAGTACATGCGACATCATGTTCTGCCACAATGTGCTTGCGTTATTTCAGCCATTTAAGTTCCCTTCTGCTTTAGCTCTCCCATAACACACACACACAAAAAAAAAAAAATGCCAAAGTTGTCAAAAAGGTAAATCTTCATCTGGTAATATTGTAATGCCCTACTGATTAAAAATAAAACTCTTGATGCATAGCAAAAAGCCTCAAATTAAATACATCCCCTTTTCTCGGTAGCCCAAAAGAAGCACCTTAAATTATTTTCCTACTCGTCAAGACAATGATCCATTAAACTGTACTGCAAAAATCCTGCAGCAGGGAAAGCCAAGAGGTGCTGTCTTCTGTCGCACTTACAAACAGCGGTGGAAAGGGGCTGCAGCAGGAGGGCTCTCTGGTGCGCCGCAGCCTGCTACAGAGGGGAGAGGCTGGCTGTGTCTCCGAGCCCCAGAGATAACACTCCCAGATCATCCATCCTAAGCGACCGATCAAACAAAATTGATGGAAAACCTTTTTATCCGGTACACTCTGCAGATTTCCGATTCACACTTCTGTAGTGCTCATAACCACCTCGGTGAGCAAAACTATTACAGAACTTCAGAAGTTTATAGCAATAAAAAAGTATATAATTGATCGAAAGATTTCAACAGTGATGTCAAATATTTTAAAAAACGGAAATAAGATCTTACAATGGGATCCTTTGTAACACATGCACAAAGATGACAGTGTTTACCGTACTTGTACTTCACCACTTGCACAATCTAGCTTCTCCCTTCCATAAAAAAGCTTTTGTCCAAGGATATAGACAAAGCTGCTTTTCCTATAGTAGAAAATTTAAATACCATATGAAACACTTTACTTCATACATGCTTACACAGCAAGCTTACCCCAATTACAAAAGTGGCCAAATTTAACCATGCTGAAAAGCCAGCCAGTAAATTTCCTTCACTCCTTTTTTACTTCCTCCACTTCACCATATAAAACACTGATGCTTTCAACAGACATAACATAGTATCTGTAACCTATTTCAGAAACTTAGCCAGCATCTTGAACAACCTGGATGTGCCATGCAGTAGTAGATTTACACATTTATTTTTCCCCCACCTTCCTGGAAGTGGTATCAAGTTGGTTCTGTAATACGGATGTTTCAACAACACTAGCAGAAACACCAAGTTTATTCTGCGTTTTAGTTTAACTGCTGTCAGTTCTTGACCTCTGGGGAACCCGCTGTACATGTTTGAATGCAGACATGTGAAGAATAAAGCTGCTGGGAATCATTTGTGCTCTCTCTCAAGGATTATTTTCTATAAAAATTATGATAGTAGACTAAGAAAACACCAGAAAAACCTAACTTGCTTTCTCCAGTGGAAAACTGTTCTGTAATATGCCAACAGCTACTGCTTTTCAGAAGGCAGTATCACAAGAGCACAAGTTCTTCAGTTGTTTTAGCAGTGTTACACAGCACAATGATCTCAAAGTTTCAGGAGTACTGGAAAGCCCTCACTTAACAAGCCACTTACCGTTTTAAGTGATTTAATGTATAGCCATACATCTCATTTGCCTCAGAGAGGTCAAACTTTTTTAAGACAGATTATTAACATCCTCATGGAACACTTCTGTGTGTCACCATTACAGCACCATAGCACACCTAAAAAGTCAGCTCATATAAAATATAACTGGGGGGGGGAGGGGCAGAATGGTGTTATTTGAATTCATAATACCTTAAAAGTCAAGAAAAAGTTTCCATTACTTTAAGTCACTTCAAACTGAATAGCAACTTTTTCTATACTTTACACTTTCCAAAGTACAGATCCCACAGCATTTAAGTGTACTTTTGAGGGTCCAATGCTTACACAAAGCAGTGTAAAGCCGCACACTCATAGAAAGTGCAGATGGGAAAGTAAACATCACCTCTGATAAGATTCCCAAGCTACTCAGAAGTTACTGAAGTTGTATTAGTGGGCAAGCTGAAAAGCCTTAAAGCTACCTTGAGTACCATTTGATCAAATAGAATGAAATCTAACTACTACCATGCAAGTTACCAAAAACTGACTCAGTAGAACAAAAATTGTAATAGTCTACTATTTGAAAGAGAAGGAAAAAGCCAGAGCCATTAAGAATTTTAAAACTGCATATGTGTATATTAATGGCTCACCTTCCAAGCATCAGGTTTTTAAAAACAAAAAAAAAAAAAAAAAAGGAAAAAAGAAAAATTTTAAAGAGAGATTTCTAAAACAAAGCATTGATCGAATCTGTGTTCTGTCAGAAAGGGTATTTAATTCCAAATATTTGACAAGAAAATGAAGAACTCCCACACAATTTACAGCTGTTGTCCTTTTACTCTGCTGTAAAAGCAGATTTCACTTGTGTGAAACTCTGCTTCACTAAATGTTGCTTGTGGCAGCAAATTCTGCAAGCATTTATTATGCTAGTATTTCTTTGTTAGGTGTTAGGATAATTACAAAATATGTTCTTGAGCTTATGAACCGCAATGCTTAAAAGTTTTTAATAACATGCAGCTGCAGAACATCACTGTATTCAAACAGTACGAGCAATGCTAATGTATCGGTATGCTTACTGGTATACTGGAAATATGGTATGGGAATAACGTAAGGCAGCAAACCCCAGTGAATAACACAGCTAACTGGCCTAGGAAGCAACCACGGCATAGTATGTAATCACATGCTAGAGTAATTTCTGTTGGCTTTTCTTACTAATATATAAACAAGAACATATTTTGTTGCGCAAACAATAGGCTCTATCCTTTCCTGAACACCCAGGCAGCTGCCACCCTCCACATACGCTTCTCAGAACTTTCCCTGAGTTTATTACTTGCAGCTACTACTCCCAAGGTACTGCACTACTCACATGTCCCAAATCTCCAGTGGGCAGTTTCCTCAACTAGAATGTCCCACTTAGCACTGAACAGGCAATCCCTTCAGAAAACAGCCAGTGTAGCTATTTACACTAACTTCGATAAACATTATGTTAAAAACCTGAGAAACAAGTTTCAATACTTCTCAATTTATAAACTAAGAGCACATCCAAAAAGTATGTTCTAGGGATCCTGACTGGCTATGCAGTTTCAAAATATATGATTTAAAGAACCACATTTTACCTACTGTCATGCTAGCTCTGTATCTCTACAATTATACACCCAAAGTCTAGAAAAATTATGACAAAACCTGTTAGTCACATGAATTATTCATACTCTAACGTAAAACAGACCTAAGTTGGGAAATACGAATCTCAGGATGTAATTGTTCTTAAGTCTGTACACACAAAGTCCAGATTGTTTCCGTATTTCTAATTTCAGGCAAATCTTTCAACAGCCATCCTTTTTTAACACATCAGAATATCTACTATTAAAAAAAAAAAAACACCAACTCTTTTTTTGCTCTTTTTCCTTTTGGAAAAACTGGTTTGCTCACCTTAGAAATGGAAGCCAAGAGAAATGTAATTTGCCCTTCTAAATGAGTTCAGTTACCCTAACTCCCCACGCACACAAGCAAAGAATTTCCTTTGTGCAGAAAAAACAGAAGCCACACTGACACTTCTGTTTATACCAAAAGTGCAGCAAATGCTTTTGCTCATTCAGTTCATGTCACCAAATTAACAAGCACACAGCTCAAAGGACTCAGCCAACAACTCAATGTTTAGAAAACAAAAAACCCCACAAATTTATTTATTTCAGAAAATAAAAGACTACTGATATGTTTTTAAGATTACCTAAGCTGGTCTACTGGCCACCTGCTACCAAGAGGAGCAATGCCATCTCCCCTCCTCTCCACCTCGGTGATACTGATGTGACCCTTCAGCAAGCTGATGGAAGAAACTAGAATGGTAGTAAATTAACCCCATTGAGACTTTAAAAACAAAAAAACCAAACAAAAACATATTTAGACCCTTTAGGTGTTTGCAGGTCACTGCAAGGTCAGTCAGAGATGTCTTTGAAGTGTCTGACTGACTTAGGAGACAGGAAAGCAAGACCTTCTCTTTCAGAACCTATTAGCTCTTAAGGAGGTTTAGCTGCATCATTAAACTCCAAAGGTGGCTGGGAAAAAGCATTCTCTTCAAACATCTAAAACAGAATCAGTTAGAGAGACAATAATAAGTAAAGAGTTGTCTATTTCTGCCAGGGACAGGAAAAAGAAAAAAAAAATGGCTAAATTAAAGAAAAAAGTTAACTTCTGTATGGAGAGAAGCAAGGTACAAGGAACAAAACCTTGCAACAGCCTGATCAGGAAAACAGGGAACTTTCCTTGAAGGTTTAAGTGCAGGTTAGTCAACAACTTTCAATAGCATTTTTGGGATTCATGCTTCTGTCCCTACGCAGTGAGAAAGAACCACATTGCGGTTCTTCTCCATTTTTATTACTCTCACAAGGTTTTGGATAGCATCACACTTTTGTAACCCTCATCCTGAAAGGCATCACATTCACATCTGAAGTCAGAAACAAATGGAGCAAGCAATTAAAATGTACAGTAAGAAGCTTTTTATTGTACAACTATGCTCAACTGAAATGTTGGGCTTAAGTCCTTGGTTTTTCATAAGAAAAATCAACAGCCTATAAGAACGAGCAACATAGTAGCATAGTGATGGGAGCATTAAAGAATATACCTGAAGTAGAAGAGATCGCACGCCATGAAAGGAAGAAAGAAGTATCTCAACTGGCTCAGACAGAGAATAACAAAGATTAAGTTGAATAAGGACAGCTCTTCCTGTCACCTCAGAGTACAGCGCACAGCAGCAGTATGAATGAAAAGAGTGAAGAGAGAAATACAGTTTTGCTCACTAGCTTCAGTCCTCCACTCAGAGTGAAAGAGACATCTCTGAAAAAAGTGGTTTTGTTAGTATTTTGAGAAAAACTATCAACATAAAATATAACACATGCAATAATTTACATGTGCAATATAAACCAAAACATTTTCCTCAGAGCCACCCAAGCCCGTCCAACCACAGGAAAAAGGGTATCATACCAACAGCTGATGCACCTACAAGATAAAACTTGATGACAAGCTTTACTCATCATGACTATCTCAGGCAACAGGTAAACCAACGTAACAGCAAAATAAGCACATGTAGGGAAATCGGCTGTTGCAGAGAGCAGGGTGTGACTTGCGTGCTTACCAGTGAGGCATTTACCAATTCTGGCAACGCTCACGCTCTTCCACCAGTCTGCATGGACAAGCACAAGAAAATGCCTGTCACTCTCTATCTAACATGTTATCTTATAGAATTAGAAAAAAGAGATACTTTTGCCACAGTCCTCATCAAATGAGATGGAATTGAAAGTGTAGCGAGGCAAAGGACTAATACATAGTCTCAACTATGCTGGGCTGCTGTGGCTATCAATTTTAATTTTATTTTTCCTTAAGAAAAATAGGAACAGTACACAGTACATTGTTCAGTATACTTATAGTCACTTCCTGCAAAATTTACTTTAAAAAACCATATTACTAATATTAATTTTTAGTAGAAAAACCTGTATCAGGTATGGTGGGAATATCTTAATCTATTTAAGCAAGAAAAGATACTGTATTTTCCCCTCCTCTGCAAACCTCCAGGGCATATCAAGACTTAAAGTAAGTTACAATCCAGCAGAGTCATAAAACATTCAGAAACATACCAGCAAGGAAAGGGGAGATTCTCCCCTGCCCCCACAAAAAAAAAAAAGCTGAGGACAATTTTCTTCAACATATAGCAAGACTGACATGGATAAAGCAAAAAGTTTCCACCAGATCTAGTCATGCTTCCCATTTCAGACATTCCCATAGATCCAAAAGATAAGTTTTGGAGACTCAAGCTTCTCAGATTGCAGAAAAATAAAGACATGCCCCCATTCACTCAGTCACATCAACACCATAGTAGTTCCTGTCCTGTTCACTGAGGTGGTTAAGCCAAAAAATCAGTAAGATGCAAAACAAACCAGACAGGAAAATATACACAATGCTATACTTTGTGGGAATAACACAGATTTTTTTTCAGAGCAGATGAGTTCATTAATGGCCAAATCCACTACAGTGTACAGAGACAAATCACGAAGGCAGTGAAATCATCTCTAGACTAAAAAGCTTTCCAGCACAGAATTTAAGTCACTCGAAGGAATGTCCTGAAATGTGCCAGATAACTGGAAATGCTTATGCTTCATTCTTCCTTGACTATGAATTAACACTTCACAGCCCTCAGAAATGGAGCTGTTAAGTTAATTCCAGGTACAATTTGCAAAAAAACCACACAAAATGTTACCACTTAGATGGCAAGGCCCACATGTTTAATGACCAGCAGTTTTGCCAAGACCTGTGGCCATTTCCCCCTGGTTTGCTTTCACAGCTGCAGCACCGACAGGAAACTTCAAGTCACTTGTCTTCCCTCAGAAGTTGCAAATACGCAAATGATGAAACAAGTTGCATTTTGTAATACAAACTAGAGGTCTTGCAAACTAAGCGAACTGGGCTCTGGGGCTTTTGCTTGGCTGTTTTTAAGCTTCCGAGTAACTGCAGTGCAATCTAAACTTCCAATATTTATCTGTTCAGCAGCAGTTAGTTGTAGTTTTTGAAGTTCAAATATAATCTCAATGTGGCCATTAGGATAAAAAAAAAATTCTGTGAATTGTATGCTACAGTAATTGAGAAAGAACCACAAAATAGCATCAGTGCATACAGCCAATGTTATGTCTATCACATTTTAAATAAAAGAATTTGTGAAGAGACTATGGCAGTGTCAGATGGTCTAGAAACTTACTTTTTTTTTTAAAGTGTATGCCAGAATATTCAAAGAATAATAATGAATGGGTTCCTCAACAACAGACTAAGCCTACTCCCAGAATCTCTGCAGAGCCATTCACCCTCAAAAGCCAAAACTAAATCCAAGTATCTCCCCTCCTTCATCAATCATCTTTAAACATAACAGTCACAGGTTCGACACAGAAAATTACTATATTATGTTTGTTGGTACACATTACAAAAGAGGTGTTAGAACAGGTTCTAATGGTCCCTTAGGCCTACATGAACTATTGAGCAATTCCAGTTTAAAAAAAATTAAAAATAAAAATCAAACCTTAACATTCACCTAAAAATTATTACAAAGGAAAAAAACAAACAAAACACTGACAGTATCTCCATTGCCAGGTTAGTATGACTACTGTTGAATAGGCAGCCATATGGATTCGTGGTCAAGCACCATGAGAATCTAGAGGTTACAGGCCCACTCCATTGAAAAGCTACCCAATTTTAAATAAGAAATTAGGTGCTTTGAGAATTAGCATCTCATCAAGCTTTCAGTAATCCAATTAAAATATATATTTTATTTTCTGACTCCTCAGATCTACTTAATAGGAAGCAGCTCCACTTCAGTACTTCCAACTGTGCACTGGTACAAAAACTGAAACAATGGAAGGTTAAACAGCACAGCATGTCAGCCAGGTTCCCCATAACATAGTTCAGAATATTTATTTTAAGCACCCATTTTAGAGGGGTATTCTGAGACATATCTGAGACAATCTATAAAAAACATTTATAGATTGGACCGATAATTAACATGGTCAACAGAAATATTTCCTCTGTTTCACTAACTTTTTCTACAACTTTTGGTATAAATCACACTATGAAGTCACTACAATTATCCCTGACTGTGATTATCTTTGAGTTCTTTGATAACTCAAAAAGAAAAAAAATTAGCCCACTGCCTAACATTTGACATCCTAAGTTGAAATTTCTTACTTAAATGCTCAGGACTATCTGTTCAACATAAAATGCTGTGTTTTCTGCAGAAGCCAACTGTGTAAGTAAAAGGACACACACAAAAAAAAAAAAACTCCACCACACACTTATTCCAGCCTTCTGTACTGATTTCATTCCTTCAGACAAGTACCAACAACTAATCATAATTAAATGTTTAACAGAAATCCCCCTGCTTGTTTGCAGGTCCTTCTCAAACAGAGTTTTCCATAGGATGAAAGACCTCTTATGAAGAGCTCAAAGAGGTACAGCCTGCCAGAAATGGGGGCGGGGGGGCAGGCAGGAATCAAGTATTCTGACATTTCAAGTACAGGCTCCATCTCCAAAGGCCTGTCACGGTTAGATCAATCCAGCCAAGGTCTGCTAAAGATGCACTGATCATAAAGATGGCATCTGGTCTTCCCATATATGGTACTACATTCAAACTAGAGACATTCTGACTACAAGCAGCAAAGCTGGATTAAGACTGTAAAATTGCATACCCCAGATTACAAAGTACGTCCTAGAATACTAGGGGTTGGGGGGTAATTTAAAAAAAAACAAAAAAAAACAAAAAAAAAACCAAAAAAAACCCAAAAAAAACAAACAAAAAAAAACAAAAAAAACCACACCACACAACAAAAACAAGCCACCAAAACACTCACAAAGTTGGTTTGAGTTTTGGTTGTGGGGTTTTTTTGACTGAAATAAGTTTTACAAAGTCTTCTGACAAATATAAAACTTTGGAAAATTAAGAGAGTACATTAAAATGGACTAATTGTACAGATGTTTTCATTGCCAGGAATCTATTTCATATAATACATTGAAATGTAAAATTATGTCAAAAGCTTTCACATAAGAAAACTTTAATTAGGAAAAGACACAAATAAGTTACCAGCACTTAGTAAACAGGAATGCATTTATGATACTCCTGTTACACAGTGTGAGGGAGTTTAGAAAATGCTGTCAGACTTCATTAAGGGGAATGTTATGCTACTTAAAAATTACTAAAACATTCCAGGCTTTTTGACTATCCTATGCAATAAAGCAAACCTATTAGCAGTACATTATAGCTGAGATGGCAAGAATTTGCTAATAGTTTCATGCTGATTAAGCAACATCCAGTGAGCGGTGCTACAGCAAACATGGCCCTCCCCCGTGCTCCTGAATTACAATTCTGTGCTCAGCATTCAGCTGATCAGCTGGAGCCACCAGCCTTTAGAGAACATTCTCATTGAAAGTACAAGTATAATAAAGTATTGCAGCACTATCTGCCAAGCTATTGAAAAAAAAAAAAAATGCTTTTAAGGACATGTATGCGTTAAAAATCTCTATGCTGAAGTATGTAGCAAAGCTCAGCAGATAAAGCTGTTCTTGAAAGCCGATGGAAAGCACCTGTTCAGCTACAGAAAATACAGCTCGAATGGAAGCTGCACTTTCTGGGAGTCTCCAAGAAAAATATATACTAGGGTAAAGGGCATGTTATTTTTCTACTATGGTCATCAGTAAATGATGCACCTTTAGATGTCCGTTGCATTTGTTTGGTGATTTAGCTAAAGCAGAGTATCACAAACAAGTGACATTTAAAGCCTTACTATTACTGGAAAAAGAGTAATTTTCCATAAATAAAGTAGACCAAAAAACCCAAGGTTTTCAACGTATTTAAAATTACTGTATACAAGTTTTCACATTGCCATTTACTTCTATGCCATTTTCTAGAGACATTTCCACTGAGCTTCTCTAAAAAGGTGAATTTTGGGCAACTGCGGGCATTGTAGAAGCTCCAGGTCCCACAAGAGTCTGTAAGGTTACAGTGCTGCCAGCTGATCAGCCAGCTGCCCAGAAAGCGTTCTGCAATACTGCTGTCAATAAATAAAACCTATTCTGCTTAATGACTGTTAAGACTTTGCTGTTCAGTCGCATCTAGCACAACTGCTATATTAAAAATATAAAGCTTATTGGGAAACTTTAAATACCTGAATAGGCTTTAGGCTAAACATTACTCCAAATGCTTTTGTCTTCGCAAGAGCGGCAATTGAGTATACAGGGTGATTCGCTGTATCTTCTGAATAACGCTTAGTGGAAGTGTTAATAGCTGTGCTTTTTCGATTGCCATTGAAATAGGGGATTAGAGAATGGGCAAACAGCCTGGCATGGCAACAGTACAGCAATCATAAAACCTACAACGAAGCCTCAAGGTACGATGAGCCTTGCAGCCATCATTCCTCTTAGAGAACGCAGCACAAGAATTACAGGAAGACGTTGAACTGCTAAACTCTGCTAAGAACACATGTATACTTTACATTTTAGCATACAGAATCATCTATATTGAATAGAAACTGAAGTTTTATGCCACCCTTGGCCGAGGCAGTACAGAGCTTCTGGCCATACCAGCATACTGTAACAAAATGGATCTAACAACAGCAAGAAGTTACAAATCAATTTTTTTAAAAAAGTAATTCTTGTCATAAAGCATGCCTTTGAGATGCTTAGCACAAGAAATTAATATGAAAAGATGCCCCAGCTTGAAAAAGATTCGGAACAAGAAGCTGTTTAATATGTTTTGAATAGCTTGTTTCCATAGGCTGCTTTCTCCACATAAACCTTCCCTCAAGCACCACTGAAGCTTACAGATGACACAAAAGCCATTTTCACACACTGTTTACCATTTTTCACATACGTAAATATAATTTGAACTAACAAGTAATCTTTTAAATGGTCAAATTAAAATGAGATGTTAAGCTCTCACTTACTCATTTAGCTCATTATTAAAACAGATTATCTAAAAGTTTCACTATTTTAACTTCAAAACTCATTTTCACATGGCAGGTTTCAACCAGCCGTGAACAGAATAGACTTTCCTGCCTTTAAAAACCACCAGTCCCTGTATTGGATTATCCTTTACTAAATCTGCATTCAGATCCAGTACTCTCTCACATGTTCACTGTGTAACGCTGAATATAATTAGTGGATTCCATGACAGACAGAAAGCTTTTGTAGAAGGTGCAAGACAAAGTCACTGTACAACAACTTAGAACAGAGACTGCAATTTAATTTTCAAAGGAGTCTCTGGTATTTTAGGATACGACATTTCTTTGACATCCTTACTGTCTCCCAGTATGTTGGAATGGGACATTCACCAGCCTGCCTGAAGCAAACAAACCTTAAGGCAAAAAGCTAAAGGAAAAAATGCTTGACATTAAAATAAATATATTTCTTGTTTTTCCAGTACTCTAGATCTGTTTTGTCTTTAAAACCCCTCTGACCAGGAAAAATACTTCCGATCTTGGCACTTACAGAAATGAAGTTCAGAGCTCCACTGGAAAAGCATTTTAAAATTAAATTCCCATTAGAAGTTGAGCTCTGAACAGGACCAGAAGCTGGCTGTTTACGTACTGTCACCTCCAGTATACATACCTACTCAGCTGATTAGTTTGCATGTTAAAGTTTCCAAATAAACCATAAAAATCCCACATGTATTAACACACATCATTTATATTGGAGGGGAGATATGAAGAATTTAGACAAAATATCACAAGTCCTTCTAAATTCAGAAGATGCTGCCTCTACAATATATACGCTCCAGCACACAATCAAAACTTTAATGTTTTGTTAGGGCTGCTTGAACCCCTCACACTCATGTATTTTAATGACCTAAGACAAAGAACATCTATTATTACATAACGCATAACATTTTTTTCTGGTAGTGAAGGATAAAGTAGAAAGCCAAGTCTTATGGCAGACAAGACGTACACAACAGTTTAAGTCAAGACTTCAGTTTAAAATTCTACCTTAAAAGGCATAATAGGATGAACAAAATAATTGTTACCAGTTGGCACATTTATGTAAGAGTTATTTCAAAGTTTGAGCAAAGTAGGAATACTTCCTTTAGTAGCTGTTTAAGACCACACAAAAAAGGCTGTAAGTAATTATGCCATGGCGCTTCCAAGATGTTTTTTAATTCTCAGCTTTTAACTGAGCTAGAATATGCTACCATCACTCTAATTTTAACATCGTCACTCTGTTCTACAAAAGCGTACCAAATAGTAGGATGAATATTTTTAGAAATACCTTCAACCCACCGTGCCTAACTTCAATAAGTTAGAGATTTTTTTAAGATCACTTTTGAGGTTTTTGTAAAATGCTAAAAGACAAGTACACAATTGTACTGTTAAGACTATCTCAAAATCCCAGAAATACTCAGCAATAGGCTCTACATACTGCTTACAACAGAAGCAAAGCAGTAAAATTCTCACGGGAATCTCAGCCAGGTTGCATCTTCCCCCACCTCACCCCCCCAACTAAAAATAGACATATTTGTCCTTTAACTGTATTTCTTAGTCTGTTTCTCTCTATTTGCAGACAGTTTATTGGCACCCAGTTTCAGGGCAGAAAACACGAAACACTCAGCCATGCATTTCTGTACTCTTTCTTCCCCTTTATTTTCCTTACACTAGCAAGAATTTCTTTCACTTTTAAGAACAGCTATTTCTGCAATTCAGTATCCAGAGTAAACAAGTACACTTTTGTCACTTAATTTTGTGTTTCAACATGAAGACAGATGTTAAAATAAATTAAGTCTGCGACTACCACTTTACTTCAGTAAAATTAGATATTAAACCAGCATTTTTTTTTCAGATGACAGTTATGAAGATATAAAAAGATTTAGTATTTGTGGAATTTTACTTTACAACAATTCTGAAGCTGCACTCAAGCCCAGATCCAACCATACCAAAGACAACACAGAAGCCTGGTCCTCAGTGCTCAAATCACAGTTTAACACAACACACGGTGAAGCAAAGCAGCAGTTTCTGGACGGACAGTAAGGAGGCACTATGAGAAGATGAAGTAAGAGCAGGATAAGCATATGGATTTCCTGAGACCACCTATGGACACAGTATTTAAATACAGCCCTTCAAGCTACAGTCAAAAGCTTTCCTCAAAAATCAACTGCAAAGAAAGAAATTGTCAGTGTAACATCCTCTTACCACACAACGTTCTCTTTATTTGTTTTAATAAACAGCACGCTGAAGACATGCAGCAGCTAGAAAGCACCGGCTTACAGCCCTCACAAATGCTGTATGGGGTATCAACGCACCAAGTTTGGACAAAGTCTGCTGAGGCTTTAGAGCTTTACAAAGCAAGAAAAGAATAATAGAAGAGTTTAGAGCTAGATTTTAGCAAAGCACTTGCTATTTTTTTCTGGTTTTCAAAAAAAAAAAAAAAATCAAGCACAAGCACATACCCAGCTCTTGCTCAACTGATGCTTACAATAGCACTTATCAACTAGGAAAAAGCAAAAAGGGATGCAATACAGTTTTTTTACACATACAGTTAACTAAAAAGTAAACAAATTTAAAGGAAAATTTACACCTTAGTACATCACAACCCACAACCTGCTACAGGAACAAGTACTCAAACTTGGGAAGAGAAGGAACCGAGATGGGTCAGTCCTTGTGAGAAGAACACGAAAGAGTAACAGGAAAAAATATCTCTAAAGTTTTACTTCCCTCACCCTGAATGTTCTCCCTCCTCAGGCAGTCACATGAAGAACATAACCCTTCAGGCTGGCAAAGGCAAGAGCAAGGAAAGCAAGTCAAGCTGAAGGATGTAACTTGTTACTGCGAAGGCTGCAGTGGATGACGGATTAGGATCTGCCACGGGCATGAGGGCGAGTGGCTGAGCTCAGCGCGTGAACAAACGAGCACAGGGCGGGAAGGACAACGCCGTGTGACAGCTGCGCCACTGGCAGGGCCACACTGCCTCTTCTCCAGGGAGCTCGGGCTCCAGCTCCCTGCCTAAAGCAGGGCAGCCAGGGAGCCTGGCTGTGAAAAGCACGCCTGGGAGGCAGCGAGGGAGTCCCCCGGCACAGCTTGTGGGCATGAGCACTAAGGCGTAACACACTTCATGGGATGGAAAGTACAGGGCCTTAGGGTAGCATGAAGATGCCATTAGAAGTTAGAGTGCAGCACCTGGGAGGGAGGACAAGGACAAAGTCACAGCCAGGACAAATGGACTTATTTGGAGGATTAAAAGAAAAAAAAAAAAAAAAAAAAGAAAAAGGAAAAAAAAAGGACAATACTGATGAGTACATCTCATGACATTTTTGTGAAGGAGTTTAAAGTTGGTAGCTGCACTATATGAGGTGCAAATGAAGATCAAAGTGTTATCAGAAACACAACAGTGGTCCCTGATTTTTTTTATATCTTTATATAAAATTATATAGAGAGAATATATCTATACACACACATGCACACATATATATTCTGCTGTGTCTAAAGCACAATACAGTTATGCATGACAACCACCTATTAGCTCTTTGAATTGGATGCAGATAACCAGGAATTGATATTGATAGTGCCAAGCGTGTTGATAGATCATTGGCAGGGGTTGGGGGGAAGCACCTTTATTCAATTTCAACAGGAAAAGTAGTCAAATCAAAGTCACTCAAGAACCTCATATTTAGTGTTACAACACTTAAGCACGGGATAAAGTTTCTTCTAAATACTTAAAAAGAACAACAATGGTTATATGCAACACAGTGTAGAGTTTCTGTTGTAGCATGAATAATTTCTAAACAATATCCTGGCAATCTATCAAGCTGTCTAGAAAAGAAACGTGTGTACAACACCAGTAAATATGTTGAACAACCAACCAGTTGACAGTCCAGAAAGTTTAACAGTATTTGTTTTTATCAGATATAATATTAGAATATTTCTTTACATTAGCACATTTGCAGAAGTCCCAGCACATCAACGACAATAAAAAGGCAAGCATGTCCTCCAATCCATCAGACGTGCAGACTTCGGACCGGACTATTTATGACTATTCAAGCTGCAGTAAAGGAGTTGTGTATGGCCTATTGACATACTTGATCACAATACCACTTAAGCCAGCACCACTTCATGTCAGTGCTGTACTTGCAAAAAATATTTGTAGAGCCAGGTGATGACTAGAGCAAAGTGATTCAACTGAACAATAATCCACAAAGGCAAGAGAAAGATGGCAACTGCGTACACTAGACACGACCAGAAAATACACACAAAACTCTGCTCTTCAGCACTGCATTTAAGCAGAACACAGGGAAGCTACTTTATTTAACTGGATAACCTGAAGATCATCCAGAAGCCCCAGGCAAGCCATTAAAAAAGAGGGAACAATTAAAACTATGTTAATTTATTTAAAAATGTAATATGTAAATTCAGATTTAAGATAGGAGCCAGTAAATTCTAATCATGAATTTGATTACAAACAGAAGTAGAAGCCAGATAATGTAACATCAAAACCCAACATAAGCAGTAAGCTCAATTCATTCAGAGGGCTCCTCAACTTTCAGCTTTCATTTACAGAACTGTTTTATCAGAGGGAGAACTAGAATTAATTGAAATACAGACTCCAAACACCTGTGCCACTCTTCAGAGTATCGCTGTACAAAAGGTCTAAGTCTCTGTCAAAGGAGTTTACAAAAGAAAAGACAGGACAAGCAGATAAAAACTGCTGAAAGATGGGGGGGAGGGGAAATACCAAAATTAAGGTTGCTTTACTTCTCAACAATCTCTCAGCCATTTCAGCATCAGTAATTACAATACCAACTTAAAAATCAGGAGTCCCCTGTATGCAGTACTAAGTGTGCACCCACTAGCATGTAAGGTTTTTGCAAAGCCTTCACACAGGAACTATTCCATGTCTGCTCATACTCTTCACCTCTTCTAGGCTATTTTCAGCACTATTATCTCCTTTTCAAGATGAGAGAGACTGGCAACTGCACGCTATTTAAAATGCAGAAATACTATTTAAAATGGAATTAAGAGTTCTGGATTTTTGTTTTGTTCTGTTTCTTACTACTGACATTCTCTATGCTTGTTTGATTGCTCCTCTGCATTAACCTAGCACCTTCATAAAACAATCTACTGAAAAGTTACTGTCTTTCCCAAGAACTAGCTCAGAAGCCATATTAAGATAGACTAAATTCAAAACTGATAAGTGTAATCTAACACTATGTTGCCCAGTTACTCACCATCACAAAAGTCTTTTGAAAATCTTCAATTCTTACTCTCTTGAAAGACTGTTTCGTCCAAAAGTACAGTCCTTTAGGGTTAGAACAAAACCCACGTAAGGGCAAAACCCGTTTCTCTATCATTTTTAAAATCAAATATACCTGGCAAGGCACATCAGAGAAATATCAGCTGTTTGGGTACTAGATACACATAGATATTACTTTCCTTTTTCTAAGCACAAATGTCTACTATTCCAGAGAGAGCTGCCCAAAAAAAAAAAAAAAGAACTAAGTGTTCTGCATTTTATTCTACCGAGTCATACGTTCCCTACTGTTTTGTCACACTGCTGTGAAACAAACGATACTTTCTTTAGAATTCCACAAAATAACAGCATGTTTATTCTACAGACAAGCACTGCGATATTAAACAACTGCCTAGATAGTAATTGGTAAAGATATACCAAATGCAATCGTTTATATTTAGTTATGTGCAAGAATCAAATATTGTCAAATGCATTTGTTTATTACAAAGCAATTTAAGTGCCTTCTATGTCTGGAGGTTCCCGACTTAAAAATCGACAGAAGCACTGCCAAAGGAGAACAAACAAGTCCCCGGTATCTCCAGCTGCTTTCAGTTTAGGCAGCAGTCAGACAAAACACCAGTTCCTTTTCCTAGGGCTGCTTTTCTGTTTAAGCATTTACTCCACTATCCATAAAGATTCTGCCATCACCCCTGCTGAGGGTGCTATTTTGCACTACTTCAAAAGAAAAGGCAGGTGGGACAGCAGGCACCAAAACTCGTATTGCACACTAGAAATTACACTTTCCTAGACAAAAAAAAAAAAAAAAAAAAAAAATCAAGACAATTCCATATTACGAATGTTATTCCTCAAGCACTGCAGCCTGAGCTTCATTTGAGCTAGTAAATAGTTCTCCCAGGATGAAAGGCACAGGTTTGTTAATGTAAGCTGATGCCTTAGGAGTTCCACTTTATCCTTGTACACATGAAATTAAGGTAAATAGGGGTGAAAAGTCAGAAGACTCTGTTGGCACTTGCAGAATTTTAACAGTGCTCTAGATATCTGTTTCGATTCTGAAAGCACAACACACAACTGCATGTACCAAGCAGATCTGTAGCTTACTCAGCTGAGCATTCAGACACCAGTATTAGAACAAGCCAGTCAACTAAAACCAACTTGTCTCCGAGGTTATGACGTTTTGACAGTTGCCTCACATAGATAATACTGGGGGGGGGGGGGGGCGGGTAGGTTTTTTTTTTTTTGTTTGGGGGTTTTGTTTTGGGGTTGGGTTTTTGGGGGGGGGGGGGTTTTGTTTTTTTT